>CM074498.1:12667180-13354283 GCA_037389245.1 Oryzias sinensis | reverse complement strand
GGTGCCGGTTTCCTGGGCCCTGCGGTGCTCTCTCCGCGCAGGGAGAGGGTTCACATTACACCTGAGCCGGGGGTGTCCATCTCCCTGTGGGGTGGGTTCTGGCCCTTGTCCCTGAGTGCTGGGCCCCGCCAAATTTCAAACTGTGGCCGAGCCTGGTCGGGCCATGTTTACAACACCCCTCGTGGGCCCCCCTTTTCCCCGGGGTGCCCCCCTCCTGGGTGGGGACGGCTGGCCCCTGCCTTGCTCCTTCCTGGACCAACCGTGGGCCGGGTGGGTGGCTGCCTGGAGTGCGGAGCGGGTCTCCCTTGGGGGGTCCTGGCTCGTACCTGAGGTTGGGGAAGGAGGGTGCCCAGAACTCCTGGGTGGTGATGGGGTGCTCGTCTGGGGCTGTGGGCACCCCTCTCGGGTGGGGCCCTGCGTCGGGCCCTCCCGGCGCGGTGGAGGGCTGCTCTCCTGGTTGGGCTGGGGCGGCACTCTCTTTCCCCCCGTGCCTCCCTGCTCTCTGGCTCTGGGGGCCTCGCGGCGGTCCTGTTGGCCTTGACTTGGGTGGCGGTTGTTCTCTGCCTGCTGCCGTGTGGCATTGGGGGGTTCTGGCTGTGGCGGCTGCTGCGGCGGGAGTCTTGGTGTGGGGATGGCTGGGCACTCTCCCTCCTTCTTTTCACATTCCACCATCCATTTTAGAAGAACATAAACACTCAATTGAGCACAGGTGATAGCTCACCTTTGCACTAATAGTTTGTGTGATTGAATGAAATATTTCACACTAGTTGGTTTGAAGGCATAAGTATACGTGTATGAACAAAATCTATTTTATCACAATATCACACAATATCACATGTTGACATGTGGACATTTTTTGCAGCTAGCAGGTGTGTTGATAACATTTGAGTGTGTGTGTGGACAGGCCCCGCCCTTTCTTGTTGTTTTATGCTGCTTCATGGTCCCCGACCCCTCCTATTATCACCCTCTTATCTCCCCCTCTCTCTAACATCCCTCTCTCTTCTTCCCTTCTTTCCTTTTCCGTCCGGTCCAACACCAAAGATTTTCAAATATGATTGAAATTAATAAAGTTTGGCCTCAATTACAAAAGGGGTTTATTCAGACATACCTCTGGTTTGTCAAACCTCATTAGGTGAGCTGTAAAGTAGGCCTGGTAATTATTGAACCAGTTATGCCCTACTGGACAAAACCCAGTTTTACTATAAAGCTTTTAGTAGAAAACCTCCAAACATTTTTTCTGTAATGTTGATGTTCCCATCAGTGTTTAGAACTGATCTAACAGGGAAACATTCTTTAATGAACAATTCTCACTTCAGATGATTTTACTCAGCAACAGGATTCTTTAGCTGCTGGAGGAGTGAGGGCCTGCTCTGCGTTGCTGTTTTTCAGGCTGTGCTCTGCAGCTTCACTGTGTAACTGAGCTGGGAGACTGAGGGAAAGATGCCACCCAGGCCATCTTCAGGGGAGCTGTGGGGCCTCCACTTGATGCCCCCCAGGTACAACACACATGCAAAACACATCTTCAGATGAAAATACAAAAAAAAACGTCCAGGGCTAAGCTTTTGTTGTGTCCAAAATTTCCTAACCAAACCATATTAGAAGAGTTTCATGAAAATAGCAGAGTTGTGGTTTGTCTGCAGGATCCTGGTGGACTGCCTTCTGCCCAATGGGATGATTCTGACCCTGGAGTGTCTCCGTGAGGCCACACTTATCACCATCAAGCACGAGCTGTTCAAGGAGGCCCGAAAATATCCACTCCATCACCTTTTACAGGAGGAGACTTGCTATATCTTTGTTAGTGTGACACAGGTGATAAACTTGAGCTAACCTTTAATTTAATTAAAAAAAATGCTCTTAAGACCTTATCCTTAGAAAAACAAAACTTTGAAAGGCACTGCCTTTTTTTTGGTTTTATAATTTTTGAAAAGACAGTTTATCACATCTTAAGGGAATCATGTTTTCTACCCTTCCTAAATCTATTTTTTAATTTCTAGTGCCAGGAACAATCAATCACATAAATAAAATATACTGGATTGACAACATCCTGTGTTTGTGGGTTTTTTTTTTAATAGGAGGCAGAGCGGGAGGAATTCTACGATGAGACCCGCAGGCTGTGTGACCTCCGACTCTTCCAGCCGTTCCTCAAAGTTATTGAACCAGTTGGCAACAGAGAAGAGAAAATACTCAATAGGGAGATTGGTAAGATGCTCTTCTCATTTTCCTTTCGAAGTATTGCTTCTCTTGCAGCAATGCACACATTTTTTTTCAGGTATTCTATAATATCTCAGTTTTGCTCCAATAAGGTACCTTTCAGTATTAAACCACCTGAATAACTAGTGCGATTAGATGAAGCCCAATTGATCCAACGTTTTATGCTGCTGCAATGTTAATAAAAATAAAATTAAATATGTAAGTTAACTTGGGTCCCTCTGTGTGTTTTGACAGGGTTTGCCATCGGCATGCCTGTTTGTGAGTTTGATCTTGTAAAGGATTTCGAAGTTCAGGACTTTAGAAGAAACATCCTCAATGTATGTAAAGATGCTGTGGAGCTGAGAGACGCCAACGGCCCCCACAGCAGAGCGCTATATGTTTACCCACCCAATGTGGAGTCATCACAGGAACTTCCTAAACACATCTATAGCAAACTGGACAAAGGTAGGCAGGAAATAAGAAAACATTGCAATGGTAATAATTGGAAATAAACAATGTAAAGTACTTTAGGCTTGGTGACTGGCTGGTTTATTTACTTCTTTTTCTTCTGCTTGTGATCTGCAGGTCAGATAATTGTTGTGATATGGGTGATCGTATCCCCAAACAATGACAAACAAAAGTATACATTGAAGATCAACCACGATTGTGTGCCTGAACAGGTTTGGTCAACAATTGTTTGTACAAATATCATTTGTGGCATCATTTAAAATTTTAAAGTACAAAAAATAAGCATCAAATTTGAATGTTAAGTTTTATGAATATTAATTAAGCAGAGAATTAAAAAAGCTTTCAAAGTCCAGTTCTTTAACAATCATAGTTATTGGTGTAAATAGAAAACAGTGAAGTCAGCTGTTTGTGTGTTTTCTGTGTATATGAAGGTGATTGCGGAGGCCATTCGTAAGAAGACGCGCAGCATGCTGCTGTCTCCAGAGCAGCTAAAGATGTGCGTCCAAGAATATCAGGGAAAATACATCCTCAAAGTCTGCGGCTGTGATGAGTACCTGCTGGAAAAGTACCCCATCAGTCAGTATAAGGTAAAGAGGTCTGCCACGATGGCTTAAAAGAATGTCAGAGAAAGTCAGAGATGAATGAGAGTTCCAGTTTAGTCTAAAGTATGCTGTTTATACTATTCTTGATGGTCAAGAAAAGGTTGCATCTTCATTAGTTTTCTGTGGCACTTTTATACCAACTCTTCATCTCTGTGTCTCCCTCTAGTATATCCGTAGTTGCATCATGTTGGGCAGGTTGCCCAATCTGATGCTAATGGCTAAAGACAGCCTGTACAGCCAATTGCCTACAGACAGCTTCGTCATGCCGTCATACTGTCGACGCATCTCCACGGCAACGTCGTATATGAACGGCGAGGCTGCTCCAAAGTCGCTGTGGACCATCAGCGGAGGTCTCAGGATAAGAATCCTTTGTGCCACCTACGTAAATGTAAATATACGGGACATAGACAAGGTGAGACCAGCCATGTTTTGCGAAAAAAAGATTCTAGTCTTGGTCACACAAAAAAATAAAATAAGGTTGAAATGAATGGAAACAACATGGAAAACTTGAAGTATTTAAATTTGAGTAAAAATTAAGTATTGATTTTAGTTTTACTATCTATGAAGGATTATCTACCATAAGAGCAATCTCTGGTTAATTTGTTTTTTGTTAAATTGTATTGTTTTTAAAAAAAGTACAAGCCCAATATTTTTTCAGACGCCCACAGTATCCCATCTTCCTACTTCCTTACTTCCTGTTGAAACAAACAGTCATTGTTGAGGCCCCATGTGAACAGCTCAACCAAAGGAAGGCTGTTGTGTTTTTCAAGCTGGTTTGCTGTTTGAAATTTTATTGTAAATGTGAAAAAACTGTCGTAGTGTTTTTTTTTTTTTTTTTTTTTAGATTCTAATAAAAATGTTAAGAAAATTGTTTCTTATAACCACTTATTTTGTCCTTGTTGTTTTTGTAACAAATCTTTTAAGTAAAACTCTTGCTTTTTTGCTTATAGATATATGTGAGGACGGGCATTTATCATGGAGGTGAACAAATGTGTGATAATGTCAACACACAGAGAGTACCATGCTCCAATCCCAGGTAACTTTACAATGCAGTTAAAAAAAAAAGAACATTCTTTTTTTTATTTATTAGACTTAAAATGCAAAAAACAATAAATTAAAGACGAGAAATAAACACAAAAACTGTAGCAGACAGATCAAAATAACA
This sequence comes from Oryzias sinensis, assembly GCA_037389245.1. Taxonomy (NCBI): domain Eukaryota; kingdom Metazoa; phylum Chordata; class Actinopteri; order Beloniformes; family Adrianichthyidae; genus Oryzias; species Oryzias sinensis. The sequence goes on along the minus strand of CM074498.1, from coordinate 13,349,858 downwards.
CTGATTCACATTTACGTGATAGCTTTTTTGAAAACTTATTTACAAAAGGCATCCTGAGAAAGGAGAGGCAATGACAGCTCAGTACTGGAAGGTAACAGAAAGCTGCTGTATTGCATTTCTAACGGATCTTCTAAGTTGTCACTTAAGCTTGAGATGCAAAATAAGCTTTTACATGTAAAGTACAGTCCTGTTTTTTTAGAAGGGCAATAATGAAACATTTAGATTCTCAGTGAGTCATTTTTAAGTACATGCCCATCTGATCAACTCAGCCAAAGTTAAAACTTGTAAGACTTACAGTGTTTCAAACATGTACATTAATGTTGAAGAGAAGTTGGAATTCCTGAGCGGGCCTCAAAGAATTGCATATTTTCTTTATTTAAGCTTCTTTTAAAACAATGTTGGAGTACTGTGTTTTATCTGAAACGTGAGCTTTTTAACTTGTCTTCTTTGTCCAGGTGGAATGAGTGGCTCAACTATGACATGTACATCCTAGACATCCCTCGAGCAGCCCGACTCTGTCTCTCCATCTGCTCTGTGAAGGGCAGGAAGGGAGCTAAAGAGGTAGGGGGTGGGAACACAGCAGCTCTGCTAACACTCAACAACCTACTGGCAGCAAACTATTGGAGTAAATATTGTGATGTATTAGTTACAAAGGGGAGTAGACGACCAAATGTGAACTTCAAAAAGATGACGCTGGAGCTGTTCTGCATCCTTCAAACCAATGTTGGGATCTGATCCTAAAGAACAAATAAGAGAGTTCTCTTTAAATATGTTTTGTCAACAACTTCTCCTGAAGAAAGTGGGATAAGCCATGTAAGAAATGTCAAATTTATTTAAAGAAAACGAAACTTTTTCTCTCCAGGTTTTCTAAAATATAAACACCAGTGCAAATCTTACAAGCCTTGTGGCTTCACTTTGAAACTAATAAAAATGTTTATTGTCAAACAAAAACTTTCATATGGAATATTGTTTAAACAATGATCCAGCTTTTTCTTTAGCTGAAGAAAGTGTTGTAATGTTATCGACTATCGGACAGTGTTTCATTTAAAATGTGCTCAGAAACACACATATGGGAATATTTCCTGTTGCTGAAACCAACGCAAACAATTATAGAAAATATTATCTTATTCAAAAATTTGCCATGCCTGTCAGCAGCTGTTAACTCTGATAACATCGGCACCCTTCTGGAGGGTGGTGATGCTATCAGAGTCTGAGGTGAATGAGAGCTGTGGTGTCACTTTTGGCTCTGTTTAATTACTAATCAGTCATGGGAACTTGGGTGACAGAGCCATGGACGGAGGGAGACACGTTCAGCTGGAGGGGCTTTTTGCCAAATGGACGACTTCTTTTAAAAAAGGGACAATTGTTTTCTTTCCAATATAAATACAAAAAAGGAGTCTAAATAAGTCTCATTTTCAATTGGGCTGGTGGTTGAAACTAACACTCAGAGAAGATAAGCTCTTCATGTGGGTCTTCTATCACAATCTGCTGGAAGGGCTTGGATGTGTGTGTGTACATTGTATGTATGTGTGAGGGTGAATTGTATCAATGAATGCCAGACATGGATATTGTAACGGACACCTGCGGTGAGTCCCGACTCTTGCTGCGTGATGCTAGGTTGACGTTAGGCTAGCGGATGCTCTTTCACGGCCTAACTGAATTAAAGATAAACAGGTGTATTTTGTCTGTCTTTTTTTCCCCTCTTGTCACCTGCTCCTGGTCAGCAGCCTACTTTTGCAAAGTTGGCTCTCTTTTGAGGGTTCACACCGATGTAGTGACGGAACTTCAACAAATCTTGGTAGAAGAACCATATTCAGAAAATTATGCTGCATTTCTGAGTGTTTCTTTATTCAAAATCATGTAAATCCAGAGCAAAAAATGAAGTTGGAAAAAAGCGTATTTGTGACATAGAAAATACAAGGGGCGGGCCACAAGCTCTCTGCTCTGCTCCATTCTGATGCATCCACTTATGGACGACTAAATCCATGTAAGTTTTCAGTTTCCTTGTCTGACCTGTTTTCTGGCTCATAACTGTACAGCTGGGTAGCTCCGATATTGCTCACCATTTTTGTTTGGTTAGGGGTTGGAGCAGTGACTCAGGTGTTAGAGCAGGTCGTCCAATAACCGAAGGGTCGGCGGTTCGATCCCCGCTCCCCCCAGCCAGCCGTTGTCGTGTCGTTGGGCCAAGACACTTCACCCTCCTTGCCTCCAGTGTGGCTCCCCTGGTGTGTGAATGTGTATGAATGATCCCGGTGATGGTCAGAGGGGCTGTAGGCGCAAACTGGCAGCTACATCTCTGTCAGTCTGCCCCAGGGCAGCTGAGGCTACAACATTAGCTTACCATCACCTAGTATGAATGAGGAGTGAATGAAAAATGGAAGCGCTGTAAGCGCTTTGAGCAACAAGAAAAAGCGCGGATAAATCTAATCCATTATTATTATTATTCCATTAAATCATTTATGCGAATAAACACAAACAAACTCACTCAATGATCAGTCATTCAAAAACACAGATGTTAACAATACTTTGATTTACCGTAGATACATAAAAATTCTGTCTGCGTTTATCTCATTACAATGCATACGGCGGCGGAGCTGGTTTACTCTCTATGGCCTCAGCGGGTTTAGAATATTGATGCGAACTGTCTACTTGTTCAGAGTTGTTGGTCAAGTGACTTATTCAATTTGAAAAAAAAAAGTGTTTCCATTTCGATATGCAGCTAAATGTATTTTATTTAAACCAGTTGTTATTTACAGTAAATATGTAACTGGAAGAATTTAGGTTTATTTCCAAGTAAATATACGGGGTGTTTTAAAGGTCACAATTGTTTCGAGGGAACAAATTACGTACTATTTGTTGGAACAAATTAGTAATGTTTTTAACCCAGTCCAGGTCCCTGGCTCTGTAGCTGTAAGCTAACGGGAGAGGATGTAAACAGAGATCTCTGAATGAACTACTGTCGCTCTGCAGAAAGTGTCCTTGAAAACAACACAATTGTTTTTTGCCTAAAAATTGCATAATTATAATAAAAAGACCACTGGGAACGCTTTTACAATAGATCAAAAGATGGTGGGAGGGGCTCTTTAAGTCTCAGTGATTCACATTGTTTGTTGTTGTGTACATTTTATTTACTAGGAGCACTGTCCTTTGGCCTGGGGTAACATCAACCTGTTTGATTACAATCACACTCTGGTGGCAAATAAAATGGCCCTGAACCTCTGGCCTGTCCCTCATGGACTGGAAGACCTTCTCAATCCCATTGGGGTTACAGGATCCAACCCCAACAAGGTATTTATATTATGATTTAGATTAAGAACTTGCATTTATTTATATTAAGAACAAGGTAAACCTATAATGACTCAAAAATATTATTTTTCTTTCTTAAATAATGAAAGACTTGACTGGACTTTTTGCTGGGCTTTTTGTTCATGTAATCTAAGGGTATTTCTTTTGTGTGGTTCAGGAAACGCCATGTCTGGAGCTGGAGTTTGAGCACTTCAGCAGTCCAGTAAAATATCCAGATATGAATGCGGTGGAGGAGCATGCAAACTGGACCATCTCCAGGGAACTGGGGTTTAACTACAACACCTCAGGACAGGTAGAGAAACATAATCATTAGATCATGAAAACCCCCTTTAGTGAAAGAACTCCTTTTTAACTGCTAAAATTCTTAACATTAGTTTTCTGATTTGTGGGATTGTTTGTGTAAGACAGATGGTTTGAAGTTATTTATAAATCATAAAATCTATAAGTGGTTTCAGAGATATGTTTTAAGCTGCAATTTATGTCATTACATAGAATGCTTTTAGCTAAATCTGCTCAAGTAATTCCTTTCTGAGCCAGGAGGTATCAGCAGGGCTCTCCCCACACTCTCACATGAATAACTTAACACATCATCTCATGCTATTCACAACCTCTCACATGGTGCCGGGTAAGCACAGATATTTGGAGGTTGCATAACACCCACGCTCATGTAATTACAGATAGTGGTTTTTGGGTGATAGAGTGAGAAAGACACTTAACGTTGTGAGGGCGCAGGAGACGCCGTTTCTCTGTTTTCCTTGCTCAGGGATTGGATTCTGTTCAAAGTGTGAGAAAGGAACACCCCACGACTAATAATAGTTTATTTGTACAGATTTGCAATTATTTTAAATGGGTTTATAAATAATTTAATATCATTAGGCTTTTTTTCATGTTTTCTTCTGCCAGACGAAATAAGGACTAATGAGTGTTTTCTTTTAAGTTCGTTTTTTCTTTTAAATAAAAGCAAGGTTATCGTTTATGTACAATTTTATAGCTTCTACTCTAATGTAAATACAGATTGAGGATTTCAGTTAAATGTGTAAAACTGAAGTAGTTGTTAAGAGCGTGGAAATGGACTTTGAAGTGCTTCAGCAGTGCTTGAATAAGACTTGAGAAACAGTTTATGAACCTATAAATGAGTTACTCTGCACACTGGAATTATGGGTCAGAAGCTCCAGTGTAAGTTACTGTCTTTAGTTATTCATGATGGTGTAGAAGATGCAATGTCTTATCAGATTTCCAGATGACATTTGGTGCGAGATCCATGACGTCTGCAGCGTTAATGTGATTGAGCCGGAGGATGCTTTACCATGTGGGAAGATGTGAATGGTATTGAAGGATGTGCTGAGCAATTCATGGAATTCATCAGTCACGTAGATGACTCAGTGTGCAATTTTTAGTGGGATGACAGCTTGTTTTGTGGCTTTATTTTAACTAGGAAAGGACTTATTCATTCATAAATTTAGATGAGCCTTGTATCATTCAGCCACACATCAGATGTGTTCTTGTGGAAGCGGTCTGTTCAGCTGCAGACTTTGTTTGTGGCCTACCAAACCTATTAAAAAAAGTAGATCAGAGGAATAATGCTGCATCACGTGGGATAGACGTTCTCCTTGATGACTGATTTTCTCCTAACCTTCTATTGTGGTTCTTTTAGAGATCTCAAAGCAAACGTATCTACCGATTGGTGAAGTCTGGTTCTGTGTAGGTGTGGAATGTTACGGGTTTAAAAAGGCGGTATCTCTGTGTTTTGTTGTCGTTTTTTTTTGGTTTCAGAGTAATCGTGTGGCCAGAGATCACGCCCTGACAGACAGTGACTCTGAACAGCTGAAGCAGCTGAGTAACAGGGACCCTCTGTCAGAAATAACTGAGCAGGAGAAAGACTTCCTCTGGAGACACAGGTATTCAAACATGTAACCACTATCAATGTTGTTTCTGTGGTAAATGTCTTTTCTTTATGGTTTTTTATAGGGTCGTTTACATTTATGTTAATAAAATATGTTAAGTCGCACATAATTAAAACCCGCAGACTGCAACTGAGAGGCCTGATGGTGCTTACACTCCCTTTTTCCTTCTCGGTCAGGCACTATTGCATGAACATCCCTGAGATCCTTCCCAAGATCCTTCTTGCTGTCAAATGGAACTCCAGAGATGAAGTAGCACAGGTACTCTCATTTTGCACAAACCACTTGAGTGGAAAAGCTTCGGCTTTCAGGTGGTAAATGGGCGTGTCACTTTGAGTGGGAGAAAACGTTACAGACCAGCAGCTAAAAAAAAATTTGATGTGCAGCACAAACAGACGAGAAACCGACCCAACCTGCCACCACGATCAGTTTTTCTGTTTTATTTTTTTCATTTTTAAGTTGTGCAAAACAAAAAAGTAAAATGGAAAACCTCTAGATGAAAATATATCTTTCAGTAGATTGAAAACGTATGTATAATATAATGTATAATTTCCTCGCTGCTTTTTAGTGCTCTTCTGTGATATTATCCATATATTTTTATCATTCTTTGTGTTTTCCAGATGTACTGTTTGCTGAAAGAGTGGCCATCTATCCGTCCTGAGCAGGCCATGGAGCTGTTGGATTGTAACTACCCAGACCCCATGGTCAGGCACTTTGCTGTACGCTGCCTTGACAAATTCCTGGCGGATGATAAACTGTCCCAGTACCTCATCCAGCTTGTACAGGTACTTCCCAGATGTCTTTTAGCATATTGATTATCTATGTTATAAATTTTAGAATTGTTTCGAAGACTGAGTTCTTTAGTCATTTTTTCTCAGACACTGTGTGATGTCTTTGTACGTCTTTTTTTTGTACGTCAAAAAGACGTCACACACTACTACCTGATGACGACTAGGATGAAGGTGGAAGTGATTCCACCGAAACATGTTAGCTATGTTCACAAACGCAAACCGTGTCTGAGAAAAAATAACTAAAGGACTCAGTTAAATCTGTAGACACAATGAACTTTATTGAATTGTTTTGAAGACTTTCATTTTTCCTCCAGGCTGAATTGCTGCTTGTTTTACTGTTGAAATTGGGATTAGAGGCTACATTTTAATGCATTTTGTAGACATAAAGTGTGAAGAAGCTCTGATTTGCTGAATTGTTTTCCTCCACATTAGGTTTTGAAATACGAGCAGTATCTTGACAATCCACTGGCCCGCTTCCTCCTCAAAAAAGCTCTGACCAATCAGAGGATAGGGCATTTCTTCTTTTGGCATCTCAAGTGAGTAATGTTCTTCCCCTTCTCAGACGGCTAAAATCTCTTCTTTCATCTGCATTCATCCCTGTTTTCTGCTCCTTACAGGTCAGAAATGCACAATAAAACAGTGAGCCAGCGGTTTGGGCTGCTGTTGGAGGCTTACTGCAGGGCCTGTGGGATGTACCTCAAGCACTTGAGCCGGCAGGTAGAGGCAATGGAGAAACTCATCAACCTCACTGATATTCTCAAGCAAGAAAAGAAGGATGAGACACAAAAGGTAAAGAACATTTTTCTCTCTTAGAACTGATATTATAAATGTATTAGTACACTTCAGTTTTTAGCTCATTCTGCAACTGGATCCCATTGTTTTTAAAGTGAAAAGTTGCTTTCAATGTGTACAATGTCAATCTTGTCTGTGTTGCTTTGGGTGCAGATGCACATGTATGCACACAGATACTGTTATTTTCCTCTTTGTGTGTCTTTATAAAGGTCCAGATGCGGTTTCTTGTGGAGCAGATGAAGAGACCCGACTACATGGATGCCCTGCAGAACTTCACCTCTCCTCTCAACCCTGCACACCAACTGGGAAACCTGAGGTCAGAAGCAACTTAAAAAAGAGCTTCAAGCTGCTAAATAACCTTGAATCGGGTTAAAAGGAAACCCATTCTTTTATATTTTATGTAAAATGTGTCAATAAAATCATTCTTGCAAGCTTTAGTATGTAAGACCTCTGATGAAAACATAACAGCTTCCTATTTTCAGAATGAGCATCAACATTAATATTTTTTTAAGAAATTCTTCTAAAGTGGTTTTTAGGAAATTCCTAATGGAAAAATCTGATGAATGTGTTTGTTGTTATGCATCACTGTATTCAGAGGGTAATGTAGCCTATATAAAGAGAGTGCATGCTCATGGAAAAGTAAAGTTAATTAAAAGAATGTGTTACAGTGAAAGAATAAATGATTTGGACGCTTCGTTCAAGTGGAGACGTGAAGGTGACCAGTAGTTTGGTAGTGTTTCTATTCAAAGCAAAAATCCCTGGTAAATCCCTGGTAAACTGTGCTTTGTTTGCACGCCTGCTAAAAGAAAAACACTTTCAGTTCAGAAAAAGATGTTTTTTCGGCTCAGCATCTTTACCAGAATTTTCTTTTTAACTTTTAGGAATTTTATTTTTTAGTAAAAACTAGAGCATTTGAATAAGACGGTTACTGAAATCAATTCCTAGGAAACCCCCTTTTTATTTTTGTCAATCCTAAAGAAATATTTAGGGAAAGAACAAAGATCTTTAAGGTAATCGAGTTGTGTTACAATGCATGATCTTCATTTTAACTTATTTTATAAATTAAAAAAATCTACAGTAGCAGAAGCAATTTAATCATTGTCTTCCCCCAGACGTGCAAAGTTAGTCTTTTGGTCTACTGTTGAAACAAAAACGGTGTAAAAAGCTTGTTGAAAGGGTTTTAGGACCAAACATTTTTGTAGGTATAATGTTTGTATAGGACGACAGTGGATCTGGTAAAGCTGTCAATGTTTTTGTTTGTAGCAGGACACTGAACTCTTAGTTGGACCTGAGTGGTCAGGTTAGCTCGATTCTGGTGTGGAATCGTCTCGGTTAATGTGAGAGAACGGGAAAAAAAAATAATAATAATTTTCTTCATAAAATGCATTGTGTAAATAAAGTTTCTGTCACAGACCAATAATTCTTTTAAGACTTTGAATCTGCATTGTGTCGCATACATCGCTTCTGAACATAAGCTGTCAAACTTGGAAAATGGGACTTCATGTGAACTCCTGGCTGAGGTTTCTCTTTTTTTGCCCACAGGTTAGAGGACTGCAGGATTATGTCATCTGCAAAGAGGCCGCTGTGGCTGAACTGGGAGAACCCGGACATCATGTCAGAGATGCTTTTCCAGAACAACGAGATCATTTTCAAAAATGGAGATGGTAATCACAACCTAATTAATCATGTTGGTTCTTTGTTTTAAATACTTTTTTACAAGTTTGGTCATTTCATAGAATCAAGCCTTTGTTATTTTCTCATTCCTGTTGTCTTTTCTGCTTGTTTTGCAGACTTGCGTCAGGATATGTTGACATTGCAGATCATTAAAATAATGGAGAACATTTGGCAGAATCAGGGACTGGATCTGCGGTACCTCTCTCGCGTCTTCCGTCTTTTCAACTCTGTACATTTCTTTCTGCGCTGCCTCGACCTCACTGCATCCTCTTTGTCCCTCAGGATGCTGCCCTATGGCTGTCTGTCGTTAGGAGACTGCGTGGGGCTCATCGAGGTGGTCCGTAGTTCCCACACCATCATGCAGATTCAGTGTAAAGGAGGCTTGAAGGGAGCCTTACAGTTCAACTCCAACACTCTGCATCAGTGGCTCAAGGACAAGAACAGGGGAGAGATGTGAGTTCCCTCCTGACATTAAAACTATAGCATTCTAATGAAATTTGAGGAAAACGTCAAGTAAAAGCCTATTTAGTTGTGTATCAATCTGTGTGTTAAAAGTCACCCTTCTTGATCCAGATTCAGTGGTATCAGATTCTTTTCATCTTTTCTTGTGTGTCTGCAGGTATGACATGGCTGTGGATCTGTTCACCAGGTCCTGTGCTGGCTACTGTGTAGCTACATTCATCCTGGGGATTGGAGATCGCCACAACAGCAACATTATGGTTAAAGATGACGGACAGGTAAGCGTGCATGTGTAAAATTGAAGTCACTTTTTCTTCAGCCTGTGAATCTTTTTTTTGCCAATCCTTGTGGCATTTCCTTTTTTTTTCAATAAAATGTTTTAGTTCATTAACTTTTAGATGACAGGAGGTTGCCTAGTGCCATGTGAACCCAACAGCTGTTGGCATTTTTTACCTAAATATGATAAATTTCGGGTCTCGAACATGTTCAGTTTTGTTACGTGTGCATTTTCTCTTTGTTTATTAATTCGCTGTTTTCCGCTCCAGCTGTTTCATATAGATTTCGGGCATTTCCTGGATCATAAGAAGAAGAAATTTGGCTACAAAAGAGAACGGGTACCTTTCGTGCTGACGCAGGACTTCCTCATTGTCATCAGTAAAGGATCACAGGAATGCACAAAAACCAAAGAGTTTGAAAGGTTCTAAACTTTTTCCTGTTGTTGATTTTTCTGTCCTTATATTTCCATCCTTCACAGTTTCAGAGTAATTCTTATTCTTTGGACAACTCAGGAAAAATAGTCCGATCAGATGTTTTTTGAAGCGATCTTTTTGTTCAAAAGTACAGCAGAAAGCAGAATGGTGCTAAATATTTTAGTGTTGTTTAGATCTGTAAAGAGTTTCGTTCTTAAAATAACCTGCGACAGCTGAAATTAATTACGCTCACACTCAAACGAAGTATTTTTTACAGTTGTTAGAGATGTTTTGAGGCAGTAAAAGCCCTCACTACACATTTTTTCACTTTTCTTTCCTGTTTAAACTCTCAAAGTTCAAACCTTCATTTAAAAATAAGTCCAATATTATAGAATGAAACCAAATACCGGATGGCAGTAGAAGATTTATGTAAATTTGTTTAACTGAACACCTTCTGAACAGGAGAAATGGAGATTGATTGACAAGGTCAGCAGCAAATCCGAACACAGAACACAATACGCTGTTAATAACAAAACAAACATGTGAAATGACATTAAAAACAGCGAGAATGTGAATCGTGAACCAAGTTAAAGCGGGAACACTGTTTGGAATCTGTATTATGTCTATATGGGGACGGCCATGGTGCAGCGAAAGGGCGGTCGACCCATGATCATAATATGCAGGTTTGATTCCCGCCTTGCATGCCCATGTGTCGAAGTGTCTGTGGGCAAGACACTGAACCCCATCTTGCCTCTGGTGGGAGGTTGGCGCCAGTGTTCAGCAGCGGAGCCTCCACCAGTGTGTGACTGTGTGTGAATGGGTGAATGGGACTGTGAATGTAAAGTGCTTTGGGCCTTCAAAGAGGGTAGAAAGAGCTATATAAGTATACGCCATTAACCATTTATACATTTAAGATGAACATTGTATACACATTTTTGGGCTTTCAATTTTAGAGTTGTGTTCATATTCAACACTATTATGTAAGCAATGACAGTATTTTATAGATGAACTAGTTGTAAGTGACTTTTTCTTCTTTCCTTGTGTTTCCAAACTACTAAATGAAGCAGTGTGTCGTTTTTCTTTCGGTTTTTCTTCCATAACTTAGTCTCAGGAAGGTTTTTTTCTTTGTCACCGTCTTCCTCCAGGTTCCAGGAGATGTGCTACAAAGCTTACCTAGCCATCCGCCAACACGCCAACCTCTTCATCAACCTGTTCTCCATGATGCTGGGCTCCGGGATGCCTGAGCTGCAGTCCTTTGACGACATCGCGTACATCCGAAAAACGCTGGCGCTCGAGAAAGGCGAGCAGGTGAGCAGACATTTCATGGGCAACCAAAGCCTTCGATCGTTTGAAGCGTCACCACATCAACTCAAGAGACTCTTCCATGTTGCAGGAAGCATTGGACTACTTTATGAAACAGATGAACGATGCTCACCATGGAGGGTGGACCACCAAGATGGACTGGATATTCCACACGATTAGACAGCATGCACTCAACTGATACCTCACCCACAAACCAGTCCCACCGTGGAGTATTATTACACCGAAGCAGCAAACTCTTCCAGGAAGTTCATTTCTGCATGACAGCAGACTAGCAAGCAGTCTACCGATGAGGGAACTGTTTTTATACACGTATATATTTCCTTTTTGAAGCACCTTTTTCTTTTTTTTTGTTCAATCAAACGTGGTTCCATTTTTTTTTGTATTTTAAATACGCGTTTGTCTGCTTTCTGGCGTGTGCACTGGTCTCAGTTTGAGAAAGAGTCTTCATGAGAGCAGTGTGATGTTTGCATATCATGCTGCCGTGCATCATCCTGTTTTTTTGTTGTTGTTTTTGTTCATCCATCAGAGCGATTTGACAAAAACCAGGGTCACGTCATCCCTCGCTCTGCTGCTCTCAGAAGAAAAGCCCAGGTTTCACAGCGCAGCTTAAGAAGCTGCATCTGCCAATGTATCAATGTAGCCACAACGTAAGTCCAACTTACTTCCCTCCTCGGCCATAAGAGTGCTGCACTTTTGTTCGTCATCGCTAGAAAGGTAGCGGCCACAAGCACCTTTTTTTTTCTTTTCTATTTTTTTTTGGAGTGTAAGTGACCATTTGTCGTTTTCCATTACAGCAGAACAGTAGTGGAATCGTTCAGATCGTCTTCCATCGTTGTGGATGTTTCAACTCATTTATGGAAATATCATGGTTATCATTGTTTTGCACCTCAGAAGCATCTAACAAAGTTAGACTCTAACCAGAATTTTTAGGGGTTTATTGTGTTTTTTTTTTTTTTTACTTTTATTTATTTATGTACAGTGTTTAGTTTCCAAACCAAACCCTAACATTATCAACAGTATGTGTCTTATTTTTGGATTATTTCCAGCTTCCTGTGCAGCTGCCAATCTTATTCCTCATTATCACATCATCAGCCTAATCCTGCTGATTCCTTTTTTTTTATTTGTGCTCTCAGTCACTTTATTGTAATATTTATTTTGGCCTCGTGAATAGTTAATTTTTTGTTATTATGATATGTTTGCTGCCCCATTTTTATCACTTTTTTTTTGCCAAGTTAACAAAAAATCCTATTTTATATGTAACTGGGTTTATAATTAGTTTCTTTTTCTGTTAGCAATTGGATGCTCAGGGGAATGTCTCGTCTTCCTCTTTATTTAAATGCCTTTGAATCACTGAAAAACTGCACAACGTTGCACAATGTTAAACCCAAAAACCTGGCACTAGTTTAATAAAAGAAACCCTTTAAAGGGAAACTGTCTAATTTGACTCAGATTACCAAAAAAAAAAAAATATTGAACTAAACCTCGTCTTTTGCATATATTGACTCTTAAGCTGTGATATTGTGTTAGAAGATGGAAATCATCCAAATTATTACAAGGGGGGAAAAAAAGGGAATTTTGACCTAAAATAGAAGTATTTTTGTATGTTTTTGCTTCATAACAGATTTAAAAAAAGACTATTTGTGAAGTTTAGTTTGGGATGCAGCTATTTAATAAGGAAAACTGCAATCAGCTGTATTTGAATGGGAATGTCTCCAAGTAGCTCCATGACATCCACGGGAGCTCAGTGAATATAAAGACATTAGGATCAACGTGATCATTACATCAACGTGAATGATCAGCGAGTTGAACTGACTGTGGTGTTGGGCCGAAGCTGCATCAGTGGCATGAATGTATTTCATTAGAAGGGTGGAGAGGACGTGCGCTCAGACGCTGAGAGCTCTTTCCTCTCTCTGATCCTATTTTTGGTGCATCAGAAAAAAAAGCTTATACTCTAAGGGGTTAGAAAAAAAGTGTTGGTCTAATCCTTTTTTTACTTTAAAGCCTAATATGCATGTTTGTAAAACGGCCTCACCTGTATGAAGACTCCATATTGAAGAAACGTCGATCAGGTCGTTGGTCTGACCTTTTGTTTGTCTCTGCTATGAATGATGGGTAAAAATCCTCCTGTACATACTAAAGGTTGCGTGTGCCATACGAACTCTTCTGCACGGGCTGCAGGCTTTTCATTGGCAGGTCCCAGTGACTCCGGCAGCTGTGTCGTCTTTAGATGTTCAGACTCCCCCCTCCTGACGACAGGCGTGTGCCAAAAAAACAAAAAAAAAAACAGTTTATAGAGAAACAAACCTCTCTGATAGGTTGTTTTACTTGAAATTTTGTGACTCTAAATCCCCTCTGTATTTAGGTAGCTGTATTTGGTGGGGGGGGTTGTTTAGTATTTTTTGTGAGTGTGTGTGTGTTGTGGAGTGTGTGTGAGCCACAGTGGGTGTATGTCTGATTCCAGTGGTGATTTTTTTTTTTTTTTTTTTTGCTGTGCTGCAGTCCATTATTTTAGAATAAAGACTCCATTTTTGGATGGACTGAGATAGTGCTTTGTAACAATGAGGTGACAAGAAAGCCTTTTTTGTTTGATTGATCCAACAGATCCTTCAATCCAAGCACGTCTGTGTACATTTCTTGTTGGTGCCCGTCTTTGTTGCTGAACCACCTGAAGTTTCTTTTTCTCTCTCTCTCTCTTTATGGTAAAAAACTCAGTGCAATATTCCTGCTATTTTTCCCAACAGCTGCCTGAAAACCAGTTCTTCAGAAACTACAGCTGCAGGTTTTTTATTCATTTTTTTTTCTACTAACTTTATTGATTAAGACGTGGATTGAAAAAAATCCGCCTGGGTTTAAAGGTAAAACATGGTGGATCGAGACAAATTCCCTCATGGATTTCTGTTCACTATGCATCACTATGATATTTCCTAAAATGTTCCATATTGTCGGTATACAATTCCGTATAATGGGCCAATGAATTGTTTCTCTCAATCCTACCTGCATGAGATGGGTTAAAAAAAACAACAAAAAAAACAATATTCCTCTGGCTACATTCAGTTTTTGATATATTTTTTAAGGCACCTGTGAAAAAGTTGCTAAATGAATGCCTTAAGTTTGTTCCCTGTAGTTTTGTAGGACAAGTTTACTCTAACTTGAAGTAACCTGCCTTTTTATTTATGAATGTTTCTCTTTTTTGCTAAGTTGCCAGAGTTGGGGTTTGAACCCTGACTGACTGGTCATCTGAGTGTTCTGTGACGATGTACAAATAAATTTGTTAAACATTCACTTCTTCCTCTGTTTGCTCTTGTGCTTTAAAGGTGTTGTACTTTCCTCTAAAAAGGACTTTTTAGGACTTTATAGTTTTCTGCTAAATATAGAGTATTTGTTATTTTACAGTAATCAAGCCCAACAGTTTAAAATGTTTTATCTATTTTTCTATAGTAAGGGAATGTTTAAGTGTATTGTACCTAAAAATAAAAGAACACCACAACATTTACTTGAGTTTAATGTTAGAAAACGAATGTTATTTTTATGAGCGTTTTGCTGTTCATTTCTTTCTTTGTTCTAGAGCTTTCTGAATAGTCACTTTCTTAAACGATTATCTGCGTTCAGCAATCTTTGACGTTAATATTACTGGAAAGAAAAAACACCATATTTAATCTCTTCAAGACGAAGACAAATCAGATGGCAGCAGGTCTTTGTCACTTAAAGCTCCCTCTACTGGTGGTTTTTGGGCCATTGGACGACCAAAGTGACGCTGCCGTTTGATTGGCTTCCAGGGCTTAGAAGGGCATTGGTAGGGGTTGCTGGGTTCTGCCAGGCCTATCTCCTCCTCAGATGACTCTTTGGTTGCAGCCGTGGTGGCGATCGGCCGTGTTGTCGATGGTGATGCAGTGGAGGGGACTTTGTGCAGGAACTTCCTGAGAGGAGACCAGCCGGGTGGACGACGTCTTTGGAATGTCGACTTTAAAAAAAATATGAAAAGGACAAAAAAGCAGAATGATAAACTCGTTACAAAAATAAATCTGACCCAGAATTTTGGGATTTTTTCCCCCCTGCTCTCACCCCAGGCAGTGGTCCGTCTTCACAGACTATTTGGACTTGTGGAGCTTCTAATCTCCATGGTGCTAAATCCACCGTGGAGTTACAGTTAACAAAGTCCTGTAAGTGCACAAAAACGTAGGAGAATCACCTCTATTCCAAAAAAAAAGGTTGGATCTTAATTTTTGTCTAAAAAGGGACTTTACCGGATGCTCCTCATTAGGGGCACAAACTTCATTGAGCTCTTCATGGTCAGCTTTGGGGCATGTGGTGTTCTTCAAGTCAAATCTCAGTCGGAACCGGAAACCTGCGATCACCTTTGGATACACAAACGGACACCTTTCAGAGGTCAGATGAGCCTCGGTGGTGGTCGTGTCCTCACTTCCTGTGAGCCATCTTACCTGTCTGGTGGCATGGCCGATTTGATTGAGTGTGAAGAGGTGGGAGGAGTCAGACATGGAGTTGTACTTGGAGATGGAGGCAGCGAAAGGAACCTTGAGGTCTTCTGAGTTCTCATCGACGTCTTCAGGACACCCCAAACAGGGAGCTCTTTCTGGAAAGATTAAATCTTCTGAAGAAGAGGAAAATGGACATTTTTAGCCTTCACGGATGGATGACAGAAATGCATTCATTGTATGAATGTAATCTTGAAAACTGTACTTTACTGAGAACATTTTTAGTGATGGCAGATTATCAAAATATTACATAAAAGTACTTAAATTGCTCTCATAAATATTAGTGCAGTTCAATAAAAACATCCTAGTTTTAGAAAAAGGGAACTTGTATCAGCATGTTACAGGTAATGGTTAATTTTAAATAAAGTAACTTTTTTATACTAATTATTCAAGTGTTTATAAAAATTAAATCGTTTTTTTTTTTTAAATACTTTTGTTCACAATGCTATCCCACTAAAGAAATCATTGTGAGTGGCTGCCTTTTTGTGTAGTTTTCAGTCTCAAACACCTAGACATTCCATTTCTTTTCCCCAGAGGCAGTCAATACTTAAATCAGCAGGAAAAAGAAGTCCAAATGGAGCCTCAAAAGTAGCAAAACTCTTTTAAAAACAGTGTTTACTATCCACCCACGCTGAAGCTGATAAGGAGAAAACAGTTTAAAGTCTACTCGATGCCAATGCCCTCTTGAGTGATAAGTTAATATTGTGCTTTTCGTGATTTCATGTCAATATATTGCTCAATCTTTTTTTCTCACTGTTTTTTAATTGAAAAAACATGTTTTTCTCATAGGAAAAGAGACGAAAACCAAAATAATGACTATATCTGCAAGAAGACCATGCATGTGTCACAAGCAATTTACATACAGCACTTTAAAAAAATATAGTTTTTAGTTAGTATCAAAATAAATAGTTGGATTTGATTTGATTTATTTGTATTTTTCAAGCATTGATTGTAGTCAATACAACAAAATCACACGGATATATCATGCATTGCCGAACAAATGAAATGCATTGATTAAAATAAAACAAGAAAAATTTAAGTAAATGTAAGAAGAAAATAAATGTGTAATTGCTCATATTCTTAGAGATTTCTGCTGTGAAACATACTCATTAGTGGTTGCATTAGTGTAAGTTAAGTCAGGTAGTTTGATTTATTGCTTGAAAAAGAGGAAAAACAAGTTAACTTAAACATTCCCACCCCTATTGAGTCATTTCATTTCTTATTTTTGCATAGTTGCCATAATCTGGTCTTCAAGACAGTGGCTACATATTTAGGGACTACAGGCATTTAAAAATGTTCACCATTAATGTATCATTGTGTATGTTTAATTTTCTCCTGCTTTTTACAACTTTTCTTCATAATAACTTTTTAAAGTAATTGTGTTCACTTACCAAAGTCGCAATACACATGTTTGATGAATGTTCCTGTCTCTGTGACATGGGCTGTGGCGTTGCATGAAAAAGGCTTCTGTAGCAGAGTAAAAAGGACAATATATATAAAAAAAAAAATATATATATATATATATATATATATATATATATATATATATATATTTTTTTTTTTTTAAATAAAGTTCATCAGGTTTGCTTGTTGGGATGTTTAGACGCTTGTTTTAGGTTTGTTACCTTCCTTCCATGTTTCAGATGGTCACACTCTGTCCACGGTTGGGAGGATCCTGCCGGACAGTTGCTCCTCCTGCTGGTGAACTCCACATAGTACCCTCCAGGGTCTGAGTCGTTCTGTATCTGCGGTTACACAAAACCACACACAAACACAGGCGCCAGAAGCCAAAGGTCAAAGAGTCGAACAGTGTTTTTCCAAGAATTTCTCAATTCTCCTTCCAGAGTTTTTCCAGGATGGAATCGTGCTTAAAATATGAGGAACGTTGAATAAACATCAAATAAACGACAACATTTTGGAGCTGCTATGTCACGTCAGACACCCCAGAACAACATAAGAACACATAGGTTTGTTTTCTCCTGTAGTACAGTATATTAAATATTTATATCAATTTATTGATTTGATGCATTTGGTAAATTTATTTCTTTAAATAGTTGCTTCCAAACGGTTCAGCAGCTGGGGAAACCTTACCAGCAAGTAAAATAGCATTGATTTGATTAATATGCATTATTTTTGTGGCCCTTGTACCTTGTTGGCAAACAGGATCTGAAACAGAACCAGCTTGTAACCAGAGCTCAGCTTCTCGTTAAGGCTGTCCAAAGCTCCGTGGACGGACTTCTTCACAGCGGGGTCGTTACAGGCCGCCAGGGTGCCCGGCATGGGCGACTTTGTGTCCTGGACAAGGGCAGAAAAGACAGACAGCTCACTAACATCTTCCAATTACATCATTTATTTAACTGTTATCTTCTAACCGTAATCATTCCCTTAGAAAATTCCAGCAAACCCCCCAAATCTGTGAAAATACAAGCTTGGACTAAACTGTGTCTACATGTGCTGTAGTGGAGAATAAATAATTATCTCATCTGGATAACTTTGGCTGTTGAGGTAATTTCCACTTCTCTTATACTCCAATACTTCCTAAAATAAACTGTTCATGTAGTTTAGGCATCAAACAAATCTCTGAATATTTGGCTCTTAATCTGGTTTTATTTTGTTAAGTGAATTTTTAATCAGCCAGGAGAATATAGTCTTGGTTTACAGATGATCTTGAAGGCGGCCCTTTCCAAACCGTTGGGCATTTTTTGTTTTGTTTTAAAAAGCGTAAATACATATTTTTTTTGTGCACGTTTTGGATTTTTGGATTGTTTTAAAACCTGTTAAATGTCTCTAAACCTGTTAAAATAGTTGTCTAAATCTAAAGCAATAAATTAGTTTCACTTTTTAATGACAATAAAGTTTCTACTGCTCCATCTATAATCAATGTATTCTTTATTTGTTGGTAAAATGTTTTAAAAAGGCTAAAATACAGCTGTTTGATTGTTTTTTTTACTTACCTGTGCAAACACAGAATTGTGGAGGCACAGCAGGCCAAGCAAACACCACCCCGCTACTCTCCTCATCCTCTTGTCTGAACGAATCTTTGCTTCTGTTCTAAAAAGGAAAAAAAATCATTATAGTCACCAATCAAATGCATTTTTCTGCAGAAAATGTCCTCCCAATACCAAAAACTGTCCTATAATAATTGGCTTTTTAATTTTTATTTTATTCATTAAACTTTTGGAAAGGCCAAACACATCATAAGCTGCAGCTCACCGTTTGTAAAGATGAAGGTCTGGTGCAGATACTGGTTGGCCTTTAAAGGAAAGACTCTCCTCTCCTCTGCGCTTTGTGGCGGACGACTGTGTGAGCGTCTCCTGAAGCAGTGGGTGGGAGTCATGAGGAGGAGGATGACACAGAGGGATTCAAACACAGAGGACAGGGGGCACACAGGACACACAGGCAAATGTTTGCCCCCCCCCACACACACACACAGGCACACACACATTTGTTGACTCGGTCAGAATCAGCGGCCGGCTGAGCATGAAGATTCGTTTTTGTAACGTTTCCAATGTACTGCCATGTAAAAGAGTGCGTTTTAACACATGCATGAAGTTAGATGGCAAAAGCTGGAGGAAGTCATGCTGAGAATTTGGGTCTGGTGATTGTTTTGAGAGTACTTTGCTCTGACGACCTTTAACCTCAGCCCCTCTGATTTCCTCACAGTCAAACAAACTGGAATGTACTCAACTGGCAAACTGCATTTGCCTGGATGATTCAAGCTCACTGCTGTTTGATTTATGTGTCAGACATGAGCACAGATGTTTCAAGTTCCATTTGGATTCTGTTTATTTTTTATTTTTAGAAAATCAAGTTTGTCTCAAGGCACCAAATTCGTTTAAAATTAAAAAATTAAAAAAAGTTGAACTTTAAAAGTTGAACTTTTTCTCAGTATCCAGTTTATCCCAGTAAGGCCAGAGTGAGGACAACCCTCCATACTGAGCTTGCAAGGTTGACAATTTAGAGGAAAACTCCCCTCCAAACATAAGATCTAAAAAAGAACTTCAAGCAGAACTAGACTTAGTGAAGACACAGAAAAGAAAAAACACAGGAACATCTGTGACTGGACAAACATGCAAAAAAGTTATTCAGGAAGCAGATGAGCCCAAATGCACCAAAAATGTGTTACCGAACAAACGAGATCTATAGCAACTGCAAGGGTAGGACAATAAAGAATAGTTTGTGTGTTTCAGTGTGCAGCACTAAACTTTGGAACAGGTTAAGCAATAAGCTCAAACAGTGTTCAAATATCCATGAATTAAAAAACAAATTATAAATATATATTTTCCTCAATGGGTAGCAATGATTTATGAATGAATGTGATAATGTATTCTGATCATAATCAATTAGAATTATACATGACATGTGTTTCATGTTATTGTTTACTAAGATTTTGAAAGAATATTTTCTGAGGATGATCAATAAGCAATCTATTTTGTTATGTGAAAAAACATCTGCACGTGATCTGATAAGAACCAGAATATGATGTTTGTGCAAAAGTATCAAATGCAATAACTCAAAAGGGTTGGGCTTATATATATATCCTCTTCTTCCTACACCTTTTCAAGCAATAAATCCAACTCTACTTGCCTTTAGTTATCTTTTTTTTTAATCTAATGTGACCTTTGTAACAGTTTGTTTAATGTAACAGTTTGTTTAATTATATTTCCAATGTAGTTCCCCACTTCAATCCAAAACTTATTTGTATGTCTGCAGTCCACAAACAGATGATAAATAGTTTCCTCCTGAGTTCCACAGAATGAACAAGACAGGTCCATGTCCACAACAAATCTACTCAAATTTCTTTTGGTAGGATATATTCAATGAAATATTTTGAAGGACACCTCTTTTATTTTGTTATTTAGACAGTATTTATTACTAATAATCCAAGCATAAGTCCATTTTATGTCCACAAATTTGGATTCCCAATAACACCTCCCAGCAGGTAAGGTTGTGGTCTGTAAAAGATTTCTTATTTGTTTATTGGAAACTGAATTAAAACAAATATCCACATTGTCCAAAAAAATTGTCTGGGCTCTTAATTGACTTGTGTTGTAAATCCCTTTAAACAGTTGAAGTACGCTGGTTGGAACGACATCTAACACTATTGCATATTCTCTGGGTGGAATAGGAATACCGAATTTTAAAAGAAATTCTTCATACGTCAGAAGATGTCCATGAGAATTGAAAAGTTGTCTGATTAAAACAATATCATTATCATACCATCTAGGAAAAAAAGTGATTTATTCTTGTATTGTACATTACTGTTATTCCAAATACAACAAGTTGTCGGAGAAAAATTATCTTTATAAACGAGTTTCCAGGCCAGCAGGGCTTGTTTGTTGGTTTTTAAAAGTTTGAAAGTTTTGTGGGTAATTTTTCAATTTTTCAATTACATTTTAGCAAGAATTTAATGCCTCCCATTGTGTCAAATATATATTTGGGAAATGCATTCCAGATATTGTCTTCCCCTTTCAATAAATTACTTTATTTTAAAAGAGTTGTTTAAAGTTTCAAAGGTTAATACTTCCATGCCCCCATGTTTTCTGGCGTTACACAAAACATTTTTCCTTAAGAAATGACATTTTTTTCCTCCAAATAAAATCAAATAATGTTTTGTTTAATAGGTTACAGATGTGTTTTGGCATTTCTAAAGACAGAGACACATAGACAGATCTAGAGATTCCTTCAGCTTTAGGTAACAGAATTCTACCGTTCAGAGAAAGATCTCTCATGTTATAAGGCGCGGTGGAGTTTACAAACAAAGGATTTGTATGTTTGTGTCAGTGTGGGGGGGCTTGAAAATATTCTAATCTTCAGAAAGGGGGGCCCTGCAGAAAAAGTTTGGGAACCATTGGTATACATGAAAGAATCTCTAGTTATGATTTTGAGGACGGTATCCTCTTCCCACATCTTTGATCACTTTCTTTATTTTTTAATCAATGCATTTTGTTATTTCTGTAATGAGTTTGATATATCTGTGGGAAATAAAATGCTTGAAATAAATCAATAAATCAAAACAAATCAAGATGGGGAAAACTCATAATCCATGAAAAATCTGCTTCACAACAAAAACTAGTCAGTTTTGCAGCAGTGAGAACAGAAAGCAGAGGCGAGACATCTGTTATAAGACACATGTTTGTGACTGCGTTAATAAAAAACCCCATAGACAAACCCAAACCCCTGTATTACAGTTTCTATGACGACAATAGAGATTGTTTTGGTACATTTGGCAATGACAGAACAAAGAGTAGAGGCAAAAACACTAGAACATGTATTTGGGGACAACAAACATCAAAATGTGTGACTGCAACAATGACAAACACTGTACATTATACGGTAACACAGACTTGAAGTAACGTGCTATCAAACATTGCTAAAATAAAGGTTGTGCAACTTAGTTTGCTTTTTAGTGATTATTCTGGCTTTTGGTCATGTTCTGTTCAAAGTTGTCCTCATCCCAGCCACACAAGGTGCAGGTTGATGATCTTCCACAGCTGTCTTACAGGTCATTTACCTCAGTGCACTTTAGTGTCTGGTTTTCAGTTCTTCTTCGTCAAGTTATGTGATCCAAATCTGAATTCATTGTTTTTGGTGCATGTTTCACTTCTACCATTGCATTAGTTTTGATCTGGAATTATCAATTAACCCTTGTGCTATCTTAGATGACCCCACCCTTACATTGACGTGTTCTCCCTACCATGACAAAGGTGGATAAAGGTGGAAAGATTTCATGTAACCCATGGACACCAGTGAAGATCACAAATCATTGAAGAAAAAAGGTTCAGAGCACTGTCTTATGGAATACGCTCCCAGCTCATGTAAGAGAGGCCAACTCAGTTTCTACATTCAAAGTTAGACTGAAAACATTCCTCTTTGGACAGGCTTATTAACCGACTAGTTAGTATTCAGAGATTATTTAACTTAATGTTAATGTGCTTAAATGAAACTTAATAACAATAACTATTTCTTTTAAAAGGCTGCTAGAAGTTGAAGCTGGGGTAACTATGGTGCTCTGGGGTTCTGTCCTCTTTTCTCATCTACTTCTATCCTTCCTTTCTTCTCTATTTTTTCATCATTTATATTTAGTTCTCCATGCCTCTGTTTGGTACAGTGCGGTTCATGTATTGTCCCTCTTTTCCTCTCCCCTCCTGGGGAGTGGGAGTGCTTCCAGACTCCAGTTGGCTCATCCGTGCTCCTGTTCCTGACCGTTTACCTCGCCTTTGCTCCACTCCTACACCTGGCTGTGGTTCCTGCCTCTGGCTCATCTCTGGCTCATCTCTGCTCTGTACCTGACCGAGTACCTCGTCTCTGCTCCTGCTCCTACACCTGGCTGTGGTTCCTGCCTCCGGCTCATCTCTGGCTCGTCTCTGCTCTGTACCTGACCGAGTACCTCCTCTCTGCTCCTGCTCCTGGCTGTGGTTCCTGTCTCCGGCTCGACTCGCGCCTTTGACTGTCCCCCCAACCACAGCTGGATGAAGCTCGTCTGCTGGACTTTAAATATGTAGTTGTAGATTTAGATAAGTTAATTCTTTTCTATGAGTTCTAGTAAATCGCCTGTCCGTCCTGGGGGAGGATCCCTCCTTCATGTGGGCACCCCTGGGGTTTCTTCATTTTTCCGGAATCCGGTTTTTAGGAGTTTTTCCTTACCGCGAAGGGGGGTCTAAGGGCAGGGATGCCAGTATAGCTTAGTCAGTTTGTTAGTTCAGTTTAGTATGTGACATTTAAAATATGATTCAGTTTGGATCATGTGCTGCTACTGCGCATGTAACGATGTGCTGTCAGCACGTCGGTGTAACGACAGACATGCTTAGAAAAGAGGCTATGACAGTACTAAGATAACTCTGGTATAAATCCATCCATCCATTTTCTTATCCCTTCCAGGGTCAAAGGGTTGCAGGAGCCTGTCCTACTACTATTGTTGGGCGAAGGCGGGGCACACCTTGGACAGGTCACCAGTCTGTCACAGGGCAAGAGTATAAATGGAAGAGCAAAATAGAGATTTCTAAAGGAAAACTCCTACATGCCATCAGTCAACTACCATAAGTGTTCCAGAAAGTCTGACTAACTTGAAAATACTCATCATGCAGCATTGCCAGAGGACTCATCATTTTTATGCAACATCACTCATCAGATGTTTTTTAACATTTTTAACCACAATACCCACAGAGAAGTTATGTAAGGGTTCCGGTTGCATTTTTCTTTGTTTCCATTAAAAGCAACAATTCACAACCAAGGTTGCCTAATAAAAAAAATTACTGATCTCATAATTTCCTGTTTTTTTTTTAAATATAGAATTAACTTTTACATGACTTTTATGTGACTTGAGTTTAGTTCCGCTTTTTTGAGAGTAATCAGCAATTACTAATTGGGTTATGGCATTTCAAATAATTCTATTCTCTGTGTAAGGGTTGCACAGTGGCGCAGTGGTTAGCACTCTTGAAGCACCCACAGTGTCATGGACCCGGTTCAAGTCCCGTCTGGGGGACCTGAAACCGAACACCAATGGGGGACCTTTCTGTGTAGAGTTTGCATGTTCTCCCCGTGCATGTGTGGCTTTTCTCTGGGGACACAGACTTCCTCCCACTCTCCAAAAACATGCTTCATAGGTTGATTGGTTATTCTAAATTGTCCATAGGTGTGAATAGGAAAGTGCATTGGCGTGTGATTGTGGACACTCTACCCTGCGACAGACTGGGGACCTGTCCAGGATGTCACCTGCCTTAGCCCACGAGTGGCTGTGATAGGCTCCCCGTGACCCTGAAAGGGACAAATTGGTCTAGAAGATGAATGGGAAAAAAGGGTCTCTGTGTGGAATTTACAGAGGAGCGTTTTTGGTTTTTATTGGATCACCAGAGAAAAAAACTTCAGCCTTTGAGGTTAGTCCAGAAAAGAGGATTTTATCTGGTCTTTCTTTGTCTTGTTATTGTCTTGTTGACACTATTAAGTCTGATTGTTGATGTGGAGTTTACCACTCAATCTGTAAGGTCACTGGTGGGTTTGTCAGTTTATGTAGAACATAAAAAGAAGAACTCACTGCCCACAGAGGCCCTAAAGCTACAGTTACTCTGATTAGAATAAACAATTACTTCCACAAATTAAGCACAGTGGACTTACTGTATTGAGGTTTTTGTGTTTTCTTGAGATTACTAAATTAAGCATAAATTTGATTAGGATTGGAATTGATTGTTTTTAGGTTGGATTTAGATTTGTTTACCTGTTATTGTACAAGCAAATTGCCATTCCCTCCACTATAAAGCAAAGCACCTGATGGCCGACTTTAAAATCTTGTTCAAGAATTGCGGATTGATTTAGTATTTACAGCACATGTGTCAAACTCAAGGCCCGGGGTCCAAATGTGGCCCTCCATGTCATTTTATGTGGCCCGTGAGAGCATAAAACTTTTTAATTTCTTAAAATAAAAATAAATAACTGGTGTGTAATTTATTCATATCTAGGGTGAATCGGACTTGAAATATCGGATTGGGCAACTCTACATTAGGACTTAAACACTGTCCATATAACCTAACCTGAAATTGAAAAAGCTTTATGCCAGAGTAAGAAGCAAACATGTGTTTTCTATGCAACTGTAATTGTCACATTAAAAAGTTAAGGTAAATAAATAATGACTTCTTTAACATTAAGGAGTAGTTACATTTATTTTTCATTACATTTAGTTACATGTATAAGTTACATTTGGCCC
This sequence comes from Oryzias sinensis, assembly GCA_037389245.1. NCBI lineage: Eukaryota > Metazoa > Chordata > Actinopteri > Beloniformes > Adrianichthyidae > Oryzias > Oryzias sinensis. The sequence continues at coordinate 13,324,730 of CM074498.1, read as the reverse complement.
TTTGAGGACAACCACTATGCTGATGTGGCCCTCAGTGAAAATGAGTTTGACACTCCTGATTTACAGTATTCAAGATAAATAGGTTATTTTTTGTTTTAGTATTTTCTTTTTTCTTTTATTTGACATTTACTTCTGGTATGTCCGTCATTGATTGCAGTTTTAGGATTAAAATGATGGGCTGGTTTGGTACTGCTGCTTCACAGAATCTGTGTGGAGTTTGTGTGGGACGTCTGGGGTCATTGGGACAGAGTCTAGTAACCCTGTGTCCTGGGACAGGCCTAAGCAGGAAAAGAAGACGGACAGATGGATGAATGGATAAACCATAACTGCGTTCAAATTATTTGCAATAACACGTTTTTGTGGCTGACATTCTTACAGCATTTTTTCTTTTCACTCTGACTCTGTTTTTGCTTTGTTTTCTTTTGGCTAATTTATGAGTAACTCTTAAAAAAAAAAGCTAAACATTTTGTTATCTTTTGACTACTCCCCTTAGGGGTCGCCATGATTCTCACATGTGATATCTGTGGCAGATGCCCCTCGTGACACACCCCTCTGCCCTGATCTGGTGCTTGGACCAGAACAGTGAAACACTGAAGAGTGCCCCCATGTGCTTATAGTTGCTTACAGCACCCAGCATTCTCTGGTGGTCAGCAGCTGTCCAGGATGGTACGATTGTACCAAAATCAATTATCTAAATGTAAATGGGAAATAGGGGTGTGGTCATTTGATTGACAGGTAACTACCAAATCCTCACCTAAACCTTCTTTAAGGTCATACTGTTAGTTTTGCATTTTTCTATTAGTTGTCTCTTTTAAAGCTAAAGTTGTGATTTTATTAGACGACCACAGGAATAAAAAAACTGGTTTTAAGTCGTAGTGATGGGTCACATGACCACACCATGCCCACCATTAAAAACACAGGCACTGAGAAAAGCATCAGTGCCATTTGATATGCGGCAGTATTTATGGGCACACAGTGTGATAAAAGTCTATATCTGTTTTATGTGGTAATATGTCATTGTTTAAAAACTTTGACATTAAAATTCACTTTGTGAGACTAAAACCTCTGAGAAAACATGTGCATGCTTGGTCTGAAGAGCACAAGCTCATTCTTTTTTCGTGCAGAAATAGTGTAGATAGTAAAAAAAAACGGATCTGTGCAGAAAATGAAGTATTTAAAGTTATTTTTTTAAGACTTTAGACTCTTTAGCTGCAGCGTCTTGCTGTACTGCAGTTACAAAGCAGTCATGATTCAGCAGCTGACACTCATCAGTTCCCCTGTCATACTGCCTGTTTTTTTAAGTCAGAGGTGTGAGGTCTGACTACAACAGCTCCACCTCCTCTGCTGCCTCCGTTTGCCTTTGTTGAGTCAAAACCACATTTGCTTAAATTGACTGCTCTTCTTTCGCTGTGGCATCCTTCAGCTGTCATTCTCCTCTGAACATGATGCTGAATGCTCACAGGTGGCCTCCTATCCTCCTGGCTGCTGTTATTCAATGTAAGTGTGGTATTATCATTTCATTATGTTCTTCTATGAATGCTGCTAAATTAATAGATCATCCTTTAGATTCTTTCTATTTGCTTTTAAATGTTTATAAGTGTAATTGATATAATCTAAATAGTTTGAAAATAAGGGTGTAATCTGGATATTAAACTGTTTGCATTTCTAAAATGGAAAAAATGGACTGTCTCATTGTAAATAAATGGCAAGATTTTAAAAATACTTTAGCTTCCTGAGCTGCATTTTGTCACTGTTGTAAAAGTCACTAGTGCGAGCGCCTGGCCTAGTTTCATGTCCTACACAGAAAGCTTTGGTGGTCCTGCATTTGGGTTATGTGTCATTGTGGTTTCTAAAGAAGTGTTGAGATCAGAATGCATGCTACCTGTAGAAGTAGTAGAAATGTGGTCAACATAAAGAGGAAAAAAAAACACATTTTTGTATAAAAAAACACAAAACTGCAAAACGTTAAATCCCAAATATCCAATCCTAACTTGATGATGCACTCCTCGTGCACACCAAGCAGGAAAACAACACATAGCTTATTGCAATTAGGGGAGCTAGTCATAGCTAGTCAGTGTTCGGGAGAATTTCTTTTGGACTAAAATTTTTGTCAGGATCTTAAATTTACATTTCTGAAATAAGGATATTTTCTGTAATCTTTTTGCAAGAAGACCCATTTACCCCTTGTGCTATCTTAGAGGACCCCACCCTTACATTGACGTGTTCTCCCTACCATGACAAAGGTGGATAAAGGTGGAAAGATTTCATGTAATCCATGGACACCAGTGAAGGTCACAAATCATTGAAGAAAAAAGGTTCAGAGCACTGTCTAGTGGGTCTAGATGACCCAACTCCCAATGTTAAAGTGTTAGAATAGCACAAGGGTTACTTATGTTTCTAAGAAGAAACTTGAGCAGGGAAGTAACACCTTTTATGCTGCATTGTCATTCAACAACCACAACTGAAGCAAAATAAGCTTAACATCTGCTTCTCCCAGAAGCATGACGGTTACTCAATGAAGTGATCGCTAAATTTGCTGCAGTGCATAAATTAATATTTAAAAATACCTTTTTTTAAGGTTATTTTCAAGCTTTAAAATAATCTACTGCCTGTGAGTGATTTTTATAGGCTGGCTTGATGATTTTATAGAAAAGGAAAATCTCATTCTTAACCTGTTTGGAAAGCAGCACTAACATTTATAATCATCGATATGATTTTCTCCAAAGACTAAACTTTAAAGTTTTTTTTTGTTCTCAGAGAAAAGACAGTAGAAAAAGTAGAGGTGTTCCCATTCATATAATTGAGTCACGCTGTCCTGGGCTAAAGGGGCAGAGCCCTGTCGTCTGACAACAGACTCTGATCAGGAGGAAACTGATGCAGAAAAATGACAGATGAATGTAAAGTGACAGGTGTTCCTCTGGACTAGGTGTCTTCCTGCAGTGGACTGATGGGTTTCTCCAGCCTGGATTGCTTTCTGAGGCTCACACTTATCAGCCCATCCTAAACCCCAACGAGAGCATTCCCACACAAGGTGTGTAGAAACCAAAGACCACATGTTATCTGAGGCTGGTTTTTAATTGACTCACCATCGATGGGCTGAATGCAGCTGCTGTAGACGCTGCTGAGTGTTTCAGATCAGATGTGGAAATCCAAACTGGATCATTTTGGACAACACCTGTCCTGCAAACACCCACTAAAACAAAGTTCAGAAAAACTGATTCTTCAGGGTTTATTGAGTTTTTGTAGATGATTCGATTTTTTGTCAATACTTTTCACGCATTTGTAGCTACATAAATACTTGATGTAAACAGGAAATAGAGTTTCATTTGGCAATGGCTTAGGTTTTTTTGTTTTTGAGAAATAAAAGCTTTTTATAGTTACTGGGATGTTCCTGTACCCCTTGAGGTTGAATTTCAGCTTTCCTGCCAAGTGGTCACCATTTTATGACTATAGATTCATTTGTCAAAATTCCATTCTTAATAAATTTCCATTTATAAAATCTTTTTCACACATTTAGTGATTTAAACTGAGCCAATATGGGACTCTTCTTCATAAAAACAAATACTTATGACAAAAATTGAGAGAAAATTAGTTTGTTGCCAGAAAAAACCTACAGAAACTGACTGACGTAGTTTACGTGAGGACTTTGATTTATGGATTTTATGAATGAATAAAATAACAAACAAATGAAAAAAGAACAAATGAAATGAATTAATGTAAAAACTGATTCGACTGGTGATTTAATTCAGAAATATCCCTTAAATGTCCACAAAAAGGCCGAAAAAATTTGTGTAAATATGCCTTAAAAAAACATTTTAGGCATTTTTGTTCTGATGAAACTTTTATTTATTTAAAGTCATTTCTTGTATGAACAAGTATGGATGTGTGTATACAAATGTACCGGTGAGTAAAATAAACTGTAGTATGTGTATGTATATATACAGTACAGACCAAACGTTTGGACACACCTTCTCATTCAAAGTTTTCTTTTTTTTAATGACATATTTTCAGATGTTTCACACTTTTTTGTTATGTATATAATTCCACATGTGTTAATTCAAAATCCCACAATGAGCATAAATGAGAATACAGCTGAAAACACCTGAACAGGTTAAAAACAGCAGCACATCTGTTTTGTTTTTGTTGTGTGCAGGAAGCTACGCAGTGAAAACTAATGGGAATTCGTGTGTTATGGTTGTCATGGGAGTGGAGTACATCATCACTGAAAACAAGGTCAGAGTGTGTCCTTTTGAAATTTGTAGCTTTATAAATAGTAGAAATACAAAGTTACCGTAATTTATGCTTTTAGTCTTTTTTTTCTTCTTAAAAACTGAAAAGAAAAACCCAGATCAAGATGATTTTTTTTCTTCTTGTGCCCTCAGATAAACTGGTATTTCAGCCTGGACCCATCAAAAGTTAAGGTCAATGGATATTGTGGCAAACATGTTGCAAATATCTCTCTCACGATACCAGGTGATGCAGCCAGTCTGCAGTTCACTTTTAAGAAGGTAAAGCCAAATAAAGCAACTTAAATAGAGAACAGACACATTGAATCAGACTCATCTGCAGAAGAAATCCTCCCAGCTTGAGCAACAATGTTTTAGGATTACAGAAAAATTACACCCCCACATGCAAAACACTGATGTTTAATTCCTGAAAAATCTATTTATAATAATGATAATGCAAAGCGCCTTTCAAAACACTCAAGGACATTTTCTATCAAAGTAATAAAAACATTTTATGACATATTTTTCAGGATTGTACTTTAAATTACATTTTCCATGAATGTGTGTTTATGTTTTGTGATTTTTTTTCACTTTCTCCAATTTGTTTTGTCTCCAAGAAATTCGACAAATTTTACGTCTCCCAGTTGAATGCTCACTTGTCCCCTCAGCCTCTTTGCAAAGGATGTATCAGTAAGAAAAGAGATTTCGTGAAAATTTTACACCAAAAAAAAAAAAAAGAATAAGAAAAGCCCTCTAACTGAATATTTGGTTCATCATCTATTACCCACAGATAAAACATATTCAGGCCAGATCACCAGTGAGATGCTTTTCATGACACCTGTCTGTGAAAGCTTCAAGTGCAGATCAGGACGCCTGCTTTCTGTTTCGCCTGAGATGAAGATCAAGATGGCTCCTCTGCAAATGCAAGCCTTCAATTTTTCTGACAGAGAGTATGGTAAAAATGAGAGGAATTTGATTATTTCAGGATGGTTTTAAAACAATGGTAAAAGTGGAAAACTGAATAAAATGTTTTTAAAAAGTATAAAGACAAAAATCAGTGTAAAAATAAGGTAAAGGTTGCCAAAAGTGAAGATCATACTCCAGGTTTTTCTGTAATTTTTGATCACACTGTTGGAATTAGAATTTTTTAAGGAACAGATGTTTATTTTGTATGAGTTTTAGGTTCAGAAAACTCAATATTAATCATTCCATAACTTCTCTTTTAGATGCAGTGTGTCTCAAGAAGTCAAAGAAAATCATTGCCATGGTTATGGGGGCCATAGTGATGACTCTGGTATTCATCATCGTGCTGTCATTTCTGTTCATCAGAGACCGGCACAGACAAGGATATGAAAGGATGTGAATATGCACATGTGTGTGTTCTGTATGTATGCTTGGAAAAAATTAATAAAGATAACCTATTTTCAAAAAAACAGACAGCTTTCTTTTACTTTCTTATCTTTCTATTATATGTCTTAACACCAATATAATATCAAAACATAAACTATAATATTATAAAGTAACAGTAACATTACCCAGGGTAAAAACAATATAAATTACTAAGACTTTTTTGTTTTTGTAAGGAGTATTTCTAGGATGTTATACTGATTAAAAACATTAGAAAAAAACATACTTTACATAGTGTAAAGTCAAACAATATAAAAAAACTTATTTCAAGGGCACGCTGACTGCTAAGCCCTCTGGTGGCAAAATCTGATCACTGCAGCTTCCTCTCCGCCTCCACATCCCTAATTCTGATTGGCTGTCAGAACTACGAGTCCCTGGTAGGAACATAATTGTTAGAACATTTTTCAAAATAATGTGTTTCAAATATATTTCGTGCAGTTGTAACCTTTTTCACATGTATTTCTAGATTTTTTAAGAGTTTCTTTTGCTTAAGATAACATACACTGCCTGAAAAGTGTAAGGCGAAATTTCGCTTTTTTTCTTCTCACCTGCTCATTAGCTAGCTAGCGTCGCTAGCCTGGTCAGCTGAAGGAGATGGCTGCAGTAATCCTGAGTTTCCCCACACTGTGTGGGCTGAGGATACTTCCGCGGTGAGTGCATCAATATGAGAAAAGCATTCAGGTGTTTTTATTGCTCCGATTTTCAGTTTAGCTAACAAAGTTTAGAGGCAGTCAGTGTTTATCTTCCATCCTAGCTAGTAGCTCAGCCTCCAAAACCCTGAATTATTTGCAAAATAAACGACACAATCAGAAATTTCCCACTAAACTAAAGTTGCAGACCTTTTTGTCGTGTGATCACGTAGAACTAGTGATAACTGATATGAAAAAGAGCACACACTGACAGCTATTAACGAGACACTTGCATGCAACGATCAATCAAAAAGGTCGTTTTCTTTTTTTCTTCTGTATTTAACGTCCTTTGTCCTTTTTAAACCAGTGGATTAATTTTAGGTTTAATAAACAGTAAAAAGATGTTGAGGATTGCGTATTTGTCTTCTCAGGAAGCTGACATGGACCAGAAGAAGCGTGAGGCTAGCTTCAGGAGGAGGAGGTGAGTAAACAAACATTTAATTTGGTTTAGAGACTCGTTGAGGTTTGATCTGAAGTTAAAGTCAGTTAAAGTCCCATTATCTGTCACACACCTACCTAGCCACCTACCTACCTCCGCATTTGACCCATCCCCTGGGGGAGCAGTGAGCTGCAGACACAGGCGCGTCCGGGAACCCCCCCAATCCAACCCCTTAATGCTGAGTGTCAAGCAGGGAAGCATTGGGTCCTACTTTTAGAGTCTTTGCTATGACTCGGCCTGGGTTTGAACCCACGACCTTCCAGTTACAGGGCGGACATTTTTACTGGTTTGGTTCTTCCTGACAAAGCAAATTCCCCCAATAGGTAGTTCAGGAGGAACAATATTGGTTCAATATCTTTTTTCTTTTGATAGGAAGAAACAAATTATCTTTAAAAATGTTTTTTATCAATAAATTTCCTTAACTGCAACAGCGTATGCTGTTTTATTTTCTTTATTATGAAGTTGCATTTCAGTGTAAGTTAAGACTCTTTTCATGGATGCATAGTTTGAGTTTTATGTTGTTGTTTTGTTTACTTTTAAACTCTGCAGGTGTAGAAAGGATCGAAAAGGTGCTGATAGCCAATCGAGGAGAGATTGCGTGCCGTGTGATGCGTACGGCTAAAAAGATGGGTGTGCGCTCCGTGGCGGTGTACAGTGAAGCAGACAAAAGCTCCATGCACGTGGCAATGGTGAGACGCTCTAGTCTCTGCTTCTGGATCTGTTTCCATCGCTCGCCACAGTTTGACAAAACTTCGCTTGGGCTCATTTCAGGCAGATGAAGCTTATCACATCGGCCCTCCTCCGTCACAACAAAGTTACCTCTCCGTGGAGAAAGTTTTGGAAGTGGCCAAGAAGTCGGGGTCACATGTAAGTGATCCTGCCAAAAGTTGTCAGGGGTTTACCTCCTTTAAGATCCACTTTTCACGTTTTTTCCCCCCTTTTGTCTCTTTTGTAGGCAGTTCATCCTGGTTACGGGTTTCTATCAGAAAACACAGAGTTTGCAGAGGCGTGTAAACGGGAAGGAATCATCTTCATCGGGCCTCCCTCCTCTGCCATACGGGACATGGGCATTAAGAGGTGATAGGATAAAACACATTTTTCTTCTTTGCTGAACTTAAGCTTTTGAGGATGTGTTAAAAAATTTTGCAAAAAGGAAACATGATCAATTTTTAAAAATGTGTCCTCAGCACATCCAAGCACATCATGTCAGCTGCCGGGGTGCCAATTATAGGTGGTTATCACGGAGAGGACCAATCAAACCAGAGGCTGCTGGCAGAAGCTGCAAAGATCGGCTTTCCCGTGATGATCAAGGCGGTCCGGGGTGGAGGAGGGAAGGTAGAGCTAAAGGCAACAAAACAGTAGTCATATCGACTGCATCTCAAAATGACTCTGCCTTCCAGGGAATGCGGATCGCACGCTCAGAAACAGACTTCTTGGAGCAGTTGGAGTCTGCAAGAAGAGAAGCCCGGAAGTCCTTTAATGATGATGTCATGCTGGTGGAGAAGTTTGTGGAGGATCCCAGGTACTGTGGCACAATCTGTAGAACGAGTCGTCCTGGCCCCGCCTGACCGACACCCCTGTCTTCCACAGACACGTAGAGGTCCAGGTGTTCGGCGACACGCACGGCAACGCCGTGTACCTGTTTGAGAGGGACTGCAGCGTCCAGAGGAGGCATCAGAAGATCATTGAGGAAGCGCCGGGGGTGAGTGCTGCTCACAAAGGGCCGTAATCTGACTCATGAGTTTGTGAGGGATGCTGCAAATCTGCAGTTCTGACATTGTCTCATCTCATTAAAAGGATCCTGAAGCACAGGAAATATTCAAGATGTTTTCTGAAATGTATTTTTAGTTCTATTTCTCTGTAGCATATTAGCAATATATTTCATTTGTGGGTCTCACAGTTGAAAAAAAAACATGCAGTCTATTACAATTTTACTTGAAAAAGGAAAACCTTATATTTTACACATTTCTTTAACAGGAGAATAGTTATTTCATTGTCTTAAGTCCATATTTGCAGCACAAAAGAAACGGTGTGCTGTAACATCTACTTCAACAATGAATAAAAAGGCAGTGAAGAGGAATGATTACATTGAAGAGTAAAAGACCTCCTGCAGACATAAACTACTTTTGAAGTGTGTTTTTTGTTGCAGGAAGAATCAGAAGTGCATTAAATAATAAATCCAATTCCTGTTAAGTGCACTGAAGCCTGTGCACCAGCAGAACGGGCCTGCACATGATCTAATTCTTAGTTTGGAGGATTCAGCCAGATCTTTACGACCTTTTCATTATAGATTTTCTTTTTGCTTACCTCTTTGAGAACTTTTGCATTCTCTGGCAGGACGGTTAAAAAAAGGGAAAACAATAGCAATAAAAAAAGAGGGTTATTGTTTTTCTACAATTTTAGAAGCTGTGCAGGAATTCTCTTTTTTTTAATAGATTTTTTGCTATTAAGTGGTTCCATTTGTAAGCTTAGTGTCTTTGTGAGGAAAAAAGCTGAAAAATAAGTGTTTTTCTTCACTAAATGGCAAAGATAGATGTTACTGAAGTTTCCTAAACATAGCTTTGTTGTTTGTGTTCGAGCTAAGTTTCAGTTTCCAGCATGGAGATCACTTTCACGTGGATTGGTTGAAGTTTAAATCTTCACGTCTTCTTCTTCTTCAGCCAGGAATAAGCCCTGAGGTTCGGAAGAAGCTCGGCGAGGCGGCAGTCAGAGCGGCCAAAGCTGTTGACTACGTTGGTGCAGGTGATCCTTACTACCAGCTGTTCACCCCAGCTGTTCACCCTTGTGACTCTAAAAACCTTTCCCTTCCTGCAGGTACGGTGGAGTTCATAGTTGATGCTCAGCACAACTTCTACTTCATGGAGATGAACACCAGGCTGCAGGTGGAGCATCCTGTCACTGAGATGATCACAGGAACTGACCTGGTGGAGTGGCAGCTCAGGGTGAGGCTGGAAGAGAGGCCTGAAACGAGAACCATCTGTTGATGTTTTCCTTAAGTCAGCTTTATGGAAATCTCCTCCAGGTGGCAGCAGGGGAGCGCCTGCCCCTCCTTCAGGATGACATCATCCTGAGAGGACACTCTTTCGAGGCCCGCATCTACGCTGAAGATCCAAACAATGATTTCCTTCCAGGGGCGGGGCCCCTGCTGCATCTGTCCACGCCTCCCGCGGACCGACACACCCGCATCGAGACCGGAGTCAGAGAAGGTGGGGAAGGACGGAGCCGCTTTTGTGTGTTTTAAGGTGGAAAAAACCTGGGTTTGACGGCTGATTTTGGCTGCAGGAGACGAGGTTTCTGCGCATTATGACCCCATGATTGCCAAGCTGGTGGTGTGGGGGGAGGACCGCTCTGCTGCCTTAAAGAAACTGCGCTATTGTTTGCGGCAGTACAATGTGAGGGCTGAAGCACATTTGAACCTGTCAATCACCAGAACCGCTCCCAACATGCCGCCTTATGCTTTTAGATTGTCGGACTGAACACCAACATAGACTTTCTGCTGAGCCTTTCTGGACATCCAGAGTTTGAGGCTGGAAACGTGAGCACCAGCTTCATCCCTCAGCACTACTCCGACCTCTTCCCCACTCCCAGAGCCCCGTCAGGGGCAACCATCTGCCAGGCCGCCCTGGGCCTCATCCTGCAGGAGAGGAAACACACGCAGGAGTTCATGGAAACCTCGACAGGTATCCAACGGCTGGGAGGGTCTCCTAAGAATGAGGACAACTCGAAGGTTCTACTCTGCTGTTTGTTTTCAGATCCGTTCTCCCCGTTCGGCTGCAGCAGTGGGTGGAGAAGCAACACGGAGTTCAACAGGAACATGACGCTGCAGATCGGTGACAAGAGTAAGTCAAAGTCATAACTGCTGCTGCAACCAAACAGTCAGAGAAAGCAGGCAAGTCTGCACATTTTATTAAAATAATCCATGTCAGAAAAATGCAACACCCTCTGTTTTTTTCACGTTTTTAGAAGCTTGGGTTGCAGAGAATATTCTGTGAAAACTATCAGAGGAGAGGAGTGCAGATGTGGGCAGACTCAATCCTGCATCTGGGATTGAATTTGCTCAGGGGTTTAATGTCCTGGAGCTCATGAATGAACCTGCATTCATCATTAAATGTTTCTATTAAAATGTTTGTGCAGGAGAAAAGGTCAGCCCTTCAGCCACTGCCATCACGGAGGAGCTTTTATTGTGACGAGCATTTGTGTTTGCGCCAAACATTCTATATTCAAATCAGCTTTTCTCGTCTGCAGAAATCGACGTGCTCGTCGTTTACAAGACAGACGGAAGCTACAAAATGCTTGTAAGATCGTTTTTTTATGTTTTGGTAAAAAATAATAATATTAAGACTAAAATATGAACGCTTTTCTTTTCTTTCAGGTCGGCGAGGACGTGTATGATGTGACAGGGGAGGTGGAGGAAAATGGGGGAGCTTCATTCTTGCATTGCTCAATAAACGGAGTGAAGTCTCGTCCCAAACTGGTGATTTTGGACAGCGCCGTGCACCTGTTCTCCACGGTATGACCTTTTTCTTGCCTCTTCCAACACAAACATTTATGCATATTTTGAGGTGACATGTCTCTTTCTGTCAGTGGACCGCATTCCAAAATGCTCACCTCTGTCCTGCAGGAAGGGAGCTCCCAGGTGTCGGTTCCTGTGCCAAAGTACCTGGCTGGAGTGAGTGGGTCGGGGGCCCAGGGTGGAGCCGTGGCCCCCATGACTGGAACCATTGAGAAGGTGAGTTTCAAACTCTGTTCGGAAAGGTATCAGTGAAAAACCTTTGTTTGGTTTCCGTTTGCTTTCCATCCCATTCATGGAGTCGACTGGAACCTTCAAGCTGCTTATTTAGAATTAGACTGAACCAGCTAGGATCGCAAGAATAAAAAATCTAGAAGAGAAAACAAATCCAACTAATAGATAGCAATAGTATGCAAATGAACTCTGCTGTGAATTACTACAGTGTGAATGCAAAGTACTGACAACCAAACTAAAAGTAAAGGGAAAGATGAAAAGGTCTTTTATGAAAGTCTAATGCAAAAAAGCAACAACTTGCTACAAATTTAAAAATGCCCAAACTGGTTAGATTCAGTATTCAGGGCAACTAATGTTTTTATTTCATATTTATGATGAAAATTGGGCTTAAGACTGAGCTGGTCTTTTGATTGACAGGGAACCTGTAACCCTTGTGCTATCCTAGGCACTTAAACATTGGGTCATCTAGACCCACTAGACAGTGCTCTGAACCTTTTTTCTTCAATGATTTGTGATCTTCACTGGTGTCCATGGATTACATGAAATCTTTCCACCTTTATCCACCTTTGTCATGGTAGGGAGAACACATCAATGTAAGGGTGGGGTCATCTAAGATAGCACAAGGGTTAAAACTCTGTCTCCCCTCCTTGCAGGATTTTTTATTGTAATGTTGGGGTTCAGTGATGTCACATCAAGCTGACGACCAGTGTTCAAATGACTCAGAGGGGGGGATCTTACTATATATCTTACATATATGATGGACATCAAGAAAATTAAACTAAAAATTGCAGTTCTGAGTATTTCTTTATTCGAATCACTGTGAATCAGGTGCAGACGTAAACATGCTGTCTGAGAGAGATTATTAGTGACATAGAAGATATGCTGGGTGGGCCACAAGCTCCCGGCTTTCCACCACAGAGGGGGGGGTTGCTCCACACCAACAATCTTGCCCACAATTGAGAATTTTTAATAAACTTGTGCTGCTCTGCAGAAACTGTCCTAGAAAACGACTCAGTTTATTTGGTTTACCTTGATTAAAATACCACCGGGGACAAAAATGGATCAAAGAATGATCAGAATGGGTCTGTAACCTCACATTTACTTGAGCTTACTGAGATACGACCTCTGACCTATGGTTCACCATCTTCTCCCCTCATCGTTTCTGAGATGCACACAGACTTCATATCACGGACGGTTGAAGCAGCTGTTTGATTTCAGGTGCTGGTGAAAGCCGGAGACAAAGTGGAGGTTGGAGACCCACTCATGGTCATGATTGCCATGAAGATGGAGGTGAGCAAAGCACCCCCCCCCCACGACTCCACCCTTTATTGACACTGAATCTCTTGGCTGACTGACGCTGTTTCTCCTGCAGCACACGATCCGCGCGCCCAAATCCGGCGTGATAAAGAAGGTCTTCTTCAGCGAGGGCTCTCAGGCTAATCGCCACGCTGCGCTGGTGGAGCTGGAGGAGGAGGAGGGGAGCAGCCAGTAAAACTCCCACATACCTTAAATGTAGCCCACAGAAACGGCTGGACGAGGAGATCGGGACAGAGGTCATCCGCTGGAGTCTAAAGCATCTGGAGTACTTTTGTTTGTTGCCAGATTTATAAAGCTTTGGACGTTTCTCCTACATAAGTCTCAGATGAATTGACCTGACTCTAAAATATTGTTCTTCAAAACTGTGACCACTACATGCACAGACCTATAATATATATGTTTTTTATTAAGTTTGCCTGATTTAGCATTAAATATTCAGTCATGGTCACAGATTTAAAATCCATCAATTCTGTTCTTTCACAAGGTTTATGGAAGGTTAATAGAATGTTACAAACACTCCAGATTCGGGTCTGCTCTGAAGTTTTTTTTTTTTTCCCCCCCAATAAGTTTTAGGGCTTCATTTGGCTAAGAAAATCATCTGTACAGGATTAAAAGTTGGACACAGAGCCTTAAGTGGACAGATGTTAAATCACAGCGCCTGAGCCGCGAATCACCCTCCTCTTTCTAACAGTGTGTGATGAAGCCTTTTACTAATCTAAGAACTTTAATACTAATGTAGACCTTTGATCATTTCCTGGAATATTTTGTAAATGATGGAAACAAAAGGTTTGTGTGTAACCCTTGTGCTATCCTAGGCACTTTAACATTGGGAGTTGGGTCATCTAGACCCACTAGACAGTGCTCTGAACCTTTTTTTTTCAATGATTTGTGATCTTCACTGGTGTCCATGGATTAAATGAAATCTTTCCACCTTTATCATGGTAGGGAGAACACGTCAATGGTCATCTTGACCCCATAGGATGGCACAAGGGTTAAAGAGGTGATACCTGTAGGTGTATAGCAACTAGAAAAATAATAAATCTTATTCCGTCTGGTTATACCTACGTGCCATTTGTTTGAGGAGGGATTTCTGGCGGTGGATCACCTGCTAATCAGGGAAAAGTCATGCTTAGTCATAACTGGATCTTAAAGCTGACTTTTAAATATAATTCCATATCACTCAACGGGTTTTCATAATTCACTTGTACACCTTTCCTTCTCATTACACAAATATTTTTCTGTAGTTTCTTGATGGAGAAATGTAGTTTATTTGACCACTAGAACCTTTTTTCTTCAATGATTTGTGATCTTCCTTGGTGTCCATGGATTACATGAAATCTTTCCACCTTTATCCACCTTTGTCATGGTAGGGAGAACACGTCAATGTCATAGGATAGTAACAAGGGTTAAATAAAATTAAAAAAGGAAGGTTTAGTTAAAGTTAAAATGTAGATGTGGAAAAAGTCACTTAATCTGGATCTGGAAAATGACTTTGCAGATATTAATGGTTAACATAGACCAGGAATAATGACATTCCAGATATCCATAACGCATATCTAAAATGTCGAGACCGCTCGTCATTGAACCGTTTCAGATGCCCTGAAATAACAGCAGCATGATAGGAGATAGTCTGTCAGATGTGCCTCTCTGACACAAATTCAACCAACGGCACAAGATCTGAAGATATTCTGGATCTCACAAACTCAAAGGCGACGTGTGTAAAAATGTTTTTATTTAGTAAATAAATCTTTAGCTATAAGACAGATTTACAGACAGGAGGAGCAGAACAGACAGCGTGAGAAAGCGTCATCAGAGGAGTGATGATCAATATCAATGTCTGGTGCGGCGGCAGGATTTATTGATGTGAGGACGGAGGGAGATTGCTTCAAAAAAAGGCTGGTGTGACCCGCTGCTGCTGCTGCTGCTGCTGCTGCTGCTGCCGCTTTGGGAAGAAACGGCTGCTGCACTAAACTGATGGGTTGACATTTTAATTAAGAGCCTCACTTTTGAACTGATTGGATCAAGGAAACCGTCATTGGATTACAGCCTTTAAATGCATTTCTGCACTGATGGGACATCAGTCAGACATGGATCACCTTACAGTAACCACAGTTTCATGCATTGGGGGCGGGGCTTCAGCCTGCAGAAGAGGACAATACACGAGTGGGCGTTTCTGAGGCAGCGTGAGCCTCCAAATGAGCAGATAACCCGAGAGCGGAAGACGAGGACGCATTCAAACAGATGTGAGTAGGATTTCTTTCAATAGGGTATCCAATTGAATTTGGATGGTGCCTCTGATGAATGACATGGCAATAATCAGAGGTTGAAGGGCGATAAAATATTAAACCACCATTCCAAATGACATGCTTGAGTAATCTCCTGCTTGTGGGACATCCCAGAGGGCTTCCATTCAAACCTAATTAATGGCGCTGGAATGACGCTGGAGATGGAATCAAGCCCTTTTCTACGTCACCCGTAACTTCCGCTCGTATTTAGAAGAACTGGTTCAATCGATTGAAAGTGTACTTCTGATGAAGCTACCAATTATTCAGACCCACTGAACACAAGAGGGCATCAGATCCACACATTTCCACACGTTCCTCTCGTTTGCTTCTGGCCAGGAGGGACTCGTGCTCATCGGCTTGAATCATCAGGCAGAAACCCACAACAACCATGTCCTAAAATGGCCCAAAAGCCAGAGGTTATTAAGCTTGTACCACCATGAGGGAAAACTACCCGTATTACTGATGCGCTTGTGTTTAATCAGACAGATCTGACGTTCCTGACGGCACTTGTGGGCATCGTTTACACTGAAAAGCAGATTTCAACAGCAGGTTCACCACTAAGTCAGGAAGTGTTAGATATTGATGCACAAAGAGTTTGGAAAATCAACATCCTCCCGAAAACAAAGAATATTCTGCCTAAATAAATACGCACAGAAAACTTAAAGACAAGTGCAGCAGAATTCTTGACTAGAAGACTGAAAACAGACAGAAGCAGCCACCAAAAGAAAACATTTGTGATGTGTCACCAAGTGCTTTTAGACCCTCCTTTGACATGTGCAAGGCCACAACAGTCAAAGATTCTTCAACTTAGGAGTTTTAGGAACTAAACTGAGAACACAACACCTCTGTGATGCGCATTTTTGAAGTTGAACCTTTTTTTTTTTAGCTTTGCAAAGCTTGAGGTTACGGCCACTTCCTGAACGTCAAACGACTTTGAGGGCCCGCCTCTTATCAGACCAAAAAAGAAAAAAACAATCTACTAGATTGCATCCATCTTTAAAGTCAGTCTCAATGTCGTCACAGACAAAGCTCCGACTGAGACACGTCAGGAACAGATCAGGTGTTTTCTTCTGACACCTGTGAGGTCAACTGGTTGAAAGAAAAGGAGGAGCAACGGCGTGGCGGTTCTATTCTGTACCTGGACGCTTTCACCTGCTCGATAAAACAGCCGAAAACGTGCAGAAACACTACGATGCATGAAAACAACAACGTGAACAAATGACAAGAATAAATACACACTCTTCAGTGAGCAATCTGCACTGATGTGTACAGACTTCAACATGGACCCTTCTGAAAATGAGATCAACGAACTAAATGGGAGCTGCCGGGGAACGTCTTCAGCCTTTCAGCGACGAGTGTGTGTGTGTGTGTGTGTGTGTGTGTGTGTGTGTGTGTGTGTGTGTGTGTGGAGGCAGGAGGGTTTCAAACCACCGGCCTATTGTCTCCTGACAAACGTGTGACCTGAGACAGATCTGACCTGTGAGGAGCTTACACTTTAGCGACGGAACAATAAACGTCAGCACACACACAGCAAAAACAACATCAATGGAAAAATATGAAATGACTTCAATGGGGACAAACAGAGATTGGTTTTTGGCGAAAAACATGAAGAAAAATGAAACTTTTGATATGCGAGCTTCGTGAAATGCCGTTCCTCTCCCCTAAAAGTGAATTCTATATTCTAAATGTATATATATTTCTCTAGTAAATATGGAGACATTCTGCTGTCTGGGGTTACCGTGCAACAGCCGGGATTTCAAAAACGCTTCTCTGCATTAAAGTTGGCCCCCGACACAAACGTTTCCCAGTCAAACCCTCCAGGAGAGTTTTCCAGACATGTGTAAGGATGTTCCAGTCATGTTGTGCCTTAAAACAGTCCAGGTTCTCTCAGTCTTTAATGCTCAGATGTTTTTGACCATCAGGCTGATGGAGAGAAGGCATTCAAAGGGGAAAAAAAAGGTGTAACAGCTCTACAGTACCCTTACTATTTCATCAACAACATCTGCAGAACGTATGGCTTTTTAGATATCTGGCCTCCCTCAGAAGTGGAAGATCAACAAGAGAGCAGCACAAACTAACAAGTCCTCTTAACAAAATAAGCGTCTGTACAATCAGGCACAAGAATCCTTTAGTCTTTGGTAACACAGTGGAGAGAAAGCGCCAGATGAGGCTCAGGGAGATGAGGTCCCAGATGCTACGGTGGTTCCAGCCTTTTTTTAACCTTCAGATCTGAGGAAAGAGGGTGCAGCAGTGGAGCAGAGGGCGTAGAAACACCAGTACTACAAGTCCAAACATGAAGGAAACAACCGAGATCAGACCTTAGCTTCTTAGGCCAGATGTTTGATCTTGATGATCTGACTGTGGTGCAACAGGAGCAACCCTGGATGTTGGGCTACAGAGCTTTGAGCAGAAGATTATATTTGCATCTATAGAAAAAAAACAAAAACAAACACAGGCCCTTCGATTTTCATTCTCCTGCTCTTGAGAGTTCATTATGCGTCCTGCCAGTTGCAGCAAAAATGTTTGGCAACTGATCCAAGAAAAAAAAAAGAAGAATCTATGTATTTTAGATACATTTCTATTCTCCTGGACAGATGAAACCCCTGAACTTGGCAGGAATTAGGAATTTTCCAGCTGGTGTAGGGACTGAAGCTGCAGATCCAGAGGTGTTGAGCCAGGATGTCTGCCTTCATTCCCTTTGATGTGCAGCACAGCTCAGGTGTCATTTTCACTCTTTTTGTGAGGATGTTTAATGAAGCAGCCTGCATCACTCAACCTGTTCCGCTCAACTATTTCCAGCTGAAGATGCTTTAAGTCGAGGCTAAAGCAGGTTCATAAAATGGTGATGGAGGGGGTGGAATAGCAACTCAAAGGTGAGTGGAGGCTTGCTTGTTTCCCAGTTGTGTGTTAAAGTCAGCGGCCGTGGGGTTCAGCAGCGGGTGCCCTCGATGGGCGACAGCGTCAGGATGCTGCGATCGTTGGAGTAGAAAGTCTCTGTGTCGCTCCAAGACCTGGAAACAGGCAGCAGTGACTGAGGGTTAGGAGGCTGATGCATTGGGTGGGTGTGTGTGTGTGTGTGTGTGTGTGTGTGTGTGAGAGAGACAGTGGGGCAAAGCTGTCACTAGCTATAGAGAACTCAACAGAGATCAACACCTACCAAACCAAGCTGAGGAAACAGAAGATGAAAGGATGGACGAGTGATGGATGTGATGAGAGAATGAGGAGAAAGGAAAGTCTCCATAGATTTAGATGTGAAGCTTGGCCCTTTGTTCAGAGAATGACACTTCTTTTCTAGATTCGGTATTAATACATTCTATTCCTGTTTTTTAATGTAGTTTTTGACCTGTGTTGTTAAGAACTTTGTGATTTTTTTTTACTGAGAAAAGAGCGTCGGTGGGGCAAAAAAGTATTTTGTCCTCCTGCCAAATCTCCAAAAATTCTCCTACTTAAAAAAATGAGAGGCTTTTTATTTTCATAATAGGTAAATTAAACTATGAGAGACAAAATGTGAAAGAAAAATCCAGAAAAATCACATTTATCTGTAAATATGGCGGAATATTAAGTATTTGGTCAAGAACAAAGGTTAATTCAATACTTTGTTATATACACTTTGTTGACAATGACAGCAGTCAAATATTTTCTGTAAGTCTTCACAAGGTTTTCACAAATTGTTTCTGGTATTTTGGCCCATTCCTCCATGCAGATCTCCTCTAGAGCAGTGATGTTTTAAGGCTGTCGCTGGGCAACACGGACCTTTAAAGGTTTTCTATGGGTTTGAGATCTGGACACTGGCTAGGCCACTCCAGGACCTTGAAATGCTTCTTACGAAGCCACTCCTTCGCTACTTGGGGTGTGTGTTTGAGGACGTTGTCATGCTGAAAGACGCGGCCATGTTTCATCTTCAATGCCCTTAATCAGGGAAGGAGGTCTCCACTCAAGGTAACAAGTGGAGGACAGAAGATCCTCTTACAGAAGAAGTTACAGGTCTGTAAGAGGCAGAATTCTTGCTTGTTTGTAGGTGACCAAATACTTATTTTCCACCATATTTAGAGATAAATTCTTGAAAAATCAGGCTGTCATTTTCTGGATTTTTTTTCTCATTTTGTCTCTCATGGTTGAGGTTTATTGCGGATGAGCATGACAGGCCTCACTCATATTTTGAAGTGGGAGAATTTGCACAATTGTGGGCGACTAAATACATTTTTGCCCCATTTTGTATATAAATGAAATGTCATTGCTTGATAACTTCAAACTTCTATATTTTCTTTCAAACGTGATGAGACTGGTCTAAGTTAACTTATTAAACAAAACTTTCTGAATTCTAAAACAACACGTTATATTAGTGTGACTTTTCCCTCATGATTTTAATAAAAGCAATACTTTCTATTTTCTGCTACATGAATAAGTATTTGTCCTTTAAATGAATGATAATTTGCATCCCACAAAATTTCCGGTGAAAATCTAACAAATGCCAAAACAAGAAACTTACATCCTCTTTAAAAAAAAATAAAAAAGACTGATTTTAAAGCTATATTTGATGTGAAAGAAAGGACTAACATCTACACTGGTTTAGATGCTCCTAGCTTGTTCTCTGTATGGACGGGATGAGCTTCATTACTGGATATAAGAAGCTGAATGAGAGTTATTAAAAGGAAAAACAAATGATGATAAACAAGCAGCAGTTTTACCACTTATAGCATCTTTAAAGCCTTTTTTCTTTTATGTTGAAAACTCCGGTAAAGCAGGAAACTATGCATCAAACCTATCTTCCAGCCTACAGTAATGAGCTTTTCATTGAAAATTATGCACTTCACTTCTACTAAGTGGCCTCAAGTGGTACCAAAGTGACTTTTCAGAAAGAAAAGGGAAAATTTTTTAAAATATTACAATTTAAAAATAATGGGTTGAGGGTTGGTGGCTTGTACAGCGAGTCACCCTGAACCAAAGCTAGCGACTAGTCAATCCAAGCTGTACTGTATTAGAACCACCTTAAGAAAAGTATATGGAATCATGAACATCGTCTTCAAAACTGCTTCCACACCAAGAGTGAAAGCTATCAACACATGCAACATCTTTACGCTTTTATTCTGTCATGGCAGTGGTCCCCAACATCCGGGCCATGGACCGGAACCAGGCCGGTATATGGAAAAAAAGTTAAATAAATAAAAACAAATGCTAATTTTCGGATACTTAAGGAAGTTTAATTTTGGAAAACTACTGGATTCTGTTTAGCACATCGATCTGTCACTCGTCACATGACTTTAAGAAGCTGCTCAGACCACAAAGCTGGTAGCCCAATGCTTAAAAGCTAATAAAAACCAAAAATTAAAACGTATTTGGAAAGTTTCTTAGGGGGAAAAGACAACGGTTTATTAACAAATCATTAACAATTTTCACAAATCAACGACTTTGTTAAATTGCATCTAAGGTCATCTGTAAAAAAAAAAAAAACTACTAATGTTTTCAGTTTTTTTTCTTTTTTTAAACACATTTTCTTGTAGTAGCATTATACTATGAAAAACACGTTTTCAGATAGTGGCAGCTTAAAAACATTACACGCAATCTGCGGCCCCTTTTGGACCGGACTGTAAAAATATTGTCTGACATTAAACCTGCCTGAAAAAAGGCTGGAGACCATGATGTCATTTCAGAATAAAATGAGACAGTAAACTGCATAATTTTCAAAATTAAGTTCAGGTACACTGAAGCTTTTTCTTTTCCAGCATCCTTTGAAAATATCTATCGAAGACGGATCTACGGGGCGTCTGCACCTTTCTTTTTTATTTTATTTTATTTTTTAAGTATCTACCCATCACAAAAGTCCCAGCAAACCAACATCAACAGCGTTTACCATCAAAGTGCAAACAGGGATTACGGTCAGCACTTTTTCTCACAGCAGAGAGCCTGACGACAACAGCGGCTCCACACTGATCTTTACATGACCGCGTGAGATTTCAGAGGTTTTATTCTTCTGATTTTTAGCATTAAACACAACTTTTTTTATATAAAAAATGTATCAAATAGATATTTTTATTTGATCTCTTTCACCCTTTGCCGTTTTGCTTTTACAGACATCTTCTTCATCCTGAAAGATAATCATGATCTTTGTCTTAAAACTATCAACCGTTTTCAAAAGACATGGTAAACAACAACAACAAGAAAGACACAATAAAGCCGCCCACAGTCTTTAAATAGACCCATGACTCAAACGGAGGTTGGACTGGAGGCGCTCTCACATGCTTCATCACTTGCTTGTTTATCAACCCAAACACCTTCTTAGTACATGGACTCAAGCAACCTTCCTCTCTACAACCCTTTTGGTAACACGTGACAGAAAAATACAAATGTAATAAAAAGAAAACAAGCAAAAGCCCAGAACAAGCAGATTTATGACAAGATCGATACATTAACACATAAATAATTAAAAGAAAGTCGAACATTTCAGACACGTGAGGACAAAGACACACAGGAGAGGAAGAATGGGAGCGGCTGCACAAATACATACAGGATTACACCTACTATAAAATATCGACAGCATCTGCTGCCTTCATGCGCTGAGACAGACTCTGGGCATTTGTACTTTGTAGGTGCTCGTAGAGTGGAAGCTGAGTTCCTTTAGTTTGAACCTTAAAAGGAGGTGAACTCTGTCCAACTGGAACAGCAGCACGTATAAAATAAGCACACCCTCAGTGTTGGCCTCCAAATTCAAGATCCGCAGGAAAAAATAAAAAAAGATTAGGAGATACACCTAAAGAGGATGATTTTCTTTTAGGTAATGTCAGTCGAATGCCTTCATCTTCTACAAGTTTATTTAGTGCATGAAAGCCCAGAAAGAATACACAGGCATCCTCTGAATGTTATGCAAAATCCCTTTGCCTTTAAATATGATTCAGCTGCAGCCAGCATTCAACACTTGCTACAGGCAAGCAGCCACTTCCAATAAATACTGAATAAATACTTTGTGTATCATAGTAATGGTAAATATGCGAGCTATATTACGGTTAGCCGTCAGATTTAGAACACAGGAGTGGGTGGACACCCTTTTCAACATGGCAGTGTCCTAGCATTAAGGCAAAATGTGGATGACGTTTCATGTCTCTCATTTCCTCGAACCAATGAAGCAAGGAAAAGCTCGAGGAGAAGGGGGTGGGGGGCAGGCGTGTGAGGTTAGCAGAGAGGTGTAAAAGAAGGGTAACGAGATGACTGACCCAAAAAGTGGGGGGTATAAAATTACAAAATATTCTAATCCAATATTCTAATTTACAATGTAAAAGCTCAGCATTATTTTTTGTGTTTTATTTACAGCCTATTGGGGCACAAATTTCCTCTCCGTTGTAGGAACCAAACGGCTTCCTGCCAAGGTCAGGAAAAGAGATCAATCATTACTGCAGGATGGAAATCATTCCAATTAAATCAAGGGTTTTGAGGAAATCCCACCCTGACCTGACAGTGAATAGAAGTCAATTTCTGTGGTGAATATTCCACGTAAACTGGACTAATAATTATTTGGAAATGCGCTGAAACAAAATAGCAGGTTTTAGGTTCCTGCTCTCCCACTTAAAGTGGTTACATAACAGGATGATGGTATTTCCACAGATTAAATTCTGTCGGTGCAGCTGTTGTCTCCACTATTAAAGCTAATCCAGACTAGTTTTTATGTCCGAGTGTAGAGACGGCAGCTTCTGCTCCACTACAGTCTGCAGGTGGGGCAGCGAAGAAGAGGAGGAAGAGGAGGAATACAGTTTCATTTTTCATGCATGCAGCCATAACCTTTGTAAAGGAAAACACAAAACTTCAGACAAACCGACATGCAATTGACACCACAACGTACTGAGCACAACCCTGAAAACGCTCGTGAAGGGGCGGTACATTTTCATTCCCCATTTAGTCAATACAGAGTTTCAAGAAGAATTGATTGCTCAGCGAAAAGCGTTGATCAGATCAATAAATCGATGACCTCACAGGGTCTCTGGGATTTAAGTGCAGACTGGGGAAACTGCGAGCTCATCTCCCAGGTCTTTAAAGCTACATGAGGGTAACGCTTTCCGTGAAGAATCAAACGGCTTATCATTTATCACCAAGAGGGCCAAAGTGACAGCATTGTAAAGTCTGCATCCGTTCAATAAACGGACATGACACCTTTGAGTGCATCTTTAGAGCTGCTTTGAACTCTGCAGCGTATACACATCGCTAATTGTTGCTTTAGTCAATTTGGATTTGACCATTTCCTGGAATCATCAAATTGATTCAATAAACGGCCGCTGTTATGCATTACAGAGCCGTAACATCGTAATGAAGTGCATGAAAGATTAGATAGTTTCCTGTGAAAATCATCTAATCCTAATCCCCATTGATTTTTATGGAAAATTACAGACAACAGAAAAGACAAACAGGAATGACAGAACAGATCATAGACGGTTTCAGACATTAGACACATGCGCTAATACACTGGAGAATGCACCAGTGGCACAGACATGACGTAGTGTAGCGTTCACACCAGCTGGGTGCGTAGATCACTTGGCGACTGAAAATCCGGTCAAGAAAGGTCATCATGTCTGTAACTCAATAGTCCTACCACCAAACTTAAATGGAAAAGTAAAAGCCTCAACAGTGCAGTTTATGCCACTCTAATGCAAAATAAACTATAGTCATAAATCATCTTTTAGCTACATGAGACTGGCCTCTGCATCTATATGATGTAGCTTTTTGATCATGTTTGTTCAAATTACCACTATCCTGAACAATAAAAATCCCAGCTGCGTCATGGTCGTAGCAGCAGCCTTAATTCACGACACCAAAAGACCACGGAGATTCATGGAGATCCATAATCATGGCTCCTTGACGCCCTGCCCACCTGTTGCAGCGGCTGGATGTGTGGCAATTGCTGGCGCCGGCTTTGCAATGTCCAGTCATTTGGTCCAGGAGGCTGGCCAAGCGGGAACAGCCACTTTGCCCTTGTTGGTAGCAGCACAGGGACTCCATACAGCTGAGGGCCTGCGCTGGGGGGGCTGATAGAGACTGCTGCAGAGCAAAGGTTGTGCAAGTGCAGAAAAAGAGCCGGAGACGGTGAGTGCAAAAGAAAGATGGGATGGGGGAAAGACATAAGGATGAAGAACAGAAGTGAGTGAGAAAAAAACAAGTAGAGAGAATATATTAGAATCAATACAAGAAAGGCAGGCTGTCCCCCCCCCCATTCGTCTCATCCATGTATTATCTTCCACTGACAGAATGATAGGAGCAAATGGAGGAGGACTTATTGCATGCGGTCACAACACAATACATTAAAAACATGCTTCATGAAGGGACTGAAATGTTGCAAATAAAACGTTCATTTCCACCTGCAAACTAATAAAAAACACACAGTAAAGGGCAACAGGTTTAGACAAAAATTACTGGGAAAAATGTGTATTTTAATGGGATTAAAGTTTGATTCAGATCCTGTTAAAAAATATTGGGTCAAACTCAAGAAACTAGCAACATGTCGAGGACTTCTCTCTTTGATCACTAGGACTAGAATAGAGTGAAGCTACGGATGCTCTGTGGTCGCCTGCCTCCTTAAATATTTTAATATTTTAAAATAATTTTCAAAACATTATTAATGCAACCCTGGTCCTGAAATCCCTATTGACTCAGATGCATTTGTTAAGTGTGTATTATATTAAAAAAAGACAGAAGAGTCTGTAAAAAACAGCCTGGACTCTAAAATAATGAATTATGTGTGATAAAGAATGGATAAATGCAGCTTCTAAAGAGCTGCAGATACAAAACACAGAAGTAATATCACGGCTATGCATCACTATAATTGTCTTTCTTTTGTCTGTGTTTCTGGGATTTGTTGATTACTTGTTGGATAAATTTAAATAAAAAAAGCTCTTCAAAAAAATATACCCTAGTAAAACCTCTACAGAAGAATGAGCGATCACATCTATAATGTGTAATGTTGACTCTCCTTTTCGTAGAAATAAGAGGGGAAAAAAAGAAAGTTTAATTAAAAACATGAAGACCTGTACAACTGGTTGCCTGATTACTAAAATGATTCTTTAAACTATATAAATGATCTATAAAGCTTCCATCAGATTAGGAGAAACCAAAGGTTTGACTGGGATTTGACCTTTACTCTGATCCACGTTTGGCATAAACTCAAACTATTTTTGCTGTTTGGATGGCAACAGCCAAACACATGGACTTCTAAATAAACTATGAAGCTTAACATGCTGAGAGGAAATAAATGCATGGTTCAGAGCTTCTGCTTCTCTTGTAACATGTTGGTTGTCATTGTTGATGGAAATTGATTTGTGACGCTGCTGGGCAAAAGTTGGAAACAAATATTGACTCCAAAACGTTTAAAATGGTACAACACAATTATGGTCATCAAAGTTTCTCAGATTGTTGTTTGAAAAATACTCTCTCTAATGACATCTTGCTCAAGGCACAAGTTAATAAACGAACTGCTAAAAGCTCAATTTAAGAACTGTAAATTAAATAGAAACACCCAAAAATGAGGATGTGTGATGTATATAGGAGTGGATCATTTCTGACAAATATACATTTTGTTTATTATTTAAGGATGAGGGCATTTCACCTTAGAGTAACGCTAAAGTACTCTCAATAATCATCTTATTTTGTTAAGAAAAATTTGGCTTTTT
Source organism: Oryzias sinensis (assembly GCA_037389245.1). Classification (NCBI taxonomy): domain Eukaryota; kingdom Metazoa; phylum Chordata; class Actinopteri; order Beloniformes; family Adrianichthyidae; genus Oryzias; species Oryzias sinensis. The sequence continues at coordinate 13,298,977 of CM074498.1, read as the reverse complement.
GCTGAACGAATGACAGAAGATGTTTGACCCTATCACCTGGAAGCCGAGTCTTACAATTCTACAACATCTGAGATGACATTTTACAAGTATAGTAGGGCTGCACGATATGAGGAAAACTTGCGATGTGCGATATTAGTGATCAATATTGTGATGACGATATAACTTGCAATAAATGAATAAATAGCAAAAACAACAAAAAATTCCATTTCACTGCAACAGTTTAATTTAAACAAGAGTCAAAATATTTTAAATTTTACTCCAAATGACCCTCGACTACATAAGAGGCGTACATCTAACATAAAAGCTCCATCCGATTGGTCAACAACGTGAAGAGCTATATCTGATTGGTCAAATGCATAAAGGGAGTTATTCAATTTGTTAAATAATTCAAGTTGCCATAAGATTATTTTAGCCATTTAAGGTTTACAATTTATTGCGATTTTTGCAGACTCTTGTGATATGGATATTGCACAGCTTGAAATTGCGATAACGATAAATTTGTGATTAATTGTGCAGGCCTAATGTATAGCATATATATGGAGTAAAAGTAATAGTAAAAACTGTTTGAATGGTTTTTAAGTCTCTCAATTTGTCAGTTTAAAAAAAAAATCAAATTCAGACTAAAAGGAGCCACAAAACACCCAAAACATGGATAAATCACAAAGCATGACGAAAGCAGGTTGAATGGAAATATGGGAAACAAGCCAACATGCCACCAGCATTCTCTCTTTGTTTTAACTCTAAACCCATACCTGATCAATAACAGTGAGGGATGGATTGAGACCAGGTTAGAGAAAGTCAGGCACAGTGATGGTTAGGTGGGGGAGGACAGTCAGTCACATCTGGGCTGGGAAGGGTGAGGTTATTCATAAAAGGGCAGGGAAGGGCGGAGTTAATTTGTGACTGGGTGAGACAGTATGGGGTCGTTCAAGTACAGGGTGTTTCTGACAGGAGGCGATGCAGAAACACCATTTTACTTTTTCAAAATAAAAAAAGCTAGCATGGGAGCAGCTGTGACATCCAGCCATGAGGTAATGAAGGCTGCCGGACGTGTGCAGGTTACTGCAGCTTTGAGGGGGTGCACAGGGTCGGTTGCTCCTTGGGAGAAATTGGGGCAGTGAGTGTACAATGGGGTAAATGGAAGTGAAGTACATGTGAGGTACTACCTAGGGGGAGCAAGGGTCTGGGCCGGGGGCAGCACGGGGAGGATAAGCAGCTAGCAGGTGCCAATTGTCCTCCCCTGGCCTCCGCTGGGCTTTAACAGGGTCATATTCTGGGCCGATTGAAGCCTCACCCTCTTCCATCTGAAGGACACAAGATGCTGACAGTGAGCCCTGCTGACTAGCCAAACAGCTTATCCATCAGCCATGAAGACTGCTGGTAGGTTGGACATTAACCCGGTAACCAAGAGTATAGCCCAACAACACAAAACAAACAAAGGCATCGTAGTCATTTAGACTTGTATTCAATCCATGAATGTTTGCTAAAACTAGACAGCTGCTCCCTTCAAAGCTTGAACTTTGGATCTAGCCGTGTTTTAGCCGGACAGAGGGAAAAAAATTAAGATCGATTCCCATATTTGTGAACTTTGGAGCCATTACATTTTACATATAACATTTTTAAATGATACTTCAAAGTTTTAGGACTCAATACAAGCATAAACAACTCCAGCAGCACACTTGGATTGATTGGCCAGTGCTGATAATTTAGCAAAAGGAAAATCAATCAATAAAGCAGGCAAAATGATCTCCAGAAAAGTTTTGTTTAGAGAAATGAGCATTTTCAATCTCCTTGATGGTTGGTAAAACAAACAATCTACACAAACCCATGCAAGTTATAAGAATTAACTTGAACTTTCTTCCAATTGACCTTATTGTACATGTTTGGCTAACAAATATTGAGATCTATTTCTTCTTTGTCTCATGATGCATATCTGAACATAACTATAGTAAAATGATAGGTCATAGCGAATCACAGGTTTGCATGGGTTGATGAAGCACAGCCCTCATTTAAAATAAAAACTTCAAACTGGATGGGGAGGTAGGTAAAGGTACTTTTAAGACTTTAAACAGTAGAAACAATTAAGCAGAAGTTTAAAGGCATTTGTGAGATTTCTTTGAATAATGTCGATAAGCGGCAGATTTAATATCAGAAGGAATTAACCTTCTGCTACAGAGAAGGGAAACTATGACTAAGAGACCTCTGGGCTGTTCTGTCAGTACCTCTATCTCTTCAAACAAGGTAGAAAAAAAACAAAACACAATACAAGCTACTGAAATTAGTTCAGCAGCACAGCAGTAAAGAAAAAAAAACATTTTAAGTAAAAGGATTTCAAGAATCCAATTAAGGATACAGACAGAATTGTGTGTCACGGGTACAGAAAATGTGACATCTATGATCTTAATTGTTTTCAGATTTAAAACAGATGAGGCCAGATTTGCCTACATTATTTAGCACAGATAAACACACTTAGATGCCAGTTTTTTTTTTTTTTTGTATTTAACAGGCATTCATGTAACCCAATCCTTAAGCACATTGCATTTAAACTAGATTTTGACCCTCCATATACTGCCTACAAAATTATCAAATGGAATTAAGATTTTTTTTTAGAAAAGACAAAAAAAAAAAAACGAAAAAAAAAAAACTGGTACCTTAATGGACTTAAAGGCCGTTATAAATAAACAGATTATCATTTTTACTGGTAGAGATTCAGATTTGTTGGTCATTCATTTTTTACATGCTATTAAATAGGTATATAAATAGGCTATGCGTGCATGGAAAAGCATTTACACATAATTCAAAAAATACTGAGCCTATAAGTGTTTGCAGATCAGAAGATGCAAAAAAAAACAACAAGCTGTAATAACTTAGTTCCAGAGAGCTATTTGACTGCGACCAGCTTTTTACTTAAAGGAAAAGTTTTCATTTTTTATTCTGAAATGGTCAACAACACAGTGACGTGTCATGCTGCTGTTTAAGACGCTCACTCATGCAGAGACAGAACATCAATCGTCTTTGTCTGTCTACAGAAACTGTGCAGGTTTCCAAGGCAGAGGAAGCTTCCTCAACCAGTTTGAGGACTTTAGGCTGTTCAAAAGCACAGGGATGAACTCTGAGTACAGAGAAACTAATGGTTTGATGGCTGCACCATGCGTTGGTTTACGTTGCACCCCCCAAAAAAGTGAGTTGCATGCTAGACTGCGTGTACGCATTCGAAACAAAATTACTCGACAATGGTAAGTCTGACAAGCCAGCATAGCAGACCTATGCCTTTAAAATCAAGACTTCAAACGGGACCGTTGCATCTCAGTACTGCCTTCAGATTCAAACCAGTGCAGGGCAGGACTGTATGAAGTCAGTGGGGGAGGCAGGGTTCACATCCTCAGGGCAGCCATTCATTCACTGATCCGTCCATTTGCTCATGCAATGAAATACTATGATGTGAAGATGAGTAGGGTCAAAGAACACATACGGGCTACAATAGTGCCAAACATGCAGCAACAAAAGACCTCAACATCACATTCTTCTGCATGGGTTCCAACCCCACAAGGCACCAAACCCATCTTCAGCTGTCCCACCTCGAGCACAGAGAATGCTGATTGGCTTGTCTAGAGCATGCAGACAAGACGTAAAACCCGGGGCCCGACTCCCAAGCTAACAGCATACTAAGCTGATGAGCTGCTAGTGTAGGAAACAGCCTGAGGGAGGGATATGAAGAATAGTTGAATGAAAATAAACAGGAGTACCTATTTCATAAACCAATTCTGTCATAACTGAGGCTGGGTAACAATGGAATAATACAGATTCAATTTTGATTCCCAATTTCTATTCGGTTCGAGTAAATATCTACTTGCAAAATTTCATTTCAAACCAATTTGCTAGGTTTGAAAAACACTTTTCACCTAACTAGTGATATCAACTGAACAAAAGTGTAACTTTCATCAACTAAATCTTAAATTCTTACATTAAAAACTCACTGAAAAGGGTATTTGCCTGCATTAAAAACCTACCCCTTTCACTAACTGCAAAGTGTTTAACTGACTTAATGTAATTTAAAAGTATGATTTCAGATAGGAATTTAGATAAATATTGCACGGAGCAAGTTAGAATGTGTATTTTACCTCAGCAATGTAAAATATAGAACTATTGCTGTTAATTAAAGCACTCCTGTAGTTATTTTTCCCCCTCTTTTTATCTTAATTTTAGACAATGAATGTTAATGCCAGGGCTGAATCGATGGCAGATCCTCTACCTAATTTTGCCCAGCTGGCTCTTGGCTCTGGACAACGGCTGCAGAGCGATGAAGTCATCACCTATCACCACTCGGTTGGAATACATCTACACCAGGAGAACACAGACGAAGGGTTAAACGAAGAACACACAGATAGGTTAGAATTCTAGCTCTCAGTCACACATGTTTGAGGCTGACAAGCCAACATCCCAAAAGAGAGACACGACAGGACAAAGGTTAGAGCAGAAACAACAATCACCACACAGGATAAGGAAAAGCTCATTTTTCCAGTGATGCAGGAGAAGAATATCCAGAAAAAAAGGACCATATCTGATGCATAAACCATTCTCAGCACAATGAATCAATACTGTAACAGAGCTGGTCATTATGACAGTGATGTTCCTTCTGCTCTCATCTGTTATCAGGGAGCAGTCATGTGGTGATAATACGAACACCATGACGTCCCTGTTAAAAGTGGGTTACTCATCACCACTGACGCTGAAAGAATGTGAATCCACACGCAAAAACCTTTTTTTGACTCAATCCAGGATTTTAGTCAACATGGATTGAGCAAACATCTATTTCTATGCTTTAAAGCAGCTCAGAAAAAAAAAAAAACTATTTAACTAATGGAAAGCCTTTTGCTCCAGCAATTTATTTATTACTTTTAATTCAATTTTAGCTTGAGTCTAGGCCTGAAAAGCTTCAGAATGCCTCTAAATCTATGCAAAATACTTTATCTTGTCACCCTCTGGCTTTGGTAAGGGACTAACTGACAGTCAACCTACTCCAATAATTAAAAACAAGGTCATTTATCAAACTTTTCACTATCAATGGATGTTTCAGTATTTTCTGTTCAGTATTTTATTTCCATTTCAAACTATTTCAAGTTGTTTTCTCATTACACACATTTTACTCTTCAAAACATGCTTATCTTTGAGAAAAAGAAACAAAAAAGTACAGACCTGTTAAATAATTCTTCTTTTAACAACCAAAACCAACAAGAAACAAAATATTAGCAGAGAAGATACAAATAAAGTTAACAAGCAAGTCAATTGTTTGGCTATCGATACATTACTATGAGATATATAATTACATTTTTAAGAAATTGTGTGTTGAAGATTTCTAAAGTCAACTTAAAGTGCAGTAAATACAGGATTGGAAAAATTGACTTCCTAGTCGAATAATATCCTTATCTCAAAATCAGGTATCAGAACAGTACCTGGCTCTTCTGGGTGCTGGTGGGCTGCAGATGTCTGTAGAGGACCTTCTTAAACACATCAGGAGACAGGCAAATGATGACGATGATGATGATGGCAAACCACGCTGAACCGCTGGATAGAAGCTGCACAAAAACAAAGTACATATCCTGGGTGTGCAGGAACGGCCTGGAAAGAGCAAAAACAAATAGCTGTTACACTTTTCACAACAGGAAAAACAACATTTTTAATGCTTGTCCATAACAGTGAAAACAATTATCCGGTTTATCTTGAAATGATACCAACTTTTGTTAATGTCTTTGAAAAAAACAAACAAACAAAGCATAAAAAACATAAAGGAAATAACCAGCCAGACAATCGGGCTCACTTTTGTCCCATTCACACTAAATTAAGGTTTTGCTGGCAGTTAACATTGTGTTCTCAGGACAACTTTATCGTTCCCCGGCAGCAGAGTTTAATGACTGGTTTCCTTGTCAGGGGGCAAATTATAATTATGGCCCAATATTGCACCAGTGGCTCCTGAAATGTGTGGTAAAGAGGTTACGATTGATTTTCTCGCCCAGACATCTCAGAGGCTAAACACAAACGGGTCTAAAACAGATATTTTCCAAATGTGACAGCATAATATTAGCAGTTAAATCCAAAGTCCCAGCAAAACTAAGAGAAATATTGCAAATTATTATTGTATACATACATTAGAAAATAAGTTTAAAAATAAAACTATGAGGACGGTAAATTGAAGGGCTGTTATCAAAGCTGCTTATGGCACCTGTGATGTTTTACAGAAATACTACAATACTTCCTATATACCCCATACAACATATATATATATATATATATATATATATATATATATATATATATATATATATATTTATTTATTTATTTAAAAAATTATAAGGCAATATCAAATGTTACAGTGTAATACTTCTGTGAGGGGACAATTTCAAAACCAGATAAATGGTTGATATACCAAAAATAATATTAAAAACAAAAATCGTATACTCTTACCAGATAATGCCTCCATAGAATAAAGAGAAGATGAAATAGAATGCAATAGAGCCCCAGGTCACAAAATGGTGCATCCAGGTCCAAAAATGAGTCTCTAATGCAATCTGCCAAAAAATGAACGAAAAAGAGGAGAAGACAGCAAAGTTACAGTCACCAGTGAAGACACACTGATGCATTACAGCTATTTGCTCCAAAAGGGATCATGACCTCTTAATCTAATAAATAATTTTTTCAAGTGAACAGCTAATGATGACATTCTCTTCCCAGCATGTAGCATTTCTTTCCTTCTAATGTAAAAATGCAAGTGTTGCTGCGTAAACATGTTACTTTTTTTTTTAATTAATCGAAAACAGTAAGCCCTTAAACTGGAAACTTTGGATGAAATTAGGGGTTTTGATTAATTTATTTTGATTGAAGAATATCTTCACTATCAAAACCATCTGCTATATTATGAACCCTGGAATTATTGTATGTTAAAATACAGTATAGCTTATAAAACCAGCAAGAATAAGATCCATACAAAAACGTTATCATAACCAGAATGTAGCAATATTACCTTTAATGTGACAGTAATCACCATCACTGTAAAAACAAGTGTTCCAAACGTCCAATTCCCAAACATCTACGAAAACAAGTACAGGGGTCATTAGCAATAACTGCAGCACACAGCATTTTTCATTCGATGAAAATAAACTATGAGTACTGAAAATAAGAAGCTTAATTTCATGCACAGATATGGTTAGTAGCAGTACAGCCAATATATATACATATATATATATATACAGTGGGGCAGAAAAAGTATTTAATCAGCCACCAATTGGGCAAGATCTCAGATTTCAAAAGATGACAGAGGCCTGTCATTTTCATGGTAGGTGTATCTCAACTATAAGAAAGAAAATAAAGAAAATCCAGAAAATCTGTTTTTCAAAAACTTATTTGTAAATTATTGTGGAAAAAAGGATTTGGTTACCTAGAAACAAACAAGAACTCTGGCTCTCACAGACCTCTAACTTCTTATGTAAGAGATCTGTCCTCCTCTCCTTACTCGTATTAATGGCACCTGTTTGAACTTGTTACCTATACATAAAACACCTGTCCACAACCTCAAACAGTCACACTGCAAACTCCACTATGGCCAAGACCAAAGAGCTGTCTAAGGACACCAGAAACCAAAAGGTTGACCAGCAACCGTCTAGGAAGACTGGATCTGCAATACATAAACAGCTTTGTGTAAAAAACCGTGGGAGATATTATTAGGAAATGGAAGACATACAAGACCACTGATAATCTCCCTCCATCTGGGGCTCCCTGCAAGATCTCACCCCTGGGGTCAAAATGATCACAAGAACGGTGAGTAAAAATCCCTGAACCACACGGGGGACGTAGATGTGTCCCCCTGCTAAAGCCAGAACATGTGCAGGCCCGTCTAAAGTTAGCTAGAGAGCATTTGGAGGATCCAGAAGAGGATTGGGAGAATGTCCTATGGTCAAATGAAACCATAATAGAAATTTTTGGTAAGAATTTTAATCATCATGTTTGGAGAACAAAGAATGCTGAGTTGCATCCAAAGAACACCATACCTACTGTAGAGCATGGGGGTGGAAACATCATGCGTTGGGGCTGTCCTGGGACCAGGACGACTAACCTGTGTAATGGCAATAATGAACGAGGCCATGTATTGTCAGATTTTGACTGAAAACCTCCTTCCATCAGCAAAGGCATTGAAGATGAAACATGGCTGGGTCTTTCAGCATGAAAGGTTATAAAATAAAATATTGAGATAAACTTTTGTTCTTGACTAGATGCTTATTTTACACCATATTTACAGATACATTCTTGAAAAATGAAACAATGTGATTTTCTGGATTTTTTTTTTTCATTATATGACCCTACTCATAGTTGAGGTTTACTGATGATGAAAATTACAGGCCTCTGTCATCTTTTTTAAGTGGGAGGACTTGGACAATTGTGGCTCACAAAATACTTTTTTGCCCCACTGTATATATGTTTTCTAAGGGAAATTCTGAACTCTGCTCTTTTGTCGACAGTGAGATTAGGTATACATTTTCTTAGTGCTGCCAAAAGGCTAAGAACTCAGGGAGAAAAAAAATTGTTCATTTCAGCTAGTTTAGAATTTTGTAGGGTCCGGCGGGTATCACTGAAAATGCTGGCTTGACTCAATATCTGATTTAATTAGATTAAATCAGATATACATTTATTATAGAGCTTTCCAATTGGTTGCAAAAAACTACATTTAGAAAAGCAGTGACTTCATTTAACTTCAGTTAAGATTATAAACTGTTACATTAAAAACAAACAAAGTATGTTTTTGGCAAAAGGTCGAACGCAAAGGCTTTACTTTTCATCTCCAGAATACCATGCAGATGTACTATTAAAAATGCCCCATTTGATCTAATAGAACCTATTTTTAAATGTTATTTTCAACTGGACATTTTCTGAAGTCACTACATTAACCTCCAAGGAGATACGCATTCAACTGTAGAGCAGACTCTTACCAGCTGCCTGTTAGCTCGCAAGATCTGAGGACATGCACAGCATGAAGGCAGAGGGAAAAAGGCGCAATTAACAAAAGATGGAGGAAGGAAAAGACAACCAAGAGAGAAGAATCAAAGTAAGTGCATTTAAAAATGTTTGATTTTATACAGAAAAGAGGTAACAGCAAGAGGAAAAAAGATTTATCAGTTAACTAAAATGATGACAAAAAGAAGAGAAAGAGCAACATCTCAGAAAGACTCCACATGAATATCAAGCAGTATTAAGAAACATCCAAAATGATTAAAAAAAAAAAGCATTCCAACAACTACTATATATATATTCTTGTGAACTGCCAATTTTTAGTAGGTATAATAAAAGTTTGTGTCAAAATGTGTTTTTTAAGACAATTTTTTTTACTCTATGACACACACCTGCCCGTTGCCCATAAGAGTTGTGTCTTCTCCCATAAGTATGTAGGATCCAAAAAAGAAGATGAAGGCATGACAGAAGCCCAGCACGGTCCAGTACAAGAACGTCCGGAAAGACAGCAGGGAGTTCTTGCGGATATCTCTGTTAATGACAGTAAACATAACACGTTGAGCTTCACTGAAATCCCTGATAAATGCCTTTCACAAAAATGAACAAAAACAAAGTAAAAACAATTAGCAAGTCCTGAGTTTGGATCCAAGCAGGTAAATATTTCAATACTTAGAAGCTAATCAATTTTGATACTTGGAAGCTAATCAATCCCGCTACAACTTTACTACACCCCTGAACCTCCCCTTGTTCTTCTACAAGTCCTCTATCCTTTTTTTTTTTTTAATTGGTCCCCTCTCTCAGGTCCTAATCTCTCAATCTATTTGCCTCGACTATCTCCAAAACATCTAACATTAGATGACCTTCTGAAGCTTTGATTTCTGATTCTATCCATCCTCATCACTCCCTAACAAACTCGAGCCTCTTCAGCTCTTGAGGTGGTTCCATCTTTTAAAAGACTGTTAACACTTGAAGTGTTGCTGAGAATGGTGGATGATACATGCATGTCCTTACCTGTACAGGCAGGGTTTACTCTGCAGTACGTGTGGGTGGACCAGCTGTTCAAACAGACTGTACACCAGGATGGGCAGCGAGGTGAAGCAGATGTTGTAGAGTGTCAGATAAACACTGTCATACAGAGTCTGGATGGGACAGAGGCAGAATTTCACTCAACAGTAACCAATTAATAAAGGTAATGTCCCTACCAGTGTGCATGAAATGCATGAAAGAGGAATGCTGGAGCCAGTCCATCGCAGGGCTACACAGACAGACAACCACACACTCACATCTACACTTAAGGGACAATTTAGTAACCAATTAATCTATGCAGCGTGCTTTGGCCTAAGGGAGGGAGCTACAGTGCCTGGAGAAAACCCACGTGTGCACCAAGGGAACATGCAAACTCCATGCAGAGAAGGTTCAGCTGGGATTTGAACCGGGGCCTTCTCTCAGCAGCATTTATAGGAGCCATTTCAACAACATAAATAAATGACACCACTTCAGATCTACGTAGCATAAACATTTTAGAAGGAAAGAAAATGTACTGAATATACTAGAGCAAAAAACATAACATAAATTGGAAGGCAAAGGGACTTACTTGTTGTGAAAACAAACAGAAGAACTGGTATAAAAACTGCGGTGTAATAAAACAAACATTCTAAAAGAGACAGAGTGAAACAAAGACACATTTAGACAAACCCTCACATTAAAAACTGACAAAAATCCTGATGTTAATCAAAATCCCCGAACTGCCGCCGGATCTTACCTTATAGAAAAAGTACTGTACAAGGGTAGCAATTCGAATGTAGTAGAAGTGACCGTGGACCAGCAGTAGTTTAGCCAGGAACTTAAACCTGGCAATTGCATAGTCACTGTTTCTCACGGCCTGACGACCTTCCTTTCCCATGATACCTGTACACATTTTCCAAATAAACACAAAAAAATGTAAAAGGAGCCTGCAGAATACAAACTACATGTTTGATCGTACTGTCAGTGGGCATTTACCTATGCCGACGTGGGCTTCTTGTATCATGCTGACATCATTAGCCCCATCCCCAATTGCTAAAGTGATTGGTTTTTCTGGAGAAGTCTTCAAAAGTCGCACCACCTAAACAGAACAGAGCGTTAAAGACATGTTAAATATTGTTGACACCATGTTCAAAAAGACTCAAAGTCATTTCACAAGAGATATCACAATACAACAACACAACTCAATACTTTTTCGATGAAAATAGTGTTCTTTTATTATTTTTGACAATACATAAGAATAATTTGTGCAAGCCCTTATTGGAGAGACCTTTAACTGGGCTACACAAGTTGGCTTCAGTTCAATGTGAGCTCTTCTCTAGCTGTCCTGTTTTCTCTGGGAGGAACGGATAGATGCAGTCTGCATACTTGAGTGGAGTCAAAGGCTGGACATCCAGTTCCATCCCTTATAATTGAATTTAGCTGCAGCTAGACGTTTCAGTTGAATCTAGATGGAATTAGTTTTACATGTCATGAGATGTGTGCTGTAAGCATAAAAGGCAGCCTACTGCCTGGTGCAATTTCATTAAAATTTGCGGTATAAAATAACCAGCTTTGAGGAATAGAACCCTCTGCATCCCTTTCACTTCTTGTTTTTTTAAGAGCCATACTTTCTCAGAATGTTTCAAAAGGGAATACCTCTTAGTTTTTGCAGCTTTTCCACTGATGTATGAATTATTAAAACATAAAAAGCTAAAGAACTAAATGAATGAACCAATGCACGCTGCTTAAAACAAAACAAGGAAATGACCTGTCTTGATAGACAGCAGCAATAACACCTTCATACATGGATGCCACCCATGGGTGACTTCTGCACAGCAGTAGGTTATTACCTTAGCTTTCTGCAACGGGGCCATACGGCAGCACAGCACAGCGGAGCAGTTCTTGCACACTTCCATAAACAGCTTCTCATGTTCCCTAAGAGCTAAAGACAGACTGGCCCCATCTACAACCAAGCCATGCTGGATGACGTGGTCCTCTTTGATCCTGCAAGCAAATAGCAAAAGATGACCATAAAGGAATATTTCCTTTGAAAGGTTTAATCTTTGTTACAATAACATTAATCAAAAAAACATGTGAGTGTGCATAGTTTTTTTAATTAATTAAATAATTAAATATTGGCATTGTAAGTAGTGAATCAGTCACACACACACACACACACACCTTCTGGCCAGTCTGCGGAGCTGCTCAGCACACTCATTGTCAGAGCGTTGTTGCAGAAGCTCCAAGATGTTCATGGTTCTATGAAAGTGGCCGCAAGACAGGCTGACGCTGACCGCCGTTTCATGTTTGTCCCCAGTCAGCACCCAAACTTTGATTCCTGCCAGTCGCAAAGCCTCAATCGTCTCCTGGACTTTGTCTTGAAGCCTGATAATTAGGATGAGGGGATAAATTAATGAATATGTTTGGATGAAAACGTGGCGTTGGGGATTTGAGAGTGCAGAAGGTCATCTTAGGAGAGTCCTAATATTTGCCCTTTTTTGACCACAGCCTGAAACATATTTTGGGACAGTTAACATGATCTGAAGTGATGATGCCCATCGGCACTGCGCTTGTATTACTCGGCTGAAAACAGAAATGCTAGTCATGCCTTCCATGCTTTGATTGTGACCATGTGTGCCCTGGGAGAAGTTCATCTTTGACATAGAAACAGAGAAGCAAACAGGAGACAGCAAAACAATAAACCAAGTGTGAAAAGCTGTGGTCTGTGTGAGCCGATGGTGAGTGGATACTAACACATAGCAGCATTCATTGCCAGGAAGAGCTCATTGAGATGACATGTGCATCTCCCTGCTGATTTTACATTGTTAGCTGGAGATTCACACTCATATTGCACAGCACACGTCTGTTTTGACATTGTTGCTCAATAATAAGTAAGGCTAAAATTATTTCTTTAAGTCGACTCAAAGAATAACATTTCACTTCAGAAACAAACATTACTTTAACCAGTAATTACTACCAATTTAATAACTCCCCGTCAATTATTAAAAAAAGAGATGGAGGTTTAATTTCTCTAGTGACATTTCTTAAAAGATTAAGCACAGCACTATAAAGAAATCCCTTAGGATAGACAGCAGTAGACTGCAGTGGTCTTAGTTTGTCCTTTAACTTTTGCTAATTACAAAAGAACCCAACCTGCATCTCAGGATACTTGGAATGTAATTAGTTTTAAATCCTTGGTCATAGCAGGAGAAAAAAAAACATTTTACTGATAAAAGCACAAGATTAAGGTTAAACATTTTTGAGTAGCTGATTCTCACACCAGTTATACACAACTTCAAGTTAAGACAGCAAGAACCTCTCAGAACATTTGTGTACTTTGGTTATGTCACTGAATAAGAAAGCACTACTGCTAAACCAATGCCATCCTGAATGGCAAATGCAAATTAAATGTGCATTGTTTTTAAAAGTAAAGTTCTACTCAGAGTCTCCATACTTGTCTTCCACTGCTGTGGCTCCCAGAAGCTGCAGGTCTCTCTCGATGAAGTCGAAAGCCTCCTGTAGCTTCTCCTCTCTCTGCTGCAGCGCAGTGCGAGCAGCTGTCAGGCGCTTGTCCACATCCATGTACTCCTCTGGACTGAAGTGTCGACATGCAACCACAAGGGTCCGCAAACCTTTCTAGAATAAGATGAAAAATTAAACGGTTGTGATAAAAATAGGTTTAAAAATGTAATGTGAGACATAACATGATTGTAATATCAGACAGTAAGTGTGAAGTACAGAAAATACGATAAGATGGGAACAGTGAACGAATAAACCTCAAGTCAGGTGACTGGAGTACAGAGACGAAAGCGTCTGAAAAACGGACATTTTAACATCTGTTTGTCTGGCATTTTTGCATTTTCAGCAGAACATACAGATTTTGTTACTGATTCACATGAACCGATCCAAGTCACTAATATAAAACTTTAACTGTTTTTTAGGACTCACTCACACTCTACTTTAACACAGCAAAAGACTTCTGCTTTAGTAGCAGCTTTTACTAGCAAGATATTAAAAAGTTTCTCTAAAATTGCTTATCATGACTGATACAACACAGTTGCATCTAAGATTATGATCTACCGTGTTGCTAATCTGGCACCCTTTGTGAAACAAGACTTGTGGACAGAACCAACCCAAGGTAATGTTCCAATATCACAACTTTAAAGTAGTATTTTACTTTTACTGTCATTTTCTGTTCATTATCTACTATCATATTTCACTTTTTTACTATTGAGGAAGCACAGAAGGGAGCTCTAAAGTAGATGGACGGAAACGTGTTTTGGGAACCTTGTTTTTCTGCTTAAAATCTCAATATTTAACTTCAGTATATCAATACTTGTAAACACCCAAGGGAAAGTGCTATGTAGTTATACAAGCTTTTCCTCACCTCCAACCACGGTGTTACATTTACATACATATGGACGATTGAGCGTTTCTCACCAGGGCAAACTCATCAACATGGAGTCTTGTTTTTTCAATCTCCCCACTAGTGGCAAAAGGCAAGATGGCTGACTCGGCACCCTTGGTGAAGAGGACTGTTCCTCCTTGGTAGGGAAAAAAAAAAAGATACACTGAATACTCTAAATACACAACTAAACTGTTCAATTCCACCTTCAAAGATTTAATCTGTAAATTAAAAAAAAAATCTCTTAGGTGTTCTTCCTGGTTATTTGAATGAATAGATGTTTTCTGCTTATGCAATTATGTTCAACTCGCTCTCTCTTTTTTTTTTAACAATGTATATTTTGCACAAAGACAGGGATTTCATATTAAGCTCCAAGAAGCTGATGTGGATAAAGCAAATAGAAATGTATAATTGTTAATTTCTGTAATGGAAACTAATGCACGATTCTAGAAAAATAGTATAACCTCTCGAAAATATGACCATCAGCAGGAACTTTAAATGAAAATGTTATCTCAGTTTTTCTTTGGTGAATTGGCTGAATAGCTCTTTAATAGGCTTTTCTTCTTTGTGTTACTATGTGAGTAAACACACAGTGTTCTTTAGTAACCTCTAGTCCTTTGCTTCTTCTGTCTGGGTTATAATATTTTCTATATTGATAATATCCCCTGCAGTAGAAAAAGAAGACAATATTACCTGAAGGAGTCTGTAATATGACACTCATCCTCCTGCGGTTGGCGTCAAACTCCAGCAGATGAAGTAGTTTATACCTGGGGATCCATAAAAAAAGCTGTTGGCGCTTACAGAAGATTGTTATTTTCAAAATGTAATAATTGAAGCAGCAATTCAGTGACCATCTGTTGTTTTTGCAACAGTCAAGTTATAGAATCCTTTATGTGCTATAGCAATAAAACATCTCAAGTAAGGGATAATGGCAGACAAAGTGTGCATTATCAGAAATAAACGTACGCCGTGGAAGCCTGAACTGTCAGACGTGAGCGAAGTGCGTTCATATGTTTTAAAAAGCTGTTTTGTGGGTGAAAATCCATTAGATGTCTATAATGAATGTAGATTTTTTGTAAATGAAGAGCTATGGGTCTACATACTTTTCCAACTTGCCAAATGTATTGATTTCCATGGTCTCTCCCCTGCTTCCAGTGAAGGCAACTCCAATCCTGTAGAAAGAGATCAAAAATTGTCAGGTTTTTTTCACCATGGTGACAATGCAAATTTGAGACAAGCCCCTTTGTTGTACTTCCTCTAACATGTTTGTTCCTTTAAAAACATTTAAATTCACTTGGAGTCACAAAGACGTGCTGTGGATACATAGCCTTAATAAAAATAAAGCCAGAACCAAACCAGCAGAAAAAAGGAAGTTTATATAAGTTTAATAACAACATACCAAACCGTCATGCAGTCTATAGTATCGGGCTAGTTTTCCAGAGTACTCCAGAAAGATTCCTATCAGAATCTGTTGTTAAAATAAAATATGTCCAACACAAGAGGCCTTCAGCTCTCATCTGTTTGCCCAGCTGTTGGACAAGACAAGTTAAAAAAAAAAGAATGAAAAAAAAAGATTCCTATCAGAAATAACTGAATTTGAAAGTATAAGACACATTGTCTTTGTTTTAACTTAATGCAAAATAAATCTGTTGCATTTCATAAATACTTAAAAATGAAGAGAAAGTTAAAATTAAAACAAGCATTAAAACCAGGATGAATAATATGATTGTTATAATAAACAAAACGTTCATGGGGTTGAGGGATATGCTTATTTAAACAACTACTAATAAATTATGCACCATAAGTAAACTGCGTATTGCAAATGCTAAACTGAACTGTTAATTAAACGAGACAGCAGGAGCTGAATATTAGATTTTATCGTACAGTATTCCCCACATGTGGGTAAAACAACATGTGTCATTTTCCCACATTGACATTGAAACCTATGGACAATTTAGAATAACCAATTGACCTATGAAGCATGTTTTTGGACGGTGGGAGGAAGCCGGAGACCCCAGAGAGTCAATAACTCTATAGAACTATGAAAAATTTCTAAGAATGTAAGAGATTCTGAATGAAATTAAAGGTACTCCTTTATTACCTTTTTGTTGCCTCTACTAAAGCCTTCTCATCTGGTGAAGAAGCATAGTACTCCATGTGATTGGAAGAAAACCCGTTAACGTGAGAGAATGGGTCTGATGCTCCAAGCGGGAGGTCCGGCTGGTCGTAGCTGATCTGAACAGTGTGGCATAACGACACTGCCTTGAGAAATAGGACTTCATCACCTATCTGGATGAATACACAACGGGGAATGGAGAAGAGGGGAAATCAAAACGTATTCCAGACAATTTAGTGTGATAGATATGCATCCACTCGAACATAAGAGTGCGTATGAGCGTGGTAGTGTGTGCGTGTGCTTTACCAGGTGAGCCACAGAGCCATCTGGTGAGTCGTCTGTCATTCCCTCTGGTAACAGTTTGCCATTAACTTCACGGTACTTGGTTCCTTTTATTGAACACTCACGGAAGTGCATTTCATTTTCTGTTAGTGTGCCCGTTTTGTCAGTGAACACGTACTCTACCTAAAAATGGAAGAACAAAGGGCCAAATGAAGATAACTATAGATAAACATTAAGCCAAACTAGTGACTTGGTCTTTTGACTTTATAAGAATATGTTTAAAACTACACAAAAACAAAAAGCAGCCAATTTTGCAAATGTTATATTTATAAAACTAACACAGTTAAAAAAGCACCTGTCCCAACTCTTCATTCAGGTCAGACGTGTTGACTTGAGCTTTTTGATCTGATTCTTCATGGTACAAATCTAAATCCCAGCCAATGAAAAACGACCCCAAGAACTTCTGCATCTCCACGGTAACGTAGAGCGAGATGGGAATGATAAAGTTATAGAGGACCAAAAATGCCAGAAAGTCAGATATAAACTTCAGAATCTGAAAAAAACAAAGAAGAAAATACAATTAATAAATAATAATAAAAAAAGAAATAAAGGGCATATATCAGAAAGAAAATATATAAATATAAATGAAGGAAATGATCAAAGGTTTGAAAGTACTTTTGCCTCATCAAGATCTTATCCATCCAGGATGATGGGGCCTCAAACTGAACGACCTTAATCACTCAAGTCAGGCTAATATTTTCCCATTAGAAAAATTAATTACTTTTTGTGACAGGAAAGGAGAACAAGCAAGATAACAGACTGCATGGTTTTTTGGATTATAAATTCACAGGATATAAAAAATAGAGAATCCACACTAAATAAATCAATGCATGCTACTGCTGAGCTGGGTTTTAGCAAACTATATGTCAATTGTAATGACTGAAAAAAAGACAATAATGGGGTTAATGGGATCACAAATTATTCCAGAGATAAAAAGAAAACAAATGGTACTAGGTTGGAGATAAACTTAAGTCTCTGAGAACAATGTTGCCTTGTGCACAAATATGTGTGTTATGTCCCTCTGTGTGACTTGTGACACGGCACATGCTGGTATGTCTTCCTGATTAGTGCCAGCAGTTGATGTGCCAACAGATTAACAAAGATAAAGCACTTCTTTCTTTTATCTTTTTGCAGACATTCCTGATGCTAAAAACTGCCCCATCTACCCCTGTATAATCACATCAATATGTTTTCTGCAGATGAGAGAAAAAGAGCGAACGCTGATTCAAAAAAATGAAAAAGAAAATCTTATATGTCTATACAGACTAACCGGACTGCTGTTTCTCTCCTGTTCAGTTTTCTGGTTATAGAATGGCTCATTCCATTTCTCCTCAGCCTGCCAAGCATACTTTAGGATGGTACTGAGGATCGCCTCAAACAGCAGGATGACCAGGTAGATGATAAGAAAAGTATTCATTGACCTGTCGGAAGGATTTAAAAACAGAAGATTCAACAACACATTCTTCAACAAAAAGGTTTTTTTGCTCTCTAGAAATAAACCAAATTCCTTACTTCTCGACCGCAGAGCGTTTCTGGGACTTGCATTTATAGTTGAGGGCCATCTTGGATTCCATTCCTGTGTAAACTGCCACACCTGTAATGACAAAGATGGTTTAGCAATGACATCACACCAGGGCTTTGTCCATTATCGACCCCAATTTACATTTTTATTCACAAGAATGTGAGAGTCAAACATTTTAGCTCTTTATTAAAAAAAAAGAGAATTGCAAAACCAATGCCATCAAAAAAAGAAAAAACAAAAAATTATTAGATAATTACAAAGCAATGTGTTGAAGCGCTCTGAGATAAGCTTCTTTACATCACATTAGTGATTTCTTCATGTCAAAATCATTTTGTGCATCAAGTGCCATAAGACAGCAGAACATTCATCCTTTTCTACTGGACTTTAACAAAACTTCTCGTTGCAAAAAAAGGTTATTACTTTTCTAAAGAAATGAGTTTTGTTTATGACTCACCAAAAATCTCTTTCGTATTTTTCAGCCTGGCTCCTCGCAGCAGCAAGTTCTCTGGACCCAATGGTCTAGAAACAAACATCAAGATGGTACATTTTTACAATAAAATAATGCACAAAACGTAATCAAAAAAGGGTTTTAGCACAATCACTCTTTTACTGGCATGACACCAAACATTAACATCTGACAAATCCCGGTATTTACATAGTCAAGAAACCGTGTATTTATTTACAGATATGGAAAATGCTATAATTTTGATCCACAGTTTGATGTAAAAAGCATTTTAAGAACGTAAAAGTACAATAAATATTCATTAGGTTTAACTGCCAGATGCCATGGATGAATAAATATGGTCTTACCTGACAATTTCTTCCCCATGTTGAATCACAGTGATGCGGCCTACGAATCTGGAAAAACAGTCATTTAGATTAGAAGGCTGAAAGATAAAAATACATTTATTATATTTTTTCACTTGTAACAAACGTGCATCATTTGTCTTTAAATAATCACATGACAGAATGTTCAGAATGGTATCCCTGTTGCTAATAAGTGAACACACTATAAGGAGGATTTTTTTTGTTTTCATTTAGACGGTGTGTGAGTTTTTGTAAAGGTAGAGATTACCTGTAGAGGTCGGCTTCTGGCTGCTGACACTCAACCACAGCCTGCAGAGCCTCCAGTTGGGACACTGACTGACACACTGATGTCTCTGGCACAGAGAAGTGAGTCTGCAAAGAAAATGGGACTTTAGAAAAACAACACGAAAGACACATGCGGTAAAACAGCCTCAAGAGGTTTACCTTAAATCTTTGAATGATTTAATCAGTTACGGTAATTTGAATGTTTAGTTTATGGTGACATAAAAAAGGAAAATACATATTCTACTATTTCCATTTGTTAAATCGCATGTAATATTTTTTATTTTATATGTTCTTATTACTGCTGTGCTGATAACAAAATGGGGGAGGGTTGATTTCTCACCGTCACAGGCTACACCTAAAACACTCCGGTTACCATTCATGTTCACACACAAAATAGTTATACAGATACTCAGCTCTGAATCAAATCATGAGTTGCCTGAAATACAACAATGCAGTTTTATTTTTTGGTATCTTGTTGCGACATTGTTCAGTTGTCATGTTCAGTTCAGTAGATTTCAGACTGCAGTGGATTTTGTGGTATACCTGCTAAGTTTAGTGCATTTTGTCGAGGGAGTTTCCGGATTGTCCAACAGACACTCAACTTTGGCTACAGACTTCACAGACCTTTTCTTATCATGTTTGGAGGGCTTTTATGATTCTTTAATATTTATATTCATTTTCTCATGGTAACTGCTTTGTCTGATTGTGGGAGTGATAGAACTGTCAATTGACATTATATTTCCAGTCATATTTTGTGCTTACCGCATGACATTACAGTTCTCTGGTTTAGAGAACTCTGTTGAAAGACTTCAGCTGGCAAGCTGAGGGATCTGTGCATGACTACTGAGCTAGGGCAATCAACGCAAAAGAGGAATTCATACTGTGGGGTCAAATGGACTGATACATTTGTTTTTCTGTACAGGAAACTTGATTTAGAATTGAATTTTGAATTGCATCTAAAAATAAACAGGTTTTTTCGGCCACATCATCCAGCTCTAGGTCATTGGATGAGAAGGAACCCAATTATATGAAACTCTTCATAAAAAGCGATTTACTGTCTCTATAGATAACTTGTCCTATGGTTAAAGGTTTTTAAAAAGGAAACCATAAGATATTGACAGTATAGGAACAAATTGTAGATAAAAATCAATAAATGATTTTAAAAAATGGTAGAAAAAAGTTGTGTCCAATAAAATGGTTGTTGTTTCCTTCGGCTTTTCCCGTCAGGGGTCGCCACGGCGAACAAGTCGCATGGTTTACTTGGCAATGTTTTACGCCGGATGCCCTTCCTGACGCAACCTTCTCGAAGCAACCGGGCTTGGGACCGGCAGAGAAGTAGAGAAGGGAACAGGGAGCAGCCCGGATTCGAACCCAGGTTTCACGGACGGAAGGCGCCGCAAACCAGCACGAGCTAAACCGGCTCCCTGTGTCCAATAAAATGGTACAGTTTAAAAATTACCTCGTTTGGAGTATTTCAACATGTAGAGCTTTAATATGACGTCATCCACTAACAGACTGTGACTTGATTTTTTTCTACATTAAATACTGTTATTGGTCACACAATTTAAATATTCACTTATGTGACGTTGATTAACCCACAATGGGGCATTTTAAAAATATACCTAGACTTCTAGCTGACTTGAGGTACATTTGTTTTAGTGGTTTCCTGAGTAGGTTTATGTTTATGTTTATTTTTGAGCTCGTCTTTCGCGGCAGTCTTTAGAATCAAGAGCACAGACTTTGAGGTTGGTCTCTCCATCGAGGCTGGCTGTGGTGATGTGACAAGTCCCGTCTGCACGATCCGATGACAGCAGCACCAAGTCAACTGGGAACGTTTCATCTTTCGCCACACGAACAATGTCTCCCACCTGGATCCATGTGCACACACAAACACACAGACAATAGTAATAAGTATAGAAGCTCAGCTATATGTTTATGCAATAACTATTGGCATTTATGATGGTCTTAACAGCCATAGAACATTTGCTAATCTAATTTGAAACTCATAAACTTTAAGAGCATTAAACAAATGTCGATAAAAAAAAATTGTGAAACATCAAATGAAAGACAGAAATGTTCAAGAATTATTATTAGAATTATTATTTAGAAATATTTGTGTGAAGTAGCAAAAATATTTATGGAGTTAAAAAAATGTTTGGCTAAATTTACAGGCTTTCTTCTTTTTGTTCAGACGGTTTATTTGTCACAGTTAATGGCAAACTAAAAGAAAAAATATCCAAACATTTTAGTAACTTGATATTGAAGTACTGCGTATTATTATAAGTCATGTTGCAGTCATAATATTTCCCCAAGTGACTAACTTACTCACTTAAAAATGCAGCCATTAGTGTACTGTTGAAATCTGTTACAAAATCTATATATCCTTGCTAAGATTTAAAGAAATTGCAATGAAGCTTTTTTATTAGAATAAAGAATAATAAGTTAAAAATATATTTTATTTGTTTATCTGGACTCAAAGAATATTGATGTGATTTCAAAGCTTTTTAACTGCTTTTCTTCCAAACAAGTTTAGATGTTTTTCAGCTAAAAATTGAAAACGAGCGAAACAAATGTAAATGTTTAACAAAAGCTTTTAAAGGATAATATTGTTTTCAGTCCCATCATTATGACTTTATCTACTGTTATCCACTTTTAAACAGCTTTTTTTTTCTTCCCCAAAAAGCACACACGTTATTTAAATCCAAATGCTATTTTCCAGCAGCTATTGAATAAGAGATGATCAGTGAGCACTTTCATTTTAGGACCGTGTTATGGCAATGGTTTGAAATCACATCAAATGGAAAAAGTGAGCATCGTATTTTCACTAAAAATTATTTTAAGTAACATTTTTAAAATAGATACTAATATAAATAATAACCTTACCTTCAATAAAAATAAATAAATAAGTAAAATTATTTTTTCAAAATTTACACCAAATGTAAAAGTTGTTTTTTTCATAGATTCTAACCAGTAATGTGAAACAACCCTTTGTTTGCCCACTCAAAAAACAAAACTACTATATAGAAAATGATTAATTGTATGTTAAAAAAATAATCATCACATGCTCTAGGAATTTAACACCCAAACCAAAGTTAGTACTGGGTGCAGGGGTTAGCTATGACCCATACAGAAGATCTGCACCAACAGAGCAGTTTAACTCATAGAGCAGACAATTGTGTTGAAACCAGACAGCATGACAAAGTTCATTGGTTTATTTGGATTACCCTGATGTTTTTAGATCTCGTTTGGACCAGACTTCCACTTCGAACCACAAACACTGGAGCTCCATTCACTTCATTATCTGCCTTGTGTCTCAACCAGTCCTCGTAGCCCTGGAGAGTGAGTCAGTCAAAGGTTTCTGAAAAGCTGCAGATGTCATTTAAACTTTCTTTCACTGACATGGTTGCACAATACTGGGTTCCTAGTCTCTCTGACAAGTGGCAACAACTTGACACCAAACAAACTTTAAATGTATGCATTTTTGATGACCTTCATAAACTGCAAAAAGCAAGCAGGCTATTTTATGACTAAGCCAGTGGAAGATGGAAAGTGCGTTCTGACCTGTTTTATAGCCGTAACTGTGATCACAAAGAAGAGCGGGAGCCCACTGGTGATTGGTGAGGTTGGAGTATCTATCATTAACTGGAAAAAAAACAGCACAGAATACATAGCATGATGACATCACAGCAAAAATGAATGAATGTGTAAATAAAAAAATTAAAAAAGGCAAAAAACAACCAGCAAGTTGTGAAGAGAGAAGTAGTGGTTTATGTATGAAACCGGAAACCCCCCAACTTCCTTTAAAAGTTAACCAACAGATTCAGTCAGACCTACACACAAGTGAGCCACCATCTCTATGTAGAGCCACTGATGGAATTCTTTCCTCAGCCCCTGAATCCTGCCTTCAACCTTCATCCTAATGTTAAAACAACAACTTACCTTTATTATTGCAAGAAAAGAGAGAAAACTATAAAAAAAATATATCTTCACAAAGTAAAAAGTGTATATGGAGGTATATAGATTTCCATGTATAAATGATTATCACAGATTTATGAATGTCCTCATGATATTCAACACGAGACATGAAAAAGTTCAAAGCAACATTTATAATGTCAAACACATTATTTGATCTACAAGGATATATGATAACAAAATGTTACTAATTGTCACTCATCTTTTTTTTAATTTTTATACTAGGGTGGGTAGTCTGGTAGGTAAACATGCAAAGCCATGAAAACCATCAATGTCTGACTCACAACTTCCTAGATGACAGCAAAATGTTTTTTTGTTAACACTTAACTAATCATCTGATTTACAAGCTTTATTGTCTACTCACATTAGTGTTGGTTTTAGAAGCAGGGGTGTACCTACAACAGTGTGTCTGTTTCCTGCTTTGTACTTATAATAGCACTATAGATCCAACATATTTTCCAAAATCCTGCTACATTGCAATATTTTCTAGTTGATTATTGTGAACAAGATGAGCTTTACATGTTTTAACAAGTCGTCAGCTTGAAGTTGACAACTGTAAACATTAAAAAAATGACAAGAACGTTAGTTCTAAAGTTATAACAACTTTTTTTCAAGACTACAAATATTAAGTAAAGATGAAACTTCATATCTGCAAATCCAAAATATTTTGTCAATATCAATAATTCTTTTAGGTACTCACAGGAAATAGCATTTCTAGTGTCTAGGAATAGATGAAAATCAGAAATTGTCAAATTTTCTAGTCAAAGAAATCATCATCTCAAAACAAATTCACTGCAATTATTTCCCCTTTAGCTGACTTAAAATGTACCAATATACAATGGTAGCAGAGATATTTTTGTAAAGTCTAATCAAATCAATTTACTAAAGGTCTAAATACATCAAATACATGGCTGAAGGAAAAACTAAATGTGGCTTCAGCAAACATTGACTGCTGGATAGTGAAATTGCTTTGGGCAGGCTGCAAAGACCCACATCTCACTGCACTGTGAGGCTATAATGTTTGAATGCAGAGGCAAACCTGTTCCTCTTGAGCTCTCTGAAGCTGATGAGTCACTCATGCGAATGAGGATGCCCAACACACTCAAACATCACACACCCAAAACTTGTATCCAGTGCAAAAAACCAATACCCCCACATGACTCATTTTCATTTGTCTGAGAAGACCATGAACGTTCATGGGAAGATTTTTTTTATATGCGTGTTAACTTACCTGCACAAGGAAAATAATTAGAAAATAGAAGTTTGCTATTCTTCTGAACTGCTCAAACATGTTCTTGGGAACAAAATTCCAAACAGTGTACTGAAATAGAAACAAAAACAAGGATTGCCGTTTACAGGAACAAGGAATAGGAACAACACAAACAAATGTTTACTTTCAAAGACTTATGGTAGTGTGTTTATAAAGCACAAAACTGATGAACATACTCAATAGGTTTCGTACATTTATTCCTAGAAACATTCCAAAGGCTGCTATGGCGAGTACAGTATACATTATGATTTAACTAAATATCTTGCTAAAGAGTTACCAAGTTGGCAAGAGTTGCATATTTTGTCAGTTACTCTGGAAATTCCCTCAGTAACACGACTTTCTTTGGTTAGTTAATGCATGAAGCCTCCACTTTAAACTGTGGGTTGTTTGTGTAAGAGCGGTCTGTTTAATCCATTGGTCACCAAATCCACAGATTTCTACGAATCGACCATCTAAAATCTACTTAAAAAAAAAAAAACTAAGAACACATGTAGACCACATACTTTATAATGTGTGATAGAACTGATTTAGCAAAAATGTTCCTAAAATGCAAAGTTTCATTAACCCTTGTGTTATCCTAGGCACTTTAACGTTGGGAGTTGGGTCATCTAGACCCCACTAGACAGTGCTCTGAACCTTTTTTTTTCAATGATTTGTGATCTTCACTGGTGTCCATGGATTACATGAAATCTTTCCACCTTTATCCACCTTTGTCATGGTAGGGAGAACACGTCAATGTAAGAGTGGGGTTATCTAAGATAGCACAAGGGTTAAATAAAATACATTTATGGAATAAACTTTTTTGTTTTTACCTTAGATGAGATGATTCTGTTGTCTGCAAAGCGCTGTGGTATGTAGTGGCCATTCTGGGGAAATCGGTTTGCTACATAAACTGTCCTGGTGTCACTCTGATGAGGGGGGTCAAAGCCCTGCGAGAACAGAGAAGACAGGTTAAGAAAAGGCCATAGATGACAAGTTATTTAGGTAAAAGTAAACATGAAAACTTAAAATAATTTTGTTTTATTGATTTAGAACCATTTAATTCAATGTAATTTAACATTTTTAAAAAAGGATTGGTAAAATACAAAGACTGATTATCCCTAAACTCCAATTACATCATAGCTGTGATCGTTTATGAGAAGCACCTTTCATTAAAACTGAATTTTATTTTTAAAATAAATGTTATCATAAGTGTACTGCTTATGTTAATACAAGAATCACCAACTGTTAAATAAATTATATAGTGTTCCCCAGCTTATTTGTTTCTCCATATTGGCTGGGTTATGTATTTGCAGATTTTTTTTCAGTCATGTGATGCATCACAAAAGCTCAGACAACTCAAGACACTTGTATGAGACTTTTGCGCCCGAAGGAGGTGCTGAGAAAATTTCTGAGGAGGGGAGTGGAGATGAAGAGCATGCCGGCCTGTCTGCTTCCCCGCTAGCTGCTAAAGAACATTTAACGGCGAGCAACAGCTGGTTCTACCAGTTCCTGAATCACTACCAACCGAAGTTTGTGCCTCTGTGTGGAGACATACATACATACATATGTGTGTGTTTGTAAAAAGGGCACCCATTGCCTACCATGTTGTGATAATAAAAACATTGGCTGTCCGAAATTCCACCCTAATCCGTAACTACTAAACAAATATATAGTCGGGACTAACTAGTGCCATGGATTTTTAAAGCAATTATGAACCCATGCTCGCTCACTACTTTTTTCTTTTTTTAAACGGCTAATATGACGTCATCAATCTCACAAAGTGAAAATGTAATAGATATGGGTGTTTTGCGACAACCATTTATGAATCCTCTGACTTCTGAAAAGAAAAATATTGGTGGTTTATTAAAAAAATACATTGAAATACATTTTATCACAAAAACTGTTCAAATGCAATGCATTGTTGTAGGGCTGGGCGATATGGGCTAAAAATATCAGATTTTATTGTTTTATATTTGATTTCTGATTTTTTTTCTCGACCCCCCCCCCACTTAAAGAAAGCAATAAGTACAAATGGCAGACAACTTAAAGCAAATTTTGCTTTGATTTAATCAAAGGCAAGAGAAATGTAACCACCATTTCTGGGATGAATAATAAATAAATGAACACACTCTTGGAAACAAAGTCCCAGCTGTGTTTTAAGTCACACTTTGTAGTCTAGACTAAAGTTTACTAAAATGAGACAAACGTTCACCTTGAGAGTAGCACCATTCTAAAGGATTAACAATACAGCTCATATTTGGGGTCTAAGTTTTTAATTAAATGAATAAACCCCGTCTTCTCCACAGTATATATGGGTACCATGTCTTTGGCCATATGCAAATGTGTCCCACAAGATATAAACTAGAACTGTGATGGTGTGGGATTTTTGATCACCGCGCTGATGAAGCAGCAGGAGTCGTGGTCGACACCCCCCGCTGCTGAACACAAAAGCCGCGTGAATAGCAGTACAAGTATTATTTTCAAAGCAGTATTCTTTATTAACAAATAACAGTAACAACTAACTATTTAACTAATGAACTAACTATACAGGCGTTATAGAATGAGTATGTGTATCAGGGCGCTGCATGTGTAAGAGGAATGAGCGCGTGCCACACGAGAGTGAGTGAGAGCGTGCACAAGTATTGGGGGTGCGCGTTCATGTTTGGAGTTACGGAGTGAAGGAGAACAGTCAAAAGGTTTCCCCCAGGTGTTGGAATAGGTTTGTGGTGCTTCCGGCTCTTCACAGGAATGGGCTATAGGCAAATGTTGCAGCGTGGGGCCTGTTCCTCCATGTCTGTAGCAGCAAACCCATACCAGTTCCAAACAACAGAGGATTTTATTCCGCAAACTTCCCACTCTCACCGTTAGCCATATTGTCGCTTGCTGTTTCGTGTGCGCTATGATGTTGTTGTTTGTCACTTGCCATACCGCCGTGTGAAACTAACGCTGCGGAAGCTCTGGGGAGCCAAAAATGCACCATTACACCAAAACTTGGTTTTGTTATTTTTTAAATCGCCCGAAACAAAAAAGTCAAATTCATTCATTCAATCGATTTTTCGCCCAGGCCTACATTGTGGTCTATATTCGCAAATCTAGTGAGCATCGATGCACACTGGTTTTTCGCAGAGACTTCTGGGAAATTTCTAGGGCACTCGATTTTGGAATTGTAGATTCAGACAACACTACAAAATGGCGAACGCACTTTACAGTGCACTATGTAGTGAGTAGTGAAGGAATTCAGAGATAGCTACTGAATTTGTATGTTGTGGCAACATGATGTCGCATGACTCTCCTGCCTTAATTAGGTAAGAGACTAGGCCTGCATCATATGAGGAAAACTCGCGATATGCTATATTAGTGATAAACATTGCGATGACCATATAACTTGCGATATATGAATCAAATAGCAAAACAACCAAAACATAATTTCCCTTCTACCGCAGCTTATTTTAAATAAGTGTCAACATACCTTAAATTATACTCCAAATGAAACTAGTTAACATGGGGGGCGAGCATCTAACATAAAAGGGCTTATCCAATAAGTTAAATGCATAAATGGATTTGTTTGATTGGCTAAATACTTCAAGTTGCCATAAGCTTTAGCACATGATTTAGCACATTTAAAGTTACCATTTGTTACGATTTTGTCAATTGCGTTATGCGTATTGCACAGCTTGATATTACGATAGCAATAAATGTATTATTTTTTTATTTTATAATAATTTTTATAACTTATTATTTATTTATTTATTGTGCAGGCTTAGAAGAGGCAATATCAGTTTGATTCACTGAATTACCAAAATAACAAAGAATATGCTCATGCATTTCCAGAAGACATCTGAAAGCACTGGTTAAAATACAATATTTTCATTTGATTTTATATTTTTAATCAAATGAAATGCAGCTGAATTCTGTATTTGAGCGAGGTGAGCAAATATTGATAAAGCTGCTACTTTTAGCCAAAGATAATAGAATAACAGAAGCATGAGTAATACTGTTGGTATTTAACAATACTGTTTGAATTTGTAAAGGAATTTTTGTGAACTAGATTTAAAGAAAGCCTAATATATAAATTACAGAGGCTTGGTTTTAAAAAATAATCAATTTTTTGGGTCAGAATTTCTCATCTTCTAATAAAACGTTGGGTAACTGGCACTGATAAATGAAAACTCTCATTCTTGCAGAGAACTTGTAGTTTTGTACTCCATGCACATCATACTTATTGAAACATTACTTAACTGCAGTTCGAACCTCTGGCAGGAATTGCTAGAAAGGTGTCTCATTCATACATTTTTTGTGCAGGTTACACTTTGAATTTCCACATCGATGAAAATTATGCTTTTGCCGTTTTAAAAAGTTTCTTGTGGCATGTCTTTTAATTAAGAAAGATATACAGTGGTGGACAAAATTGTTGGTACCCTTCAGTTAAAGATAGAAAGTCCACGATGCTCACTGAAATGACTTGAAACGTTCAAAAGTAACAACTTAAAATTTATAAAAATAAATAAATAATCAAAATCAGCAATTACTTTTGAGTTGTTGTTTAACAGAATTATTTAAAAAAAAAACTAATGAAATAGGGCTGGACAAAAATGATGGTACCTATAACTTGATATTTTGTTGCACAACCTTTTGAGGCAATCACTGCAATTAAACGGTTTCTACATTTGTCAATGAGCCTTCTGCACCTGTCCACGGGTATTTTGGCCCACTCCTCATGAGCAAACTGCTCCAGTTGCCTCAGGTTTGACGGGTGTCTTCTCCAAATGGCATGTTTCAGCTCCTTCCACAGATGTTCAATGGGATTCAGATCTGGGCTCATAGAAGGCCACTTCAGAATAGTCCAACGCTTTTCTCTGAGCCATTCTTGGGGTTTTTTTGGCTGTGTGTTTTGGATCATTGTCCTGTTTGAAGACCCATGACCTCAGTCGCAGGTCATGGGTCTTCCATTTCCATCCAGAATGCCTTGATAATCTTGAGATTTCATTTTACTTTGCACAACTTCAAGACACTATGCCATATGCAGCAAAGCAGCCCCAAAACAGAAATGAGGCTCCTCCATGTTTCACAGTAGGGACAGTGTTCTTTTCATTGTATGCTTCTCTATGAAAATAGAGCTGATGTGCCTTACCAAAAAGCTCCAGTTTTGTCTCATCTGTCCAAAGGACATTTTCCCAGAAGCTTTGTGGCATGTCAACATGCATTGTTGCAAATTCCAGTCTGGCTTTTTTATGATTTCAACAGTGGTGTCCTCCTTGGTCGTCTCCCATGAAGTCCACTCTGGCTCAAACATCGATGAATGGTGTGATCTGACACTGATGTACCTTGATCTAGGAGTTCACCTTTAATGTCTTTGGAGGTTGTTCTGGGCTCTTAGGATACTGTTCCAACTATCCGTCTTCTCAATTTGTCATCAATTTTCCTCTTTCTGCCACGTCCAGGGAGGTTGGCTACTGTCCCGTGGGTCTTAAACTTCTGAATGATATGTGCCACTGTTGTCACAGGAACTTCAAGCTGCTTAGAGATGGTTTTATAGCCTTTACCTTTACGATGTTTGTCTATAACTGCACGGTAGCGCAGTGGTTAGCGCTCTTGCCTCACAGCAAGAAGGCCCCCAGTTCAAGTCCCGGCTGGGGGACATGAAAAACACAACATCAATGGGGGACCTTTCTGTGTGGAGTTTGCATGTTCTCCCCGTGCATGCGTGGGTTTTCTCCGGGATCTCCGGCTTCCTCCCACTGTCCAAAAACATGCTTCATAGGTTGATTGGCAACTCAAAATTGTCCATAACTGTGAGTGTGAGAGCGAATGGATGTGTGATTGAAGATATTCTACCCTGCGACAGACTGGCGACCAGTCCAGGGCATCCCTTGCCTTCGCTCAAGTGGCCGGGATAGGCTCTGGCAACCCCGTGACCCCTAAAGGGAAAAGCGGTCAAGAAGATGAATGAATGTTTGTCTATAATTTTTTTTCTAATGTCCTGGGACAATTCTTTCCTTCGCTTTCTATTGTTCATGTTCAGTGTGGTGCACACCTTTTCACCAAACAGCAATGTGATTATTTTTTTCTCCCTTTAAATAGGCCGACTGACTGATTATGGGTTTGAAAATAGCTGTGATGTCAATTAAAGGACTTACCTGAGTTCATCATGACCCCCTGGGCAATTAGTTCTCAGTCTTTTATGGAGGTACCATCATTTTTGTCCTACCCTATTTCATTAGTTTTTTTTTAATAATTCTGTTAATCATCAACTCAAAAGTAATGGCTGATGTTTATTATTTAATTTTTAATACATTTTAATTTATTGTTACTTTTGAACGTTTCAAGTCATTTCAGTGAGCATTGTGGACTTTCTTTCTTTAACTGAGGGGTACCAACAGTTTTGTCCACCACTGTATATTCAGAAAATTAAGCTTAAAAATTGCATTTCCGATCATTTATTTACTCAACTCGCCATGAATCAGGAGAAGACAAAAAAAATACCATTAGAAAAAGAGCATATTTGTGAAGTAGAAAAGTCTAATGCGTCCACCTGTAGATAACTACAACCATGTACGTCTTCGTTTTACTCATCTAAGTTGGCATCTGGCTCAAAACTTTATGGCTGGAAAGCTTTTTGATGTACCTGTCATATTAGTTTGGGGGTGTGAGGGGCTGTAAGATGTAAGGACAGCATGTAAACAGCATATAAAATGAATTTCTAATAAACTACTGCCGCTCTGCAGAAATTATACAAAACGACAGTTTTTGTGTGTGTGTGTGTGTGTGTGTATGTGTGTGTGGCTAAAATGGCATTATCAAATTAAAATAGGATTTAGAACAATTTTACAATGGATCAAAGGGTGATCGGAGTTGGTCTTTAGGTGAGAACTTTTAAGAAACAGAAATTGTTGGGGGGTTTTTAGTTTGTTTTTTTCATGTTAGGTCTTTTAAAGGCTTCTCTTAAAACAAACAAGAAACAACCAAAACAGGAACTAAATGTAATTAACATGATATTAGCAAACATAATTTCAATAAGTTCAAGCAGTACTAAAAAATGTCATATACAAGATTTGCTGCTTTTGAACATCACCTGAATCAGGTCTTCTGACAAAATAATTCCCATGGGTATCACAATTTCTGATAAAAGAGATATTTAATATTTTTGAGGTAATTTGGGGCTGTGTCAACACCAAGCCAAATTACAGTGGTCATTGTGTAAAACAAACACAAGTGAATTTAAATTGCACTGCCACAAATCTAAACACAGATGGACAATTATTCCCTTGGCAAAACATGCAACTTTCTCGCAGTCTTGGTGACAGACAAAACAGCAGACTTTGCGGTAAAGCTGATAGAGGGACCTCAAGTCAAAAACTGCAAATTACCAGAGTGACAAGAAGTATGGAGGCAGTTACATCTACACAACCAGCAAAGAGGGGCATCAAGGAAGAGGACAGAGTCGCATTAAAGAAATGAACACTGTTTTTAAAATAAGACTATTTACAAAAAGCAGACCAAACCAATATAGAATAAGGTAGAGAGAACTAATAGCCTTGAAATATGGACAAAGAAAATGTCCATAGCAAATGTCGTATTTCTTATTTCATTTACAGCTATAAATCAGCAGCAAACTTTAGAAAAACCAATGACAATAGTAAAAGCTTGCAGCAGATCCAAGTTATCAATAAAAATGAATTAAAGGATGCTTCTGCCTGGTAAGAAGACGGGCTTTTACCATCTGACGTACAATTCCTTACTCAAGTCAAACATTGTTATGTTGTCTGTTATTTAAGAAACTCAAATAAAACAGCAACCATAATATTTTTCACACCTACAAAGACTATTGAAATGCCTTAAGACCAGTGGCATTAAGATAGACATTAATTAACTTTTAATTAACTACACATGCTAATTAGATTAGATGGGTCAAAGGAACAGAGCTATCACAAATAACAAAGAACCTACTATACTTCTGAATTGACCTGATTTCTCAACAGCTTTGCTTAAAGGTAATGGTCCACATTAATCTCTTAGGGCAAAACGAAAACTTAAGTGCCATCAAATTAGTGAGCACCTTCTGACTAAGACAGGGCAGTTAAATAAAAATAGAAAAAAAACCTAAACAATAATGAAACGTACTAGTTATAATCCTGGTTTGTGTGCTCATGTCACAAAACCACTCATTCATTCAGATAGGCACACGGCCTTCACATGGTCCACAAAACTTCATCAGTCACACAAGTCTTATTTATTGGACACTCGAACGTCAGGGCTGATATTTTTCCATGCAGAGTTTAATTGGAAATGAAAGCTAAAAGTGCTAAATAAATCAACTAAAATAACACAGTACCCAATTAAAGTGTCAATCAAACTGTATAAATCTTGTTTAATATACAATGCTCCTTAAACTTACTTCCTGCATTGGGAACATCTTAAAACTAAACCTGAACCTGGGACATGGGTCATTATTTTTGATTTAATAACCCAAAGGTCCTTGGCTGTTTAAATGTCCTTGCCATTTCATTTTTCATTAATGAAAAATAAAGGTATCTATCTGCTTACAGGAAGTTTAGATAAGATTACTCTGACATGACTATTACCTGACCAGATTTCATATCTTTACATTTTAAGGTGGGTTGCTAAAAAAAAAAAAAGTACAGATTTTCCTCTCTGAAGAATATCTAAAAACTTGTTTGCTCTCAAAAACAAAAAACAAATGAGAAATATAAATATAAACCAACTTAGCGAGCGATTTTTCCACAAATAAATGGTTTATTGCTACTTAGCTAGTCACCAGATTTTGATCATCAAATAAAAGAAATGATTAATTGTATTAAAAAATAACGTTTTTTTAGGTAAACTTCCTAATGTCATGCCTAGTAGTAGAAATGTGACTGGATTCAATCAATGTTTCTTCTTGGTTAACATTTGAAAAGTTCATCTACCCACACTTTAACTTAGAATTAGTAAACCAACGTTAACTTTAACTTAAGGAGTGTGATGTAATGTGTATTCAGCACTTAAAATTCGCCGTTTCCTTAGTGACGTGTTTTACTGACAAAAGCGCCATTTGTTTTAAAACACAACCAAAACTCAAGTTCCAAAAAATATGCTAATTTCACAGACTTTGGTTAGCCACCTAGCTAAGTTCACCAACTTCCAGGTACATTGGTTGAACTAAAACAAATTTTCAGACGTCGTCATCACACATTTCAAAACATTTTTGAAATTCAACGTAACACTTAGTAAACACGGACTTAACTTTAGTTCTACTGTAAGATTTAAACTAGTTCGGGTTGCTTTCAACTGTTGTTGGGTTAGCTGGGAAGGTAAATGTTAGCTAAGGTAACCTACCTGACAGTCATAGCAATGTTTTGTACACATCGGAAAGAGCGAACCAGCTAGGTCAACCGGCTAAATGACCTAAATAAAGTTCGAATTGGTTTTCAATAGCTCAAAAGTATTTCTATTAAATATTAACTCAAACTGAAAATCGTAAAGAGGGAAACGTAGAGCAGTTTTTTACCAACTGCTGTCGTATCCACCGAAGCATCCTCGCCGTTGTCGTTCCAAACAGCCAGCACAGTCGTTAGCTCTGCGCTAGCACTAGCTACTCCAACAAACCCGTTTTGGGGCAAGAATATATCCTCCACAGTCAGCTGTTCTTGGTCGCATTGCGCGGCACATTCACTCGGTGTAACTGCGCAAGGAAACGCATCCAGTCTTTCCCATCGCGCGTTAACGTCGGACAGATGATGATCCCCAGCGAAAGTGACAGACGGTTGGTCGCGGAGTCTCTGCGAGCTCCACTACTACATCACTGCTGTGCCACGACCACTTTCATCCTGCCAGCAGCACACGCAAACGGCGCGCGGCGCACACACCCACTGACAAGAAGCTGTGCAACATGCTGCTCTCTCTGCAGCCTTTCAACGCCCCCTACCTGTGTGCAATCAGAAACTGGTCAAAAGAAAGAATTATCCGTAAATATTTCAACCATTCCAAATAATATGTCTATAAATTCAGTATATTATACCGAACACAAAACTCCGCAAGTTACACCAAAACCATTTTAAAAAATTCAAACTATATTCACGTTCTAATATTTAATCTTTTTTTTTTACGATTGTTAAACAAAACTGAAGCAAAGCCAGAGGTTTTGTTTTCTCTTCAAAATACACTTCTTTACACTTCCAGATTGGTGGCAAAAAGTACCAATACTAGTAATCTATAACTAATCCATTCTCTCATAGCTGAATCTGTTTCTGCATCTGTTTGGAACATCCAACAATTTTAGGTTCAGATTCACCATTTCCTTTAATGTCATTGCATGCACCGCAAAAAATATTGATGCTCTCTAGGAAAGAATTTACAAGAGTTAGGGTTGAAGACAGGGGCGGAGCTAGAGGGGACCCCACACAGCAAGAAGCTTTGCCCATTCAGGTTTTGAGTAAATGTTACTATCATTATTGACAAAGATAAAACAAAAGCAAAAAACAAACAAAAAGCTTTTTTGAACATTGCAGAAATAACAAAAGCAACATTTTTCAATGAAGTCTTGAGCTCCCTCAAATGATTAAGCAAATAAAAGTTTTTTTGAAATACATGTTTTGACCTTTTTATTTGTAATGGCCTTCCACTCTGCTGTTTACTTTTGCCACCCTTTTAAAGTCTTCTTCATATAAAATGTTTTGGCTTCACCACTAGTTAAAAAACTGAATTTTAAATATGAAATGTAAAATATAAAAAAATATAAAAAATATGCAAAGTCAAAATATATATGCGTCAATTGCACTTTTCTGAAACAAATATTGCACATGTTGGTAATGATAAAGTGTATTTTTAGAGTTCTCATTTTTTGTTTGTTACTATTTTTATTTATCTATTTTAATTGACTTTGTTGTGTTTTAGTGTAATTGATTCTGCATTTAAACAGCAGTCATCAAACTCAATTATGGTAAACTGTGCGATCTCCTTGCTTTATTATACTATAAAAAGTCAATTTGTGATGTATGTCACAGAGCCCAAATAATAAATCCAATAGACTTTTAATAAGCCAAAGCAAATAAATTGTATATATATATATATATATATATATAAAAAAAAAAAAAAAAAAGTCACAAATGCATCTCACAATAACAGATTTACTCTGCAAATGCACTGATTAATCTGCTTTCTGTCTGAAGCACAGCAGTTTACCCCATGTGACTCTCTGCAAAAACCTCTAGTTTACACTGACTTATGTAACGCCACTGCAGCAGGAACATCTGGGAGTTCATCCCTCACGGCTGGACTGGAAAAAACATGTTAATCATTGATGTGAGAGGCTGGCGCAGACTGACATAATGCTGGTGTTACCAAGACTGTGCGACATCTACATTTTTTTTTTACAAATATACACAAATTTTGTTACATTTACACATTTTAAACTTGGTGACAAACTAATAAAAAATAATCATCTATTTGAGCAGGTTTATATTGCAAATGGTGAGGAAAACTATTCTTTTGTCAATAATTTATTGTAAAAGCCTTGGGCCTCATGAAGCAAAAAAAGGCAATCCTGGCATAAAGCACAATTATTTCCTACTGCTAATACACCTTTTTGTTTTTGAGTGATGTCCAGTGATCCGCAGACAATCCTCTTGTCTGTGAATGAGATGGACGGCCAAGCACAAGATAATACTTGGCTGCTTTCCCAGCTTGTACTGAATCAAATTTATCCAGCAATCTTGGAATTGCTCGAAAGAGCAATGAGTCATTATCTTAAAATTCTTTACCACGCCGCACTTAGGATGTGAAATCAGTTATCCTACACATGGAGCATACGGTATGATTGCTTTGTGAAGGACGTTTTTGGAGGGTAAGCTTTTAATTAACTCAATGAGAAGCTTTTTCTTAGAGTGTTTTTTCCACAAAAAAAAATGCCTTGTCATTAGAATTTCATTCATTCATTTTCTATTCCGTTTTATCCCTTTCGGGGTCACGGGGCTGCCGGAGCCTATCCCGGACACTTGCGGGCAAAGGCAGGGGACACCCTGGACTGGTTGCCAGTCTGTCGCAGGGTCAGTGTAGTCTATCACACATCCACACACTCTCCTATACACACTTACGGAAAATCTAGAGTGCCCAATTGCCCTATGAAGCATGTTTTTGGACGGTGGGAGGAAGCCGAAGTCCCCGGAGAAAACCCACGCATCCACAGGGGAAAAATGCAAACTCCACACAGAAAGGAACCCCATTGGTGTTCTGTTTCAGGTCCCCCAGCCAGCCAGGGGCCTTCTTGCTGTGAGGCAAGAGTGCTAATCACTGCGCCACCATCACACAAAAATCATAAAATTGATAATAAAATACAATCGCTAATTGCTAAAATAAACTAAACAGGCTAAACTAAATTGGGCATCCCTGCCCTCAGACCCTCCTTTTAATTGAAGTACTTCAGTTACAAATAGTAAAAAAATATATTAACATTGTTTTACCCTGCGACCGACTGGCGACCTGTCCAGGGTCTCCCCTGCCTTTGCCCACAAGTGGCCGGGTTAGGCTCTGGCAGCCTCTTGACCCCGAAAGGGAAAAAACGGAATGGAAAATGAATGAATGAATGAATGTTTTACCTTTTATTTTATGTGGGCTACTTCATTAGTACTATAAACAGGTTTCAGAGGCATGGTGTCTTATCTGAAGACTCCTAAATCAATGACATGCCATGTTTGATTACAAAAGTGGGAGGCTTGTTGGTCAGGTGAGTAGCATGAAGAAGCTAAAAGTACTTAATATTGCCAAACAGTCAAATGGAATTGGCTATAAACTATTTTTTTTTAGTATCTTCCATGATTTTTTATTTAGAATGAACTCCTCAATGTTCACCTGTTTGCCATTTCCGATTTAAAAAACACTTCTTGATCAAGAACTACTGATATTATTTATCTTTTTAGTCTTTTTCCTCTAATAACATGACTTCTTTTTTCTTTGTCTGCACGTAGAAGTCAATAGAGTCATGAGGCAGCATAGCTCCTTTTAGCCTCACACATTGTTTTTTCTTTTTTTTTTGCATATGGATGTGACATCTAACAGATCATCAGGTCTGTTGGGATTTCAATTGAACTTTATGACCTAGTCGGATATGGCAAATTTCACCAAAGTAAAAAACAAACCAGAGGACAACATAGTGATGTATGTGTGATGTTAAAAAAGAGATTTTTGGAAGATATGGTATTGAAAAGCTGTTCTTTTTCAGTTTAGTCTTTGACAGCTTAATGTTTTCTTTTGATTGTAAATTATGATTATTACTATTTTAACTGGGACTTTACTGCCTTGTGAATTATTGTCTATGCATTATTTATTTGCTAATTGTGTAATTTACCTTCTGTAAGGACTTTGCCATACAAATACTTGCCTTGCCTTGATTACCGTAATTCAGATGTGGATTATGGGTAATAAAATGTGGCAGGAGCTCCACAGATAATACTTCTATTTCTAGGTATTCTGCCAGGTTGTCCTGAATCAGCAAAAATGGCTCAGAAGGCCCTGGATCTACTGTACCATAGAGCTGCCAGAAAACAACAAAGCATCACTAAGGTCACTGGGGTCACAAGTGGGACACATTGTAAACCTGGCTGTTTGAAATAGGGCCAGGGAAAGGACCTCCAAAGGCACTGCCACCCACCATATCACGCCATATAGAACACGAGAGACGGTCCACTCCAGGACCAACCACAGTGCATTGGTGGAGGAAGCCATTCCTCATCCTGTGGTCCTAACTGAATTTAAAATTAAGCACAAACAGAACATTTCTATTATACCAAAGCTTGATGCCTTTTTATTTTTATTTTTTTTATATGACAACTTCACACAAGTTGTTTTCAGCTTTTTAAATCAGATTATGAGACGGTCTTGGTTTTGACAACTAGGGTTTGGTCCAAAGCATTTTATGAAATGAGTCTTATGCATTTTAATAAGGTTGATTTTAATAGGGTTCATTTGTGGTCAATTATTCCATGCACAGTAATAAGCCTAGAGACTCTGGGCCCTACCTGACAGAATACATTTGTTCTGAATAGTTATACCAGTGGTCACGGGCCTCTCTCAATAGTGGACCATGAAGAATAACAAGAACAAGAAAAAAAGAATAACTACAAGAAAACTTAAAAGAGGTCACCAAGAATTTGACTATAAGCCTACATCTTACTTCTTCTTGTCTTTATGTTGTGGCTGTATATAAGGATAAGTGTGACATCACCCAAAGAAAATGACTTACTTCCAAGGAAATGAAGTCAATTCAGTTGCAAATTTTTCAAGATATAGATACCGCCGTGTTTAAACCCGACGATATCAGTAAGCAATGATTAGTCAGAACTGGTCCAAGTTTGTATGGCACCGCTCTCGCCAATCAGATGTGAGCCTGGTGGAAGTCCAGACCCCTTTTACTGAAAGCATGCTCAGGAGAATCCGTCAATGAAATGTTTTGAAACTTCAACGTGGGGGGCCAGCGGGCACCACATGCTTTTATTGAGGCATCTGATTGGTCAGTTTTTTTACTTGAGTAACTTCAAATAAAGAAAAGAAAGAACATGTTAAAAACAGGCGGTCGAGCAAGAATGGTGACTCTGAAAAATATAATGACTGAGATGGCTAATAGCTGTTTATTTCTCAATGAAAGTCTATAGGATTTGGCTTGTTGGAAGTAGCAGGTCCTTCCTATTTGGAAGGAGGGGGGGCTGACTCAGTCCAGTTCTCCTATATAGTCAATGGTTATGAGCTTTAATTGTTCCATGTGATTTACTTAAAACTATTTCTAAAAAAAAAACATGTTTTCATTTTAAGGTTTCTTTCAGTATTGATTTAAAACCATCACAAATTGATTTATTTTACTACTTCTATACATGAAAACCCAACAATTATTCTGGGTTATTTGTTTTAACAATATAGTTCATTTACAGGTCCAACTAAACAATTAGAGATATTTGCATTTTGACTTTAAGTTGGTGCTTTGTAGTAAATGCAAATAGTTATCCGTCCTGTGGAACCTGAAGGCAAATAGAGCCAGACCTAAAAGGAAAACATGACCTTTACTTCACTTTCATATCCTTAACTTTGCTTTTATTTCATTTTGTTTTCTTTTACTTCCTTTCATTTAATTTATATTTTTTCCCCTTTTGGTCCCCGTGCTCCGTTTCTAAATGGTCTTATTTCAGCAGACCAGTTTAACCATGCCACGGCTGATCTTCTTGGCAAGCACACCAGTGCTAAGTGGCTTTCAATTATTACCACTGAGTATCCCTAATAGTCATAATAGGCTTAGGACAAGTTTTTTTTTTTCCTAAGTCAATCCCCCTCCCCATCCCCGCCCCCCACCCTTTACACTGCATATGCTCAGTCTTCAGCTTCCACTTCTCACAAGTGTATTTAGTGTCTGTCTTGTCTTGTTAGGATAAATATCTGTCATACTGAAGGAGGAAGGCTCTGTGGAGTCCAACTTCAATGGCCACTCTGCCTCTGAGGAAGCAAAGAAGTACTGTAGTGGATTGGCTTTTAAACCGTGGAGAGTCGATACCAAATGTCCATAAGCAAATGAGGTAAATGAGAAGAAGTACAGGTAAACTAAGACTGTGTTTTTGTGTAGTTTCCTATTTGCCAGACTCATGTGGATTTAACTACGGATGGAAATCATTATTTTGGTTTGTGTTTATGGATTTATTATAAAATGGGTAAAGACAAAGTGTTGAGATCCAACCTGTGGTGTAAGTCTCCCTCTTGAGGACAAACTGAGTTGTTGCAAGTGTCCTAATGGAATGGAAAAGAAGATCAAAGATGTGTTATTGGCTCTTTACAGTCAGATAATTGCAATGAGTGTATAAATCTATATTCCTTTGAGTGATTTTTTTCATTTTAGTTAGATTCATGATAACGACGTGAGTGAATCACTGCACTCTTTTTTTTTTCTTTTTGTGTGTTGGCTGTGTTGGAATGCGTGTAAGGTTTGTGTATACTCGGCTAGGTGGGTGGTATTGGATTTGCTACTAAGCCACCAGATCTTCATCTAACACCCTGACCTCCATAGTTTATGACCCGGGGAGATGGGGAGAAGGCAACTCTCCATCAACTTCGGTAGGTCATGGATGACAAATTGTGCCTGTGTGTTTCTATCTGTGTGATAAATGGATTACCTTTTGAATGAACCACAGTCATTATGAATAATCCATATACAGCAC
Organism: Oryzias sinensis; assembly: GCA_037389245.1. Taxonomy (NCBI): domain Eukaryota; kingdom Metazoa; phylum Chordata; class Actinopteri; order Beloniformes; family Adrianichthyidae; genus Oryzias; species Oryzias sinensis. The sequence goes on along the minus strand of CM074498.1, from coordinate 13,258,084 downwards.
ACAGGGTATCCTTTCAATAAGAAGTGTCAGAGGAGACAAGAAGATGGACAGCAGTGTTGTTCTCCAAAAGTTTTCACGATGAAGATGGGCTGAAAAGGTGATTGAAGGTTAATTATTGAGTGCTAGTGGAGTGCAACCTTTCAACATTTGACCTCTGGGATCACTGACATCTTGTGGGTAAATACTGCAGCAGATGCATGTCAGATGGGAGAAGTCAGAGTTTGAAGACACTTTTTTTATACTTCACCAAAACATGTAACAACTTTGTATTTAAGTAGCCTAACTAAATAAAAAGTCTGAGCCAAAAAGGCAAAAAAAGCACAAATATTTTTTTGCATTTACTATCAATCTATACACATATATCTGTCAAATGTGAAGACTTGAGTGTTATGTTTCCTGCTTCTAAATCCAACTTTCTCCAACATTTACTTAGCTGTTGGTATTTCCAAGTTCTGTTGCAGTTCAATACAAGCTGAGATCAAAAATGACCACTGCGTAACTCAAATAAGAGACTAACTACCATTTATTTTGGATATCAGGACACTGCACTTATCTTTAGAAGAAATATTAAAAAATATATAGATTTTTACTGTTTAATTTTTCTGCAACATTTTTTGCAGATTGCACAAGCAACATTTCTCTACAACACCAAAATATTGAGTAACAGAATATTGAGTAACAGTACATTAAAAAAATCTGTCTGTTTCCGGTGAATTCTTGCATTTTGCAGACTATACCAAGTACTGACTGCTTACCAATTTCTTCTTTGTTTTAGTTGCTGCTGCTATGGAGCCACCCACAGACCACCTAAACTGTCAAGTTTGCCGTGTCAAAGACTTCCCTTTTAAATAAGACCCTTTTAAATAAGAAGGTGGAGGTATGTGTGCATGAAAAATTGCTGTCTGCACTTTTTGACTTTTTGATCTGCTTCTTTTCTACCCAGACAAGCAGATGCTTGAAAATCCAAACCTTTTCCCTTCCATCACCCTGACGTTCACAGACACTTTTTCAGAGAAGCGTGGTGAACCGGAAGCCCTGATCATTGGAGTGGGCGATGTTAGTGCACTCCTCTGCCACACAGAAACCGACAATAAGTGTAAACCAAGGAAATTGATCAACCCACAAAAAAACATTTGACATTTTTTCACCGGAAGTGAAAAAACACACTCTTGTTTTAAGTGCATACATCAGCAGTGTGTTACTGTGGTGTGGGTTGGGTTACAGCATACATCTGCCTGTGCAAACGACTTGGAGTTTGCTCTGCGGTTGCTATGGTAATACTTGACCCTGGTGATTTTGGACTTATCCTGGCCCCTATCGGCTCTGTCTCTTCCTGCCGAGGCTCCCCAGGTTGTGGCAGACTGAGCAGCTGCTGGTTTAGATAGGTGTGTCTGCATGAGTCCAGACTTGCTCCGTGTCAGATGGTTTGTTTTAGCAGATGGCTAAGTGAAAAGCAGTTTCCACTTAACTGGTGCTGAAGGACATTTCTCTTTTTTTCTTTTTTACTTCTTCTCTGTGCCAAACAGGAAAATGTATCTTATCAGACTTTTCAGTTTCTTTGCCAGGTTAATTGCGCTCAAACACCTGCCAGCCTATGAGATGCTAGGAGAGTGTGTCTAACGCAGCTGCAATTCTCCCAGATTTTTATTAGGAATCTAAACCAGCTCACTTTATGGTTTCACGTGTCAAATTTTCACATTTTTTGCACATAATTTGGATTAAAAGAAACTTTTATTTACAGTATTCATTTATTTTTACATAAATACATTTTCCAAACTTGCTCAGTCCTGTGTATGGTCATTGGGTTGCTGGAGCCTACCCTGCTACTTTCAGATAAAGGTGGAGGACACATTGAGCTGATTCACAGATCATCGCAGGGCCACTCAGAGACAGTGACACCCTATTTACCACCCTATTTACCAACCAGTTAACATATCTAGCTAGCTTTTAGGCTGTGGGAGGAAGCTAGAGTGCATGAAGAAAACCCACTCGTGCATGGGGAGGACATGCAAACTCCACAAAGAAAGGAGCCAGCTGGGATTTGAACCAGGGCCTTCCCACTGTGAGGTTAGAGTGTGAATCACTACACTACTGTGGAGCCCCAAAGTGTTAATATAATAATGCATTTATTAAAATATATCTATTCCTTTTCAACCTGTTGATAATAAATAGGAAATAACATTACAATCCTATTACATCCTATTTTTCATGTGGTGCTGCGGTTACCTAGTTTATCATCTGCTATGGACTTAAAATATTTTGTGAATTATTTCCAACATACAGCTTTGTTTTTGTTTTGCATACACCTGTTAAAAAACAGAAGAGCTCTGAACAGGTAGACGATTGAAATAAAGCATCTGCCTTGATGCAATGTGCCATTGCAGGTGTGTGTGCACTAATTTGCATGTTATCAGGAAAACCTCTGGTTGAACTCCAGGTTGTACATTTCCAAAAGTAAGTACATGAGTATGAGTACAAGTCCTTCTCTGCCCTTCTTGTTCCCATTTTTTTTCCAGTCTCATAAATATTAGCTAAAAACACACATTTGAAGGCAAAACTTTTGCTTTTACCATCATATTTACAGATCTTTCATACCTCTGTGTCTAAAGCAGTGAACCTGTCTGTCCATGAGTTCTTGTAATCCTTCTAATAGTCATGCTCTATGACATAGTCATTTACATAGAGTCTATGTTAATGACAAGCCTTTCATCTGCCTGCTCTGCAGCTACACAGTTATAATGGGCCTGACATCATGTAAGCCTCAGCAGCTGGCTGCTGGGAGCACGAGTGTTTGTAGGTGTGCAAATACAGATGAACAAGGAGTTGTTGGTGCCTGCATGGTGGAGAGGCTCTAATCCATGTTTGTTCTGCTCCAGCACCAAAAGAGAATGTCCAGAACACACACTCGCTGCACACCTGCAGACACACACACAAATGCTGAACACTTGACATTCATTGTGCATTGGATATAGGAGTTATCACATCCTGTTTGTGCAGGAGTTGACGATAAAACAGCTGTTTTGTCATCCGAAGCAGTGATTCAAATCTTTGTGACCCCTTTTAACTCAAACCCAGCACACAAAGGGTCAAAGCAATGCTAATTTAAGAAAAATACAGTACATATCTTAAGCATAATTGTACATGAATTCAATTTGAAAAGCCTCTTTTATCTATGATTGGTTATTTCAGATGTGTATAATTTTTTACATCCTGCAGGGGGTAAATCAGAAAATAGGGTTGTGTTGTCACTGCAATCCTTTGGGCCAAACCCGAAGCCCTTCAGTGACGCTGAAGTCTGACTCTAGCGTCTGGGAATTGAGACACACATACCAGTCAGTCAGTAGGCTAATCTCAAAGGCCAGTAAAGATGGGACAGAGACCACCAACAGAGTTAGGGAGTCTATCTAGACCTGTGGGTTTGAGTCACAGAGAGCCGTTATCGCTCCACACCTTTGATATGAGACCAAGCTGGAGCTGAAGTGGAAAGATTTGCACAGTTCGTTTCACAACTTCTCTTATCTGCACTGAGTGAAGTAATGCCTGATACTGCCTTTACCACTGCTCCTGTGTGTGTGAGGGCAGCACTGTCTAAGAGTGTGTGTGTGTGTCAATCAAATCTTTGTCTTGAGAACGCTTGATATATTAGGTTGATAATGCAACAGTGTTTCTGTGAAAGCGCTCATGTAATGTTTGAGCCTTTTTAAAAACAGCTAAAATAAAGAAATTGTGCAAAGCAAGATTTGCCACATCTAAATATTTGCACATAGATTTTATTGGTTGGTTTTAAGCATGCTAATTACAGGTACATGAAGGTATGTTAAACTTAATTTCTAAACCATATTCTTTTCCTCTTTTAGACCCAGTCGGGTGCAGGTTTAGGGTCAGATTCAGATGTGTGGGTGTAATTGTCAAGGAAAAGCAAATAACAAATTATTATGAATAAAAAATATTTGACTGAGCTACTCACTGACCGTTGACGTGATCAGATCCAATATTTTTATGAAAGAAAACAGAAAAAATTCAAAGAAGTTGGCAATGAATATGATAGAGAATTTTTACTTGGGGCTACACAGAGGCAAAGTGTTTAGAGTCCTTTCCTCAAAGCAAGAAGGCACTGGTTCAAATCCTAGCTGAGACCTTTCTGTGTGGAGTTTGCATGTTCACCTTGAGCATGGGTTTGTTCTCCTGGAACTCCAGCTTCCTCCCACAGTCCAAAACACGCTTTAGAGCTTACTTGGTGACTCTTAATGCCTGCTTAGTGTAATTGTGAATATATGGCCCTGAAACAGACTGGCACCCTGTTCAGGGAGTCCCCTGCCTTCACTCAACAGTTGCAGGGTTCACCCCTGTGTGACCCCAAAACGGATTCAGAAAATTCTGAAAATGATTGGAATTCTTATTTGGCTGTACCAAACTGATGTGCAACAGTTAAAATAAGTACAGTTTTTGCACCATATTCTATGAATGTGCAGGTATTTACCTGATTTTTTTTACCGGAAAAGTAGAACTGCTGATTTGGACTCATTTTGAAAGAATTGTCCTATAAACTTTGCTGTAAATTTAGTTTTTCCTGAACAGAATCTGGATGTTACAAGGAAAGAAGACTTAGGGTTGTCAAGTGTTCACCCTTTTCTGTGCTACATGTGGAGTCAGGTGTGTGCTGGGATTTGGACCCACCATCATGTTTACCTGAAACCTCTATGGAGCGCAGACCAAACACACACCCTTTTTTCTCCCTCTCCACTCCTGTGTTCCTCTTTCTACCCACATATTTTTCCTTCTGAAGAGGCAGCGTGCTGCTAAACACCCACGGCTATCAAAGACAAAGCAGGAACGCGGGGCTTAATGAAAAGTGGATGCATACAAGCGTGTGTGTGTACTTGTGGGTGAATAAAGGCAGGGTCTTCTTACAAAGACGTACGGTAGTCTTTTTAAAAGACTAAAAAAAACACACACACACATTTCCATTATTGATTAGTGGCAATGATTATGAGAATGTGTGTGAGCTTTATGTGGCACTTGGTGGAAATGATAGCTGGAACTGAGATTTAATTAGGTAAAAAAAAGAAAAGAGTAACAAAAAAAAAATCACAAACACAAGAAGCTGTGTAGTCTCTTCACTCTTCTTCAAAGAAAATGTGTTTTTAGTGCACATTAAAAAAAAGTTTAACTCATGTTTGATATTTTAAAAAACCTAATTTAAGGTTTCAGCTATAATTGTAACCTATTCAACATTTGCCACTCTCAAAAAATTCCTCCTAAATATTCATATTTAATTGTTAAGTTTGAGATAATTTATAATTAGGGATACACAACAGATAAAGTCAAAATACTAATAGACATTGGCATCCGTCCAGTCTTAGTTATGCATGAAACGCTATAGATTACAAAGCAGATATTTATTAATTGAATGTGCATGTGAAGGCAAATGAGTGAGCACTTTCTTGCTAAAAATAAAAAATAAAAAAGATGAGATGAAATATCAAGGCCTCTTGTAGTTCTCTCTTTAGACACAAGATGGTGCTACATGCTCGGAAAAAATGATATTTTTGAGTTAACCTCAAACATGAGTTCATTGTAGTTTTTCCCATTTGACTGCTGAAAATAGATTTTTGAACTTGAAAAGATCAATAATATTTGGATTCAAGCTCATACTTTTAGGAACTTTACTTATATATGATCTGTTTTAAGAAAAGATAATTATGTCCTTTAAACTCTTCAAATTTATTCGAAACTGTGATTTCCCCTGACTGATTATGTGTGACAAGTTGATTGTGTTTTGATAAAGGTTTACATCTCAACCTTTATTTCCAACTCTTACAGTGTATTTGTCAGATGGAGCACCTTTTACACAAGCTTGTACATACACGGCATGAATACATGTAGGAAAAAGTCTCATTCTGTGTTTGCCTGTCCCATGTTTGAAGCAGCCACTCTGTCTTTGTGATAATGCTAATCCCAGGCAAAAATAGAAACCCACACCCAATGTGCAGACAACACCTGAGTCTATGAACCCTCACTGTCTGGTTCTTTTCCTACTGAGTAAATATTTGCTTCAAAAGGCTTCAAAGACTGTTGCTGAAATTTTGTGACGTAAAGACACTTGTTAGAAACAGTCTGGTATTTTTTTTCATTATAAAGACAAAAGAAAAGATCTGCAGTTTGAAGAAGATTGTGTTGTTTTTAGACATTTTGATGGATGGATGGGAGGACAGGAAGGGTCTTACTTTCACACTCGGGCTGCAACCACATCCCGCCTCATGTGTGTTCTGTCTTTTCCCTGACTAGGACTTTAAAGAGACTAACATGTTTTTATGGCTTGTTTTTGGGAAGATAAATCACTCACCTTGCATGCTGCGGTAATCCCTGAGCAAATGACAAATAGAGATGGTGATTATGTGTTCTATTTCAACAGAGGATTCTCATTTCTGAATTTTACTTTGACCCAGGAGCTTGTTGTAAAGCTTTGCTATTTCAAAAAAAGACAAACTGTGTAAATGATCTTTTTACTGACCACTAAGGATTTGATCTAGGATTTTTTAGGAGATAGAACTGGGTAAGCTTCTGACCCATGTTATTGCTGATGAGCAACAATGTTGGTTCCATTTTTTTTAGAGGGGACGTTGCAACTCTACACAATAATCTTTTACATCTATTATTAATTTCCTGGGATTTTGATTTTTTTTTCAAATTTTATTTAACACATTCATCTTTTTTATGAATCAAAACGTGCAAATCAGACGGCAGGTGAAGAGGCATTTCCCACAAATTGTCGGCGGCTTTATGAGCTAAAAATTTCAAATATGGGTAATTTAAAAAAAAATGTAATGAAGGAAAAATTTACCAGGAAATGTCTATGCTGTAAGCAATAAAGATTGTAAGTTTGGCTCGTTGTCTAACCTATGACATAATGGTAGTCTGTACTATGGTAGTACTGCACAATGTTTTAGTGCCTGTAGTCAGTTTTCTACATGTTTTATTAAGCAAAAGTGCAATTTATTTTAGTTTTTTCTTTCTTTCTTTTTTTTTTTGCATGTCCAAGTAATATGTTTTAAACCTTACCTTATTCTTCTGCATTAAAACTTCTAGAGACCGGCACAGGGGCAGTGGGTTACAGACATCAAAACACTGGCGCACATTTTCTTTAGGAATAACTTTCTGCTCTTTGATCATTTTAAAGTGGTTTAAATTAAATCTCTGTTTTGTTCCCTTATTTTCAAAGTGCATTTGTTTATTAACTTTGGAAAGTCCAGCTCCAGCTGACACATATCAATGTATTTCATCTGAATGTCAGCAAGTTTTTTTTAACTGAGTGATTCAGGGATCTTATGACCTTTCTATTAATTGTTTTTCAAAGACGTGGTTAGTAAAGCAACTTAAGCCTTTTGCATGAAGTTCTTGCAGAAGTATTAAGAGTCTGACATGAAAGGCACAAGTTGATTTTATTATCTCTGCCATATGGATGCACGTGTGTTATCACCTGAAATTAATAATCCACTTATTGCCCATACCTTTTAGTTTTGATAGATGCAAATTTTACTTGTCAAAAAATATATTATTTATATCACATTTTCCTGACCTTTTTGTTAGGTCATAGTTTCTTCAAATGTTTTTGATTTTTCCGTGCCAAAAAGCTAACAACTGATAAAAATGTTTTTTGGGGACCATGGAGGCCAAGAAGACTAGAAATGAGAGTAGGGGAATAAAAGTGATGATTGGTTGTTAAGAAGAAAGAAATGTCTTCCTTTTTGACTGCTTCAGGCCTATCTTGGTATGGCTTTTCCATCAATGAGAGCTTTCACTTGCCTTTGCATGATAAATATGAAGGTTGTGTGTGTGTGACTAACCGGGTCTAACAGACCACTCCAATGCATGAGTGGATTGGAGCTATGCCAGCATGTAAAACCTAGCAACAAGATTTGATTTGGCCTGCTGAGAGAAAGAGCTGGCATACACGCAGCATGGGCATATGGATCTTTGTTCACCCGTTTTGGACCGTTTAGTCATTCTGCCACTCCAACTGGACTACTTAGTGAATTGGTGCTACCCCTGGTTCTGAAAAAACACATACGTGGGCCAGCCAAGGCTTGACTCTGCCGCTTCACAGTCTGTTACTGTTCACAGGTCTTGAATGAAATAGGGGGCCCTTTCCAATTAATCCTTTTAATCAACATGTGTGATTCCTGGCTCAAGTTGGAGTTGCCTTCAAGGTAGTTCATGCCAACTTAAGTCAGTCTGTAGCCTCTGGGGCCTTTCCTTACCATCAACCCTACTCGACTGTTGAGGTAGGCAGTTCCAAAAAGGATTTCCATCTGCTACCAAATCTAACAACACAACCGGTGTAGGTACCGTAACCGTTCAGCCTGCAATAACTGTTCAGGTTCCTTTCGACTGAGGATAACGTCACACTAGGGTAACCCCACTTGGACAAACTAAGTAGCGTGGAGATCTGCTCGGGCTCTACATGTTTTTTATTACACAATCTCTTTTGTAACCTAAAGTTCTGACAGGATTCCAATGTTTACAGAGAGATTTTGCCATAGCCCACATGGTAAAAAGATCTGCGGACCAACATAATGTGACGTCATCACTAGTCGAAGGACCCCGAACGGTTGTTGCAGGCCGAATGGTCATGGTACCTACACCGGAGATCATTGCTTAAATCCTCTCCTTCCCAAAAAAAAAAAAAAACGTTTTTTTTTTTACATCGCCTATAAACAATAAATTGAAAAACTTGATGAAGTAAAAAAAAATGTTTGCTAATCAATGTTATTAAAAAAAGCCAGATTGATGGCTGCAGTTTGCCTAAGCTTTCCTCTATCTGTGGGACTGGACATCATATTTGTTATTTTTTCCTAGTTCTACTTCTGTTTATTTGAATCGAAGAAAAAGATTGTTTGTTCCACTCTTGGATGAAGCAGATATGATAAGCATTTTGACGTTGTAACTGAAGTGTGGAGGAAAACTTTGGATGCAGAGTGCTCTTCCATTATCTGGAAATGAACTGCTTTGGGCAAAAACTAGCACTTTATATGTCAAAGTGTCTCTGTTACATAATGTTCCTTACATGATCACTTGTCAGAATAGTTCCACACAGACATGGAAAAAGTGTCACTTTATCTGATTTTGTGATTCTTATTAGTAAAACAACAACCACAAAAAATCTTATTACATTGTCTATCAAAAACGTTCTAAAAAAAAATCTATTTTCCGGTTGCTGGACAGCACCAGAAAGACTAAATAGTTGATAGAACGTCTTGGTAGATCGTGTAGTCGACATGGCAGCATGTCAAACGGTCCCCCAGGGCTCCTCCATCTTCAAACCTCCACAAGAATTAAACCAGTTTTTAAATTAGCCCCGTTCAGAAATACTCTAAGTCTGTCATGCTTTAACGTGGTGTCACATTTCCTCAGATTACCATCATTACAGTAATTAATGCTTTAATTTCTGGGTATGTTTTGAAATGAAACCCAAAGAACTGTGATTTTAATGTAATATGGGACTAATGTGTTGAGGAACTTCAGTAATCTGACTCCCACACGTCTTGGATCTGTAGAATGGGATTTATCTGCTGTAATACTGTTCAAACAGTTGGAGGGAAATTAGACTGCAGACCCAAACTTTGTGCCGAGGCGCTGGACATTTTTGGGCAAGAGTGAAATATGTTGACGTGTGCAGAGCAGTTGAAAGAATGAATCTGAGTGTTGTCAGTGTCACTGCTGTGGCTTTTTTCCCCTGTAATCAGTGCCTCATCTGCCTTCCACTTTTGATCAACGTAGGAAATTCGGACTTATTTACAAAGAGACGATGGAAGTAAATTAATGGAATATGCAAATTTCACAGCATGATTTTATTTTGTTCCAAATGAACTAAGCAACCTTTGAGTGGATAAAATGAATATGTTTTTTTTCTTGTCAAATACAGACGAATTGCTAACTAGGTTTCACAGAATTGACTCAATGGGCTGCACTGCCTTTGAGCTCCACAAGGTCTTTTGTGAGGAACATATTTAGGTTATTCAGACACTGTTAGTGGTAATGAATATTGCCACTTGTGAGATTACCACTGAGAAATATTAAAATGAAGAACCCTCTGTCATTCTACAGTGTGAATGTAATCTTTTTGTCTGTGCGTTGTTGTGAGGCTTTGTCTGACTCTGATCTGAACCACTCCAACCTCTCTATTAAGCACTTTTTTTCATTGGCTCAACATCTGCCCTTTTTGTTCTGTGATTGGTTTTGGATGATTCAATATTTGGGCTGAGTTGAGGTTTATGTCTAATTTTTCTAGCAATATTCTTGAAACAGAGGGACATCGGATTTCTTTGAAAACAGGAATCAAGAATCTCAATTAATCACGTGTTCCTCTGAATCAGTTGTAGAGATGTTTTTTTCTTTTTTTTTTTTTTACATACCCAATTTGTTTGGCTTTTTCAGGCCATCAGTGAAAAAAGAAAACATTTTCGGGGTGTGGGAAGGATATTTAGCTTATTTTCCCCCAAAACCTGTACCGGAGGTCATTGTTTAAACCATAGATATATGGCCTGTGGCAGAGGTTCTTAACCTTTTTACACCGGGACCCATTTTTCACAGTAGAAAGTGATTCAAGGCCCATTCAAATTCACATGCTAATTTAAATTGATCTATGTTTTGTTTGACTTGTATTAAATAATTATATCAAGTCCTTTTATGGTTTATCAAGGTAAAACTTTGTGGGGGAAAAAATTTATACAGTGTGATCATCTCAGACATTTATTTTCACACGGAACAGGTAAACAAGGGTCGTCATTCTTAACACAAATTAGAATTAAAAAATATTTATAAGGCATTTTGATGAATAAAATGTGGAATGGGGGCAAAGGCTTATTCTTAATTAACGTTAGCGTTATTAACAGAGAGCACATTTTAGTACGCCTTACCATTAATCCGATCACTTATATCTATCTATCTATCTATCTATCTATCTATCTATCTATCTATCTATCTATCTATCTATCTATCTATCTATCTATCTATCTATCTATCTATCTATCTATTATTCATCTATCTATCTATCTATCTATCTATCTATCTATCTATCTATCTATCTATCTATCTATCTATCTATCTATCTATCTATCTATTTCATCTACATTTAAAAACGCCCCTCTCACCCTCCACGGGTGATTTCTCCTCCAAGCTCCGGTCCTCTACCAGAGGCCTGGGAGCTTGAGGGTCCTGTGCAGTATCTTAGCTGTTCCTAGCACTGCGCTTTTCTGGACTGAGAGGTCTGAGGTCTTTCCAGGTATCTGTTGTAGCCACTCTTCCAGCTTGGGGGTTACTGCCCCGAGTGCTCCACCACACAGGCAACCACTGTCACCTTCACTTTCTCCAGGCTTTCTCCAGTTCTTCTCTGAGTCCCTGGTATTTCTCCAGTTTCTCATGTTCCTTCTTCCTGATGTTCTCATCGCTTGGCACTGCCACATCCACCAAAACGGCTTTCCTCTGTTCTTTATCCACCACTACAATGTCTGGTTGGTTCACCATTACCATCCTATCAGTCTGGATCTGGAAGTCCCACAGGATCTTTGCCCTCTCATTCTCTACCACCTTCGGAGTGTGTTTCCCATTTTGACCTTGGGGTTTGCAGTGCATATTCTGCACACATGTTCCTGCATATTATTCCAGCCACTTGATTGTGGCGCTCCATGTATGCTTTACCTGCCAGCATCTTACATCCTGCAGTTATGTGCTGGATTGTTTCAGGCGCCTCTTTGCACAGCCTACACCTTGGATCTTGTCTGGTGTGGTAAATCTGAGCCTCTATCGCTCTGGTGCTCAGGGCTTGTTCCTGAGCTGCCAGGATGAGTGCTTCAGTGCTGTCCTGCAGGCCAGCCCTTTCTAGCCATTGGTAGGACTTCTTGATATCAGCCACTTCAGTTATGGTCCGGTGGTACATCCCACAGGGGTTTGTCCTCCCATGAGGATCTGTCCTCCAGCACTGCATCCTGCTCTCCTTTTGCTTGAGACATTAATCGAGCACAATTGCTCAGTTGGGGCCTTGAAGTTGATGTACTCATGCACTTGGATGTTTCATCCGGATAGTGGCTTGTATTCACTCAGTCCTCGGCCTCCCGCGGCTAGCATACAGTCTCAGGGTGCTGGATTTGGGGTGGAACCCTCCATGCAAAGGCAAGCTTTCGTGTTCTAACATCCGTGGTCTGTATCTCTCCTCCTTTGGCCACATTATTAGTCTTATGATGATAACCGGGCTCGCGCGTAGGGCTGCTTATTGCCCGGCCCATTTTTACATTGAGCTGGCTTTCGCAGGACTTGCCTCACTCGTTGGAGGTATTTAGCTGTTGCAGCTTTCCTTGTTGCCTGCTCCAGGTTGCCATTTGCCTGTGGAATTCCAAGGTACTTCTAACTGTCCTCGATGTCTGCTATTGTTCCTTCTGGGAGTGAGACCTCCTGTGTGTGGACTAATTCCTGCTCTCTTGTCACCATCCGCTGCATTTTCTTCGAGCCCGAATGACATCACAATGTCAGTACTCGTAGATCCTAGCGGTGGATCAGGAGTCAATGCCACGCCGTTTTAGCATATAGCTTGATGTCATCCATGTAGAGTGAGGTGACTGATGTTGGCCCCATTTCTGAGTCGGTATCCAAACTAGCCTGAGTTGATTATTTATATATACAGGTATATATATATATATACCACCGGACCATAACTGAAGTGGCTGATATCAAGAAGTCCTACCAATGGCTAGAAAGGGTTGGCCTACATGACAGCACTGAGGCACTCATCCTGGCAGCTCAGGAACAAGCCCTGAGCACCAGAGCAATAGAGGCTCAGATCTACCACCAGACAAGACTCCAAGGTGTAGGCTGTGCAAAGAGGGGCACTTGAAACAATCCAGCACATAACTGCAGGATGTAAGATGCTGGCAGGTAAAGACATGGAGCGCCACAATCAAGTGGCTGGAATAATATACAGGAACATGTGCAGAATATGGACTGAAACCCCAAGGCTTCCGGCTGGAAACACTCCTGAAGGTGGTAGAGAATGAAAGGGCAAAAATCCTGGACTTCCAGATTCAGACTGATAGGATGGTAATGGCGAACCAACCAGATGGTGAATAAAGAACACAGGAAAGCTGTTGTGGTGGATGTGGCAGTGCCGAGGGATGGGAACATCAGGAAGAAGGAACATGAGAAACTGGAGAAATACCAGGACTCAGATAAGAACTGGAGAAAGCCTTGGAAAATGAAGGTGACAGTGGTGCCTGGGGGGTACTACACTCAGCAGTAACCCTGCTGGAGGAGGCTACAACAGATACTGAAAGATCTCAGACATCTCATCCAGAAAAGCCGCAGTGCAGGAACGCTAAGATACTGAGAACCCTCAAGCTCCTCTGTACACTTGGTAGAGGACCCAGCTGAGTAGGTTCACCACTAAAGGCAGCAAGTAAAGCTTTTTTAAATATATATATATATATATATTAATGCAGCAACATTTTTTGCAGAGCTAGGAGTTCATTAGAAAGTTATGGAGAACTTTAGCACGCAGTAAGCTTCCATGCCAATATTTTCATCATTTCTCTTTGTTTACACTCCCTCCCTCTAGCTAATGACCCCTCACAATCCCAAGCTAACATTTGCAGTGCAACAAAAATGTAGAAAGCATTATTTAAGATATCCAGCTGAGCAGTTTTGAGCCAGATGCCAGCTCGGACGAGGAAAAAAAGATGTACACGGATCAGCCGCTTCACAAGTGGATTCATCAGAATGGAGCGGAGCAGGGAGCTTTTGGACAGCCCAGTACGCTCACAAATATGCTCTTTTTCTCAAGACATTTCTTCGTCTGCTTCTGATTTAAAACAACATGAATAATGAAATACTCAGAAATGCAATTTTAAGATGAACATTCTTCATATATGTCCTACATTCACAAGAAATATCCCACAAGAACATGCTAAAAACATAAAAAAAACCCAGGTCCATTGGAGTGGGTCTTTAATTGAGATTTAACTGTAACTCTGCAATGGTGAACATAGATATTATTTCTTTCAAAAAGCTACATTGCCTTGAACTGTTACAAAAACAGCTGAGCAAGGTTTCTGTATCTACCAGGTGTTCTGATATGATTGTCAGATTATCTGGTTCACTGATTCAAATCAATTTATTCAGAAGATGTCAAGCTTTGTGTTGTTTTTCTCTCTTTTAATTGTTTTGGGCTGAGTGAGCAGAGCAGGGAAGCGTGGACTCTGCTAACATTTTAGGAATGTGCCGGATACAGTGGGAGATCTGTGTCCCCCATCCATCCAACCCCTAACACTCATGGATGACACAGCTCACTGATGCATCTAGCTCATTATCATCACACACAGACACACTCACTCACACAGACACACACAGACGCACACGTAGACTCAGGCTGTCATGGGGAATGCTCAGTAGAAAATAATTTCTTTCGCAACATAACCTCAACCTAAAATGTGGGCTACTTATCAAAGATTCTTTACATGAGAGCAAATTTTGTTTCAAATGCAGTTCCATTTTTCTGCATTTAAAGTAAGTAATAAAACCTTAGGTTTTAGTTTTTAAGAAAGGAATCTTTTCTTATTTATCATCTACAAGTCATGTATTCATTCATGCTAAGTTCCACACCAATGCAACCTGCTTAGGACAGCAGAAAAAGGGTTACTGAGAGGCAAGAGTTTGATAGTTTTCATTGGAATTATGTTTCTGTTATTTATTTCACAATGTTCTGTATTATAAAACATATAGGAAATTACTGCACATACATAAAAGTAAAACAGTTAAAGTCTGATTACCATGTGATGAGGTTAAAATAAAATCAGAAACATTGAGCAAGACAACCAAGAAGCCTTGGTCATCAACACATGAGTTAGGTTTCATCTTTACACAACTTTACATGACTCCTTAATTATGCCATTAGTCATAATTAATCAGAGTTTCAGAATTAAATTACATACAAGATTTATTTAACGTAGAGTATATGGTGAAGGCCGGAGATCAAAAAAGATTTTAGAGTCAAACATTTACACTATTACATCATTACATGTCTGCACAACATAAAGTCAAGCACTTTTTTTTTTTTTTTTTTTTTTTTTTTTTTTTTTTTTTCTTTTTAACTTGTCCTGTCCAACAGCTGAGCAGGCAGATAGGAGCTGAAGGCCTCTTGTGTTGGACATATTTCACTGTGACAAGAGGGGTTATTAATCTTCAGACAAACCAAAGGTATGTCTGAATAAACCCCTTTGTAATTGAGGCCAAACTTATTAATTTCAAACATGTTTGAAGATCTTTGGTGTTGACCGACGGAAAAGGAAAGAGGGGAAGAAGAGAGAGGACGATAGAGAGATGGGGGGAAGGAGTGCATAGTAGGAGGGAAGGGGATAAGACTACAAAGCAGCAAAAAGCAACAAGTTTACTGGTTGTTAATCACCATGGTAAGGCTCAAATGCAGTACAAAAAAGGGCGGAGCCTGTCCACACACACACCCAAGTGTCAAACACACCTGCTAGCTGCAAAAATGTCCATCTGTCGACATGTACACAAAACAGATAGTGCTTCACACGCATACTTATGCCTTAAACCAACTAGTGTGAAACATTTGTCATTCAGTCACGTGAAATCATTAGTGAAAGGTGAGCCAACACTGCTCAGGTGAGTGCTTATGTTCTTCTAGAATGGATGGTGGAATGTGAAAAGAAGGAGGGAGAGTGCCCAGCCATCCCCACCCCAAGACCCCATCACAGCAGCAGCGGCAGCCGGGATCCCCTAACGCCACACGGAAACTGCAGGAACAACCGCCGCCTCGGGCGACTGCCCGCCAGCACTCCAGGCCAGGGGCCAGTGACCGCCGCAAGGCCCAGAGCCAGAGCAGGAGGCATCGGAGGGAAAGAGGAGGGCCGCCCCAGCCCAACCAGGAGAACAGTCTCTGCCGCGCCGGGAGAGCCCAACGCAGGGCCCACCGGAGAAGGACGCCCACAGCCCCAGACGAGCACCCCACCACCACCCAGGAGTTCTGGGCATCCCCGCCCCAACCCCAGGTAATGGTGCCAGGACCCCTAAGGGAGACCCGCCCGCACTCCAGGCAGCCATCCGCCGCCCACGGTTGTCCAGGGAGGAGCAAAGTAGGCCCGCCGCCTCGCCTCAGGAGTGGGGAACCCGGGAGAAAAGAGGGCCCACAAGGAGGTAAGCCAGGAATATGGCCGACCAGGCTCGGCCACAGTTGGAAAATTTGGCGGGCCCAGCTCAGGAGAGCAAGTGACCAGAACCCACTTCAGGACACCAACACCCTCGGCTCAGATGTAATGTGGAACCCCACCGCTGCTGAGAGAGCACCTGGCTCAGGAAGCCAGACCGGGACACGTCGCAGTAAAGGGGGCCCGTGACTTCACCAGTGAAGAGGCAGGGGGACAGATGGTCCTAGGTCCCACCTTCCTTGCAAAAATGTGTGTGCGTGTATGTGTGTTTCTAAGAGGGTGTGTGTGTGCATGTGTGTGTTTATGTTGGGATGTATATATTGAGGGGGAGGGGTGTGTGTAACAAGGGGGTGTAGTTAAATTGGCGAAGCACCAAGGGGACATCTCCTGATTACTCACAGATGTCCCCTCACCCTCCCCACCAAGGCCCTAAATGTCTAAGGCAAAGAAATTGGCGGTAGGTGCTAGGAGGACAGGGTCTTTAATTGAGATTTAACTGTAACTCTGCAATGGTGAACATAGATATTATTTTCAAAAGCTACAATGCCTTGAACTGTTTGTTTAAAAAAACAGCTGAGCAAGGTTTCTGGTACCACCATGTCTGACATGATTGTCACATTTATCTGGTTCACTGGATTCCAATCAATTTATTCAGAAGATGTCAAGCTTTGTGTTGTTTTTCTCTCTTTTAATTGTTTTGGGCTGAGTGAGCAGAGCAGGGAAGCGTGGACTCTGCTAACATTTTAGGAATGTGCCGGATACAGTGGGAGATCTGTGTCCCCCATCCATCCAACCCCTAACACTCATGGATGACACAGCTCACTGATGCATCTAGCTCATTATCATCACACACAGACACACTCACTCACACAGACACACACAGACGCACACGTAGACTCAGGCTGTCATGGGGAATGCTCAGTAGAAAATAATTTCTTTCGCAACATAACCTCAACCTAAAATGTGGGCTACTTATCAAAGATTCTTTACATGAGAGCAAATTTTGTTTCAAATGCAGTTCCATTTTTCAAAAATTTTAAGTAAGTAATAAAAACCTTAGGTTTTAGTTTTTAAGAAAGGAATCTTTTCTTATTTATCATCTACAAGTCATGTATTCATTCATGCTAAGTTCCACACCAATGCAACCTGCTTAGGGCAGCAGAAAAGGGTTACTGAGAGGCAAGAGTTTGATAGTTTTCATTGGAATTATGTTTCTGTTATTTATTTCACAATGTTCTGTATTATAAAACATATAGGAAATTACTGCACATAACAGTTAAAGTCTTATTACCATGTGATGAGGTTAAAATAAAATCAGAAACATTGAGCAAGACAACCAAGAAGCCTTGGTCATCAACACATGAGTTAGGTTTCATCTTTACACAACTTTACATGACTCCTTAATTATGCCATTAGTCATAATTAATCAGAGTTTCAGAATTAAATTACATACAAGATTTATTTAACGTAGAGTATATGGTGAAGGCCGGAGATCAAAAAAGATTTTAGAGTCAAACATTTACACTATTACATCATTACATGTCTGCACAACATAAAGTCAGTTAATTCTTAATAATAATCTATTTAGGGGATGTGTTTGGTCCATTGACTGAATATGAGAACAGGACTGAGTGACCCTTCTCCCCCTTGTACTGGCTGGTCCCAAAAAAACGATATCTCTAAGACTTCTATTTAGAAAAAAAACATCTATTACTCTGTCATTATATTTCTCAGAATAACCATACTTATTCTGATGCGTTTTTGCCAATCCTACTGTTTTTATATATTTTTTGTAGTGCAAGTTATTCAAATTATAAACTAACCAATCAGTTGCCTCAAAAAAGTAGTTGGTCTTACGCTGAACGTCCAAAGCATTTGATTAAAAAGATTCTCTAGAGCCAGCTTTCAATTAATATGGGTGTGGACTTCCAAGCTCACTCCTGATTTGCAAGACATGGATGGAAATGTTGACTTGGACCAATCACTACTTATTGGCGATTTCTGGTTAAAGTGTGGCAACAATTGCAAAAACGTAGCGACTGAAATGAATTTATTTCGTTGGAACCAGAAGTAAGTCATTTTCAGTGACATCTCACTCTCTTAGCCCGGTTCTCATTTACTGTCAAAGTACAACTATGTACTTCTCAATTATTTTTGCCAGGCTCCCCCTAGGAAAAAGAAAATGTTTTGCACCCCACCAACCCCCCACCCCATGACCTTCCCCCCACCCCACCCCACACACACACTCATGCGCTGACGATATATTAGTTAGTATTTATAAAAATTGTGTAAGTATACCTAAAATTGTATCTTTTAAGATGAACAAAAGAAAAAAGCAATATAAATCCACTTTGAACAAATATTAACTTTATTTTGCCACAAAGAAACCATGTTCTAGTCAAAAACAAAAAAGACGCTTAAAGTGCCTGAAATAAAAAAAATCTATCATTCCTTATTTAAACTGGAAACATTTTGACCAACTGAATCATTTGATGCTGAGAAAAATAGTTCAATCTATAAATAATATTAAATGTAAATTGATCTGAAACATTAACACAGCAGCACCAATATATTTAACGTTTTTAGTCTGAAGAAATAGGTAAAAAACATTGCTTGTTGCATTGCTGATTTATTTTCTAAATGATCGATTGCTTATTTATGATCTCATAAAGTGTAGTTGTTTTCCTGCATTACCTGCTGTCTTTATGTCAAATACTGACACCAACTAAATGACAGGCAGACAGAAAGAATACATTTATGGAAATAAAGACACGTCATCAAAATATCTACAATAGTTCATAAAGAATGACATCATTAGCATGAGCTGAGTCATCTACAGGCACACGATGATCCTGGTGTTGAGCAATCCAGGCAGCGCTTGCAGCTCTCTGCGTGCCCCGTTTCACCTCGCAGCCTGAGCTCACTACCCCTCCCCTTTCATTCTCACACGCAGCCGCATGTGACAGGAGACAGGAGCAGCTTCAGGGAAGGCAGGCAACAGCTTCAGGCTGTTCGAAACTCTGTGATATAACAGACAATAGGAACCGAATAGTGGCGCAGATTTTTGTCCAAGCACTGAGCCGCTGTCACCACCGCCCCCATGTTAAATTTGCGTCCCGGGCAATTGCCCGTATTACCTGTGCCTAAAAACCGCCACTACTGCGCGCCCCCCCTGGCATCGCATCCCGCGCGCACCACAATTTGAGAAGCACTGATGTAAAGAAAGTTAGAAATAATAAAAATGTCATGAATGAAAATAAAAGGCCCATTTTTAGCCGGAAGTTGGCAGTAAGTAAAATAATTATTCTTTTTTCCAGGTTCCAAAACAGAACATTTCAACACAAAAACATGAGTTAAAGGCTTGCCTTAAAATTTTAAGTCAAGATAACAAACTTGATTTGTTGTGTTAACATACCCTTTTGTTGTATTCAATTAAAATATCTTGTTAAACCAAAGTACTGGTGTTGTACTTGGCTAGCATTGAGGGCGGAGGTTCCTGGTTTGGTGCCTTCATGGGCGCAGGGCGGGTGGTGGCTGCTGGCTGGGAACGCAGCCAGGGGCCGTGCTGGGTGGCTGGCCGCTAGGGCGTGGGTTGGGGGAGGGGCCTTGGGATTCTGGGGCCTGGGGGCCGGCTGCCCTTGGCCGGTGTGGGTACCGGATCGACTCGGGCTGCCACATCTTCTCGGGGTCCTTCGACCAATGCTGACATCACCCTACGGCAACACCAGTTGGACAATATACTTAGCGATTTTACATGTCCTTTTGTAAAGGAACAGAACAAATATGTTCTGTTTATGTCTTAAATAAGAAACAATGGCAATATAAACTTATTTTTCCAATTTGATCAAATGTATGACTGTATAAAAAACATATTTATTTATGGTGTGCAGTCTGGTTTAATTTTCCCAAATGTCAGTTTTCCTTTTTTTATCTCAGAAAAAAACATCGTCATATTGATAACTATAATCAAAAGGAGCAGCCTACAGCCTAAGCAGTAATCGAATTCCACACTATGGAATTACAGAACTTCATCGGATTTAACAGTTATGATTGCAAAGTTTATATTTCCCGTTTAAAACTTGTTGAAAGCATTAAAAAACTAATTACAAAAAACAGCCCTTTTTTTTGCTCAATTTTTATTTGTTCTTTATGTTTTATCAAAACAAACAACCAACATTTTTTTCCGATGTAATAGTCATCCATGTTTCTCACGAATAGCGGAAAATTATTATAGTATTGTCGTTCACCGAAACTGTAACTGACCAATCACTATCGTATACGTCATCGTGCCAACTTACAGCCAATCAAATAACGTAACGTCATCATTGGTCGAAGGACCCCGAGAAGATTTGGCAGCCCTAGTCGATCGGGTACCTACACCGGTGTTTTGCCCGTGGCCAGTTCCTTGGCGCTTGGCCTGGCCCCCGGGGGTCAACGAGGCATTCACAGCAGAGGGGTAAAGGGGTTAATTTATTGCACTTATTTTTGGGATTCTCTGGGCAAAGGGCTTGATTTATTTATTTTCACTTTATTTAATTACTTTACCTTTATTTGTTTTATTAATTTATTTTTTCTTTTCTTTAATTTATTATTACTTTTTTTTTCTAATTAATTAATTAATTAATTAATTTTTTCTTTCTTCTTTTTATTTTTCTGGGGGGGATGTCCTAGGAGGGGAGCTGTAGTGCTAGTTCATCAGGAAGGTCAGGGGCATGAGTGGTGGTGCTGGACCTTCCTTGCTGACTGTCTCTCTGCACTGGTGCTGTCCTGGTCTCTGTCTGCGGCTGGCTGGCCGCCTACTGGTTTCCTTGTCGCCCTGGGTGGTGAGGCGCCTACTGCGGCTGGCTGGGGGGACGGTCGCTTGGGGGGAGCCTTCTCCCCCCTGATTGTGCCCATCCGCCTGCTCCTTCCCGCTCCCACCCAAACAAATTTTGCACACTGGTGGAGGGGGGCACGGTGAAACATGCAAACTCATCTCTCACTGGTCCACCCCTCAATTTTAACTCTCACTTTAGATACCACATACTGCATGTTGGCACCACACACGCAGCAAACACACACTTACACAGAGGGACTCTGGGGTGGGGGGCTTTGCTTCCTGGCAGCAGCGGGGCCCGCCACCCAACTGGAGACCTCCCATTTTACCTGCAGCGCACACACTGCACACCCAGACTACAATACACAGGTGGGATTGGGGAGGGGTGGGCTGGCGTGCAGTGCTAGGGGGTTGGTGGGCTGGAGGGGGATACTGTGTAGTGTCGGGGAACGGGGAGCAACCAGAAGAATGTGTGTGTGAGAGTGCACGGGTGGAGACAGGCCTGGGGGCTGCCCCGCCAGTACCCGCTGGGGCTCACCCTCCTTTTTCCAGAGTGGGAAGGGCAGCGGTAAGGGAGGACGGGTTGAGGGACGTGTTGAGTGAGGGGGGCTGTAGAGGGTAGTGTAGTGTAGGGGGAGTTAGGGGTGGAGCTGTGGTTGCGTCTTGATCTTTTGCCTGCTAGGGTCGGGCGCCGGGGCTGGCCTATGGTGACAAGGCTCCGGCTGGGTGGTGGGCTGCTTCTGGGTCCTCTGGGCCCTGGCCCTCGCGTCTCGTTGTACAGCGGCCCCAATGGCCGACGCCAAGTATGGCGGAGCGCACCTGTCCTGTGGCCTAGGGTCTTGATGCTGGACTCGCCTATGCATCCCGGAGCCAGAGGGGCCCATGTAGGGGGCCTCCTCTGCACCTGGCTGGGTGGGTGGGCGCCACCCCCCTCCCCCCTGCTCGAGCTGTTTGGGTCCTGTCCCTGGGGACGCTCCTGGTCCGGGGGTCTCCCCCTTTCTCCTGGTCTGGCTGGCAGGGCTGGGGAGGATCTGGTTTCCCTTATGATCACATGGTTCATTTTGGCAGAGTGCATGTAGCTCCACCCCCACGTGCATGTACACACTGGCACACTGCTCTCTGTCTGCTTCATCCCTCCTCCTAACCCACAGTGTATCTTAGTGTCAGAATGTCCCGTTTGGATGTAATTTTTGCCTTTCTGCAGATCTAGCACAAATGTTTCACAGTTTAAAATAATAACTTTTTCAAATTAGCAACTCAGCACTTGTGACCCCTCAATTTCTCCCCTTCCCCCTTTATTTCTTTTTCTTCTACCCCCCCCCCCCCCACACACACACTGTGAATGTAACAAATAAATAAAAAATAATGTAAAAAAAAGAACAGAAAGGGGTTTGTACAAATTTTCACTCTGGCTATCAGATGATTCATATCCCCCTTTTGTAATAGTAAAACTTGTCCAACACCAAAGGCCTTCAGCGCTCAACTGTTTGCTCATTTGTTGGACAGAAGTTACAAAAAAAAAAAGAATGTAATTTTTGTTCTAATTTCATTCTAATTCTTTTGTTTTTTTTATAACTCAAATAATTTTTCTCAACTTATTTATAAATTTAAATTGTTTTAAGCAATGCGGTTTCAATCAAATTATGATAAATATATTCAAAAGAACTCACATATTTATCTGACTACACCTAAAGAAGACTACAAAAGAATTAAAGATTAGGACTACAATAGCTGAACACCAAGATTTCTCCGTTCATCTATTGCCTTAGCCTAACCTGGCCACTGTTGGGTGAGCGCAGGGTACACCCTGGACAAGTTTATTGCAGTGCCACGCAATCACGCACACAAACCTAGGGGCTATTAAGTGTAGTCAGTCAACTTTTGAAGCATGTGTTTTGGAGTGTGGGAGGAAGCACAGTTGGCATGAACATACAAACTCCACACAGAAGGGGTCAAACTGGGATTTGAACCAGAGGTAAGAGTGAGGTCGCCAACCACTGCTCCACCATGCAGCCCGTGGAGACTGAACATAATGAAGGCTTCATGAGGCTTCTTCGGAGGAGGAGGAGGAAAAAGAGAAAATATTCTTGCTTAGTAACATCATATGGTTGCAAATTGGAAGGGCAAAAAGAAGATTGTACATTAAATCAACTGACCGTAAAACCTCATTTTAAGAAGTTGTTTGTTTAGTTGAGACATATTTGACCTCAAATTTTAATGTATATGAAAAATATGACCAAGAGCTTGTTCAGTTGAATTACAATAATACAGTAAAACAACATAAATTTCAAAATGCAATTAACAGTGTTCATCTGATACACCATTTTTATTTAGCTTAAGTTGTACTAACAAAAAATAGATAAATGGAAAAAAAGAAAATCTATCCAGCATCCGCCTTTTGCATTACCTCTATTTTGAAAAGTCCTCCATTCCACAATTTAATTCACAGCACCTTCACTGTTAAACAAAAATCTCATTTAATATCCTAAAAACTAAAAATCTGGTTTTGGTTTTCCAGCATTAGCCAATAGAAAATACTCAACACACACACACACACACACACACTTGCACAAACACACTTGTAATGGCCTGATTAATTGTACCTAATTAGCAATGGTAATGACCAGGTGTCTGAGAACCAGCCAGCTTCTTCCAGTGTAAGGGGGCCAAAGGGGAAACCAGAGTGTGTATGTGTGTGTGTTAAATGTGTTTTGGGGGGCTCCCAGTTCCCAGAAAATCCATTCCCACTGACTGACACTCCCTCTTTCCCTGTCTGAGACTCACTGTGTCTTGAAAGCACATTCACACATGCTGAACTAAAGGCCAAGATCAATTAAAGGTTTGGGCAGCTCGGGTGGGAACAGTGCTATGGTCATGGCAGGGGTGCTGGGAGCTCTCGTTAGTCAAAGTGTTTATGCATGTTTGTGTTAGAATGTGGCTGCTGAAGTGAGCACTGGATGATGTATCGCTTTAGCAGCCTTCCCACTTTAGCAACCCTCTCACAACAGGACATGAAATGGTATTTAAACCAAAGGACAGAAATTGGCTCTCATTTTTTTCACCCAGCATGTGTTTTTAAAGTGATATTTTTCAGAGTATAGATTATTTTCCATGTGCTAATCTTGCTCTGGGTCTTTCCAAGTAGAGAAAGTAGAGAGAAGGACCAAGAATTAGAAGCAAATAAAATAGACTGCATCCCTTATACATAGAGGTGCACTGGATGGAAAGAGTGGCTTGTCCAAAAAAGAGAAATTCAAGGTAAAAACATGACATTTATAAAAGGATAAAATTGAATGTAACTAAAAAAAAAATGTAACTGTGCCTATTGTTCAGTTTGCTGAATAAAGATAAACCTCAAGATCTTAATTTTCTTTCTCGCTCCATTTCTTTCTACCTGCATTGTATTTACGGTAAATCTGAGTTCAGTGGTCCCTCGCTATATCGCTGTTCACCTTTTGTGGTCTCGCTATTTCACTGATTTTTTTGTGTGTGCAATTTCACATGTCCTTATTTGGTCGCAGTGCATTCTGTATCCTGATTGGCTGGGGACATTATCAATGAATCTCCTCCATGTCAAATGTACATAAATCTTTGATCGGGAGCAGATCTTTGTTTTCCTTCTAGAACACTAGACTTATTTTTTGCGTAGGTTTCAACATGTAGAGTTTAAACACAAGTGAAAAGTAAGAAAATGTTCATGTCTGCCTGAGAAAAGTGACAAAGTGAGTAAGGGAGGATTTTGACACTTTTAAAACCTCTGTAAACCTACTATGTGGATTTCACCAATCTTGGGTTATTTTTAGAATTTAACCCCTTTAATAAACTAGAAGCTAAGATACATTCAGCTATGTTATCTCTAGATTCCCAACATCCACAGCATCTTCTCTTAACCCTTTAACACCTGTGTTTTGGCTCAGGTGTTAACATTCTTTTGACTATTATAACTCTTCAACCATTTACGCAATTAATGTACTTCCATGGGTATTTGTTGCAGAGAAAAGCGGCCATGTGTCAGTGACCAACACGTTATGTTTTCGATGCAAAGTCAATGTCCAAAGTCACTTTTTTTATGTCCGAATCAGATGATACACTTTGATTCAACAATCTCATGAAGACCAGTGTGTTGGAGGCAGTTATTGGTGTAAAAAATGGATACAAAGGTCATTTCAGGGAACACACAGTTGCAAGGACTGTCCATCAGCGGATGTGCTTTTAAAAAAGGCAAACACAGAAACACATTTGGCCATGTTTGTGGGCACAGACCTCCTGCTGTGCAGGATTTGATGATAACCAGTACTGTTGGGCAGGTGAGAGGGTCATATGGCAGCAGTGGGAAAAGCTGTTATCAACCTACCCTGTTCCCACACACACACGCAGAAACACACACACCATGCACGCACAGGGTTATCACCCTCTCTGGTTCCCACACACTCACCTTACATCATTACCTGACTGCAAGAGCCAATCAGCCAATCGCACTCTGGAGCTGCAGTCAGGTGACCTGATCAGGAAACTCTAGCACCCCGATGAGGTTACACACAGCCCTGCTCTGATAACAGCTCTCTGTCTATCCCTCTCGCCCTCTCTTTCCTTTTCCCTGCTCTACAATTTACAGATTTGGTTTCACCTTTGCTTTCATGCTTAGCTGTTGGATCCCTAATCCTGGTGGATCTGTATATTTGCTGTGGTGAGGTTAAATACTTTGACATTTTGGGACATCCAACAACAACTCATTTTTTTTAAAACTAAAGTTCTTGCTTTTTTTTTTAACTCATCCTTCTAATCATCATAAAGGGCATCTTTGAGTATTTGGTAATTTGCAAGCAGGTTGACTTTATTTACACTGATCTCCTGAAGGCAGCATTGCCTGTAGTGGTTAAAAAAAACAGAAATGAACCTTTTAAAAACTAAAACAGATGCAGAATTTGGCTGTATGCAGAACATACTTATATGATAGTTAAAAAAACATATTTTGGATCCTTTCTTCCCCTTCATCTTGTAAATTTGCATGTTAAACTGGACCTGTCTTGCAAAAATACAGTCCTACAATAAACATTTGAGATGCTATCAGTGCAATTTTAGCAGTCAGGTGGCACTAGAGGGCGACAGAGAGTGAAATTGGTAACTCAAGTCAAAATTTACCCCATACCATCCAGACTGCTCACAAGTGTAAATCTTTCTCTAATACACAGTAGAGATTTTTTTATGGTCTTGTTTCATAAGCAAATATGAAGCGATAACAGGTCACATGAATGGGAAAGCTAAGCCTCTTCCATTTCTATTCAACCGCCAACCTTTTTTGTTATTAGTCAGGAAACTTGGTGTACATTTGTCCTGCTGCTTTACATAAGTAGCTAGATATTTTTCAAAAACCTTTATATGTGGTATTTTGATGGTAAGAAATATTCACACGAAGCCTGTTAAACTTGTCACAGACAATTCCAACAACAAAGTATCATCTTAAAGAAGTCTTTAATACAGTGGTCAGCACAAGCAAGTGCAAACAGAGCCAGATAACCAGATTTGAACAGTGGTGGAAGAAAGCTAATTTTTAATGTCCAGGCCAGGGCCATGTCTTTGTGGGAACATGTGGACATCTGTAACAATTAGTAGGAGGAGCTTTAAAAATCAGATCCATCCAATCCAATTGTTTTATGATGTCCTCTCCAGTCTACACTTTCAAAACAAGAGCACACAATAACCTACTTGGACCACTGTCCTCTTCCAAGCTGTGCAAGAGGACAGTGGTGCCAGCATTACAAGACTTGTAAAGTCTTGTAATGGTTTACCATGGGCCGCATGGTAAAATTTTCAATAGGTGCCATCAGCATGAAGATCCAGTAGACCAAGAAGTAGGTAGCCCCCCAAACAGTCAGTTGCCTTCACTGGTCCAGAATCATGGGTTTACCGTCCAATTCC
Organism: Oryzias sinensis; assembly: GCA_037389245.1. NCBI lineage: Eukaryota > Metazoa > Chordata > Actinopteri > Beloniformes > Adrianichthyidae > Oryzias > Oryzias sinensis. Next base: position 13,231,135 of record CM074498.1, on the reverse strand, counting down.
ACAGCAGGGACTCTTTTGCCAACAGATCCTTAAACTCCTTCACCTGGGGCAGGAGCATTCCACCCACCTGGAGAAGATAAACTACCTTTCTCCAGTAAAAAAAACCATGGCCCCAGGATGAATGTCAGGCAGGTGGTGACATTCATTCTAGCTGCTTCACAAACCACCCCACCAACCAATGCATGCTGCAGGTTTTGACTCGATAAAGCCATCAGGACAACATCATCTGCAAAGAGCAGGGAGAAACAAACCAGACCTCCACCAACCCCTGGCTGCATCTAAAAAGTCTGATCTGTCCATAAAGATGATAAACAGAAGTAGTGATAAAGGGCAACATTCATCAGGAGCTGGCCCAACTCACTGTGGAAAGCCCTCAGTAAGGCTCCACGGACCGCAAACTCACAAAGCATCCAAGCAAATGTATTCTCTCTAATATTTAATGGAAGTGTCCATTCATCCATTTTCAGAGCCTGCTGAATCCCTTTTGTTCACTGGCCTGCTAAAGTCAACTCAACTACTGTTGGGTGAAGGCGTGGTACACCCTGAACAGCTCATCAGTCTGTTGCAGGGCTTTAATGGAACCAATACGTAAAAGTTATTTGTCATACATCCTTTGACCAAGCTTCCACTTTCTGTTTACAAATTTGACCAAAACTCAGAAGTATCAACTTCTGAGTTTGGTCATCACTGGAGGCAGGTGTCACAAGTAAGTCCCCAAAATCATTTTATAAAATTCATATGAGTCTATCTGGCAAAGACAGACATGTTCAGAAGACAAAAAAAACAAGTTCCAGTTCTTGAATTTACACTGTCACCTGTAATCTCAATTAGGCTTCTAAAAGTTGAGATGTTGGTTTGGTTGTGTATTCACAGGCATACAACATTTCTATGAGACCCTGTAGGCTCAAAGGGGACTAGAAAATCCCATCTCAATAAGCATAAATAGAAACAAATCAGTCTATGGTAAACTAAAATTGGATTGGAAGTATTCACTATCATTTCAAGATTGTTATTTTGTAATGATCTGCACTGAAGTGCATTTCTTGGTTGATGGAGATGCAGGCTGTCTGAGATTTGTCACAAAGGTGAAGGTTATGGTTCAGTGCTGTGATCTGCTGACAGTGAGTGACAAGGCCCCTCTCCTGTCTCCTTATATGTAACAGGACTCCCGTACCTGAGCGTAGCCCTGACCCTGAGACCTCTGACCCCCACCTGCTGGGTCATTCTCATGCCACCCTGACCTGCTCTGAAACAGGAGAGCAACGTGGGGGAGAGGAAGTGAGCCTACACCAAATAGTTAAATCTAGTTATTAAAGGGTTTTTTTTTTTTTAAACTGAAATTGGAGATTATTTGTAAGAAATGATACATCGAACAGGCAGATCTGGGTCAAAATACTTTGTGTAGTCTCAACTTAGAATACTAATAATAGAAATATCAATACAGATAAAGAAATAATGTTCAGGCTATGTTATTATTGCAGAAAAATGGTATTCGTCACATTTCACAACATTTTTATAGCAAAACAATAAATCTGATCTGTGGCAAACATTGTAACTGGAATAGCGTCAAATGGTCTCACTAAAACAACAGTAGTTTTCTTGGTTTTAGTTCATTAAATATATATATATATATTTTTTTTTATTTAAGATGACTGAAAAGACTGAGGAAATGTTGAATTTAGAGAAAAGAAGACACCATTCATCTGATTTTAATTATTGTCCAGGCTGTTAACACTCGTGTGTGAAGCAGGAATAAAACCTGTGAACATGGTCTTAGTTAGGCTGTGATTTGAAACCTTCATGCTGACCTTTAGTGGCGTCACAAAGGTGTATTAACAGTGTCCTCTTACATCAGGGATGTCCTAGTTCAAGTTCAGGTGGGGCTTTTCTTTGTGAACTTCATATGTTGTTTATATGCCCACACAGGATTTTGACATTATGAACATATGGGTTAGGCTAAATGCATCTACATTATCAGAAAAAGAGAGGGCGGTTGGTTCTTTATTAATATATAAAGACTTTCATCCTAAATTGAGATGGTACATTGGTAAAACAATGTGCTTAAAATCCTCTTTTTGTTTTAGCATGAATCAGGATAGTGAATTTTTTTCATGTCATAAATAATATTTATTTATTTGCCAACAGCTTACAATGACTTAAAATAGCTACACCCATTAAGTGTTGATTTGATGATAATTTAACCCCTGGTCTACAAACTTCCACCTCATAATGGTAAAAAACAAACATTACAGTTGATGGTGTTATAACAATGACCACTTCAACTTGAGTGCATAAAAAATCTCTCAACATAGTTACATTGTGCTACTATCTGCTAAATAAATCAATCAATCCAACAAGTGGATAACTAGAGCAGAAAATTTCATATATTTAGATTAATTGCAAGAAGAAAAGACCTCACAGCTACAGTGGAGAGTTTAAAACGTTGTCTTGCTGGTAAAATAAACGCTAAGTGCAAAATGATTTGGCTCTCGAGTGTTTTCAGAGATAAAGTTGATCATAGTAAATAATTTTTCCCGTTTCATAAATATACATTTCCATGTTATTATTCTGGATGTTTAGCCAGTCCATTTCAAGGCCATGCAGAGACAGGAAACCATAGTCACACCTAAAAATAAACACAAATTTTAGTAAATACAATCCATTCCTTTAGCACTTACATTCCAACTTAGTGGTTACATTAGTTTTTACATTAATTAGTTACATTTCTAGAACTTAAGGTGTAAAAACTTAGGGTGTATTAACATGTCAACATCTTTTGACCCATTTTTTTTTTTTGTGAAATATAGTTTTTAATTAAATTATTTACTGCCTTTGAGCCAGTTTAAAACTAAAAAGAGGATTTATCCCTGGTTTTTACCAAGTTAAATATAAGTTATTAGCTGCCTTAGAAAATCCTTAAAATAAATACACCTAATTTTTTTAAACAAAAATTCACTCAAACATGCAGATATACTTTTGCCTCATTGCTTATATAAATACTAGATGGCTTTGGAGCTTTTTTCTTTCTTTTGCTTAAACCACTGTTTACTTTCACCAATGTACGGCCAACATTTACACAAGAAAACCCATTCCTCAGAATATCAACTTTTATTCTATGTTTTGTACAATTTTCAACGTTTTATTTAACTAAACATTTTGTCTGAACAGTTTGCCCATTTTTTGCCCACGCACAGCCTATTTCTACCCTTAAGGCCAGCTGTGATTAAGGCATTCACTTTCATCATCAAAGTATGTTCGTTAATTTATTTATTATTTTAATTATGGTTTTTTGACGTTTTATCATTAGCTGGTGGAGTTTGCTGAAAAAAGCAGCTGTAGCAGGAACACATGTAAACGGATCATTATAGATAGTCTCCACCAAAATAGGCTCTATACTATAAGAAAATGGCGTGCATGTACATTTTTTTAACTCAGCTCGTAGAAAAGGGATTCCCGGTTCAAATCCGGCCTTGAGCCTCTCTTGCTGGAGTTTGCGTGTTCTCTCATGCCTGCATGAATTTTCTAGCGGCACTCAGGTTTCCTCCCACAGTCCACAGACAGGTTGATTGGTGATTTTAAATGGACTGTGAGGTTCATCTGTGGTTGTTTATTTGGGTTGCCTCTATGTGGCCTTGTGATGGACAAGTAACCTGCCCAGGTATTCCCCGCCTCACACCTGGAGTCAGGTAGGATAGGGTTCATGTAATCCTTAAAGTTGAGGGAATAGGAAGACTGTCTTACCTGACTTTTTGTTATCATTTAGAGTGTTACCTAAGGATTACTCAAAGGGACGGTGGCCAGATTCCTAAGAACCCTGAAATGATGATGAAAATGTGGCACTATCTGTCTGTACATCTTGTTCTTGTGTGTTTCTAGGACAGCACAGAAGCTTAAGCTTTCATAGCAATTTTCCTCTGGGTGAAGCAGTTATTAGTTTGTTCACCACAAGGGGTTTGCGTCTCACTGACCCCCAATGGACAAAATATGATATTAACGTGGCTGTTTATGCTTTCTCTGTGATGCACTCCTCTCTCCATCTTGCCTTTCTTCTTCTCCATCTCTCTGTACTTGGTTTCCGCTGGTTTGCTCTCTTCTTTGTCACTCTGTAACTAATATGACACATAAAAAGGCAATGACAATAAGCGTAGTGGTTGAGTCAAAATCAGGCCTAACCTGATACCAAGCTAACCCATGACCCTTAGGGTGTGTACGCATGAATAGAAGGAAGGAGGAAGAGTAGACAATCATATTTATCTGTTTCATGTGGCTTTCTCCTTCTTCTAGTTGCTATTCTCTTCTGGTGGATCTTTTGTTCGCCTAGAGAAAGAGTTTAATACCAGGACTCTTGGGGTTAATAACAACTCTGACCTCACAGATAAACCTCTGTGTGCCTGCCTCTGTGAAAATCCATGTGCCTATTTTTTTTTTTTAGTTTCTAATCTAGGTAATAGGTTGTTTGGAAGATATTTCCAATTGTCTTTGGCAGTAGAAGCACCGAGATAAGCTTCTAAATGCTGACTTGTATGTCATTGTTCTGCTAAACTCCCCCTGCTGCACATTAGAAGCAGGGTAGAGTTAAGTGAACAACACCTGTAAGTGCAGCATAAAAAATGTCTATTCCTAATGTTTCAGATAAAGCTGAAAGCTACCTTTACCAATTCAGAGGGCTTTTTTTTCTCCTCTGGACTCCTGCACAGCAACGATGTACCCAAAATAAAAGGATAAGATATCATTTTAACTATGAGGTGAAAAGCATTTAACTGATCTTGCATGTTTTGTATGCTCTTGTAGTCTTTAAAGGCCCACTCTGATTATTTTTTTCATCTATTTTGAAAGTGTTTACCAGTGGTCTCACAATTTTAATTAGACCCTTTTTAGATACAATAATAATATAAAAAGATTTCATTGTCTAGGACAGTTTTTGCGGAGCGGAAGTTGCTCATTAAAAAATCGCCTCTAAGTTGGGGACTATTGGTGCAGAGCAACCCGGCCCCCCTTCTCCTTCCTGTTGCTGAGAGCTTGGAGCAGGGAGTTTGTGACCTGCTTACTGTGTTTTCTGCAAATTGACTTTTTTTTTATCAAACTGCATTTTTTCATCTGCTCCTGATTTACAGTAATTTGCACAAATATGCAATCTTCAATGGCTGTTATTACTGCATATATTGGATGCTATGAAGAGGACAATGTGAATGATTTTGACTTGAAAAACGAAAACTATAAAGCTGTAAACACATTTTTGGAGTTATGGATTATTTTCATTTATCCAGTAATCCTAAAACATTTTATTATTCTACTTTTAAAGTATAAAAATGAATGGAAACATACTATTTCAGTTAATGTCTTTCTTGTTATACTAAAGAGATGACAAAAATACTATGTGAGTTTTAACCGCTCTAACTTCAGCGCTGCAAACATTTAAAATGCTATCTTGGCTTTAAAAGTGGAAAGCAAAAATGTAACCATGCGGAATAGTATGATCTTCCTATCACAACATATGCACTCAAGTTCACACAGGCGTGCATGACAAGCAACTAAATAAAGTTTGTTGGTTTTTTTACTCGACTTAAACTCGAAGGAAAAACCTTAATGAGGTGCCAAGACGAAAGTCGTGTTATTTTAGGCGTGCACATGCCTGTGTGTTAAGTTGACACCGAGGTGGAGCTCTGAATCCTGACCAACTGAGATAAGGCCTTTGATGACAGCGCTGCCTTAACCCACCTGACACACGCAAGCACACATGCAGCCCAGTTGGGGAGGGACAGGGGTGTGTGAAAACATGCTGTAAGAAGCCTTGGCTCTCTGTGTTTGACACTAAATCCTATTCAGGACAACAACCACACTGACAGGGAGTAGGAGGTGCAGAGTGGAGGTTTATTACACACCAACATGACATACAGTAAGAAGAGGGAGGAGACTGAGGTTTCACCATGACGCACATTTGGCTGTCATCTTCAAACCAGGATGAGGAAGAGAAGAAGACAGCATGCTGCAGGAACAGGCATTCAACTATCGCTTGAAATGGGCTATAGAGTAAAACTTCATAATCTGGGAGTATTTAGTCAAAGTTTTTTACTCTTCAGAAAATTATATTCTAGGGTTGGAGTGGTTTATTTGTTTTGCTCCAAAATGCCTCAGTGAAGGAGAATGCAGCAATGTTTTTCATGGAAACTATCTTATCTTGCCAATTGCTGTTTTTAAAATGTTCTTGTAGCATTTGGAATGGAGGACATTTATTAAAGTTTATAATTGTATTTCTGAGTATTTATTTGTTTAAATCATTGTGAATCAAAAGCAGAGCTTATTTGTGACGTAGAAAATACGCTGGGTGGGCCAAAGTCTCCCTGCTCTGCTCCATTCTGATGCATTCACTTGCAGACGACTACATCCATGTACGTCTTATTTTTCCTCGTCATCTGTTTAAATGGAAAACTTATGGAATATTTCTACTGATTAAAGCCTGTATGCAGAATTTTTTATATTTAATTTACAGATTTTACAGGTGAAAATAGTCAATGCGTCATTTAACCATTTTAAAGAGCCTGCAGTTGTCAATGCAGGAGGTTGGTAAAACTGAGGAACAGGATAAGAGATAAACAATTAAAAAGATGATGGATGAAAAAGAAAAACATATAATGGTTCAGTGATGGTTGCCACCTGCCTCTTAAACCATTTCTGATCCTGTTTGAGTCCTTGTTTTCCCACACCCTTTAACTATCAAAAAGAGGAATTTGTGAAAAATCCTAAATTGCATAGCTTGGAGTTTTAAATTTGAAGGATATATGATTTTGTAAACTACCAATTACACATAATTCAAATGCTATTTTGAGCTTTTATCTAAAAGAAATAAAAAAATAAAAACAATAATTGTAAATTTAGTCGTGCTCTGTTAAAATGTACTTTTGGTTAATGAATTTGATCAAATTAGATATTTATAGTAACATTTAATGAAATTGTTGATATTTGACATACACATAATTTTCTGTTTCACAATGATAATTTCATGAAAGATAATATTGTGGCATATGATGAAGAGATATAGGTTTCGATCTGGAGGATGGTGGAGGTACAGCAGGACAGCTGTGAGAAGCAACAGTTGTCAGGCCCGAACCAAATTCCCTCCTGCATAATTTAGCTGTAACAGCCTGCCCTGCCCTCAACAATATCAACATCAACTATCACAGCATTAGAGAGGTGCAACTGCCTGTAATATGATACTTTTGCTTTTCTTTCACTATGTGTTACCTTCCACAAATACACATATCATTAGCCTAATAGCATAATTGCCCAGGTCATATTTAAATGATTTTGAAAAACAATACAGTTTTTACTAACAATGATATGATGATATTGTAAAAAAGGAAATTATGCTAAGACACTACTGGATCAAATAAAAATATGTTAACAGTTTTTATTTTATTTTATTTTTTGTCATGAGCAAAGCTCTACACTTGGAGAATTTACAAAGTAAAGTCTCATGTCTGAGATTTTATGCAAATATTTTTTACAAGTATTTACAAAATGACAAACATAATTTTATCTAAAGGAAATAAGACCACAGAAAATGTTAATTTTAGACAATGATTTTATAAAAAAGGTTTTCTCTGTGTTACAGCAAAAAGTGGTTGGTGGGCATGAGATTTAAATGGTTAAATCGGCGCTTTTTGTTCATTTTATCATGTTAAAATGAGCACTAAAAGATTTTCCTACGCCTGAGCTAGCTTTTGGAGCTGTTTTTCAACAAATATTTTAGGTGCATTAATTTTACAGCTTTTTGTTTTTAGGGTGTTTTTTTTTTATGTCAACCCCTTACTGTTGCACAAGCCTTCCGCTTTGTTTGTAGTTGTTTGCACATCGCTCAAATGTGCCCAAAAGTCCGTATGTTTTTTTGGACAAGACTTAATTTAGCTTTCGTGCTAATTCTGGCATAATTATGTTCTAGCCATGCTAAAATATTGATTCATAGGTATTGTCCCAGTTTAAATAAATACATAAATTCCAAACAATAAGACATGACTTGACTCTATTCTCCATCCATTAACATCTTTAGCTCATACTGAACATTAAATTATTCAATTCTAGGGTTTTATTATGTAGTTCTGGATGGAATTTAGAAGCCTGGACCTTCTGAGACTTACTGAAGCTGTTTTCTTTTTTTTGGTGTGTTAGAATTATTAATAAAAAACTCTTCTGCTTATAAAAAGTTTGGAAATGCTAAGTCCCACTGTTGCAAGGAAAGGTTAACTTGATAGTGTTAAATCCTTGCAGTCTGGAAAGCGAACACGGACACTAAAAAGACAAAAACAAAGACATGGTAAACGTTTAAAGACATAACATCTAACATCCAATATCAGACTTGACGTGACATTTTCCCAATAGTCAGTTTCATTTCTTCTTCTTATGGTGGCTGGTAGGATGTTGGCACCCGACCAGCAAAAAAACAAATTTTAATTTACAATGTCATTTTGGTTATTTAGGGTTTGTTAAAAGTTTTATTTTTTGTACACTAAAGATTGCAAACTGCAGTAGGTTGTTGTATTGCAGACTATACAATAAAGCTCAGAATCTTGAGTTAAATCTTAAAAAAACAGCCTAATGTAAAAGGACAAACATGTTCTTTAAGAGGACTACAGAGATACCTGATACTACAGAGCTCAGGTTTGCCCTCCCTGCCCCAGCCTGACCAACGTCCTCAAGGCTAACGTCAGCTAGTTACTTCTGTGTCACAGTTAAACTGTCACTTTGTTTCCTTAGAATGCATTGAAAACATGTTGGCTTAACACAAGAAACCTAAAAAGACAGCTTATACATATTTGCTCATAATAAGACATTTTGCTTTTTTAGTGTTGGAGACAAAAGCTGTCAAACTAGCATCAAAGACAAACGTTTCATGTCTTGTTCTGACTGACATGTCATCTTTCGGAAGTGCAGGGAAGCAACCACAGAAAAGCTGCACCAAAAAACAAAATGAATCGGAAGGATGTCAGAGATGATCTCTTTTAATTGTGAGTCTTTGTCTCTTAAGCTGTCTGTCAGTTACAGAAACAACTTCCTTCCTTCCAAGTTGTTCTTCCTGTTTTTGTTTTTGTGCCAATTCTTTGATGTCATTTTTATTACAGAGGTTACACAACTTGCATTTCCCCAAAGTGTTAAGAAAACAGCCTCCTTAGAGCAGAAGCAGAATTGGTTTTGTGTGTTATGGTAAACTGGCGCAAAATCAAAGTGATCGTTAACAGCATCCAAATGCAAAAGTTTTATGTAACTGGAGCTAAAGTTATTACTACAGAAATAACAAAAACTAAATTTGACTATTATGTCTCATTGACAAAAATTTGAAGCATTTGCAAATGAAGAATTGACCAAACCTTTAATGGACTTAGCTTTAAGGTGTTGCACATCCATACATTGAAGTCATGGGGTAGAGGTACAACAACTGCAAATGTGACTTTAATTTTGCATTTTAGTTTTAAGACTTCTCCTTTGACTCCATTTGACCCCAAAGTTTGTATTTATTTATCTATTTTTGTTGCATCGGACACGTGCAATTACCTGGTCTCTGGATTGGATATTAATCATAAATATAAATGGTCCCATTTTGGTGACAAAGGCAAGTGTATCCATCCGTATTAATGTGTCTATAGGTCGAAACAGGTCTCATCTGAAGAAACATGGACTCACCTCCAGTTCAATTCAATTCAATTCAATTCAGTTTTATTTATATAGCCCAAAATCACAACAACAGTCATCTCAATGGGCACCCCAAGTGCAATAGTCTGCTGCTTTTCCCTAAAAATGCAGCCGTGTGATTTATTGTATTACATTTTCAAAAAGCTTCTCAGGTGTCGCACATCACCATTCCCTGCTGACGAAAAAACAACAACATTCAACACATCGCTTGTCTTTGGGAGACAGACTCCTATGATTTGACAGATAAACAGAGTTCAGAATAAATTAATGAGCCGTGACCCATTGATGCTTAATAAACATTTGTACATGCAATATTATAATATTTGGTTTATACGTTTTTTTTTTCTGTAGAGTCTGTTGTTATGACAAGTATAAAAAAATAAAAGACTATAAATATGTTTCATTTATAACACATCAATTCTGTTTGTATGAACCAGAAAGAGAGACATCATGCAGGGCATTGGCTTTTGTCAAAGTCTCTATGAAGTATGAAATGGTTAATCCCTTGCTCGCTTGGCTGCTGTGATCTATTTCTCTCCGCCTCAGGGGCAACACAATCATCTGTCAGTGGATCCACCCATCCATCCTTCCATCGTGCCCAGGGGCCCCTCTGGCCACTCCTAACCCCAAAACACTGCACCCTCCCTGGGATGAAACCTTGCTGCACGCCCCCTTTCCCCTCCCTGGAGCCTCCAAGGAGCCGCTGGCTTTGACCTGACTTACAGGGTGTCGATTCAGCCTGAAATCAAACCCTGGTGAGAGAACACAGGCCTGGATGGCCAGACAGATAGATGGATCTATAGTCAGCACTGAATCATCCAGGCTGGGCAGAGAGGACACGAAGACATGCAGAGGGACAAAGGCTTATGAAAAAGTCCTGAAAGTGTGTCACTATTCAGTCGGATGAGAATTAGTCAACTCGCGTTAACCTTAGCATCAGACTTGTTGCTACTTGTTTTACCATTTTTTAATAACGCCTCTAAAATCAGTTACGAAACGAGGTGACAGGTAGAGGGGAGTGGAAGTGGACACTGCCATTTAACAGCTGTTGCTTTGGTAAAAACACACACATACACATATACACACACAAGAAATATTCAACAACCTGCTGGAAAGTTCTGCGGAACATACGGGAGGCAGAGACGCAGTGATCACACAGATACAAGATTACAAAAACAAATAGTACAGTTAGTGCCCGATCTGCATTGAACATTTTGCTTAAACACACTGATTCTGCACAATTTAGAAATAGATAACAATCTGCACTCACTGCAACTCACATTAGAGAATGTATTATAATACTATTGTTCTAGAGACAGCAAATATATCAAAAATGATGAAATTATTCATTGATCTTTTGAAGTTTGAGTTTTAAACAGACTTTGATTTGTCTCCAGACTGTCCTTCTGAAAGATGTAAACCCTTACTTATGGATTTCCTTTTAAACGTAATTCATTTCTTTGAGGGGAAATCTTCATGTACTTGGGTGCAAACACTCAGTGGTGCGGTTCGCAGCTTCTCTCTTTCCATCTCCTGTCTCCATTTCAAGCATCTATCAAGAGGTTAACAAGAAGGGGGTAACAAACTTTGAAGCTCTGCAACCTCCAGGCATGAGGAAAACCAGCTAGAAGTGCAAGTGGATGAAGGAGTGAGGAAGAGGAAAGCTTGTAACTGAACATTTCTGTCCAACTACAGAGTGAATTTTACGCAAACTTTTGAACATTGGTGAGAAGTAAAATGGGAATTAGGCACACTTTTATAAATGAAGCTGATGGTGATGCATTCTTCAAATAAAATATACAAATTAGGAGATGTTTTTGAAAATTTGGACTAAATAGTTTCTTTTTCTATAACACGCAGAGTAAGGCTGATCTGTGTCTTCATCCTTCCAGATAGCCAGGGCTAAAATCTTCCAGTTCAAGCTGCAGTATTGGGTTTCCTGACATTAGCAGCCCCTGTGGCGGCTCCGAGGCTGCTGCTCTTTGAAGCTTCAGTGGTGCTGCCCCGGCTCATTTGGTAACAGGTTGGGAATGGGCCGCTGGCGAAAAATGAGACCCCCGTCGCCCAGGAAACGTGGTCCCCCACCCACCTTCAAAACGTGATTTGGAGTGAACATACAGTGACATTTAGCTGAAGAAAAGTGAACGAAACACAAAGAGTTACTAAACTAGATTAAAATAAACTTTTTCAGGACGCAAACCAACGTTTTCACATTTGTGAGCACAAACTCTTAAAAAAAAAGCACTGCATGGTACAAAAATGAAGACATTCAAGTGATTTTTTTGGTGTCAAGCAACCCTCCCAGAATCAGCCCCCCAGGCTCATTTTGGGTTTTCAACCCATAATTTGAAGAAGATGTTCAAGGCCAATTGGTTTCGGTGTAATGAGCTTGTCTTTATGGTCAAGTGTGGCCATTACTGTGACACTGCACAGATGTAAAAGAGGCTAAATGTTACAAAGTTGTTAACTGAAAGCTATCCTTTTACGCCAGCCTGAAGGCACGCAACTCAAGCCAGCTAAATGCTGAGATGTTATCAGCTGAAATCATCTAGGTAATAGATTTCTTAAAGTCAAAGTCAAACTTTTCCAACTTTCCACATATTTTATTAAAATCTCTTCAAAGCAATCTTGTGTTAATTTACTTCTAAAAAAAACTTGCTCGATTACTGCTGGTGTGCTGTTTTGCTACTCTAGTTGTTTGTCTCTTCAGTTTTACTTTACTGTCATCATCAGTTATTAAAGAAGTTCTTAAGATTTTAATGCTTTTGTGATCCAAGACCTAATCTTTCAACACTTTGAGTTAAATTAAGGATATCCTGCAGTTTAAGAAGTTAATTACAGGAATAAGTAATTATGAGATGTCTTTTTCGTTCAGGAAAAACCTGTAAGTGACTCATGCTCATACATCAGACAGTTTTTTTTTTTTTTTGCAAACATCTCCTCCTGACAGTAATCAAGCTCATCCTTATGCATTTGGAGCACTTTATACATCTTTCTATATGCTCTCCATGTGCATACATTTTCGTCATTTCCAGGCGAATCTTCCCTCTTTCACTTGTTTAGCCTCATCTATGAGCACATCCACAACCCCCATCTTCATCCCTGCGTTACTGATTAAGAATACAACCTGTTGTTGTTGTTGCCACTCTTTCTTGATTACCTGCAGCTATTTTTTTCATGCCTTCATCTTCTTCCACCTCATCTCTGTCTCTTTCTGGCCTAGCTGCTCGCTCAAGCACTCAGTGCGTGCATGCCTGTGTGTGAGTGTGCACATGCGTGTGTGGCGGTGCATGGTGGCCTAACGAGTTTGATAGCTGTCACCTGATCCTGGTGATGAGGGTTGCTGTAGTAGCGAGAGGAGAGTTAGGTTTCTTCGCTGTAATTAGTTTTCCCAGCCTCTAATTATACCAGACGGAATTACAAGCCTGATTGACTGTCATTTAAGCATTTTAATTCATGGAATTACCCTTTTTTCTCCTTAAAAAAAGGGGGGAGAATTGTTGTTTTGACAGGCAGGCGTGTTAGGTTGGAGTTGGCAGTCCAGAACGTGCCCATACATATTGGCAGTTTTGAACAAGGCAAAAACACTCGGAACGTCACTAAAATTTGTGTCATGACCAAAGAAACTGACTGATCAGCCCAGAGCTTCATTAGTGATTGATTTCCTTTCCCAGAATTACATAAAGATGGATCAGTTCAAAACAAAACTTCCTCTCCTCCTTTTTGAGCGGTGTTGTTTTAACCCTCATCTTTAATTCATCCTTATGACACAGACCGCACTCAGAGCAGATAAGAGGAGCAGGGAGGCGACACTTTAGTTGCTCCTCCATTTCTAATCTCATATTTTCTCTCGTCTCATTTGACATGAGAGTCCTCGGTGAGCCTCTGGACTCTCCATACTCCTTATTCCTTCACTTCAGTCTGAATTAAAAAATGATTAGTCCATAATGTTAAAGATGGCCTCTTATTAAACATCTTTTCTTTATTTTTTAGTTTACTATAGCCTATTTGATCATTTCTATGAACACTGTCAGCAAACTGGTCTAGTCTATTCTAGCCACTTTATTTTACCTTTTATCTTAAAAGTAAGTTTATTTTAAAGAAAACGTTAAGGCAGCTTACCGAGGGAGGTTGGGGACATTGAGTCCGAGTTGACCATGTTTTCCACTTCCATTGTCTCTGCGGCTGCTCGGAGCTGTGGTCGCAAGGTTTCTGGTGCTTGTCGCGGCGGTAATCCCCGAACCCGGTGGTGGACACCGGAAGTAAGGGATGCCGTCAAGCTGAAGAAAGAGTCCTACCAGGCCTGGCTGGCTTGCAGGACTCCAGAGGCAGCTGACAGGTATCGGCAGTCGAAGCGAGCTGCGGCCCGGACGGTTGCAGAGGCAAAAACTCGGGTCTGGGAGGAGTTCGGTGAGGCCATGGAGAAGGACTATCGGTTGGCCTCGAAGAAATTCTGGCAAACCATCCGGCGCCTCAGGAGGGGAAAGCAGTTCTCCACAGGCACCGTCTTCAGTGCAGGTGGGGGGCTGTTGACTTCGACTGGGGACATTGTTGGGCGGTGGAAGGAATACTTCGAGGATCTCCTCAATTCCACTGACACGCCTTCTTTTGAAGAAGCACAGAGCGAGGACTTTGGGGTGGGGCTGTCTATTACCCGGGCTGAAGTCACTGAGGTAGTCAACGAGCTCCTCAGTGGCAAGGCCCCGGGAGTGGATGAAGTCCGCCCTGAGTACCTCAAGTCTCTGGATGCTGTAGGAGTGTCTTGGTTGACACGTCTCTGCAGTGTCACGTGGCAGTCAGGAACGGTACCACTGGACTGGCAGACAGGGGTGGTGGTTCCCCTCTTTAAGAAGGGGGACCGGAGGGTGTGTTCCAACTACAGGGGAATTACACTCCTCAGCCTCCCTGGGAAAGTCTATGCCAGGGTACTGGAGAGGAGAGTCCGTCCGATAGTCGAACCTCGGATTCAGGAACAACAGTGCGGTTTCTGTCCTGGTCGTGGAACAGTGGACCAGTTCTACACCCTATCTAGGGTACTGGAGGGATTGTGGGAGTTCGCTTACCCAGTCCATATGTGTTTTGTGGATTTGGAGAAGGCGTTCGACCGCGTCCCCTGTGGTGTCCTGTGGGGGGTGCTCTGGGAGTATGGGGTCCGGGGAGCCTTACTGGGGGCTGTCCGGTCTCTGTATGAACGGAGTAGGAGCATGGTCTGCATAGCCGGCAGTAAGTCAGACCTGATCCCGGTCCATGTTGGACTCCGGCAGGGCTGCCCTTTATCACCGGTTCTGTTCATAGTTTTTATGGACAGAATTTCTAGGCGCAGCCAGGGGCCGGAGGGGATCTGGTTTGGGGACCACAGGATTTCCTCTCTGCTTTTTGCAGATGATATTGTCCTGTTGCCTTCATCGAGCCAGGACCTCCAGCGTGCATTGGGGCGGTTTGCAGCCAAGTGTTAAGCGGCTGTGATGAGGGTCAGCCCCGCTAAATCCGAGGCCATGGTTCTTGACCGGAGAAAGGTAGATTGCCATCTCTCGGTGGGTGGAGTCCCCCTTCCCCAGGTGGAGGAGATTAAATATCTGGGGGTCTTGTTCACGAGTGAGGGAAGACCGGAGCGTGAGATCGACAGGCGGATCGGAGCAGCGTCCGTAGTTATGCGGTTGCTGTACCGGTCCGTTGTGGTTAAGAGAGAGCTGAGCCGAAAAGCAAAGCTCTCAATTTACCGGTCGATTTTCATTCCGTCCGCTTGTTCCGGGCATGTCCGACTGGGCGGAGGCCCCGGGGAAGACCCAGGACACGCTGGAGAGACTACATCTCTTGGCTGGCCTTGGAACGCCTTGGGGTCCCCCCAGAGGAGCTGGAGGAAGTGGCTGGGGCGAGGGAAGTCTGGGCATCTCTGCTGAGTCTGCTGCCCCCCGACCCGGTTCCGGATGAAGCGGAGGAAGATGGATGGATGGATGCATTAAGGCAGCTGATAACATTTTGCAAAATAAGAAATAATTAAAACTCAAAGTATTTGAAAGTATTTTTTAAGGCTGCTCTCTAAATTCTATGTTTTAATTCATATGGTTATGCTTCATAAATATCCCAAACATATCTAAGTGAGGTATTGATCCCTTTTTAAAAGCCTTAACCATAATTGACTTGGTTAAGTTTGTCAAAACGAGTCCACAAACATTAACAGCTATCCTTAGATTTTGATACATTTGATAGTAAAAGTTGGTATTCCTGTTTTTTTTGTGTGTGTATTTTATGTGTCAGTTTATTCAGGAAAATACAAGCTTTGTTTTAATAATGGTTGATGATGATGAAGATGATGATGATATTTTATTTAGGACATATACATTAAAAAGAAAAAAATAGGACAGGATTAAAAATAAAAAAAACACAAGGATTGATAAAGTGACGCACAATCATAAAAAGAACTGGAGAAAATACAAAAAGAAACTTTTACTTCAAGGTATTGGTAATAAATCAACAAGCTATTGAATGCTGACATGTGTGGTAAATGATTGTACTTAAAATTTAATTTTCATTAAAAAATTGTATAAGATCATTTTAAAATATTACTTCATTTTTGTAAAAAATAAGGCTAAAAATCACTTGACTTTTGCCTATATTAGCAATTCTTTTCACTTTCTAACTTTCCAAAAGAGCAGAAAGGATCTCCAGACAGCGAGTGGTCAAAATGTTGATGACTTGTAAGATGCTTTGTGATTCAAGTTTTCTCAACACTGCTCAGTGAAGGTCAATTAACTGGAATAATGCCTAGAATTTTGTCATGTTGAGCTGCTGATGTTGAAACAAACCTTGAATTTCCATTATACTAACAAATGACAAATTACTTAGTGGTTTGCATTTGTTTTAGCATTAACTGAATCTGAAACTGCAAAAAAACAAAAACAATCTCTCACTGTTCGCACAAACAAGAGAAAAATAGAATTGCATCATAATTTGTCTTAATTTTAGGGAGCACTTTTGTATCATCAACTTTTGTTTTTTTCAATACATGTATGGCTTGTTGTTCATAAAAAAAAAAAAGGATTTTATTTTTTCCCCGCTAACACTCAAAGCACTCACATTCAATGGGTGTGTTATGACTTTGCCCTGCTCATGCTGCTGTCATGACCTGAAAACGTGCTGATCTTATTAATAATCCGGCTGAACTGAGCACGCTCCACAGAGCCCTTATCCTCCCAATGTCTTTTTTCTCTCTTTACCGCCTTTTGTGTCCATTCTCCTCCTCTTTTGTTATTTTCTTCTTCTGCTGTATTGCTTTGCTCGTCACCCCTCCAATTCTTCCATCCCATCTTTTTGCCTCCTTTTTCTTCCTCCGTTCATTTCTTGCTTTCACTCAGTCTTTCCCCTATCTGTTCGGCAGTCTGTTTCTCATTCACACTCCCTGCAGACTTGCGCCTCTGATAGAGCAGCAGCCTCTCAAACGATTAACTCTGCAATCCTTTAATAACAATCTCATTCCCTCCGTCGCTCCCTCAGTCGTTCTCTGAAGCCCTCCCAGTTCATTTGACCACTTTATTTCAACCTTCCATTCATGGGGCTCAGATCACACAAGGGGCTGTAATGACAGCACATTTATTAATTAATTGCATGTGTAATTGCTAAAATTAAGTTTGGGAAACTTGGTAATGATGTGAGGAATTACAGGCATGGAAGAAGAGAAGGAGCTTTGAAGACGAGCCCCCCTCTAGGGCTGGAAGTTGGGGGGAGGCATGGATGGATGGATAGAAAGGGAAAGATAAAAAATGAAAAGGAAGGAGTTGGGAGAAGAGTAATCCTGGAAGAGAGCCACACAGTAGAGGATGATCAGAAGTGATTTTTTTTGTCTTTGGGCTAATCTTCTTCTCTGAAGTGGTGTCATGGCTGTCACTCTGCTCTTCCCATCCCGTCCGTCCGTCTGTCCGTTGTGTGACTGTAAATTCCCCCCATTGATTCCAACCGCTTTAATTAACTTTCTTCCTGAGATAATGGCTAGCTCAGAGGAATCTGCTCTCCTCTAAAAAGTCTTGAGAAAAACTTTTCACCACATCTCCACAATGGCTAACAGGGTCCCTTCAGCTTCTGCGTAATTTATTTCTCTTTATTGTCACGACTTTGTCTGAAAAATGAGATTTTAACATCAGGAGTGAATTGTTTATTGTCTGGGGTATTCCAGAGCAGATGTACGTTCTGGGTCTCTCTGTGCCGAGACGATAGGAGAGGAGTCCATTGTACGAAGAGTGTGTAATATGACTGAATATGCGCCTGGATGGTAAGAATGTCCTTGGAGGAATAAATGGTTTATCACACATATGAACTGTTGAAAAGACTAGATGAGAAAAATGAAAAGAGGGAGAAAAGAGGTGTAAATAGAGCATATTTTGCTCAGCTATCCAGTTCTGTGCAAAACTTTTAGGCTTCAAAAGTATACCTCAGAAACAATTTCTGGATTTTTTTTATGCCTTTATTTTGTAGCAGATGTTAATGAATTACAATGACATTTGAGCTTGGCTTCCTTTTGCTTCTAGAACTGTGTGGACATTTGGCAAATTCTTCTATTCAGATAGCACCAGACTGAAAGTCAGATTCTTAGAGATGGCAAATCTATTTTAGTGTCAGACAGATTTTTCCTTTTCCGCACAGCATGTTGTCAAATAGCAAACTTAAAGAAGCGGCACACATGGGACTTCCACCTCTCTGTGCTCATGCATCATGTAGAACTCAAAAGTCCATTGACTCTTACATTCATTGAATTCCTAGTTGAATGTTTCAGTTCCCGGAGACAGAAATGCTTAAACATTCATTTCAGGTCAGGTCTTTGAGTTAAACTCAGGTTTCATGTCTTTGAGTGGCTAGTGAAAGTAAAGCCTCCAAAAAATGAGCTTGGTCATGGAAACATGCCATGATCCCAGATTTGTCTATGTTGTGGTAACTTCTTTTACCCAAGTAGTGGATGGCAGCAGTGTCCATTTTAAACCTCTTCTAATAAGTTGTGAAAAAAGTAATGTAAAGAGATAAGAGTCTAAACTGTTGATCTTTAAAACCTTCAGATTTACATTAGTTTGAACCCAGTATCAAAGTATCGAAAATTACATTATAAGATATTTATAGATGGATTTTCTGTTATGTTGTTAAAATGTACTACTACTACTACTACTAAAATTTAAATATGTTTGTTAGACTTTTCTATCTGGCAGCTGATGTGTAAATAAAAGGCACAACTTCAGCTTTTAAAAGGTTACATTATGTCAAAATGCACATTTTTTTGGATTTTATTTTTTTAACTTGTCCTGTCCAAAAGCTGAGCAAGCAGATCACAGCTGAAGGCCTCTTGTGTTGTAAAGATTTTACAGTTACAATAGGGGTTTATGGATGTTCAGACAAACAGAGTGTATACAGCAGGGAAAATAAGTATTGGACACATCAACATTTTTCTCAAAAAACATATTTCTAATCGTGCTATTGACATGAAATGACTGGTTTCTCCATACAGGAGGTGTCTTGAGGCTGTAATCACCAACAAAGGTTTTTGCACTAAGTATTAAATACATTTCAGTAAGCGTGTTCAATACTTATTCCCTGTGCCATTTCACTTTATTACACATAACTTCATTTATGGACATAAATGTTTGGATTTCTTTCTATGTATGCATTACTTGGGTTGATGCCGACATCTGGTGAAAATTTCATGTCAATAGCTCGATTAGAAATATGTTTTTTGAGAGAAATGTTGACGTGTTCAATACTTATTTTCCCCGCTGTATTTGTATAAACCCCTTTTGTGATTGAGGCTAAGCTTTATTTATGATAATTATATTTGTTCCCATTCCTTGTTGGACCGGACGGAAGCAAAGAAGAGAGAAAGAAACGGAGTGGGATGTTAGAGATGGGGGATAAGGGGTTAGAATGGGTGGGTGGGGGGGGCAGTCGATAATACAAAGTCAAAACATAAGAGTATCATGAGTAAAGTGCATGTTGGAAAGATAGAAGAGTTGGATCAGCAAATAAAATAAGGTGGGTACATCACTACAAATTTGCTATCAGTAATGAAAATGCAAGACCATATATGTAGATTAAACCCATAACAGACAAAGTATGTTTACTTTTATTGCTGGATTTCTTTTTTTTTCTTTTTTTACTGCATCATACATAGAAAAGTGGAGGAGGAAACAAACGAACATCTTGAAAAATCGTAAAAGTGCCAGACGCTGATAACCCTTTTATTTTTTCACAGCAATCACCCATTGTGCTAATGTGAGGTTGTTTCGGTGGTACTTCTGTATAATTCAGGTTTGTTACGGATTCATTAAAACAGTTTTAGTAATGTTTGAACACAATACAAAAAAAATTCTGCAATGTATCTGCAAATACAGGTCAACAATGGAATGATCTGAGGTTTTGTTTTGGCTTACCAAAAAATACTCCCACTGGGACTGGGAGTTACTGGGACTGATGTGGAATCTTTGTTTTCCTTTGTTTTTGTCATTGAGACAAGAGGATTCTCCTTTCTTTGGGAACGGTGTGGAAAAGCCAAGGCATTCCATCCATCCATCCATCCATCCATCCATCCATCCATCCATCCATCCATCCATCCATCCATGGAACCTGCTTAATCCCCTTTTGGGTCATGAGACTGCTGGAGCATATCCAGCAACTGTTTGGCAAAGGCAGCATACACCCTGAACAGGGTGCCAGTCTGTTGCTGGGCAAGACAGTCAAATGCACACCTTGGGCAAATTAGAGACTCCAATTAAGCTGGAGACTTTCATGGGAGAACATGCAAACTCTACACAGAAAGGTCACAGCTGGGATTTGGACCAGGGGCTTCTCACTGTGAGGTGAGAGGGCTTACCACTGCTCCACCATGCTGCTCCAAAGGTAACCCATATCTCTGTAATTTTGTAAGTGTCATGGAAACATGCAGGATAGGGCTTGGGAAACACTGTTCTTCAACTCTTCTTCCCAGTGTGAACTATCGAAAAACAATCAGTTTTTAATTTAACCCAGTTTTCTTAATGTTGTTTCAGTCTGGAAATGCAAACTAACTCAACTGGTTTCAATTGATTTTTTTTAGGAACACAAACTCTCTTTGGGACAACCAAACTCCTTTTCCATTGGATTAACTCTAGCTGTTCTTTGGGGAATTATTGTTTCAACTACTTGTGTTCGTACCTCTTTCTTTTGGTCAAAACTTCCTCTCAAAATTAACCATTAAACCAACTGCTTCACCCTTAGGCACAGATCATAAAATGTATGAGTACTTCTCTTAAATAACAACGCCAAAAAGAACAACCAAAGATAGTCAAACCCTCTCACAGCTTGTAAAACCCAAAAAAGGCAACCAATTTCTTTGTGGATCAGAACTCAGAATTGGTTTTGCCTGCAAACCTCTTTAGTCTCTGATGTAGATACTGTATAGCCTATCCATTGATAGGCACCCTCTTCATTTTGAGCACAGTAACCTAGTCCTGTAGTTACCTGGGTCAAGTGTGATTGAATAAACAGACAAACAAATGAATGAACATCCACTCATCCACCCATCCTCTGCTTGGGGTTCAGGTAATGAAGGCAGCGCTGAAAAAATCTAGACCTTCCTCTCCCGGTTACTTTTTCTAGCTCTTCCTGGAAGATATAGAGATGTCCCCAGGCTAGCCAAAACACATTCTACCTCCAGCACATTCTGGGTCTTCCACAATCTCCTCAAGGTTAGAAATGCTCATAATGCATCACTATATGGATGTCCTGATGGTATTCTTGCCAGATGTCCAAAGCACTTTACTGACTCTTCTTGATGTGGAGGAGTAACAGCTCTATTTTGGGTTTCTCCCAGATAGGAGAGCTTCACACAGAATTAGGTCAGGATGCATAGTATTCTAAGACTCCCATTTGGTTGAGCTGAGAAATACTCTGTACAAGTTATAAACAGGATCTGTGTTAAGGAACGACCCTGTCAGGGATGAACTTTCATCCTAAAATGAATCTGACCAAGCTTCGGCTGTGTTGGTTTGGGGATCAAAGGCGCAGGTGTAAAACTTTTCCGCAGGTCTGAAAAAAAAAAGGAAAATCAAATCCTCATCTTGTTTAAAGACAGGTGTAAAGTTGACTTATAAAACTTTCTGTGTGTTTAAACTCATTGTCTTGTTTACAGTCCACTCCCTCATGTTTCTTATAGAGTTTTTTGGAGCAGCCATCTGTTTTTGATAGAGAAAAATAAATGTAAATTGGTAAAGTTTTAAATTAATACAGAAAACAAGTGTCTTAAGTTTATTAAGGAACTCCAATCCCTTCCTGACTTAAATTCCCCATTTCATAATTGTGTTATTTGCCATGGTTTTAATATAAAAATATAGAAGACAGCATGTTAAGATAAATTTGTTTCTAGCAAATAATCTTTAAATTTACTTTGTAAAGTTTAAAATCAGTCAGTCATAGCTATTTTGCATTTGTTGTTCAACAGGCCATGAAATGACCTTTAAGACAGACGGGTCAACACGAGCGTAACGATGGCCACTCGGGGTTGTTTTACAGGTGACTGTGGGCTGAAAAGATCCTCCGAAAGAGTGAACATCTCCTCATCTTTACCTGTCTGCTTCCAGTGAGACTCACAAAAAGAGGGCAGCTATAATCCTCGCTGGTGAGAAGGGAGAACAGGAGGGGGTGGTTAGTACACCCAGCAAGTCAGCCAGTCCGATGTGAGGGCTTGTGATAGCGAGGACACTCGATCACATTTATCTGCAGTTTACACCTTCCTGTCTTGATCTCTGAGCTATACAGGGGATTGTGTTTCCTGCTAAAAGAAAGAAAGTAAGCGAGATTTAGGGGTAGGAGGTGGAGTGGATGGATGGAGGAAGAGAAAAGAGGCCAGGGCCTTCTGTGTGAATGCTGGTTGGGATTGTAAAGTGAGCTGAGCGATGACAGCTAAATGCGCTAATTTTCTGCTGGGACGCAGCCTTTGTCTCTGAAGGAGGGCTCAGGCAACCGGCTGGACCACTGAGAGCTGAGGGATCAATGGACTTTTTTTTAAATCTTAATGATCTAGTTGGAAGTTTAGTGGCCGGATTTTGGCAGTCCGCAGGATGTCTGTTGGATGGTGAAAGCCAGGCAAAATGTGTGAACGTAACTTTATTCAAGTAAATATAGAGGAAAGAAAACCTGACCATTCATCTGTTTGTTATTGAGATCTGGCTCCATTTCCTTTGCCAGAAGTTTTTTTTTTTTTTTTTAATTTAAATCTTGCGACTCTCCAAAGTTAATTTAGTGCGACAAAGTATAAGGCCACCAAAAAATAAATAAATGAACAAATATATGAGAATAATCAATCAATCAATCAATCCGGTTATAGAGTCAAAGCTTTACTATAATAAAGTAATAAATTATGAGAAAAAAGTCAAAATTTTACAAGAATAAACTCACAGAATTATAAGTAAAGAAGTCAATATTTTACAAAAATAAAGTTATAAGTTGCCAATAAAAGATATTAAAGAAATAGATTTATGACACGAAGAAAAATATAAGCAACAAACAAATAACAAATATTTTGTTTCAGTATGAGAGACTTTGAGCGGCAAAACGCGTTTACTTATACGAAGTCTTTTAGTGAGTCAACATCACTTTATTGTAAGTACACACATTGAAATAATTTCAGGAAACGTGGTCTTTTCAGAAGACGGTTCTTGCCCTACAAGGAGTGGATTTCTGATGAGAGTGTTATTTACACTGTCAAGAGTATAGTTGCAAGTCCAAATGCATAATGGCACACTGATTCAAACAATAAACTAAAGCCTTATAGCATGACCATGAATGGCTGCATTGACTGATTTAGTTAGCACATAATGTGGATGGAGGCTCACACCACCAAATCTATCTTTGAAAACCTGAGCTTTTCCCTTTTAAAGTGACAATTTTTTTCCACATAACTTTATGAATTTACTCTCATAAAATGTTGACTTTTTTCTCATACTCTTATGACTTTATTGTCATATAAATGTCTTTTTTTATTTAATGGTAGCCCTACTACTCTGTCGTATTATAGAAATGTAACTTCATTAGATATTCAAAAGTTGAAGTTGAAGTTTAAGTTTGGCCGAAAATACAATAGGGGTTTATACAAATATACACCTCTTGTGTCGGACAATTCATAAACCCCCAGTGTAACAGTGAAATCTGTCCAGCACAAGAGGCCTGAAAAGGACAAGCAAAAAAAAAAAAAAATATATATAATATATATATATATATATTAAAAAATATTTTAAAATCAAAAAATCTTATTTTTGGATGTATTAATGAATTACCCAGTTGCAAATTATTATAATGTAATTATTTTAGTACTTCCAAATTTAGGAAAAACACAACAAAGACAACAATATAGCATAATGATACCACTAATTTTTTGTATTCAATATTATTAATTATACTGAAGTCGCAATACATTTAAAGACACAACAAAAAAGGTTGCAGGTCTTGAATTTTGTGTAACATGCTATCATTAGGTAATTTAATCCAGATTACAATAGAATAAACTCCAGAAACTCACTCACTTTGGGAGTTCTTTCTGAAAATCCCACTCAGTTTTCTAGACAAGTGAAATTGGATCAATTTTGTCAAATGCAGCGTTTATGTCTCTACAAGCATACAGCACATTTTGTCACTGTGAATGTCATTTAACACCTCAAATAAGAATTTATTCTAAAATAATGAAACATTTTATTCAGGTGTTTTAAAAACATCTATTGCATAACTATAAGGATAAAAAAGTCAAACATCAAAAAAACAACAACATGTTTTTAGTTTTATTTGCTTTTTTTCCATTAATTGTTTCACTAAAACTTAAATGTGCAAAACAATTGTCTTCATATCCAGATCACTATATTCAAGTTTTCTTTAAATTTTTAAAACTGTAGTGGTTAGCACTCATGCCTCGTAGTGAGAAAACTGGTTCAAATCCCAAATGAGACTTTTCTGAGTGCAATTTACACGCTCTCCTTGTGCATGCATGTGTTTTTTTCATTCCACAGTCATACTTTGTAGGTTATTTGGTCACTTTGAATTATCTCAAGGTGTGAATCTGTGTGTTATGTGACCCTGCGATACTCTGGCAGCCTGCAAAGTGTACCCTGCCCTCACCTCAACAGTAGCTAGATAGGATCCAGCGGCCCCATGACCCTCAAAATGGGGGGATGAAACGTTACAAGACAGTAGCTGACATACATT
Organism: Oryzias sinensis; assembly: GCA_037389245.1. Taxonomy (NCBI): domain Eukaryota; kingdom Metazoa; phylum Chordata; class Actinopteri; order Beloniformes; family Adrianichthyidae; genus Oryzias; species Oryzias sinensis. Next base: position 13,206,247 of record CM074498.1, on the reverse strand, counting down.
TTTGTTGTGAAAATGAACTTTTTGGGTGGTTTGGCTTAGTTGAGGAATCCCATAAGAATTTTTGCCCATCTGATTTCTGAAAAAATTCCAACTTTTGCTTAAGGAAATCCCTACTGGACTTTTAAAGAGCATTTATTTAGCGAAACTACTATTCTGCTTTAACAGAATACTTAGAAAGTAGCACTTAACTTGACTAAATAAGGAATTGTTGCCTGTAATATCTTAACTGGCCCAACCTTACTTAACCTAAAGGTTTTTCTCCTTTCAGCTGAATAATAACAACTGTGTTTTAATCTTAAATTCTGCACAGAAACAACCACAATGAAGCACAAACTACACAACAACAGACATCAATGATGTGAGGCAGAAACAGAAAAAATAAATTCTAGATTTGTCTTTTCATAGTTTCATGCATTTTAGATGAAATCACTGTTAGACATAGATGAAGAAATGAATGCTTGTGTTCTCAAGGCCTTCCGATGGACTCATCGCCCTGTCCAGGCGAGTCAAATTCTGAAACTTGTCCAGGCGCTTTGAATTGGAAAATGGGGGCATTTGAGGCAAGTGAGACACACAGGCTCACCCTCACTTGCTCTATTCCACACACACACGAGAAATCTACAATGTAAAGAAGCAATAAGTAGTAATAATCCCCCCGGATTGTTCATGGGAACAGGCTCCTGTTGATTAGCTGCAATTATCCTTAAATATGTGGTCTCTGCTTTCTCCTGCTCGCCCTCACACACACACGTACAGTAGATTTGAGGTTTTGTTTTTGCATGTACACGTATGAGCACACAATGTTGCTCTGTGCATCATTACACACACTGTATAGCCTTACACAGGTAGAAACCTGAAGACTGGGTTAAGCTGTTTAAGGCTCTTTTGGCTTCATTAAGACAGAGCCAGCTCAGTCAGACAAAGTAGCTTTCACTGAGGTCCAGAGTCTGTGGCGTTCAGTCACGCCTAATTTAACACAGACCCAATGTTAAGTGATTCTTTAACTTTGATTCTGCTCCATTTGTTTCCATCTCAGATCATTTCTATTCTGCGCCATTCTATTTGATAATTTTAATACAAATGTGCTGACAGAGGCTTTTTTTTCCCTTGTCTTGCAGCCAAGGACAATAATCACGGCTGTTTGTGGAAGTCACACCTGAGCCAAAATCCATGCTGCAAGGGATTTCACATGTCTCTATTAAATCTGAGGAGAGACTAATTTTACATCAGAGCCACTCTGAGAGACATCCAAAATTAAAAGTGAAGAAGGATCTGACACACAGAAGCTTGGAAGTTGTTGTTTGCACAGCTGCTTTAATGTGGTTTCCTGAACTGGACTCAGATTAAAGCAGTTTTGACAGGATTTAAAACCACAAGTGTCATGAAGGCAGGGTGAAGATTCGCATAGGACTCAAGCCCAAACTAATTTCTGTGGGAGCTTCTGTTCCTCTGAGAAATTACCAACTCCTGTTACAATATCAACCAAGGAAATTTATATTTACTATATGCAGGTACTTATCTAGATCTTGTCTTTAATAGCAAGCTCTCTGTACAACTAATAAAACATGATAAAGGATATTCACCAACTTGGAATGACTGCTTAAGCTCTTGATCTGATACCAGTTTTCCACCAGGGGGCAGTGCAACTTCATCTGCACTTACAAAACCAGGAGGGATGCTCTTTGGAAGAGTGTAGAAAAAGTTTGACAGGAAGGCACAGTATGACTGGAAACAATTAATAAAAAGACAAATATTGATGGAAGAGAGAAGTAAATTAAATGGCGTGTGTGGAGCTGAAAGGGCTAGAAGAGCTAAAAGACCTTTTTCTATGTAGGTGCAGTCACAATGCTATTTGTTTCTGTATGCTCCAAAAACCTGGTTTGTTCTAGACAATTTAAATAAACAAGCTGAAAACATTCATTTTATTCTGTTGTGTGTTCAGCAACACATGATGTACTTAAATAAAAAAAAAACTTTGTCCTACCTTGGACTTGACCTGTAAGTTGCTTTCTGAGCTGTGTCAGACTGAACTCCCTTTTCATTGAGAACTCAAAACAGCTTACCGCAGGAACAATGACCCTGCAATGAAAAAGAGTGCACAATCACCTGAAAAAGCCAGAACATCGATGTGAAGGCCTACGGCAGGGGAGGTCAGGGGTCAGCTCTACAAAGCCCACAGAAACAAAATGAAACTACAGGAAAAAAAAGTCTGTGGATTGCTGTGTAGTGGAAGAGTGACTGATGGTTCAAATGGAATGAAAACATAGCAAAGGTATCAACAATCTTACAAATATTGGTTTCAAAATATGAGATGTCAAAACTAAAAAAAGTAGTTTTCAAGCAAAGACAAACAAAAAAAAAGTTTTTTTTTTATTGTTGTTTCATATTTGGACAAAAAACTTGACTTTTTGATTGTGAAATACTTGAATTAAACTCAAGCAGAAAAACTAATGATTTGATGACACTTTCAATTTTTTAAAGCTTTTTCTCAGTTGTAAATGTTGAGATTTTAATGGAACTGTTGTGTGGTATTGGGAACCACTGCCACACAACAGTTTTTTGCAATCACTGCTTAAGCCTGCTTAAGCCCAGGAACAAGTTAAAATCTTTAGTCTACCACATAAGCAATTACAGCCAGGCCAGACTTTGTGATACCTCACCTGTTAAATGACTATAAACTCTAACCGTTAGTAAACTCCTATACCGCCTTTTTCTTATGAGCACAGACGGTTAAAAAAGGGAGCTGAAAAGAAGATTAAGAGGAGGAAGGAGAAAAAAAGGGCACAAAGAGGAACAGAGATGGAGGGAGAGTCCTAGTCAAAAGTCTGGAAGTGTTTCCTGAGCTCTTGTGTTTGTGTGTTTTTGCGTCCTTGGGTGTTTGTGAGTCCAGGGGTCCTAAAACTGGGCAAGAAACATCTGTGGCCGCAGTGATGTCATTGAGAGGGGTGGCAAGAGAGGAGCAATTAACAATCACATGCACACAAACACACACACGCACACTGGAGAATCACACACACACACACATAGGAGAATAGTGTGGGATAAAACAGGGCTGTAAAAACAGGGCCAGCTTGCAGCCAGTCAGGCCGTTACCCACAATGCCTTGGGCCTGGATGGTTGTCACTAGGTTCCGGTCGGCGTGGCAACAAAGCTTATTAATCTGCTGATGGAGGGCCAGCTGCAGAGGTGGCAGACACACACATACACACTGGTGCACAGACGAGCAGTCACACGTTCACTCACATTTAACATAAGCACAAGTGAGTATTTGTGGGGTTGAAGTTTGTGCACACAGACACGTACACACATCTTTTTCTGACGCAGGCGTTCTGGCACTCCTGCTCTTGTCCGCCGCTCCGTTGGGTCCATGTTGAATCTCGGAGGGACGGCTTTTCTCCTCTGGCTCTATGCGTCACCCACCTTTCCTTCCTCAACATTTCTGATCAGTTTAGCAAATAGTGACAGAAAGAGAGTACATGTGTGTCTGTGTGAGTGTGTGTTTGTGTTTCTTTTTCTTCTCCAACTTTAATGTTATTCAACCAGCATATCCTTGCTGGTTGCCTAGAGACAGGGATTTGAGCAAGGCCCCTTGGTTCATTCCCACACAGTCCTCCGGTCTGTGTGTGTGTGTGTGTGTGCGTGCGTGTGTGTGTGTTTGCACGTTGAAAGGATATTTCTTTCCTTTGCCTTTTGATTCTTTCTCAGTGTGAAGCGGCTCCCCGCACAGGCAGTATGGGTGGGCAGAGCAGAGGAGAGGTGGAGGAGGTGAAGAGGAGGAAGTGATGGAAAAGGAACGAGCAGAGTGGAGGAGAGGACAGGAAATGTTGAAAGTGAAAGAGCAAGAGCACGGCAGGTTAAGAAAGGATGATTGAAAGAGTGAAAGACGGGCATGGGGAGGGTGGGGGTGCAGTAGGACGCACGGAAGATGAAGAGGGGGTAAGGAAGAAAGGAGGAGGGAAGGAGAGCTGCTGGTCACACATCAAGGCCTGGAAACAAATAAAGCCCCAAACTTTGCTTCTTTTCTTTCCTTCACCCATCTTTCCTTCCATCTCCAAAAAACTTTGTTTGTCTTTACAGGATGAGTGTTTCCACTGGTTTATAGGACTATTAAAGGAGAGCATGTGTGCTGCTCAGTCTGCAGTTTTGCTGATGACCAATAATGAGTTGGATGGTCTCATTGTGATTGGTCTGTGATTTTTCCAAAAACCTACTCGCCCACTATAAGGACATTGGCGACCAACATTGTTTAAGGAATTGCACAATGAGCAGAGCATGAACTCTGGTTGCATTGAACTTTGTTAGGGTTGTACTTTAGAGTTACGTCAACTCGTGAGTTTTTACAGGTACTTAATGAAAAAGTTTGCAAAATTGCGATAATTTTTTATCCCCTGCCTTTGCCCACGAGTGATTGGGATAGGCTCCAGCAGCACCGTGACCCCGAAAGGGACAAAACGGTTAAGTAGATAAATGAATGATAATTTTTTAGTGGAAAGGAAATGAGATTGTCCTTTTTGAGTCATTTTTTCCACATATGCAGCCACAGTCAGAGTTATATATTTAGTTTAGCTCAGAATAACTTCCTCCACTGATAATACAGATTTTGCCCATAATAAGAAACATTAGAAATTGCTACTTTAGTGTCACTAATAACAGTTATTATCAATCAGATTGTGAATGTGTATCTTTGACACAACTGAAGATGAATTGTCCAAAAATGTCATCCCTTGTCTGTCAATCCAGCTAATTTTAAACACAATTTGTTATTTTCTTCGTCCTACATGACAAAAATGACAATTTAATTCATTTCCCACAAATATGAATTTCAAAACAAAAGATGCTACCCTTCTGTGAGGTTCTGAACTCTCACGAGAGAGGAGCTTCATGAATATGTGAGGTTAAGTATCTATTGTTTAATAAATGTCAGTATGATTTTTTTATTCCATAAAAGAAAAAAAACACTCCCCTTAAAGCTTATTAACTTATGAATAACCTTGAATACTATGTATTCTTTCAGTTGTCAACTTTTGTCATACTTCAATTGTTCCCCCCACTTTTCCTCTTCATCCTCCCTTCTCCCCTCTTCATCCTCTCCTCCTGATCATCAATCTCTCCCTCAAAACTTAATGCCCCCTGATCCCAATCACCCCCCCCCCCCACAACCACTCCAGCTTTGCATTCCTCCCTGCTGATGTCAGCTTCTAAACGAAGTGCGGCGTGCACGTGTCTGCGTGCATGTGTGCGCTAAAGGGTCAGGCTCGGTTGCCAGGACGATGGGCACTCCAACAGCTTTCTGCTCCGACACTTTGAGCCCCGAGCCTTGCTCAAAGCATTATGGGAAAACAATTAAAAGCTTCTCCAAACCGCTCTTACTCTGAGTCTGCTTTGCTCTCTTTGTCCTTCTGTGCCGCTTTCCCTACATCTCCCCATCCCTCCCTCTCCATCTCGCCCCCTTTTTTCGAGGATCTTCGCTCAGGCTTGAGCCTCTTTCTGAACTGGAAACAACTTTTTAGTTTTCCACCTGAGATGTCTCTTATAGGCAGAGCACAACAGGAGTGAGCAGCTTTAGTCCAAACCCTACAGTCTGAAGGCTGGCTGCTTTTGTACACCTGCATTTAAGTGTGCACTAATTTTCTGTCTCGTGTTTCCCCCACACCACTATTGGCTGAGGTCTGCAAATACTTGGTCAGCAGATATGCACAAATATAAAATAAAAAAAATAAAAAACATTACTGAAGGTGTTTTTTTCTTGATAAGATAGATCCTATGCTGACGCAGCCTGACACCAGAAAGTCCACCTGTGGCAGAAATGGAGAAATCAAGTTTCTTTAGAATGTAAAATCTCTCTACAAGTTTTGTTCATGACATTTAAAAGCGGAGAGGCAAATAGCATCAGTAGGTGCAGGCGATGAAAGTGGTGCGGCCTTCAACTGTTTGTGCCCACAGATTGAGTAATTTCCAAGAGAACACTTGTCAGAATTGTGTCCAATTTCTATGAACATAGCTTTCAAGACTTTCACCTTTGTAGCTATTTCTGTTCTTTTTTTTCAAAGTGGGATTTGTTTTCAATTACCAAAGCCATGATAAGATTTTATTCTATGCAATTATTCTAAGGTCTTAGGGGTTATTCATGAAGTGCCTAATAGGGTGTTTGTATTTTAGTTAGAGGATAAACTGATATGATAAAATATAAAATGATTATTTTTTTTAGGTAAATGTTTTTTAAAGTTGTATTCAAACGTGCAACATTTCTGACGCATAGCCCAAACATCTCCTTAAACTTTCATTCCTGACTCTGACACTGATAAAACAGGTTTTAAATAACTGGATTAACTTAACAAAGGCTTCAGTTGGGCTTTGAACTACAACTCTTGCAACATTTTTTACATTTTTATTAACCCTTTTTTACTTTGTGAAGAATGAACATTGATGCAGAGTCAAACAGCTTCTTGGATCATTTAGAATTCAAAAAAGTTTTTCTTAAAATATTCACACTTTTGCTGCTCGTGTCTTGAGCACCTGAGATTCTGGGACTGATTGATTATTGTACTTTATGTGAAATTACCAAGCAATGTATGCAGATTTGAATAAATATTCAACTTTGCAAGGTGTTTTTTGCAGTATCTGAGTCGCAGTCATCAGTTCGACTGGTTGAAATTGTGTGTGTTTAACCCTTGTGCTATCCTATGACCCCACCCTTACTTTGACGTGTTCTCCCTACCATGACAAAAGTGGATAAAGGTGGAAAGATTTCATGTAATCCATGGACACCAGTGAAGATCACAAATCATTGAAGAAAAAAGGTTCAGGGCACTGTCTAGTGGGTCTAGATGACCCAACTCCCAACGTTAAAATGCCTAGGATAGCACAAGGGTTAAAGTTGTAAGCTCAGTGAGATTCTAGTTTGGGGTCAAATATTAATTCTAGGTTCAACAACATGTAAAAAAAAACTAACATGTTGTAGGTAAAGCATGCAAGTGTCTTAGAAGCAGGACAGAGTGATTTTGCATTACATTTAGACATTTAGGTCTACCCATCCATCCATTTTTTGAACTCGCTGAATCCCTTTTGGGAACTTGGGGCAACTGGAGCCAGCCCAAGTACTGTTGGGTGAAGGTGGGGTACACCCTGAACAAGTCAGTTGCAGGGCCACAAAATCACACACATTCACAACTAGGGGCAATTTAGAGACACTAATTAACCAACCTTCTCACTGTGAGGCAAAAGTGCTAATCACTATGACACTGTGCAGCCCAAGACATGTCTATTTAGAAAAGAGAAAAGAAAAAAGAGTAAGTCTTTTCTGAACAGGAAGAAGAAATACTAAATTTCAAAATAAAATGAAAGACCTCATATGTCCCCCTAGCATTACTCTGGGATAGATTCAACATCGTGTCAGTCCTGATTAATGGACAGCTTCTGACAGTTGTGCTGCAGACATAGACAAAAGAAAACACAATGTTCATCCTTCATAATGCCTCTGTCTGGGCCTCAAAAATAAAACTTTAAGCATGCAGTTATGACCCTGAGTTGTGCAATTGGCACAATTTGCTATAGATAAACACGCTTCAAGTTGTAAACTGATCAGATTGTTAAATGTGGAACAAAAGAGGAGAGCCTTGAAAAGACATTAGTGGTTCCGTTCTGTTCAACTGCACTGTGACATCTTAGTCCATTAGATTTGCTGTTTTATTTGTGAGGCAGGAACATTAATCCATTAAACATTTAACCTGACTTGCCACATTGATTGTTGCATTTTCTGCAATATGAACATGTGCATGCAAACATGATAGTGTTAATATTAGAATGACAGGAGGTACACTTCATTTACATTTTAATGAAATGTGAAAACAGAAATAAATATTTACTCATCCGGATGATGCAATAACCTAGGTAAACCTGAACTACAGTAAGTCTTGTTTGCTGATCTGCATTGACGACTGCACAAGTAAAATATTAAACAGACTCTCCCCAGTTTATCGGCTGCAGAAACACTTTACAAATTCAATAACAGCTGTCTTTCCTTCTCATTACATTTCGTCGACTGCTGAAATCATTTTTGGAGATGCATTAATTTACTGTACAACATTAACATTTCCTGTCTGAGTCCGTCACGTCTTCGTCTCTCTGACAAACTTACTGAAGTCACAGATAATTCATTTGATTCCAAATTACAGCTTTCCATCACGGCGCTCGCTCCTCTTGCAGCGGTTTGTTGTGACAAGCAGCCTCGCAGCTCGTCTCCAGCCGTGATTTCTGTCGGCCCCGATGACAAAGATATCATGCAGAGCGTCTTTAAACATGACACTGACATGTAGCACTTATCCACTCACTCTAAGAGAACAAGACAGCGCTGTTCCTGGTGACACCTCTCTCATTTCCCAGGATGCACATGGAAAGGGGTCGCCTCCGCATGCCGATTAATGATAATCAGAGTTTTTGCAAATTTTGGGATGCTCCTTTTTTTTTTTGGAGTCTTCTTTCTCATGAAGGACAGGATGGGGAACTGGAAGAAGACAAAAGCTGCCAAAGAGCTATTGTGTCTATCAAATGAAACATTTCCTCTATTGTGTTTGATGGAGTCATTTATGAAAGCATGAGTATTGTATGAGGGGGCATTTGGTTCTGATTGCAGTTCAAATATACATCAGAGGCATTATAAAGGTTGAGTTACTGACAGGAAAATTGTGAAAAGATAATGTTTTTAGGTCAAAGAAGATGAACATCTTAACGGCGAGGCAGGGGGAGCAGGGGTAACAGAAACAGAAACAGAAAAGTCCATGTGAAAATAGGAGCTAATGTAAATCCTCTCTGAGCTGCTCCTTGTAAAGCCAACTTAAAGTTTCCTCAGGTGAACAAAAATGCTTTGATTTTAACATTTTATTGTAAAAATTTTAAATTTCCTACAGAAAAAAGAATGGTCATGACCTATTAATTTTTTAAAATGTTTTTTGTATTAAAAATTGTTATTTTAATGTTAATTTTCCAGATTGAGGATTCACTCCTAGGACCCATAACTTCTTCGGCCGTTCTAATAGCGTTCCAATGTTTTTTGTGAAGGTGAAATCAGCACTGGGTTCAGGGACCGTCCAAAGAGACAGTAAGAAGTTTTCTCTTTTTTTTGTTTGTTTTGTAGAAATAAGACAAATTTTTTTGACTTGAAGGTCCTGGTTGAAATCCCAGCAGTGCCTTTTCTCTGTGGTTTTTGAATGTTCTTCGTATGAGTGATTTATCTCCAGGTCCTCTTACAGTACAATTTGAGAGACTAAATTGTCTTTTTGGAGTTTAATTTGTCATTTTATCTCCGAGCACAAAAATACATAAAATGCATTAAACAAAAAAATGTTTAGTTTTGTAAAACATTTGGTTGTACATTATAAAAAATAACAGAGTTCTAAGGAAAGTTTGCACAGCTGTCCAGCTGCATCAATTAGATGTTGATCTAATTTAACAGAAACTTTTTGGCTTAGTCAATATAGTTATTTATAAGGCATCTCAAACTTTCCTTGAAAAGGGCAAAAAAGGTACAAAATTTGACCATATTATTAAGGGTCTCACATGAAAGCTTCAACCTAAAGGATCCAGTCCAATAAAAATTGGGATTTGTGGTGTTTTTTAGCATGTTCTTTTGGCATTTTTCTCATGATGGAGGGCATGTACAGAGATTTTAAGGTTAAACTCATTAAAAAGTATTTCTTTTGTTCAAATAGTTGTGAATCAGGAGAAGACAAAAGAAATTATGTTTTAAAAAGCTTGTAGTTGTTACATAAAAGCTACAATTGGCAGGGCACAAGCTCCTTGCTCTGCTCCATTCTGATGCATCCACTTGTAAACGACTAGATCCGTGTACGTTTTCGTTTTCCTCGTTCGCGCTGGTATCTTGCTAAAAACGGTACGGCTGGATTGCTACAATATTGCTCGCCATTTTTGTTTCACCGGAAATGTTAGCTTGGGGTTCTTAGGGGCTGTAAGCTGGTGGGAGAGAGTGTGAACAGAGGGATAATGGGAAATCAAGGCAGGGTTACTGCCAGACCAACAGTCTCACAGCTCTGAGGTGAATTTCTCATGAACTTCTGCTGGTTTGCAGAAATTATGTCATTTAGTAGGACATAATCAAAATTAAAAGACAACTGGGAACGCTTTTAAAAGAGATAAAAAATTATCGGAGTTGGACTTTAAAACTTAATTTTGTGCACAAACATATGTTAACAAAATACACTAACAAATACACAAAGAGAAAAGATTTGGAAGACAAAAAATAATTTTTGAGAGACTGACCTTAACCACATGTGAATAACTAAAATACAGCTGGCTTTTCTAACCTGAGGCAACACATAGACATAAATACAATCAAAGACACACCCAGAAGATCACACACACATGACTGGGTAAGAAAAAGAACAAAAATATCAAAGAACCCAGTGTGTCTGAAAGACCAAAGGAAACATTACATGTTTGCTACATGGCATTCCTCCAAAAATGATTTGTGTGTGTGTGGTTACACCTTTAAGCCAGAACTTGAGTGCCTCTGTCAACTTTAACTGTCTCCCGAGGCAAAGCTATAGTTTAATTAAAGAAGGACAGACTGAGGCACATACAAGCACACGCACACGCACACACACACACACACACATCTGCTACCTTCTTCTTCTTTAGTGTTCTCTTTATCTCCTACCTCTCTCTTCGCCTAAATGCTGTTTTGACAGGCATTCTGGGCGTGGCTAGCGGGCCAGTAAAGGAAATTTGTCTGTCAGACTGTCTGTCTGTTTGTCAAATTTTGGGCTGATAAGTGGTTATGGAAGGGGTGTGAGGACGCTTTGGACTCACCAAAACTCTCCACTCTTCCTCCTCCTCCTCCCTTCACTCACCTACTTTTCAATCTCTCCGCCATGCATTAAACCCTAACAGAAGGAAAGAGCCACAATTTGAGAGATAAGATTTGTCATTTGAATATGAATACCAGTGGCTTTCATTTGTGTGTGCATGCGTGAGTGTTTGCAGCCACTTCTGGGGCATTTTTATTCCACGTATTTTATTTATTTATTTTTTGAAGGTAAGTTTTGCTTTTGTATCAGCTGGACACATCGGCCTATAGGAGCGTGCAGTGATGGCTGGGATGTGGTTGTCAGGTGAAGTGTTATTTTGGAAGCATGCCTGTAATCTTTGTCTGCCAGGATGTCAAGGCGATGACGGAAACACATGACAGAAAATACAACACAAATAGGACCAAAACACACATCAAAGCATCAAGAAATAAAAAAAGTGCAATTCAGGCAGCAATTTGCATTTTTTTTTCAACTATAGGACACGGTTTAAGCGCATGCCTGTGCACACCAGAGCCTTGCTTTCACATGGCACGATCAAATGGTCCTAGATCCATCTGACCTTTTTCAGCAAAAGTACATCTTCACCCACCTTTTCACAGAAACTATACATCTCATCTTGTCTGCAGCACATCTGTATCCCACCTTTCCCCCTGTCTCATCAGGCCTCTCCATCACAGCTAAGTGTTGGGGCTTAGTCTGTGCTCTCCACACTGAGATGTGTCTCTGCTGATTAATTGCTGTCTGATCGTTGCTGTTGTGCACCCTGCTAATTTCTCTCTCCTTGGGATTTTACGGCCCGCGGCGGCCTGGGTGTGAGGGTTTCCAGCGGTAATTGCGCGGTATTTGTTGCTAATAGGATAATAATTGGAGCAGGTGCAAAAAGCTGGGTTGTTATTGGGCCTGTTGAAGGGATGGAGATTGGCACCACACCAGGAATGCCTGCTGTGCATCTCGACAACGTGAAAACGTAAAACACACGTTTGTGCCAGAGAGATGGAGGGTAATTATTATCCTTTTTTTTTTTTAATTTGCTATATCCAGCTGTACCTCTGTTTTGAAAATCTTGCAGCTTTTAAAAAGATTCTGCCAATAGAAATCTCTTACTTTTCAGTTCCCGGGTGCTTATGTTTCCACCTTGTTCTCATCTACGAACAAAGATGAGGAGAAGGAGAAATCTGCTCGACTTGGTTTTAGGGGAAAATCCGATGATTTACTAATCAGGGAACAATGTCACTCAGAGGGAAAACTTGAACGCACTCTACACTGTAAAAGTTTAAATCTTAAAGAGGTTTTCTGTAGACTCATGGATGACGTCAGGTAGAAAAAAGTGAATCAGCGGTTACTAGGGACAATGTAACACATTCTGTGGTTAACTGGCAAATGGTGACGATGATCTTGATTTATGCATTATATACCAGAAGTAATTCTGACCCTGGCATCCAGACTTTGTCGAAACTCAGACCACATGATTTTTCTTCGACCTTTAAAAAAGAAAATCTTTGGGAACGCGTACACGTGTCATCTTCTGCTATATTCCAAGCCTCAATATGTTGTGTACCTAAAGGCAGGTTTTGCTTTGGGAATATTTTATGTTAGTTTCTGTAGCCTTTATGTCTTGAAGTGATCTGATTTTTCTCTTCTGAACGTATAATCTTTTCTTTCTGTAAAACTTGCTCTGGATAGTTTTATGTTAAATTTTTTTTTTTTTAAGAAATAAGCAGCATTTTTTTTCATTCTCAGACAAGACGGTTTAACTCCAATAACTATGGAGCATTCAAGGACACCTACTTTATATGTATGTATATGTATATATATAGATATAGATATCTATATATATATATATATATATATATATATATATAGAGAGAGAGAGAGAGAGAGAGAGAGAGAGAGAGAGAAAGATACAAATTATCTCTATTTTTATTAACCTAATCATTATTGTTATAAAGTAATTGAAACATTTTACACTACATGCATGGCTTTACATTAGCCACAACGCCATGTTTACTGTCAGGTTTTTAAAAATACTAAAATACTTTTGGATACCTTGGTTTGTAAATGTGTCTTTAATTAATAAAAATGCTAAAAAAGGACCCCTAAACTGTTGATTTTATTGTATTAATATTTAAATCCGCTCCTCATGTTTCAAAGATCAGAACTTTAGTCTGAAGATTTTTCTGAATGCTAAAAAAACAAACTTAAATTCTTCTCTTTATTTCAAAAACACACAGTTTCAGGTTTGTTTCAATGAAAAGAAAGAGGCAAAACACTGGAGGAAAAACTTGGTTGAGGTGCAGAACAAAGCTTGAAATGGTTAAATAAGCTGCATCTAAAGTTAAAGCAGAAAATGTCTCGCTAAAGTTATGCTTTCAGAGAACGAGGAGCCGTATTTGGGAAGCAACAGCAGTGTCGTAATCATCTCTTCCACTTTACCCCAGGAGACGTCTTAGCCTTGAATATGGTGACGATATTTATACTAATCGCAATATAGCCGGTGATAGATACAAGCTCTGCTGCTTTGAACTGTAAATGGGTTGTGTTTGGGAGAAGAGAGGTGATTAAGCGCTGCGAGACGGTATAAGACGGTAAATCTGGGGAAGTAAGCAAAGGCGTTGCATCCCGCCTTCCCACCATAAACAAAAAATCCAGCATAGCTTCTCAAACCCCATATGCCATCTGGAATCATTTTGGATTAGGACAGACTGTGGCAATGTTCTCTTTAATGTCTCACACACACACATAGAGGATGCATCTTCTACCTCTGGTGCCCCCCACCCATGCCTGCCACTCTTCAGATGTGCTGTGTTTAGCCCCGCTTAGCCAAATGAGCTCCTAATAAATGCAGTGCTGAGCCCGTCTGCTGCAGGAGCCCCTAATAATTGGAGCGCTTTCTTCTTCGCTTTTGAGAGGAAAGTATTAATGAAGGGGTGGGGCGGAAGGAGGGTGTTGAGGGTGTATGCACATGAGGGAGTAGGTGAAGAGGTCTGGGTAAGTGTGTGTGCTAAAGGTGGAGCATGTGTGAATAAAGGTAGGCGGCACATGAGCTGGATGTGCATGTGGTGCAATATTTAAACCTGTGTGCTTATACTAATCATTTGTTCATCTGAATATTTGACCTCATGCCTCAAGTTCAGGCAACATAACTGTCTATCCTACTATCTACTGAAAAACTGAATTTTTTTAGAAAAAAATTATATTAAAAGCAATAACTACATTCTGCGAAATTTTTAAAGGAGATAACCTAATTTTTTTAAATGATGTGTTTTGGCTCAATGACTCTGTGTAAAGTGCATGAGTTTGCAGATGTGCATGAAGGAGGGGAAGAAAAATGCAGATGTACAGATTTCTGCATTTGGCTGTCACTCAAAAGAAAAATAATAAATAAAACAAATAAAAGAAAATTGATTGATAATAGGAATGGTTAGTGCACAAAAACACACACACAACCAGTGAAACCCATGAATGTAGGAGGGTTTTTCCTTCTCAAGGCTATATCAATACAAACCTATAAAAAAGAAAAGTTACTACTAGGCACAATTCAATGTGACCAGGTTACAACCAAGTTTCTTGAGTTATTTGGTCATTTTTGTAATTGGGGTGGTCGATGAAGTAAATTTGGCCTGTAAATGCCATAACCAGGTCACCCATCAGCTTTCCCTAAAAGAACACATAGATGACAAGGGCTCACACAAAGTATTTCCTTTTCAGATGACAGAAGCAGGCAAGTACTGGTGTGTAAACCCACTGCCATGAATGGAAACCAGATTGACTTTGGCTCATGTAGACTAAAATGTTAGTAAAATTGATATACAGATATCTATACGTCTAATTTAAATAGTGATTTTTCTTTCTTTGTGGATTTTTTGTGTTAAGTATGGTTGGTTGCAGGTTAAGTCATATTCTAACCAAAAAACAAAAGATTGTTGCGTTTTATTTCTATTAAAAGTGCAAGTGATGAAAAATAATAAATATGGATTCATGACAAAAATGTCTTTTTTTTTTCTTTTGTAGATTGAACAATTTACATTGATGTGTTCAACGTTAGGGGTTAAATGTTCTTAATTACACAAAAAATTCAACGCATTAAACATTTCTAGAGAGAAGCCCCTGAAAACTGAAGCAGCTCACTGGATGTCTTTTCATCCACACACGACAAAGAATAGAGAAAATTGTCGACAACATTTTCTAAATATATTTCCAATAATTTTGTTTCTCCTTCTGCACATTTTAAATCTGATTTTTTAAAATAAACTTTTCTCCATCTTGCATTCTTGGCTACTCTGGCATTGAGGAGACCCTAAGAGCGTCCCCCTTTTTTGGTTATTTTCTATTCTAAGCAGATATGGAATAAAAACTGAAAAATAAAGTGTTTTTTTTGTCTTTTTTAGATTTACATTTGTTTTCACTGGTTTTACTAAAAGTAATTTATAAACTGCTATTTCACAATGTTTATCTGAGCAAATAAATTAATAAATGATGAAAAGTGAAATGTATTATACACATTTTGACCATTAGTTAACACACCCAATTTTTGTATTTAGTGCTTGCACACACACAAATTTAAAGTAGGCAACACCCCCAACTCTTGGAGTGACAGACAGAGTAAAGCAACAGAGTAACACATGTTTAAAGCGGCAGACGTACTGTGTAGTTCGACTCTACATGAGTGAGAGTGAAGGTTCATTACGCCAAACTGTATTGAAAGAATTTTGAAAAGAAGCTGACCCCTGACAGTAGAAAAAAAGTGCGTATAGAAAAAGTCAACACAAAACATGACAAATGGAAGAAAGACACGTTTTTATTCCCCCCGCAATGCGCCTCTCATCGACTCCCACAATAAGGTCCCTGAGTTCTTTTGTTGACTATGCTGTCCCTCCTCTTTCTGTTTTCAGTACTAATTTGATTTCGGGAAATCAGGGTTTTGTCTTGTGGAGTGACTGACAGTTGCTTTTGCCTTTATGAATGCTGAAAAGAAAAAAATGAAAAAAAGAAGAGATTCTGTGGATAATGCTCCTATTTTTTTTTTTTTACCCCGTCGCTTATATCATTCTACAATAATTAATTCCCACACATATCTGCAACATAAGTTCCAGAGGAGATAATTAGGGAAATGATTTAGGTATTGTTCCCCGGCATCTATCAGGAGAATGCTGCAAACTGTTTTTAGAGGAGCAAGTAGTCACTATTACCGTATCTTTAAAGGGCAGCGATTTTGCGTTTGGTAATTGCATGATGGGTTTGAAGCAATGCTATTAATTGGGTGTAGTGAGTATGCATTTATCTTGTTTTCAGTCTCATCAAGCGTGTGTTGTTCATGTTCGTGAGTCTGTCAGACAGAGATAGTGTACATGTGTATTCAAACAAATAAACTATCTCCACGTCGCATTCATTATTATCTTGAGTCATTTCTTTTTCTGCTATCTGTCAGCAAACATTTGCACGCTGAGCTCTTTGTCACACTTTGCACCATTTACTTTGAAGGTTCAGCTGCTGTGCCGTGTTTTCATTGTGTCTGTATCTTGCTCATCGTGCTAACGTCAACAGCTAGCACGAAAGACAACTTTCCATCAATGCCTTCCGTCATAGGGCTGGATATTAAATCAAGAGTTATAAAGTAGCAAAGATAAGCTGCATCAACTGGGTTTCTTCTTTAAAAGCTGAAACTTTTGAAGGAAATTTAATTTGAATACTGTTTTTGAGTTCCATCAATAAACTGTAGCACGTTTGGGTTATTTAGCTAAGTTCTTGAGCACGACATATTCTTTTTTCATTTTATTTAAGCCTACTAAAGACTATAAAGACTACCAAAAAACTATATAGTGCGGGACTATCTAGAGTAAAGATAAAGATACATGCAAATGTTTTATACAACAAAAAAACATTTTAAAACGACCCCCTGCTCTGTTCAGGCGCGCCCTTCCACAAAGGGCAAACCACCTGCTGACAGTAGCACTCTACTTTTCAATGCTTGGATTTAAATTAGTCTTTTACTGAACACATGGCAAACATAACATCACTTTAAAAGATTAAAATATAGATTTTTTTTTAACTTGAGGAACACTTATGCTTTGAGACAAACATCTAAATTGGGGGCAGGTTTCATTTTAAAGTCTACGTCTCTTTATACAATATCCAAAAATGATAAAATTAATTGAGCAGGCAAACTTATAATACTGTACTTGGCAGGTAATGCAATCACCTGCCATCATTTGAATTTAAAAACAAGAATAAAAGTAGAGAAAACTCTGCATCGGTTATTAACTTTGACTACGCTGCAAATGTGGCAGAGGCTGTGAGGTATTTTTCTCTGTGGCATTAGTAAAATAATCACTAAGTATAATTAATGCACTGTACAGTGTTCAGCTTCTTTTGTCAATGGCTGAATGATGAGTTTACAGTGAGAGTTCCTTTTGAAGGCTAAGTGTAGAGAAAAAGAAAAACTGTATTGCTGCTTTTTCTTTTTCTAAATACAATTTTTTTTCAATCTTTTTTTAACCAAAATCAACGGTTAAAGCTGAAGTTAGGATTCTGAAGTTTTTGGAGTCTTATGTTGTAGATGACACCTCATGACTTCTGGGATAGACATTAATGCCTCTATGACCCTAAACTAAATGAAGTTAGAATGAAAATAGAGAAATTATGCTTTTGTACTTTATTCCAAGTATTACACTTCACTGAAACGGAGGAGCCGGTTTAGCTCCTGCTGGTTTGCGGCGCCTTCTGTCCGTGGAGCCAGGGTTTGAATCCAGGCTGCTCCCTATTCCCTTCTCTGTTTCTGTGCCGGTCCCAAGCCCGGATTAATTGAGAGGGTTGCGTCAGGAAGGACATCCGGCGTAAAACATTGCCAAGTTGACCATTGCTAAGGTGAACCCTGATGGGATGAGCCAAAAGAGAAAGAAGAAGATTACACTTCACTGAAACATTCTCTAAATGTTTTTATTCTGATGTATGGAGAAAAGCACAAGGGTCACACCATATAACCTGATGGTTTGTACTTTCTTGAAAAACTAACAATTTCAAAAGAGAGTTGAATTGTGAATAAGAAGAGTGTGAATGGGTGAACAAGGCTGGCAGTCCTACTGGAATTTAGCAGGGTACCTTGACATATCTGAGGGTTTTTTCAGATTCAAGAAAAAAATGTCACATCTCTTTATGTTTTACTGTACTTTCTGCTTAACTTGTTTCTCAGAGCCCACAATATCAATGGTAAATGAATGTATAGGTTTTGTCAGCTGAAATCTGCTAGGAAAGTTTTAGTTCAGGTTTTATGGCTAAAAAGCCAGCACAACTCTATGGTTGTGTAATAATGTGTACAAGATTGATGCATTTGATGTAAAAACAATTAAATTCAGAATCAAAGTAAATAAATAGCTAAAGTAAAAATAATAAATGGACTTAGTTTGAATTGAAAAAGGTGTGTTCTTTGAAATGTGTGTACATGAGATAAATTTAGCAACAAAGCATTCCTTTACTACTGCGTCAGCCATCAAAACTAATGACCAAACCCTAACAACTAATGGCCTGTCAGTCACAGAACCAGACTCCACCCTCATGGACAATAACCAAATCTTATTTAATACCACTTGCCCACTTATTTATGTTTTCAACCACTACACATGTATGTTTCTGCATGCAAGATGGAATGCTTGCACAAATGTCCCGTGCAAACCTCGCTGTCAGCTATGCAGAAGGTCAGGTGTGCAGAGCTGATAGAACCACAGCAGGATTTCAAAGTGTCTCTGCCAAACGGTTTACAGCAATTTGCTTTTCAAACCTCAAACCCAAAAGTTAAATGTTTACAGAGATTATGTGGCTAGAAAAAGGTTCTTCAGTTCTTCAATGGGTTACTGGTGTTTTAGTGTTCACTGTTTTATTTCAGTCTTGGCTCCTTTAAAGGCTGACAGGAAAATACATGAAGGCTGAAGATATTTAATATGTTTTCTTGTCTGTCTTTAGATGTGAAAATTATGTAACATAGGCTACTAAAGATTATTGAATATTAATAAAAAGCATTCTTGGGGACTTAGGCAAAACAGATCTCAGTATTTCAAACATCCATCGCAACTAAAGTAAAGCCATTTTATGGTTTTCCCTTGTGCTACAACTTCCTGAAAAGGTGCAAACATTAGCCACAAGCTTATTACTGTGTGGTACAGAACTTTTAAATGTGGACAGCCTGCAGTCTTGCTGCCTCACAAAGATTGTAACTGCCAGATTCTCCAGATTTATGGATTATTGGGCCCAAATCCATGAAAAAAATGGTTGCACGTTGCCGGTGGACAAGCATTATTGTGAGCCCTCCAACTTGGAGTGCACATGCAATGTATTTGTCAGCAAGAATTCAACTGACTAAAATTGATTTAGCAATTGTGAGTCCTACGTTGTGCGTGCTAGAAATCATAGGATGGAATTATCTTTTCTGTTTTCACAACCGCTGCCAATAGCAGATATCACAGACCATCTTTCTTTTGCAATTATGAGGATTTGAATTACTCATGCCACGGCCACGACTCACATTTTCTTCTTACAAATTCTGAATAGTAATAAATCAAAGCACAATGCACAGAAAAGTCTAAGAGAGGAATGTCAAAAAAGTGTACTTTTGTAAATGCATAAAACTTTGACATTGGCATCAACGTGTTATTTATTAATTTAAAGGAGAAATCTTAATTTAAAAAAAAAAAAAAAAAAAAAATTGGTGGTCAAATTTTCGCTAATAGAAAAAGTCATTTTTTTGCTAAAACATAAAGAAGTAAACAAGATAAAGAGGCGTTTTTTTGGGTGAAAATTCAATACCATATCATAGAAAACAGCACTCCCAGTTTGTTTGCTGTCTGGAAATCCAGGTAAAACTTGTCTGACGTGAGATGCAGGTGGTGCAGAGAGGAAGGGAACCAGACTGTTTTTCTTTCCCCGACATGCCAGAAACCCAATCAATAAGCTTCCGGAGTCTATTCTTACTTCAAGATATCTTATCCGGTTTTCACATATCACCGCTTTGATGTCCAGGTAAAAACATGTTGTGGGATTGTCTATTATTGTCTACTATTAACACCCATTGCTGTTCCCTTCAGTAGTGGTTCTTGCTTTATCATAAATTCATCTCAAATAAATTGGTGGTGCGTTTTTTTTTTAGGCATTGTTTTATTGACGGCTATACATACCTTTATGTTAGACGTATTTGTCCCCCTATTTCTTTTCTTTTTTTAAAGTTGAGCTCCTAATAGTTTTTACAATTTTTTACGTTTTCCTTAAATTGATTTTGAATGACTTAAATCAGTAATGTCCAAAGTCCGACCTGTGGACCAAATGTGTCCCACATTCAAATTTTCCAAATTTCTCCTGTCATAAACCAAAAAAATACAGCCCCTTGCACTTTCTAAGAACTACAATTACTTGCTTGTGATTGGCTAAATTAAGCTGTAGTAAACCTGTGGCAACAACTTACATGCAATTCACAGCCTGAAGGACCAAACAAGGAGAACAGATTCATTTGTTTCTGTGATCTTTTGTTTCTAGTGGTTTGTACTTCTGAACAGGAGAAATCTGATATGTTCTTGTTCACATGATTTAAATTTCAAAGTTTACAGTGAGCACTTAATCATTAATAACATGTAACATTTCATATCAACCCACATTTAATTTTAAATAAAGTTTTATTTCCAGTTTTTTTAATTTAGTTTCTGATCTTCAAATATTGTCTTGACATTAATTTTAGTGACAATGTATTTAAATATAATTCTGAACCACATGAAGGAATTAAAAGTATCCCACTGCAAAAAAATCTTAATATTTTTATAAATATTCAAAGAATGCAAGCATATGGGTTGGTCCTCACACATTTTCACAAAATCTGGCCCTCTATGCAAAAAGTTTGGATACCCGCAAATCTCACAATAACCAAAACACACTACACCCTTGCCACTCTCCTTACCACTGGCACCCCATTGGTTGTTGTAAATAAACAACAAGTACACATTAATTCACTATATAAAAACAAACCCCAAAACAGAAGTTTTATAATACCAAGTATAGATTTTCCCATTGACCAACTTCTGTTCTAAGTAAGGCAGTCTCCAGACCAAGGAAAATTACCTCTATGACTGTGTTTATTGTAACAATTAAAACTGTTGGAAAATTGTATTGGATTAGGATTGTTTTTTTAGGGCAACTTTCCTCAGTGACATGCCGCCCTTGGCGATTGCCATGTCTAAATCCAGCACGAAATCCCATCGCTTTGATCTGATCACTTTTGCATGAGAAGAGGTCATTTCTTTTCCCTTTGCCGCAGAAACAAGTCCATTGAAAACCAGAGCTTCTGTCAAAGAAGTTACACAATAGATAAGTCTAAGTGAAAACAGGCTGGATTTGTGCCAGTTTAGCTGGCAGGAAACTGCAGCAACAACGCAGCAGGTGTGTGGAAACGCAACTTCACATCCAGCTGTCAGGTGTATAGTTCAAGTCTCTTTCTTATTAAATAAATCCACGGCCACTTGACTTTTCACAATGAAATCCAACACAAAATCCAGTTTAGGACCCAACTGTTGTTTAAAGAAAACAATGTTTCAAATAACTGTCGTAATATTGATTGGAGAGAGAAAAAAAATCCTCCAAAAAATAAAAAGTACACTTTTTCTACAATACCAGACACGTATGGAATAAAACACACACAACAATCTTTGAGTTCCCTGTAAGCCATTGATTAATAAGTTTGGTGAGCATTTTAGGCACAGAAACATGATGGAAAAACACAAACATTTCATGAAACAAAATTTCTTGATTAGAAAGAATGATTTTCAGTCATGACTTATCTGCCATCACAGAGTCTGGTGTCATGCCTCAGGACTCTCCATCAAGGTAAAGCAAGGAGAAATCACAGCAATTTTTTTTTTCCATTGAGCCTATTTCAGGGTTGGTGTGTGTTTAAGGGTATGAATGTGTGTGTTTTAATGATAAAAACAAATACAATGTTAGAGACTTATATTGAAATAAAGAAGACTTAGCCTCTCTTTATAGCTCCCTAACCTTTTCAGCTTCTGTTTTTGTTTAAGTTGGAAATTTATAAGATTTATAGTATACATATATACATTTACGTTGTGTTACATGGTAACACAAGTGGCATTAAAAATCACTGAAATTTTAAACACGTTTTAAACCTCTAATCCTAATAAGGCAAAGAAAACAAATTATGAAGAAAAAAAGCAGAAAAGATTCCTCAGGCAAAATCATTAAACAAAAAATACAATTGACATAATCTTTGGAATTTCCACCTCAGACACAATAAGTTGATTAATCTCAGGCCAGCTCCAGAGGACAAGACATGTCAAATGAGGAATCAAAGCTTGTCAGACAGGGGAGACACATGTTCACAGGCTGAGTTAAATGCATATTCTGGCTCTCAGCCTGAACTGCTTGTTCTCTTACTCTTTATATCTTACTCATTTAGTCAATAGTACAAGGTATGTGCGTGATAAAAAGGTCATTCTGTCACACCTGTGCGGACTGCTTTCCACATGCAGCACATCTTCCACCCCCCCTCTTGGCTCAAAGCCATTTCCAACAGAGGGAGATTCCTGCAGCTTGTTTTGTGTATGTTTAAATTATTTTTCAATCAGTCAAACATTTTACGAGTTGTTTTTATACTTTAATATTTTTGTACAGATCTTTAACACAGGCTAACTTTACAAATCCATGCAGACATTCACATTTTCATAAGAATTGTCAACTGATCTGACTGCTCTGCATTTCATTACGAGTTAAATTCATATTAAAGTCCAACATGAACTGGTTATCTATATAAAAGACGCCTGTCCACAACCTCAAACAGTCACACTCTAAACTCCACTATGACCAGGACCAAAGAGCTGTCTAAAGACACCAAAAACAAAATTGTTGATCTGCAACCGGCTGGGAAAACTGAATCTGCCATACGTAAGCAGCTAGGTGTGATGGCATCAACTGTGGAAGCAATTGTTATAAGGAAATGGAAGACATGAAAAACCACTGATAACCTCTCCATCTGGGGCACCCCATGGGATCACAAGAACGGTGATCAAAAATCCCAGAACCACATGGGGGGACCTAGTAAATGACCTGCAGAGAGCTTGGACCAAAGTAACAAAGGCTACCATCAGTTACACACTACGCCGCCAAGGACTCAAATCCTGCAGTGCCAGATGTGTCCCCTTGCAGAAGCCAGTACATGTTCAGGCCTGTCTGAAATTTGCTAGAGAGCATTTGGATGATCCAGAAGACAACTGGGAGAATGTCCTATGGTCAGATGAAACCAAAATAGAACTTTTTTGGAAGACCTCTAGTTGTTGTGTTTGGAAGGAGAAAGTAGGCTGAGTTGCATCCAAAAAACACCATACCTACTGTAAAGCATGGGGGTAGAAACATCATGCTCTGGGGCTGTTTTTCGCAAGGGGACCAGTTCGACTGACCTGTGTAAAGGAAAGAATGGATGGGGTCATGTATCGTCAGATTTTGAGTATCGTCAGGAAACAAAGGAGTGGCTTCGTATGAAGCATATAAAGGAGTGGCCTAACCAGTCTCCTTATCTCAACCCCAAAGAAAATCTTTGGAGGGAGTTGAAGGTCCACAGCGGCAGCCCCAAAACATCACTGCTCTAGAGGAGATCTGCATGGAGGAATGGGTCAAAATACCAGAAACAGTTTGCACAAACCTTGTGGAGACTTGCAAAAAACATTTGCCTGCTGTAATCGCCAACAAAGGCTAAATAACAAAGTATTGAGTTAACTTTTGTTATTTACCAAATACTTATTTTCTACCATAATTTATAAACAAATTCTTTAAAAATCAGAAAATGTAATTTTCTGGATTTCTTTGTTTTAATTTTGTCTCTCATAGTTGAGGTATACCTATGATGAAAATTACAGGCCTCTCTCATTTTTATAAGTGGGAGAACATGCACAGTTGGTGGCTGACTAAATACTGTTTTGTCCCAGTGTATATTGAATTTTATTTTTAAATTTTAAATATTCATTTGTTTATCTTTTACAATTTGAAATGGAAAGTCTAGCTCTACTCAAATCTTTACAAACTCATTGGACATTTATACATACTGGTACTTTTCTCATTTGAGCATGACTTTTCTTTTATATTCTCTTTCTATACCACATTATTATTATACCACATTTCCTGCCCTCTGTTTCGTCTTGTTGCATATGTAGTTTATTTTTAGACTTTACTAGAAAACCTCTACTAAAGATTGACATTAGCTCAGATTTTATGATTTCCTGCATTTGTGCTCCTCTCTTTATGTTTAACACATAATTGTTGCAGTGCATTGCTTTCCCATTCATCCCCTCAGACCATTTTTAATAATATACATTTTCAAGGAGCACAGTGGTGACAAAAATAAAACATCTAGCAGACAGTGGATAAATTGCCATGCCTCACATTTTCCTTGAAAGTTGCTTGGCATGCTGAAAATCTCCCTGTTGCGGCTGAAATTGCAGATGTAGCCTGAAAGAATTTAGAAATAAATGTAAATCTCCGTCTCTCCCTGCCTGCCTAGGGAGGCCGGATCTGTCCTTTGATTCCAGGGTGAGACGGTTGCATTTCAGCGCGGCAGCTAAAATTGCAGCGATGGACTAAATATGGATGTGCAGCAGTGACATTAAAGAGGGGCACATAATTGAAGAACATAACTACAGGACATCCCAGAATAAGGTGGGGAGACGGTTGTCGCGGTGACGAATCGGTCACAAGATGGGGTTTTGTGGGGGGGCAGCTCCTCTTTGGCTGAGACTCTGTTGCAATTTTCACGTCACTTTGGTTCCTTCCGACTTCTTCTGGGTTTCTCTCTCATGCATGGAGGTCTACAGAGCAGGCATTTTCACTTGGAGCCGAAAGTACTGTACTTCAAACAAGATTTACCCTCACTTTGATTTCTTTTTACTGGTTTGCGGATGAGATTTTAAATGTACCTACAGTCAATTTAGAACCATTAAACTGTGTGTCTTAAGACTCTAGCAAGCAATGGGACAAAAACCCTTTTTAAAAATGGCTGCTATGCACTTTATGTTGTGTGTAAAGATGTTTAAAACTTTAAATGGAAATTATTTAACTTGAAGCATGTGGATGTTATAGAAAACCAGACAAGACCTATTTAACATTCAGTATGCAGTGAAGGAATGAAGGCTTAGTGAAGGAGCAGAGAGGATATCAAGCATCTCTGATTGTATTTTTGGTCATGAGTTGATTAGGCCTGTGGGTAATAACGGGTTGAGACATTTACAATCACTGATGACAGCAATCAAAGCTCCCGAGAGCAGGTAATATCAGTATACTGTAAATCAGTGGTAATCAATGATCACATTAACATAGATGGGTATCCCGGTTGGAAGATCTTCCATGTTGAGCGGTGTGATCAGATGATCACGGATAAAAATGGAAGGCTGAACAAACTGAGCCCATATTTATAATCGAAAAACTGTCCCTTTGTTTACTGGAACATTTAATGTGGTTTTTGCAGAATTGTTTTACAGATCCATAACCTAGTTGGTTCCTGACCCGTTTTTTGAGGTCTTCACTTAACATATTATTATTATTAATAATAACACACTTTAGATTGAATCCATTTTAGTCTAAAATTAACAGGGGAAGAGAAAGTCCGTGTTACTGTTTTTAGAAAGATTAATCTGTGTCTTTTCAACCGTTTTGGCACTTCCTGTCACAATTTCTGAATATGCTCATACAGTGATGCAAAAAATGTTTGTCAATCACCAATTCTGCAAGATATCTCACTTAAAAAGATGCAGTCTGTGATGTTCATCATAGATACACTTCATCCGGCAGAGGTGAGACAAAATATAATTGACGAATCTAGGAAATCTAGTTAACGACCTTTTAAACAAAATAATGATTAAGTCTGATGACTCATGTTTTAAATAAAACACTGCAGAGTGAACTGCTGTTACAGACATTTATATACACAACACATGGAGGACCCATCAATATTTGATTTGATCTGTTTTGGAACCCAGACACCCCACATAGACAATTGTGATGCAACCAGTTGCCAGTAAACAACAGAAGAGGCCCCCCAGCTGTGACCAACACATGGTGCAACAAGGCACCGCCATCTGTGAAAACCTGTATGCATCATAAATTAATAAGCATATTTGACAAGTGCATCACAGTCACCCGAGGGCTTCATCTTGTTTGCAAACAACGATACCACCCCTACCCCACAACACCCACTTTTCTCTCTCTGCACACACAAGCACACACACTCCCACAGGAGTAGCGATTGTTTAATGATTCAATTAGCTGTGTAGCATGCTGAGAGCTAGAAGCAAGATGGAGTGATAATTGACAAACATGTTTAATCCTGAGAGGCAGAAAGAGAGAGGAGGGGAGGAAAGATAATAGCAGACAGATAAAGCGCATACAGGAACCACAACTGCATGCGCACACTGAAATGTTTTTGCAGCCCATTGATTCATTAAATTCTGACTCATGTTCAACAGAGAGGAAACTCTGAAGCCATGAGACTGTTGAGCTCCCAAATGGTTGTTTGGGTGTCTTTCCGTTTTTATATGCAACATTCAAAAATGGTTTAATTAAAAAGTCAAAGTGGAAGAACAGTGCAGAACACACTCAAAGGAAAACTCCTGAGTGTATTTGATTTGATCCACTGATTGCAATAAATTAAAAAGCGGGCTACTAAAATGCAAATGTGGCAAAATATCCTTTACAAACCTGACATGAGCTGGACAATATCACGAGATAAATGGTTACAGTTAATAAAAAAAAGGATTATTTATACATTCAAGTCAAATCTATTGTTCCAAGTGACAAGCTGAATATCAGGAAAAAAAAGAAATAAATCTTCTACTTGTCAGCACCCAGCTTTGGTCTGTCTTCAACATTAATAGTCTCATTTGATGTGAGTTGAAGGCTGTTTATCGTGTTGCTGTCAACAGTGCAATTACACTAATAAGATTGACTGGTCAGGCTGCACAGCTTTTCCAAACTAAACATAACTGATGCCTATTGAAATCACACTAATCTTACATGTGTCCAAGGCAAGTTTTGGCTTCAGGTGTTTTCTTTTTTTTTTTTTTTTGGCACACTTGATTAAGGTCACTGTGTAATAAAGAGTTTGTGTGTTCTTCATGGTCATTAAAAAAGTAATTTTTGTTCTTCTGCTGGTAGTTTCTCTTCAGAGATCTCCATGCTTATTTCTGTCTGAACAATGCTAAGTCTATGTCCTGTTCAGTTTTATTTCCTTTTAAAAAATAATAAAATTGATATAGATTTTTTAAAAAAGTTTTAAAAAGGGAAAAAATTACATTTTTAGCTAGACCTAATACATTTTTTGATGGAATACTTGCTGGAGGAGTAAGTTAATACGTTCTGTTTAGATTGAAATTTAAACAACTTTACTAATCAAAGAGGGGGATTTAGCTTTTCATTATTTGGCAACAAACTTCATGCAATGAAAAGTTCTATAATACAAAAATCTTGTACTTAAATCTAAATAAAAGCAAAAGTCACCAAAAAATGCTGCGCCACAACTCCTCTTGACTGTTATAGTATTGATACTCAGCACTTAAAGAAAAAACAGAACACAGAAATTAGAAATATAAGTTAAAAAGGTTTATTGCTTCTGCTCTAATACACATATTTCTTAACAATTTATTAATTGATGATAGTTTCATCCATGTTTGCTGCCTGGCCGCCTTTCAGCACCGTGTAATCTCAGTGGAAGCAGAGTTTGAACAGCTGTTTGGTTTGCATGTCAGCTTGTGTCGACAAGTGTCTGTTTTTGTGTACGCCGCGAAGACTGTGCGTGCGCCTGTGTTCAGGGGGGGAGAGTAAACAGAGGAAGTCAGTAAGTTGCTTTGTATTGAAAAGAAATGTTGACTTTACCTTCAGCTGAGGAGTATTAGCAGAATTTATCTTTAAAGTCACCAACAAAAAAGAAGTGTCTCCTCATGAGCACATCAGACAACCACAAAAGGCAACAACAGCTTCTAAAGGTGAGGGAAGAATAAGAGAAGCTTTTTTTTTTAGATGCCAAGTAGTGAGGACTGTTACTTTAGGACAAAAAAAACCCCAACACTTTCGATCCATATCTCAAATCTACAAAAAAAGAAAATAAAAACATGACATTTTTTATCTGAAAACAGACATAATCAAATGTTTCCTACAGATTAAATAAAAAAAAAAACGGAGAGAGATTCATTTATAACCACAAATTTTTACTTAACATTAAAAACTTTATTTGTACTTAAAAATATAACATTTACTTTTGGATCTGATGGTGGATCCTGCTTCATCTTTACAAATGTAACATTTCAGAGGCTTGTGTTTCCCTCTGTGCATGATAGGCTAATGTGTTAACCTTAAGTGAATATTTTAATGCCAAACAGAGCTGATAGTGACATTTAAAACGGCTGATTTCTCTAAGAAGCAAATTAAGTGGAACGTTAGAAAAACAAAAATGAAGACTACTACCAGAGATGCTTAGCTGTATAATTCATTTTTTATGGGTGAAGGGTTAGCCAATTAATTTAGCAACTCAAAACACATAAAAGAAAACATCAGAGATGATACACAAAATCAGGAGAAAGGAATGACAATGTTGACATGAGAGAAAAGAGGATTTTGACAAACTGAAGATGATAAACTGGAGGACACTGTAAAATGACAAAAAAAAAAATTAAAATGATTTGGAATTTGGCACTTCCTGTCATAAAGGTTGCTGACCCCTGGGCTACATCAACAGTTTCTGAGAGAGCTTGTTACTGTAAGTAAGACTTAGCTCCTCCCACAGGCCGATTAACCTTTTCAATTAACATTTTCAGACCAAATTTCTGCTTTTGCGTTACAAATTCCATTCTGAAAACTCTTGATATTTAACCAACAGTTAAAAATACTCTAAACTGGATTTTAACCTTTGGAATACAAAAATAAGCTAAAATGAAAAACAATACTGACAGAAATAAAATCTAACAATTTTGATGTGATGTCACTTCCTTTTTCCTATTTTGAATGGACATGTATGATGATGCGTAGGGTAAAATGCTTCAGTTTAAAAGTTCTTGGTAGGAAGAGCTTAACTGTAAGTACATTTCTATTTAAAACCAAGTGGAATACTTTTCGGATTTTGTTATTTTGTTTACTTGCAATATATTTAAGTTCAAGTGGCAAACAGTCTCAAAAATGTATATGGCAACATGTGGACGTGAGAGTTTTGAACACAGAAGCCCAAAGCATTCATTAGACCTTTTATTGGAAGTGGCCGCTTGAACTTGTTGCTAACAGCGATGTGAACATACCTTAAAAGCTGTCTGCTAACAGCTGCAAGTGGCAGATGTTGGCAAGTACAAATGATTTCACTCAGATTTCAAGTTGAAATTCTGTATCTTTTTTTTTTTTTACAAGTTTTTGTTTCTGCCTTTGTTGATGATTACTGATTTGACTTAGTGATAAATACAAACAATACAGACTCTTTATTTTCTTGTAGTCTGACAAAAGGATGCCTGTTTGGCTACAGTTACAGCTGCTCCTAAAATTTTTTTTTGACCACTTATAATCGACTTGTGACCCATATCATATGAGGGACTTGACCCAGATTGCCAAATGATGTTGCTGATTATCAGCCAAATCCCAACATGTCAGTTGAGGAACCCTGATCCGCCCCCGAGCTGCAGAAAGCCTGAGAAGATCCTGTTCAGACAGAGACATGCTCAGTTCCCCCCGTTAGCCCCTTGTGGCCTGTGTGTGTGTTAGATAGAGAGGGAGTATGTGTCCTGCTGGGCGACAGAATTACAGGAGAGGTCTGTTTGAGAAGCGCCTTTGAACTCGCTTTCGTCCAGACACACACCCACGCTGCCACAGTTTTGCACCACCATCAACCTGCTCTGGGGACTCTAAACTTCTGCAGTATTCATGCAATAAAAACAAAATAAATACAATATTAATAATAATATGACAAAAACATGAATGTGGTAACATTATTAGGGATTCTCACTTATATCTGTCTCTTTTCTGTCTTGTCAGACACCAGCTGCCACACGGTCACCCTCATTGAGTCTGGTCTTTCCATTTCCCCTCGGCAGTCACCAACTGCTTGTTCCGTACAGAGCATTTATAACCAAAACCCTTTGACATAATCCTTTGGTCACTTCCCTAGGCCTTTATTCCAATCAAGACAATCTTGCTTCATGAAATAATCTTGACTGAACTGGATTATAACAATTGTAAATAATTAAAAAAGATTTGTTTTACACACTTTTTTGTATCTCCATGAGACAATCTTTTTTCTAAATTGGCGCTTTATAAAAATTCTAAGCTAAATTAAAAAGATGTTGAATGTCTTTTTGTACATATTAGCTGAAGTAGTGATGAGAGGTATCAAAACCTAATTTAAGAGGAAATTGGAAAGTTGTTCTCCCCAATCCATAGGAAGGAGGGATGAACTGTGGAGATGAAACTGGAGATGTCAGAAAACATGACATGCACTATTTTCACTATCACTACTGTTCCTATTTTCCCCTAACACATGTCACAACAATGGCATTTTGATCAAATGATACAAATATGTTATTAAATGCACATTATTTTATTATAAAATTAATGTACAGGAGACAAATCTTGTGTAAAAGTAAGATTCACCACTGTACTGTGAAATTGGCTCTACCCAATCTCACAATTACCTGTTTTTTTTCTTTGTTTCCCATTTCTGTAATCAACAAGCAGCTTCAGATATATTTCTAAATGTAAAAGAAAAGTACACAAGAAAGTACCAGTAATGTAAAAATATGATAATAATGGTCCTATTCCCTAGCATGAAAAGCCTTGTTATCATATAAACAGTGAGCATGAACAGATTCTGACTCAAAAGAAGCTTCTCATTGTAAACAAATGAGTAAATTTAAGTTGAAAATGTGTCAAAACATTGAGATTTATAGGACAAAAAACAAAATAATAATAAAACAGCAACAATGTCCCTGTTTTTCCATAATAATAGAGCAAAAAAATTCAACTCCTTAACATTAAGAGCCAATAACCACTATTTTTAGCCGTCAGAAAGATGAGTGTGTCTGCGTATATAGGTTTTAAAGGTTTCCACTTGCTATGCTTCTTAAGCTCTCTACAATCTGAGCTATTGATCACCACTAAAAAGAAGAAAAAAATTAGACTTATATAGGGTTTTTGCTTTATGGATTTTTTTGTTGGTTATCACCCATTTATGAGCATCAACCACTCCATTAAAAAATACATAAATAAAAAAACAAATATGACTTGGTTATTTAGACCCTAAATCACACATAATAATCCTTAAAAATTTACTCAGAGTATTCGGTATATATGAATAAAATTCCAACTTCATCGTTTGTTTTTGCCACTCATCTAAACCTGATCTAGAGTTATCTGGAATACCGCAACAGAACTTAAATCATCTTAATGTAAAGAACTGAAACCTAAATAGATAAAAAAAAAAACAACAGCATTTAAGATAATAAACAGGACCTGAAAAAAGAAAAAAAAACAGACTAACCCTGATCACTCACCAGACTCCCATTTCCCATAATTTATGGACTAAGCAAACCAAACAAAATCATGTAATGATGTACTTTCCTGTCACGGCTGTCTAGCAGGAGTCAAAATACTGCTCCCAGGGAGAAATGTCTCAAAAACTACCGTTGGTAAGAATGCCCTTTAGCTTGACAGATACTGTTTGCAAGTCTGAGCCCTCTACTCTTTCATCTCTTCAATTATTTAATTTTTTTTTGTTTCATCTATTGATTTTCAAGGTAAAATAGATAGGGGACAATTAAAAGTTAAAAGAAAAGGGATTTAAACACATCAATACGTTTTTTTTCTGTTGCAGCCATCCATATTGAAGCAACTTTGATTTTAAGTAAGAAAAATACAAAAAAATGGTCACTAAAAGTTTAAAAAATACACAGTTTTCCTTTGTTTCATTTTGGATATCTTTAAATTTCTGTTGGTGGAGAATCGATATGTTATCTAACAACTTTAGAAGTGTTTTAAGATCAATTTTTATATTTATACACTCACATGAACCTTTTATTTTTTCCATTTTCTTTTTTTTAATCTCCGTTAGCAACTGCACAAGAACACTTGCCTTGATTTGCACAGACAACAGAAGTACATTTTCATGTGTGTCTTTAACATCAGATTTTGACTACTACTATCGAATTTCCTTTTTTTTAGGCAGTAAAATTAAATTAATACAAGAGTAACAACAGCATAATAAATCATGCATGAAAGAGACAACTTTTGAAGTAAAATGTTTGCCCATGCAGGTTCAAATGTCAGTGTCTTTGTCAAATTAAAGAAGATTCATCAGCACACACGACAGTTTAGCACTACACCAACACATCCGCCCTGATAAATGTCAAGTCAGTATAGGAGCAAATGAAATTAAGGAAAGTTCATCTGCCGACACAATACCTTAAATTCTCTGAGTGAGAAACCTCATTCTATATAGCTGAAATACAGTGAACAGACACAGTGAACCCTTTAACCATACTCTCACATATCATGGCTTTTTAAACATGTTCTAGTGAAATGTTGTGATGAGTTTCCTGTTTTTAAAATCAACATTTATATTTGTTCAGAATAAAACAATAATTTTCATTATAGAAAATGTGGAAAAAAATGACAAAATAAAGCTCAATCCGTTAAGACAGTTCCCACACATTCCAAGAGAGGTTACTCCCACTCATCTTTTTAGGTCTTTTGGTCAGTTAACATAAATATGCTTATAATAAACAAAAACAACTACCAACCAAAATATACATTTCTCAGAAGTCTTTGAAAAAAAACAGTGTGCACCAATGTTCTCTAGATTGGCAAAAGTAGGCAATGATGCATTGCATTTGAACAGTTTTTGCAAAGAAAGTGTATTTAAATGTATTTTTTCATAAAATTTCAACAATTTTCATCTTCGGAACACAGTGGATTCATAAATGTTAATTCCAAAATGCTCATATCAATGAGATTTTGACTTCGTGATTTTGATGACATCATATTCGCTATTTAAAAAAAAAAAAAAAAGTGGTATCCGAATTGTTTTAAAATCCCAGGCACTAGATAGTTCCACACTATATAGTGTTTTAGTAATTAGGGATTATGGTGAGTGTGTCAAAAGTTTCACAACCATGAACCTTTGCAATACAATTTGATTCATTTTGGTTCAGTGGTTCAGAAAGCTTTGATTTCTCCACCACAGCAAATTTCGTTCGTCTTCACACACAGACAAGCAGCGCACGATGCAGAGATGGGGAAAATGAGTTCAGTCTTACATCAGAATCAAAAATATTTAGGAAATTTGTTTGTTATTGTAGCACAAAAAAAAAAAAGAAAACATAAGAGAAAAAATAGAATGATATGAAAAAACAAAAATGTAACTAGGTGGTATAATTTAAAAAGTCTATTTACAGTACATGCAGAGAATTGACAACAAGGATTTGAGGCTAGCGGTTCGGCCTTTGTCTGTCAATAGTGATCATTAGTTAGTTTCTTTTTTTCTCTTTTTTTACAAAAAAAAAAGATCAGTGGCAGGTTTTATAAATTCAATTAGGAATACTGTCTTTTATTCTGTCATCAGAAGTTGTTTTAAGACATTTTACGACAACTTAATATTCATTTTAACTGTAAGTTTTAATAATGTAATTGATTTACAGTTAAGTGCTTAAATATTGAATTGGATTTGTTGCTAAAGAATTCAGATTTGCAAAACCAGACTCCCCTCTGGTACAACCCAGTACAAAAAAAACAACACCATGGATTTTCATGGCCCTTAACAGCAAAATACAGCAACCAAGCGACAAAAATGAATGCCTCACACATACAAAACTCCCTGTCCACAGAAACAAAAACTCTTTAAAGTCTTGTTGAAAAGCTATATTCTATAAACCGTTCCCATCTGTGCTCTCCCTTACTTATATCTCTGTCAGAGATGAGCTGATGAGCAGGACCTGGGTCATACCCGCTGCACACCTGACTCTGAGAAAAGGGGCGGTGCCTAACAGGCTGGGGCACAAAACAAGCAAGCCTTAAGTGAGAGCAATATATTTAACTTTTGGTAGATTAGGATTATGAATCCATTTAAAAAAAAACTAACAAAAAACTTGTGTCTCTGACTAAAATAGTACCTTTGTTTTCCTGGGACACCAGTGCGCAAAGTTGTGCTTACAGTTGTCATTTTAACAAGACAAAGTGATAGATAGAAAACAACAACACTTACTGAGTAGAAATCACTGTTTTGGTAATACCACTGTAAATTGCCAGTGTCTCAACCCCCGACTCTCCCTATCTGACCAAGTGAATGTGAGCCACACCTTAGATCAACCTCCTAATGCCTCTAACTCTCCCTGTCGGCTCTGCAAACTGTTTTCCTGTTGCAAGAGCCAACCTGCCCCTCACACTTTGTTTTTCTCGCAGCCCGTGTGTTTCGATGTGTGTGAAAAGCATTGCTGGGTTAGGGCGTTGCTCTGGCTAGTTTACTCACAGAGCAAACAAATTTTTGGTGTGTTTTTTTAACCCAGAGAGCTGCGGCTGACACAGTGTCAACATGAGACTGGAAAACAAGCTTTTTCCTTTCTCGTTTATTGTGCTCTCCATTTCACTGTCTTAGTCTTTTCATAGAGGTCTTTGATTTGCAGCCAGCTTTTGTACGCATTCAACTCTTCCAGTTCCTCCCTCAACTTTACTTTTAGCTGTTTTTATACCAACCACAATCCTCTCTTTTCTTCCGACCTTTCAAGAATTAAGAAAGGAGTAACCACAGAAAGTTGCATTTAAAGGAAGTGACTGAGCCCAGCTTTACATAACTGTTAGCTGATTCCTGCTACCAATTAGTATCTGTAAGTCTTAAAGGATCCTGTTTGTGGGTTTGTTTGAGCCTGGCCAGGTGTGCTGGGTTTGAGCCAAAATCACAGGTTCAAACCACCAATCCCATTTCCTGTGTTGTATTTTATTGTTATCATTTGCTTTGATGTATTTATCTTTCACTAGAATTGACCTTTCAATTTGCACAGTCTGCAAACACCATAGGCTGGTGCTACATAAAACGCTGAATACATGTTACCTAGGGCTACAAAATTAAAATAAAAACTTGAAATGTGATTTTGTGTGTGTGTGTCTCTACAATCGTGGGCAAAACCCATAAAAAAACACATTAAAAATGATATCACTTCATTCAAATAACGGAAAGGCACCTTTTAAAGAGCATTACCGTTTTGTATGTCAACTATGGCTTTTGTGAACACTTTGCCATAACTTTCACTCTCTGTACAAAGATATACTTGACTCCAGGCTTTTCCTGTTATCTTGTCTTAATTTAAATTTCAGTGAAGTGACTTTTGATTTAGGAAGCTGCATAAACTTAAATGAGGCCTAATATACACAGTGTGTGAAAAAAAAAAGGTTTGCAATATGACAGTCCCTGCAGAAAACGCACAAATGACCACATGATCCTCCTTGAGAGAACAATTTTAAAACATATTTGATACATGAGTCAAAAAACATACACTTCGAGGGAAAATAAATAAAGAGAATTTACCGCAAGCCTTGCTACCACCATCAAAATAATAATAATAAAATGTTGCAGGTTCTGTACTCACACAATAAATAAAACTACCTTCTAAACTGAGTTATAGGCTGGTGACCAAGTAAAACAGAGACAGAACAGTAGAGATGCAGGATGGGAAAGCTTTTCTTCTGGCATTGTTTTCCCAATGAGGCTAAGACACGTAAAATAAAAAATAAAATAAAAATAAATAAGGATGAGGATTTTATAGAAAATGATAGGTTTCCTCTTTTTAACATAAAGGTTGGACATGCAACATATACACTAGCATGATAACCACAGTGAAGGACTGTTTTTTTGTACTGTGTATTTAAGTTTTTGCAACTTCTCAGTTCTCCTTCGTTCAAAAATACAAGTGATCTGCACTATGTACTGACACACACACTTCTCCTTTATGGTGCTGAAGTGAAAGCACACACAATGGGACTAAAACACCAACAGCTGACTCCTTAAAATAATTTAAATGGAACTAAATATATATAACAAGCGTTCACGGTTTGGCCTACCTCACCTACTGCTCATTTACAGTTTGCATGTCTTGTTTTGTTTTATTCATTAATGCTATCTGGACTGTTTAAGTTCAAAAGCCAGCTGGGATACTACAGAAATTCACTTCAGATGTTGTACTGACTCTACCCTCTGCTAAAAAAATTAATATTACATTACAATCACATATACATCAGATAAACATTTGGTTCGGTTTCCCTACATATTCCCTCTCCTTAATTATGCCCTCACTATCCCCTTTGTAAAGTTTAAAAGGATGTGAGCTGCAGTGTGCTTTTGTTTTGAAAAATTCCTTATACGACTGCAGCATAGAGAATAGAAAACATGCATGTACAATGAAGAGTTCGTTTCTGTACATGTTCATGCTCAATATTGTTGCACATTCCTGACATTTTCACCTATTCTTTAAGCAAAATCTTCTCAAATGCAAAAAAAAAAAATCTATTAATTTCTTTATAGTGCCTTTGTTTGCCAGAGAAAAAGGTTTTAAATTTGATTAAAATTACCATATTAAGATTTAAATGTTAGACTTTAATTTAATATTTTCTTCCGCTGAAGTACTTCTACTGATCTGATGGTGTAACATTGCAGAATTGTGTTGTTTAAGAAAGAAAAAAAACACAAAAGAAAGCAACTTTAGTTTATTTTGGGTTAGCAACAAAAACTTGTATTTTGCGAACTGGAACCAATAATTTAATAATTTGTGTCTCAGAGTGACAAATTAAAGTCGGAAAACTAAGTTAATCCCCAGCAATATTTTGTAATTGCAGTGCAATAATTATATCCACTCTCTTTTTTTTTCCATAAAGATTTAAATTGAAATATGTAAGTAGAAATCCAAAAAAAACAACAAAGTGGCTGTTTCCCCCCCAAACCCCTCTGCACACTTAATGCAGGCTGAGACCCTAAATAGTGGTATGTTAAAACCTTGTTTAAGTGTTATGAGTTTCTGAATCATACCCTCACTACACACATGCTTGCACACACAGATTCTGGTGTTTTGACTGGTATGTCAGAGTTAAGAGATCAGTGAAGACCACCCTAGAAGAAGGGATAAGAAAGGAAAGTATTTGAGATATGTAGATTGAAAAGTGCATTTTTTCCAACATGCCCTACAAATAAGTTTTATAAACGTTCAAAAGGTATAGAAATGAGAAAATAATGCATATTCATGATTTCAAACAAAATGTGTAAAAGGTTATAAAAATATGTGAAAGCCATAAAAAGGTTTAGAAAGTCAAGGTCCTACTACCTGTGGAATTTTAAAGAGTATTTTCCTTCTATAGAGCTCAGCTGATGTGATGAATGCGTAATTGAAAAAGTGGACATTAGAGATCAGGAGTGAGAGCTACCAAAGTGGAATAATAAAAGTAGAATCTTCCTTGACCTCCTCACCCTCCTGGAATAATATAAATCAGCTTTGAATATGTTTGTATTGTTCAAACCTTTAACTTTAGCTGTGAAAAGCAGCTTCATGTAAACCCGATTGTAAAATTCAGAGGATGTCTTTCACGTGAAGAAGTTTCCGTGGTGACGATATAAGTTCTGCTGTAAAGACATAGGTTTTTGGATCATCGATAAAGAATGTGCTAGACTTCCATAGAAAACAGCATGTGATGTTTTTTGTTTTGTTTCACCTGAGCTATCTTAAGCCTACTTCTGACATGCGCTCTCTTCTGTTTAGTCTCGACAAAGCTCGTCCTCGATCTGGTCAGGTGCCTTCCGGAAAACGTCCGCCCCTCCTTAAAACCACTTCAATGCGTGCACACACACAATCAAAGGGCTTGAAAAGGCTGGGATGCACTCAAGCATGGGCACACACTTGTTTGCATGATTCGGACGTGTTTATGTGCTCAGCTTTAGATAGTAACTAAAACATAAAGAAGGAAAAAGAAACCCCTCTTAGTTCATATGCCTGCAAATGTAGGGCTAAAAGTAAAAAAAAAAGTAGATGAGAATTCACAAAACACTTTTTAATAAGGGTACTGAAAGTATAAAATAACTTGTGGTACATTTAACTTCTCATTAGGTAACTAAAACATTTAAATATAAACGTTTACAGCTACATTTTCTTCATAGCTTGAAAGAACCTCTGTGAATAAAAGACAGGAATAAATACCAACTAAGTAGCGAATAAAATAAAATAAAAAATCAAAACACCTCTATGAGTTTTATGGCTTTGGGAATATCTTATGACCTGAATGTTCCAACATGAGACTTTTTGAGGACTGTGGGGCTCCATGTCAATAACATTTCAGTGTGATGTAGAATTGATTGAAGATAAATTGTATGTGTTGCAGGGCAGATTTAAAACAATGAAAAATAAAATTATAAAACACGCAGGTTGCCATCAACCCTCCCGTCTCCTTGCACCCAACAAAAAGAAAGATAAAATAACATGAATGTAATTCATAGTATGAATAAAAATAAACACCAATGTGGAAACCTCGCTTGAGGCTGATGTGAGGAAGCAATATTTTAGGGAACTGTCCACGCCAGAGACGGACCCAATTGTTATCACAGAGGACGTCACCGTGGGATACCACCTGATCAAGGCAAGCAACCAAACCCGGAGTATCTCACTGCAACAACCCTGTTTTTTGAGAATGGTTGATGTGTGGTGGATCTACCTGAGAACAATAATGGAGTTAAAGCAGCTAAAGAGAGTAAAATACAAAAAAAGTAAGGTAGAAATAAACAAATAAGTAAATAGACAAACCCTAATAGAAAGATTAAAATAGTCACAAAATAGCAAAAAAGAAGTAAAAAGAGATAAAATTGTTTAATTATGAAAAAATGTTTCTATATTCTAGCTAAAAGTCAAATTAAAAAAGGTAGATCTTGAGCCTTTTAAAAACATTAATAGTCTCTGTGGCCCTGAGGCTTTCTGGGAGGCTGTTCCACAGGCGAGGTTCATAATAACTGAATGAGGCCTCGCCATCACTAGCTGCGGTCACATGTGCAAAATATCTTCGGATCAAAGATCGGATTAGAATTAAACTGTTTATATGGGCCCAGAAAAACTTCTTACGATTATAACAAACGTTTACATACGCCTCTGTCGGTCGGAATAAATCATTTGGACATGCGCAGAACTCTATAAAATACTGGAAACAACTGTACAAGAAGAAATATTGAGTTCCGTTGTAAACAAAGAAACCTGCAGCATAGAGCGAGATGATCTTCTTAAGAAGGTTTTATTATTGTTATGATTATTTTTAAGCGCCTGTTCGCTCATGCATTTTTTTTAAATCAGGGTGGTCAGTACTTTTTTCGCAGCAGAGTAGGCTAACACGTGGTAACAATATTTAGCCTTGGATGAACTTAAAACCCATTAGGTCAATGCCGCAATGTGCATCTTGGTTGCACGAGGATGTGTGAGAATAACATCAGCCTTTATTTTGTCTGGACAGCACTGGTTATACAAATCTATGGTATTGTTAACACGGTTTCTAAGTGCAGCATTTCTGCTTTGACAATCCGCCTCCATTAGCTCACACAGCGTTCCAGAGTCGCTCCTCTGCTTGCAGACAGAGTTCTACCGGGAGACAAGGTTCTTCAGAGTCTCGCTCACACAGAGCAGCCGAACGGACTGCGGTCCAAAGCCTCCCTCAGAGCGCACACCATAACAAAGCACCCCTCCCCTGCCCGCAAACACGAAGCTACGAGTCCGGCTGCTGTGCTCACAGACACAGGAGCAGCCAGTCCTGTTTGCACTCCAAAGCTTTCTCTGGAGCGCCACACCGTCTATGCATGACATAACACCAGAGCAGTAGTGACCCACGATCGGAATAAACCGTTTACATGCACCACGATCAGAATAACAATCGGCATAACCCACTTATCTCGATCGGAAAGAAATTTTGATCCGAACGAGTCTGATCGGGGCAGAATATTCCAAACGGCGTGTTTACATGACGCATTTTTATTCTGATCAGGTGTTCATTCCGATTGCTTTTGTCCATGTAACTGCAGCTATTGTTAGTTCTAACTTTAAGAAGAACAAAGGGACAGAGGACCGCAGGGTCCGCGAGGTCTCATACTGGAAAATTATATAAGATAGATATGATGACCCAAAACAACAAAAACATTTATGAATAAAAAAAAAACAACTACTTAAAACCAATCCTGGAAATTGCTCTAAGCCTATGACCAAGATAAATTATTAAATTATAGTAAAAACAATCTAATTCTTCCTTTGCAATCATTATATCAAAACATCTGTTTTTTGCATTCATGTTCTTTTGCAACTATGTTAACTTTCAAATGCAAAAAGGAGCATGTGTAATCATGACATATAATTGTCATCTAACCCAATCCCTGAAACCCTGCTTTGTTCAGTACCAGGTCACAGGGATGCTGTACCCCTACCCCAGCAGTTGTATGGCAAAAGTGGGGTACACCCTAGACATCCATCACTAGGCAATTGACAACCACACACTCACATTCACACCTAATGGACAATAAGTTGTTAATTCACAGAAAAAGCATGTTTTTGGACCACTAGATAAAATCGAAAAGCTCGGACAAAACTGGCTCATGCAAAGGAGGAACATGCAAACTCCACACAGAAAGAAGCCTACCAGGATTTGAACCAGGGCCTGAAACGCTAACCACAACACCAACATGCACCCCATAATCTCAGAATATATTTTTTTATTTTTTTATACCATGTTCCACACTAAAAGACAACATATTTTTACAGAACAATCCAAGAAAGATGATTTAAAAGCAAGAAAAAGATTTTAAATTTTACCTTATAAAGATAAATATAAAAACTCCTTATCTAAACAGTTTTGTGAAGAAAGATGACAAAATCGCAGATTTTTCTGCTCATTCTTTGCACCTGGCACTCCACTGTGTCAGCCTCAGTTTCCGGACGGAAAGATTTAGCTGTAAAATAACTGTAATAAAGTTAAACCTCTTCTTTTGAGACAGGTTACTTGAAAAGCTTATTGACAAGCACAAACACATGCATGCAAACACACAGCTACACACACACAAGATCGAAATAGAAATGGGACAAAGAGAAAGTGCGGAATGTGTTTACGTGCTTTACAACAGATCTTAATGTTTGGGTAAACATCACAGATCTCTCCAACACCCCTCATCAACCTGCCGGTTTTCTCACACACAAACACACACACACACACATTCACACTTTCCAACTAGACCGCACGGAATGAGCCTCGTCAGGTGCAGAGTGTTGACAGTGGCTCTGGTGACAGATAGAGCTTTACACTCACATCCGTCTAGACTGACAGCTCTGACCTTATCCCTGACCCTGTGTATCAAAACAGACTCACGAGCATTTGTCTGTGAGCTGAGCTACAACTATTTGAGCAACTGGTTTCTGTGGATGAAGTGTTTCCCTCAAAGAGGCTACACCTTTACATACAGTAAGCATTCAAACATTCCCAACAATATTATGTCGGGGCAGTCGTTCCTTGTTTGAAATATCTAAATATCAGAATCAATAAGCTGCCTATTAGCCTTAGTCACAGCTGCCCTTACGGGTGGATATGGGATGTCTGCGAGTAAAAAATAGACAAATCTGTGCAGAGCCTGTAGGTGATCCCATGAGATGAAATTGTTGACGCACATTTTTTCTATGAGCATTCTCCAAGCATCAGGTTGCAGTCAACACTTAATCAACACCTTAGGCTAAGTAAGAGTGAAGTAGCGAGACACAGAAATGTCCTACAAATCCAAATTTTTTTCAGCCCAAAAGTGCTGTTCAAATGATAGCTGCATGTTCTTTGGGCATGCCTAGCATGCAGCCTGACTGTTAGAAAGATGGGCATCCTACAAGTTGAGGGCATCTTACTACACTGTACGACAGCATCCCCCAAACGTCATAAGTACTTGTAACTTCCATTATCATTATGAATACTTCACAATACACTTATCATATACACTTACAATCGTAAGTTTCATTTTGATGACGTCGCTTAAGGTGGCAGCACAAGCCTCAAGGAAACTGCAAGACACAGCTGATCTCCCTTTAACATGGGCCGCTCCTGTCTAAAAACCCCCCATGGGCCCGGACAACCCAAAAAACCTGCAGCAACTATTCAAGTAAACCTCCATACAGGTGCATGTGACTAATGCTTTAGGTGTGAATTGGGGGTAAGGCAATGCCTACATTGTAGAGCGGTAAAGCTGAAGTGATGGAAAAAGTGTATGGTGTTGCCTTCTGTGATTTTTAATGCAAATCTTGCAGATACCCATGTTTTGTTGGATGTCCCCTCCTCTGAACAAAATTATTCAACTCTTAATTTGCTCCAATCTTTAAAAACACATAAATTAGCTTAATGTTCATGTTTTTGCTCACTGAAAGATTATGATGGAACATTTCATACACATGTGCCAGGGCTGCACAATATGAGGAAAACTCATAAATTGTGATATTACTGATCAACATTGCCATGACGATATAACTTGCGATACATGAACAAAGAGTAAAACAACCAAAAACATAATTTCCATTTCATTGCAACAGTTGAATTTAAATAGACATAGCTGACCTTCGTCTACATACAGTAGGAGGCGAGCATCTAACACAGCATCTAACAGCATCTAACAGCATCTAACACAGAAGGGTCCATCCAATTGGTCAGCAACGTGAAGGCGTCCATCCGATTGGACAAATGCCTAAAGGGATTTATTTGATTCGTTAAATACTTTTAAAAAAATACAATTTTGCCGTCTTTTGCAATATGCGTTTTGCACAGCTTGGTATCGAGACAACAATAAATTTGGGATTTATTGTGCAGGCCTAACATATACATATACAATTGTACCTTATGCCATTGCTCCATTCAAAAAATAAAGAATAAAAAAGTAAAAGAAACTCACTGGTGTTAAAATCTGCCTTTTTTCTAACTGTTTTGTTTGCATGACATGATGAAAGATTGACACATTTTGCTGTAATTATTCTAGTTTTTCTTGTTTCTCGATTGGAAATGTCAACTGTGCTGGGGGCACTTTCTGGTCTGTCTGTTATGACAGCAATCAGTCAAACCACAAATGGTAAAGATAATGAGTGTGTGAGTACTGCTAAGCCTCTGCTATAAGGCAACAACCTACAGTATAGAAAACTCAAAGGCCTGCTTCAAGACACTTTGTCTCCAAAGTCAAAGCGCCTGTCATGCTTAGACTGTTTAGAGTTGTTGCCTGATTTCCAGCTTCTGTTTCCTGTTTTTGTTCCTTAGAGTAGTAACCTGAAGTGGTTGATCAACTTTAGGGAAGCCACCTCATAGTTTTCTGTCATCTTTGACCCCGAGGCAACTGTCAAACTTCGGGTGTGTCAGGATTGGGCGTTTTGAACTAGGATTAAAGGCTAAAATTAGGCCGAGTATACAGCGGACAGTTACAAGTCAGACTGAAGTTTGACTAAAACAATTATC
Source organism: Oryzias sinensis (assembly GCA_037389245.1). Taxonomy (NCBI): domain Eukaryota; kingdom Metazoa; phylum Chordata; class Actinopteri; order Beloniformes; family Adrianichthyidae; genus Oryzias; species Oryzias sinensis. The sequence continues at coordinate 13,162,907 of CM074498.1, read as the reverse complement.
CTTTCCTGTTTGGGTTCCATGCAGTATCATTTTGAATGAGTTGCCTTAAATGGAATGCCCACTTAGCAAAAAAAAAAACCTTTAAAGGCAGATTTGAATGGAATGCACTGTTAACTGAAAGGATTAAAAAAAGATTTGCCTTTAACGGTTGGATGACAAGAAGAGAGCGCAGGAATGACTCGTCCAGGACATTCTTCTGAGGCAAAGTGTTGCTCGCACACGAAATGTACGAGCATGAAGGTGCCCAACCTTGCCAGCTCTCTCTTCTCCCTTCTCTTTTCAGCCGCACACAAATGTACAACCCTGACTTCCTCCTGTTGTTGTGTGTTTTTTGTCAGTCTAATCTCTGCTCTAATCCTCACACTGCTGCCAGACAGACAGGCCCACCCAGGTGAATGAGACTGAACTCAGCTCCTAAGTGTGAGTGCGTGATTATGCATGTTTGTGCCGAAGACACAGCTGGTGAATGTCAAGGGATGTGACTCGATCACACTCAGGACATCAGTGTTCAAAATGAATTCATGACCCGTTACCCACCTTTGACATTACGACAGAGTGAACAGGATTATGTCGTTACCAACATTAGTTTTGTTTTCCCACGCTTACTATGTCCACTCGTGTGTGACTCCTACATGGTGTAAATGTTATCACCTCTAATATTGCGTGTGGAGCTGTCCCCCATTCAGAAACTAACACAGGAAGCACAAAGCAATATGTCAAGGCTTATTGTTTTTCGCATCTTGCTTACTAGGATTTGTGCATCTCAGCTGAAAAATACTTTCGACAGAAATATCACGGATGAAAAGTAAACAATCGTATGCAGGGGAGCTCCAGAATCATCCCCTTGTAGACTAGCAGTAGCATGTTCCCAGCAGCATTGCGTGTCAGTGGTTAGTGACTACATCATCAAGCCTCCAGGATCAAAGATTTCAAAAAGACACATGGATTTATTTGTTTTTATATGACCAGACCTTAACTTTGATAAATACATGCTCAATTGCTGTAGGTGGTCTGGTGTGTTTGAATAAAACCAGGTTTTGTGTACTTAAGAGCATATCAGTGGAAGGACTGAAAAAGGTGCTGGATGAAGACAAGGAATAACGGGTATAACAGGGAGAGTTTTGTAAAAAAATAAAAATGAAAAAAAATAATCTTCATTCTCACTAACAACACAAACAATGAAAGTCATATAAAATAAAATAAAAACTCATTTTAAGGGTCATTTTAAACACATTTAAACAATGCAATAATATCACAGGAATTAAATGGAATAAAACATAGTCAAAGAGGAATTCAATTTCCACAAAACAGAAAAAAGTACACGTTTTTGTTGATGTGGTGGCTAAACCTGTAACTTTTTTTAGGTGTTGTTTAGATTGAGCCTTCTAGAATTATTTGTTGAAATAAGTAGAAGTATGAAAAACAAATAACTTTATGCACATTTTGCAAAACCTTTTAACAATTATTTCTGGCTATATAAATGGCATATACTTTTTTAGCACTTTTCTTCTTTGAAGGGACAAAGTGCTTTACAGTCAATATACATGGTGCACATTGGTCAAGAAGTTTAAAAGCATCTAATCGGTCTGATTTCCTGCAGCACTAACTGGCTGCCACCTGCTTTAGCTGCTTGTTGCACCGTGGATCTTGTATGCTCTTTAAGACATCCTAAGAAATTACATACCTAATTATACCATGTCATGTGGTTATCTGGTGGTTTAGCATCCACTTTCATTTAAAAAACTGCACTATAAAATATAACTTTGAAGATTTTTCCCAATTTAATCCATGTTCTAGTCATTCCTAACTGACATTCAAAGCTAAGTTGCATTTTATGTTCAACTAAGACCTTCCGCTTTTATTCTATACACCGCATATGAAAAACCACTAATCCTTATTTATGCCCTGCCAAGCCTGTCATGTTCTAAGCTGCACTTGCATTATGGCCAGTGGCAGGTAAAGTGCAGTAAGCCTGACTGGATGTGGCAGCAATCAGAGACACTGATGGTTAAGAGTGTACTTCCAAAAAAGTAGGATAGGCCTACCTACTCTTACAAAATTACTGTTGACAGAAAAAAAACTTTATTAGGGGGCAGCAAAGAAGTTATCGAGAGAGTGGGGGTTATGTTGGCAGTAGTGGAGCTGAAGCAATATATATATATATATATATATATATATATATATATATATATATATATATATATACACATACACAGTACAGACCAAAAGTTTGGACAAAAGTTTGGACAGACCTTCTCATTCAAAGAGTTGTCTTTATTTTCATGACTATGAAAATTGTACAGTCACACTGAAGGCACCAAAACTGTGAATTAACACGTGGAATTATATACGTAACAAAATAGTGTGAAACAACTGAAAATATATCATATTCTAGGTTCTTCAACTGCTTTGCAAACTCTTGATGAGATTCAAGAGGTAGTCACCTGAAATATCCATCCATCCATCCATCCATCCATCCATCCATCCATCCATCCATCCATCCATATTATGGTGGCCGCAAGGAAGGAGGCCGAGGACTAGTGAGTGTAGAAGCCACTATCCAGGATGAAACATCCTAGATGCATGAATACATCAAGCTCAATGCCCCAACTGACATATACACACATACATACATAGTGGCTGGGAAGCTCAGAGTAGAGCCGCTGCTCCACCACATTGAGAGGAGCTAGTAGAGGTGGCTTGGGCATCTGGTTTAGACATTACCTGGACGCTTCCATGGGGAGGTGTTTTGGGCATGTCCCACTAGGTGGATGACCCAGGGAAGACCCAGGACAATTTTTAAGCAGCTAATTTTACTATTTTTATCATTTTGTTTTGTATTTATTTATCAATTTTTATCTTGTTTTATGAATTTATGCAAGATTATTAATCATTTATATTAATATTCCTTATTTCAATGTTTCATTGTTTATTGTTTTTATCAATATGTTTACTTTTTAATTTTCATTTGTATCTTAATTTTTCCGGTGCTTCCTCAGTTGGATCCTCTCCCTGGTCGGCGACTGTCCAGGAGCTGCAGCTCTAGATGGGGACCTGCATTGCCACTCAGCTGTGTTGAGGCTGGTCCCTACCTGCAATGCTGCATTTGGCTGGCTATGCAGCTATTCACAGAGAGTGAGGTTCCAAATATTAGCGTTTCCAAGAACCAACATTTTCTTTTTGTGCTCAGCCTATTTCCCATTCTCTATCCCCATCACTTAGGCGGTGGAAGGTGGAAAAGGGGTTGGGGTTTCTATTTTTAATTTCTTGCTGGTTTTTATATTATTTATTTTGCTTCGTCATACTGCAAAGCACTTTGTGTTATGTTTTTATAGGAAAAGTGCTGTATAAATAAAGTTTGATTTGATTGATGTGATTTGATGCTGGAGGGACTACGTCTCTCAGCTGGCCCCGGAATGTCTTTGGGTCCTCCCAAAGGAGCTGGAGGAAGTGGCCAGGGAGAGGGAAGTCTACTGCCTACCCATAACCCAGGAAACAATAAAACACGTCATGCCTGCTTAAACGTTGTCTGGCTAAACAAGGTCTGTGTCAGGTGCTGGGGAACCAGAGCACCCTGATGGAAAGTGGGCTACTGGAACAAGACAGACACTGGACTACATGTGAGAATAAGGTTCTGCTGGAATGCTACTACACAAGTAATCCTATTCAGAGAGGTTACATGCAGAGAATGTGGAGTGAATGGATTCGAAACCCACAATCATGGCCAGAACGCTAGGTCAGAGAGAAGGCTATACCACACTTGGGAACACAGCCCCAAAAACTACCGTTATGCTGAGCGAGGTAGCAACTGACCTGAAAGACAAGATCATGTCTACAATTGACTGACAGGTTAGCAATACAAGCCTGAGCTTCATAAAAATGAGTAAAAGCCACACCATGCATCAGAAATTCAAATAGCGAAGACGTTAGTAAGTCAACATTTTTCAGCCAGGAAAATTACTTAAGATTTTGTCAAAGGTACTTTACAGTATTTCAGAGAATTATTCACAAATAGAGAAAACTTACAAACTGAGACTATCCATAGTAGATTATCTTTTATACAGTTTTTTATGTTTTGCCTTTCTGGTTTTATGGCACTTATTTTCTTTTTCAGGTGTTAACAGCTTAAAGTTTTGCCACCCTTGTGCAAAACTCTGGCCACATGCATAATGAGGTGCACTTTGAAGTGCAGGGCGTTGGTCTAAAAAAAAAAAAGAAAAAAAGAACAGAGGTGGAGAGAAAAGATTCAAAATAGAAAGAGGAAGAAGGAAAAAGATCGGTGGAAGTTAAGGAACCCAGGAGAAAGATGAAGACAAGAAGAGGCAAAGTTTATAAAATAAAAATGATAGACAGGGAAAAGAGCATGAATTGGTGATGACAGAGAAGTTGAACTTCTGAGAGCCTGAGAGAGGGGGAGACGCTTCTGTTTGTAGGAGTGTGTTTGTGCGTGTGCTAGTATCAGGGGCAGACGGGGCAGGCGGGCTGCATGGTCTAACTTGCTGAAAAAGCACCTGAAGAAACAACACAAGGCTGGCATGATAACATCTACCCTGCCTACCCGTCAAGGCCAGTGTGTGCGCAAGTTTGGGAGTGTATTCAAGCTTGACATGTTGTTTTGTCGTATACTGCATATTTGTAACATCTGGAACCCAGACGTTCTTTGAAATGTTGTCTTTTTGTATCTATACCGTGAACAAAATAAAGTACTAACACTCGCTGAAAGTAAACTCTGTGTTGCTTGTTGAAAAATTGCACATTTTTTTCCATGTCTTTTACAATAAGTGCTTAAATTGCACATTTTAATGATCTATTTCCAGAAGCATAAGGATCTCTGATGTAGTAGCGTAAATTGATTTTTAAGAGAATCTTAAATCTGCCATTACGGTATTTGCATTTGATCAAAAATTTTAAACACTATCACCTACACCCTTGCCTCATGGAATCTTGAAAAGTAATATTACAAGATTTAAAGTTACAAGGTTAAAGTCAAAGTGAGCATACCGTCCAGCAAGTGAACGCCACGTGCAGCAGCAGTAGAACAGACCGACTAATCTCAGTTTAATCAAACTGTCTTGGATTTGAACAGGTAAACTGAATGTTTATTGATAACATTGCACATTTGGAAGCTTTTTTGTTTGATTTATATGATTAAGTTATTATTTCTTCATTTATCGGTATCCCTGTAGCTGTCCACCTCCAATCCTTTTCACTGGGCCTAATACTCTGTCGTACCATTGCTTTCTGAAATTCATATATTTTTTAAGATTGTCAGCAGAATGTTCATTTTTTACTTACAAAAACATACTTTGTGGGAATATTTTTCCTGCCAACATGCATTTCCAAATGCAATCTCTCATCCTTAGCTTCCATGAGCATAAATTATATCATCTATTTAAAAGAAAAAAAACAGCCTTAACCAAATACCTTCATAATTACAACGTAATTGTTTTCATTATTTGTTTTGAAAACCATTTCAACATTGAGCCACATAAACAAACGCCATGCAACTTTTACACATCTGGTTTGTGTTTCTGTCATGGAACTTTAAAAAGTCATAAATCAAGAATGGTAATACAGAAAGTATATGAGTTTTTTTCTGTAATAAAGTGTACTTTCTAAAAAAAAGTTTTACAAAAAACTTTACTGAATCATTTGATTCAGTAAGTTAAGAAAGTAATGATGAAGTTTGGCCAGTAGAACAAAGGTTACAGTGGAGAATGTGATTTTTCGGAAGGTGTTAGTTGATAGTACACCTATCTGTTTGCAATATGCAGAGTAGTGTCAAACTGTCTGTAAAAAAAAAACAAAAAAAAAAAAAAATCAACTCTTTGCCCCTTCCTTGTATACTCAATACTTGTTCAGACTCTAAACGGCTGGACTAACAGTTTCTGCACAATAACACTCCTGCAGCCAAAAGGTAAGTCCAATCAATGGATTTTGGAAGCATAACTGTCTCAGAGCGAAGTCCTTTTATTTATATTCAGATGTTAATTTGTCTGTTTACAGATGGTTAAATAAAGGGTGTATAGAATCAGTGCCAAATCAAAAGCAACACATTGTTTTTTCTCAGGATTTGGATCCAAGATGACAGATTTAATTAAAAGAAATGTCAGGAAGAATGTGGAAGTGTTATTTTACTCTAGAAATCAAGTAGATGAAAAAGTAAAGCAGATAATCTTTGTATTTTGGTTAAACGGTTTCTATGTCAGACACCAACAATAGGCAAAAAAATCTTGACATGTTTCAAACACAGAAGTTTTTATAGCCTTTATTTTGACTTCCATAAGCCAAATCACCTAATTGCTGATTAAGAGATTCGACCAGCGGTAGATTTTTGTCAACAAAATTCAAAAGTTAAACTCTCAATCTACTTAGTTGTACTTCATAACAATAAAATACAGTATTCTGTAAAAATAAAGCTGGATTGTCTCATTAGCATGATACAGCACAGCCTTTTTATGTTGTCTCACAACAAGACAGCAAGAATATAGCTGAAGCAGGAGTTTTCACAGTTCACAGCCTTTTAAAATCCAGCTATTTGTTAAAAATGATTCCTGTTAAGCAATTGGTTCTGCCTCCATTGATTTAATGAAAAGACCCAGATCATTTTACAAGCACATATTTATGGGAAATGTTGCTCAACAAAAGATTCTTGCTTTGTGTCTCCAATAACAATTTGATTTCTTGGGTCAACAATTCTTCACAATATTATTTCTGTGTTAATCAAACTTTTGGATTCACTAATACTAAATTAAAATTATTCATCAAAACTGGTAGAATTGAAGCCACTGTGGCTCATAAAAGAAAATAGACAAAATCTAAGCAAACATCTTGAGGAAAAAAGAAAGAACTGGGTAATAATGTCCAACTTTTATGTACATTACAGTATATCTTTACAGGACATTTTACAATATTATCAGCATAAACAGCTCATACTAGCTTCTAAATCCAGTGAAAAAAGCCTGATAATGTGATCTTGTCCTTCTAAATTCTTGACAAGAATATCTTACAACCACTTCCAGAAATTTCAACTCAAATATAATTATATGCAAAGATATTTTTTCCATATACCTAGACCAACTGCACGTCAACTAGAAGAAATAAAACAAATTGAGATGATGCAAGGAACAATACTTTAATAGTACTCTGAAATTTGGGTTAGGAAAAACGTGTGTGTAGGTTTTTTCTCTCTACCTAAAAGTGGCCGACTTACATCGGATACTCAATTGTAAACTTTGCTTCACTGCACAAACACATTACTAAAGAGCTGACATTTACAGGGATTCTGGTGTTTAGGAAAATGCAGCTACACGTCACGACACTTTTTTCTGATTTCACCTCTTGCTCTGTCTCTCAGGCTGAGATGGATTAGTAAAGTTCTGCTCTGTTTACCTCCACCTGTCAGCGCTGTGTGTGCATGCGTGTTGCTGCGCACGAGTGTGTGTCCTGTGCACTGAGCCATGAGAAGCAACCGCAAAAACCCTGCATCATCGGTTCTGTCTAGGTGACAGCTAGGCAGTCCCACCCAGAACACACACACACACACACATTTAGGGTGTCGCTTTTAGATATTTGAGCTGAGTGAATACGTCGAGGTCTCCAGGCCGATCAGCCGCACAGCACACAGAATATAAAAAAATCGATGCCACATCTCCTTTTCTGTTTCCACTTAAGTTGAGAGGAAAAGATATAGAGATGCAAAGATGGAGACCTAAAGAAGAATGAGCAGGGGAGCATGTTGTCTTGTTGTGTGGTCTCGTGTGAGTGTGAGGGAGCCTCACCTCCACGCCTCACTGCCATCCCTCCTTCCTCCCCCAGCTGCCAGAGCCTGCTGTGGCCTGTTAGCAGGAAGTGTTCTCCCACCTGACACACGTATAGACACAGAACTCAGACTTATTAACAAAATACCCCCTTTAAAGTTTACAAAAAGCAATCATTTTTTTAAAAAAAACTTTGGAATTGAAGATTTCCCAAGAGTTTCTGATGCTTAGCTATGCTGGTGTAGCTCTAGGCTGATGAGGAATGTCACATAATAATGCCTTCTACACTTTGGTCGTCTTGTTATGTTTCATCGTTTTTTGCCAAAATTAGAACCTAATTTACTGTTCCAGTGTGTCAGTAGCACTTTGCTCCTTCCCATACAGGATATCAAAGGCCCCATGGAGGCCACCTCAAAAGAGAACTTCATGACTTTCCAATTGAGTCACTGAAAGTAACTAGAGATGCTCCAACACACCAATATGCTTTTAACTTCAATGTAAAAAAAAAAGTTAATAGGAGTGTGTTCACTTCACTGGAAGCATGGTTCTAAAAACCTGTGAGCTTTGGTTGAACTGGATCTGATGTTATCCAATCCTGATCTCTGCCTTGACAAATTAAAAATAAAATAATGGAGAGAGTACACCTTCATTTCTGGCACAATTAGTGATTACTAAATCCTGTTCAGCAAGCTGAAAAACCTTCTTAAAGCCTCCACGCCTGTAACTGTGGAGGAGCTATAGGGTATTTAAAGCAAACTAATGTACAAATCGGATAAAGAGAAGCTATTGCCCTCACTAAAATGGACATACAGTGCTTATTTTGTCTTCGATCATAGGACACACCCTGAGGAATGAGCAAACTTGGCAAGGCCGCCCTTGGATGAGAGTGTAACGGCCAAAATGCCCAATGAATCCAAAGTTTAAACCAATGATTATACTTTCTGAACAGACAGGCAAAATAGATCAATGAGCCTCATCCTTTTGTAACTTTTCTTAGTTTCATCATTAGTTTAATACAACGTTGCTATGTAATTTTGCGCTAATCTTAACCCTAACCCTGACCTTTTGGTTACTACCAAAAACACACCATTTTTTTTTTCTTTTTTTTTTTACATTTATTTATTTATTTTAAAATTTTGTTTATTTATTTTTTAATTTTTTTTATTTAAAATTAAAACAAAATAAAATAAAAAAGCACACCATTTTTTATTTTGAAAAAGCATTTTTTTATTTATTGATACTTTATAGTTTGTTTTTTGCAATAATTTTTCCTTATTCTTACTTTTTTACATATAGAAATAAAAAAATAAAAAAAACAAGAAACACATTTAAAAGGCTCAGGGGAATTTAATCAAATTGATTCTGGATATTATTGGTGATACCCAGCCCTAGTCGCTACTAGCACATATACTTACAGTTGGAAGAGGGGTGGTTTGAAATGTTGAAGCGGAAAAAATCTTGTTCAGGCTATATCTTTCACTGCCCTTTTTTATAAGACTTGGTGTCATATAATTCTGGCTGGACATAAATCAATAATTTTTCCTTTATGATCAATTTTCAAACGGTTGGCACTTCCGTGAATTTAAAAGGATGGCACCCATACTACACCACCAAATCCAAGTCCCTGATTGATCAGCGTTCAACTGGTTGAACTTTTGACGCTTGCTTAATGTATAACCCAAAAACTGACTTATAAACATGCATAGTGACACATGAACAGGAGAGTTTTGAACACAAAAGCACAAAATGAAGATTTTTTTTTGCATTTACATGGACTTTTCCTTGGAAGTATTTGCTTGAATGCACGCTGCGGAGGCTGGTGTGAACCTAGCAGTAGATGCATTTAACAATAAAAATCTAGACAATACTAAACAAACAAACAAATAAATAAATCGCTGGAAACAAAAAGAAACCCCAAAGTTTCGGAAAAAAACTGTAAGCAATTTAGGACTACACAAGACACATGGAGAACAGAGATTAAGACCGGTGCACAAGAAAGAGTGCAATAACAGTAGAAAGTTGATAAAAAGATGCAAGAAAGAGAGAAAGGGACAAAAAAATTATCATTTACCGGTAATCTCCATGTTTTTTTTTACCCCTCCAGCATGTCCATCATTAATATTTACCTAAACTATGAGTACTGCACTGTAACAGTTAGGTCGACTGACCATTTTATTCATTTTTACAGTAATGTTTGCCTTGTGGGTTCAGAGAGGGGTGGCTTGTCTAAGTACCTGAATTAGAGATGGAGGAAGGGAGAGGTAATTAGAATCCAATGATTAACGTTCTAATGAGTTTATTCTCCAAGGGGATTAGCATGAAGGCTAATGGCTGCTGTGCTAAAAACATCCCAGAAAACGCAACACACTAGAGACAAAAACACAGGCGCAGGATTTGCGGATTCGGGTAAAGAAGAGGAAATACCAGTTTGATGTTGTTGTTGTTTATAGAGTTTTAGAGTTTACTGTTAAGTTGTGTAACCTTGGTATGACCTCAGGCGCAAAAACAAAAAAACAACCCCAAAACCCAAAGGTTTAGCACAGAAGCAAAGAGAGGAGAAATTTGCAGGCATGACAGCCAGAAACTCTGTAAACCAAAATAAAGAACAAAAAAAGATATATATTAATGTGAAGAAAAAGTTAAATCAAGTGTACAAAATATCATTTACATAACAAGGTTTTATGAAAAAGATGTACTCAGAAAAAATGTATGCAATAAGAAAAAAACAAGATTAAAGTATCTTAAGGTCACAAAGAATAGGTATAAATATGTGTTATACTTAGTTGCCATGACTGAACAAAGCTCCCACATAGCATTGAATTAAATAAAAAAAGCAAATTTCAAAATCAGTGCATGGTAGTTTATAGGACATACATGCAAAGGAGCCTTAATTAAAGTTTAAATATAACCAACAAAGAAATATGAAAGATGAATGGAGATGCAGACAATTAATATAAATGGCAACAGTGAAACCTTGCAGTCATTTTAAACTGTGCAAATCCACCCCAAATGCTGAAGATTTTGTTCAAATAATGAAGAAATTGTTTGTGGTTTTTACACACACGCACACCCACACACATGTGCACACACACACGGTTTTTTGTGTGTGTGTGTGTGGGGGGGGTATAAACATTTTTGCATCTTACTTTCAATCATATGCTGCCTGCATCCAGCAGAACATTTGGAAAGGGTCGATGACTGGGTTAGAAAAACAGATACAGAGGGTGAAAAAAAAAGAGAGTAAAAGTATATATCCTTGTAACCAATTGGTTTTGGAGTGATAGGGAGAGTGACATTCGGGTTGGCTTAGCCCTTTTCTAAAGGAAAAGAGGAGATTAAGACAATCCTCAGTGAGCCACCTTCATTTCACCAAGGTGCTTAGGGAGCCAGGGAGCAAAGAGGATTGTGGGAGAGAGATGGGGCTTCTGGGATAGCGCCGTGTGGATTTTAGAAGGTATTAGTAGTAACGCACTCCACCTGAGAAAGACAGAACAGACTGGAGCACCGACACTGGACACTCTTTGGTGACTCACGCAGTAGCCTTGTCAGACTTTTAACCCACACGTGGAAAATTCTCCATTAAAATACAAATGCAGTTGATAAATATAAATATTTATGTTTGTATATTTATATATCCCAATAAATCCCACTTTGATTGCTTTGAATACAGAAATATTTTTTTGTGAACCTTTAGTGACTCTTTAAACAAAAAAAGACCCAATGAACCACCTGATGAGTCACTGAAGATGTCTTTAATGAGCAAGTGATACCTCAGTTAACTGATCTGTAATAAAGTGTAACTGAAAAGTTTATTAAATTTTAGCGTCTCAAAACAAATTCATCTTTCCATCTATTTTCTGAACCCGCTAAATCCCTTTTGGTGTCACAGGGTTGCTGGAGCCTATCCCAGCTACTGTTGTGCAAATTCAGGGTACACCCTGGACAGGTCACTGGTTTGCCACAGTAGTGCACACAATCAGATTCATAGATGAGGACAATTTAGAGACACTTATCAACATGTACGAAGCATGTGTTTTGGTCTTTGGGAGGAGTCCCCGGATAAAAACCAACTCGAGGGGAGAACATGCAAACTCCACACTGAAGGGTCCAAGCTGGGATTCAAACCCCGGCCTTCTCACTGTGATGTAGGAAGGCTAATCACTACAACACTTTGCAGCCTCAAATTGTAGCACAAAATGAATTTCAGCATGCTTAGAACTTTTTAAATATGTTTTAATGCAATATTTAAATAGTTTGTTGAGAATCTTCAGAGTTGATATGTCTCATTTGGTCAAAGGTTTGGTTCTGTTCATGAACGCATCTAAAAACTAGGAGGTGTCCTAGTCCTTTCTTCTTTAACATTTTTCTTCTCTTTCTGTCAAATTGCACAACACATAATTTAAAAGGTTGACAGACCAAAAGCTTCAATAACTGTTATGAGAAACACTCAGTAGCTCCTCCTTTTTAACCATGGGCTTTTGAATTCTGTCATAATGCCAACTACTTTTAAATGAAACCCAATAGTCTAAGAAAACCTTTAATCTTGAAGGTAGTAAATTAAAAAGTAGATTGACAAACCGATGAATTTTATATGAAATTTCTTTCGTCTTGATTTTATATACTAAAAAGAAAAAAGTAAATGTTTTAAGCGCATGTTGGTATCTAATTACCTGTAATCTTGACCCTTTCTATTTTACACAATAAAAATAGACAGTACTGCATGTTTGGAAATTAACTCTTGGTCAATATTATACTAGAAAAGGTGTAACGTTGCAAAGAAATCCCTGTGTTTGAGATCAGGCAAGTAAACTATTGCAGATTTACAGTCAAATCCTGCAATTTACAGGATATTTGTGCAGCCTGGCATTTTGTGTTGCATGCAGAAAATATCACATTACATCCCAGATGCTCTGTAATCACATTGGATTTAACAGGCAAATCTAAAGCAGACAGCTGACTCAGAACTCTGATTACACTTTATTTTGCTGTATGTTGGGATTTTTTATTTATTTTTTATGCAGTGCTATGTTGTTCAGATGCAGCATAATCTCATCTGGGTTCTGCTGGTTTGTACCTTTGACTAAGACATTGAAGAATTAGGGAAGAGATTAAGGTGTGTGGGATAATCTGTGAGGTTGTGGTTTTTGTAAGGGGAAAACATGGATAAGCATGACTCTGAGCATCTTTCTGCAGATGTGAGTGGAAATGTGCAGGTTTGCACATATAAAAGTTTTATTTCGGAAGGTGATTTTGGATGTCTTCTGAATCAAGTTTCTGATTTACGCTTTGGCAGAAAGACACAAACTCCCTCTCTGGAGTTTACATGCTTATTAGGACAGATGCTCACTGGTACCCTGCCATTCTCCCCATGATATGTCATGTTGGTTAGATTAGTTGTCAGCCTCTTTGTTAAAAAGGAGATTTATGTGTTGGTGTTTGGCTTCAGTGTGCATCTGCGTGTATATGACTGCATTAGGTTTGTGTTTGTGTGTCTGGGTGTGTGTGCAGCCTCGGGGTAAAGCAACACGACAGCTGCGAGAGGCCTTTTAAATGATCCACCCTTCTTGCTTTTCTCTCCATCCATCCATCCTTTTTTCTTTAACATCCGAGTAATAGAAGCCCTCGGAAGGACCTTTTGATCATCAGTCATAAGTGTGAATATAAGATGCTGGAATCTTTACCTTCCATGAAGGAACATCCCTCTTTTTTCCCCCTGCTAAGTTTAAATTATCCAGACATTTTTACAATCATATTCATTTTTTTAATAAGTGCTATTTTCAAAGTTTCATAAGACAGAGGTTTGCTGCATGACAACTATAGCTTTAATTATTAGATTTTTTTTGATAACATGTAAATTTAACAAAATCAGTTAACTTAAAAGTTAGTAGATTTAAAAACGTATTGAAAGTTTTTAACCATTAAGACGGTGGGTTTCGGTAATGTTAAACTGCTTTTTATAATACTAAACGCAACATCTCTCAAACATCTCTCAAAATCGCTGACCGAAATAGGCAGACTCTTTGAGTTTTTAAGTTAGTACACTTTTTTTTCCACGCAGGATAGTAAAACTTGTATTTTTTTATTTTATTTAAATTCTATTTTAGTAGAATAAAAAAAAGAACCAATAAATAAAAAGTTGGAAACACAGTAGTACATAGAACACTATTGAAAAAAACTATTGAAGATCCATTGATCCATTTGCACTGCTACTCCAGTGCAAATAGCCATGAAAAAGGCTGTACCTCTTACCTTAATAAATTAAATACTCCACATATTGTCAGTCTCGTCAAGTCTGAATAAAACGTGGTAAAAAAAAAAGGAAATTATTTTTTTCTTTTTTAGTTTTTGAATCTCTTAAAACCCCAAATGACATGTTTACATGTATTTTTCCTTCCTTAAAGATTTATTTTATCGCCAACACTCCACAGACAAGTCATTTTTAAATGAATGAAGTGCAGGATAAATGACCAGGTATCATATAATACAGATAAATTACAACACTGAAAGAAAATTGGATTTAAAAACAAATGTATGTTAAATATAGTAAAGACATCTCTAATAATTACCGATTTAAAACCATTTAAATCCATGTTTGGAGACCAGTTTTCTGCACTTTTTTTTATTCCCAGTTATATAACAGTAACAGGTGGGCATGAAAGGGGAGCCCACAGGGACAGTATGATGGATGGATGGAGGCCACGCTGATGCCAGCTTCTCTTTGAAAGGAAGAGGCAGCTGAAACAGACATTCCCCTCCCTTTAATTTGTGTGTGCTGAGGTTGCTACACTGCTTTGGCAGGGGTGGCACAACCATCTGCATGGTCAGGATGGCGTTTATGTGTGCGCCTGGGGGAAAACGGGCCTGGATAGATGGGTGATTGAGTGTTCAAGGCTGCCTGCGGTAAGTGAATGGAACACTGGTCCTGGCAGCACAACACACACACGCACGCACACACACACCAAGCTGAATGAACGACACATTAGGCTACAGTTGACCTGCTTGGAGACAGACTGGTCGCCATGTTTGTTTACAGCTTAGTCTATTTGTATACCAGCAGGCTGCTAGGCTTGTTTTTTGGTAATCATTCTCATAATTATGAGGGATAAAACTGTTCATTTCATTCTCTTGGACGTGTGCCAGCAGGGTTGTGTTCTAATACTGGATTTGTACGGTATGACAAGTGTGTGTATCAAGGGGCCCCTCCATTTCTGTCTCTTCCAAGACCTTTTATGGTAAATAAATATTCTTTTTATAAAGTAACGTTTTTGTTGCAACACTGAAAGTGTATGTGGGTAACGACTGCAGAACCAGAAGAAATGTTTCAAAAGAAGCTTATTTTAGTTTGTGTTTAAATCTGTATTCCTTCAACAGTGAACTTGATGCTGGACTTAACCTAGAGAGTTTTCAGATAACAATGTAGACTGTTAGGAGTGCATCTCCAAAATAATTCCAAAGTGCCTACATTTAAAAAAACAAAAACAGAATCCAGTTTAATTTCTTTAGTTTTTTTGGCTGTTCTTAAAGAACAGATTAGACCACAGCACAACTTTTTTAACAATTAAAAGAGGGAATAAGCACAACTGTCTTTTTTAAATGCGAAATACACTTTTTGTTGAAATAAAGAGACGGGTAAATTAGAAAATAAACATGTGCATGCAGTATGTTTTGCAAAGGTAATAGGGTAACTTGCTATGCAGTTTGCAAATAATCGTATAAATCCTTGCATTAAAAAACTTGACATTTTGGTTTATTTGGGGTTCTAAGTTTTCATTGAAATGAATGCAAAACTGTGAGGGTAATATGGGGTCTATTTATGCAAATGTTTAAAGACTAACTCTGATGGCAATAGTGTTTTTGGTGTTTCTAACATGTCCTTGTGGCATTTTCTCATGATGGATGACATATGTAAAGAAAATGAAGCTCAAAATAGCATTTCGGAATATTTATTTATTCAAATCAATGTGAATCAGGAGCAGATTTGAAAAAGTCCGTAATACTCTCCCTATTCCGCTCCATTCTAATGTACCCGACTAGATCAGGGGTCAGAATGCAACCTGAGGCTCTGAAGCCACATGCAGCTCTTTTCTCCCTGCATTGTGGCTCTGCAGGTTTTGCTGGTAAGAGTAATAAAAAAGTCAAAGTTGTTATTTGTAGAAAAAATTAAACACTCTTAAATGTAATAATTGTAAATATTTAAAAGCTATATTTTGTAAACAATAGACTTAATGATAACAAATCATGGTTCTAAAAATGAAATTGGACTTTGCGGACCTTGCTGGGTTTCGGTCAGTAAGAAACTGGACCAAATGGCTCTTTTAGTGATAAAGCTTGCAGATCCCTGGACTAGATCCATGTGCATCTTCGTTTTCCTCGTCCAAACTGGCATCTGGCTCAAAACTGTACGGCTTGCTTTTTGATTTGTTTTGGGGGCTGTAAACTAGTGGGCGAGCATGTAAACAGAGAGCTCTCAGCGATAGTTTTAAAAATTGTTTCATATTAAAGGCGAAACCATTTTTTCTGTTATTACTTTTTCCTAAATGTGTCTTTACCTGGGATTGACTAAAGTAGAAACTTTTGAGACACTACTACATTAAGAAAAAAATGGGGGGAGATTTTAAAAGAAACTTTCACCTACATTCAAATCCTTTTTATTCTGAGGACTTAACCTCAGAAATTTTAGGTGAGGGGAAAGGGGGGGTCGGAGTTGCTTTGCGCCGATGGTCGTGAAGCAACTGTGACCCCTACTACTGTCGCTCTGCAGAAATTAGAAAATGATTTTGGCTAAAAGCAGCATAATCATAATTTAATTTAGGGAATGCTTTTAAAATAGATCCAAAGATGATTGGAATGGGTCTTTAATTAACCACCTTGAGTTAAAATACTTTACAGGTTCAATCCTGCAGATTTGGCATATCAGACTACAAGCATATTTTGAGCATTTACTGACAACCTCTTTGAGAAGGCCAATTTAGGTGGATGAGCTGTTCTGAGGAAGATATGTTGCCTTTTATCTTTCTTTTCATTTTTATTTTATTTATTTTTTTACAAATGTTGGTCTTTCTCTGACGAAAGTCCTTCTTTGCCTCTCACCAATAAATCTTTAAAGATGCAATTTATTTGTCTACAAAGACATAAGATGGAACTTAAAATCTGCCAACACTGATCCCAGAAAATTTGTTTTTACTTTAGACCTTTTTTATAACCAAAATATAAGAAACACCAGGATCGAAAAACAGCTTTATGTTGTCTATAAACTTAAAACAGTCAATTTGAGCACTTTTCTTACTGCTTGACTTCAGTGTTTCTTTCATCTTTGCACCCTCTCTATTCCTCCTTTCACTTCTCTTTCAGAGACACAGAGAAACTGCAGAGCAGTAACAGCAACAGTATCTGCTGTAATCACACTTATCTGTCTGCAGGCTATTGACTCTGGTTAACTGAGACCTGCTGTGTGTGTCGGTTCTGTTTCTGTGTGTTTGGCTGTCTGAGGTTTACCTGCAATAGAAAGAAATTTAACTTCAGCAACAATTTTCTTTGATTTGACTTGCTTTTGTGTGTCTGTGTCGTATGTAGACACTTGTAGAACTTCTTTGCAACTTTCTGTTCACTTTCTTCTGACTGGAAAACTGAAAAGGTCATCACTGAAACTTGTTTGGCTGCTTTAAAAAGTTCCAGTTTCAACTTAATTTTTCACATCAAGGTGCCAGACTAAACATATTATTTTTGTTGGCAGCAATCCCTTGTGTCTTTCTGTCTACTCTTACCTCCTCTCAGTCACCTTTCCACTGCTATTTTCTGGATAACTCATCTTGCCCCTCACAGCTTCCTACCCGCCCTCCCTCTTCTCCTACCTGCCAGCTGCTGCTCAGGGCCTCCTGGCTCCTACAGTCCTCCCTCGGACAAAAGAATAGCTGAAACCCCAAAAAAAGAAAACAAAAAAGGAAAATGAAAGACGACTATGAGCTCCTTTGTTCCCCACATCCCTCTGCATCATTACCTTGCTCCCTTCATGTTGTCTATCTCTTTGCCCCCGAGGGAGTCTCTGGAGACTCTGGTGCCGCTGTCTTGTCCAACTCCAACACATCTAAACTTCAAACAATGAGCAACCAAACTCTCTACTACAAGATTTAAAAAAAAAAAAATGAAACCCAAAAAGTCTTCCAAAGGAACATACTTTAAGAACCCGTTTTCTTTGTGACACAAGCTTCTAACCTCAAATCAAATCATTTTAGTGGGTTTCTTCAGCTACTTTCTTATTTTTCCATTAATATCCAAACATTACAAATATTGCTTATATTTCTTGATGTAAAAGAATTAATATTTGATGATTTTTAACCAAAATCAGGTCACTGATCATTTCAGTGACCTGATTTTAGTTTTGTCCTGCAGAGTATGAAAAGCTTAAAGGAGCTCTTTTAAAATCTGTTTACCTCCTCCCCTATTGCTATTATTTATATATTATTTAGTTTTTCAAAATGTATCAACTACTGTCCTTAAACTTTACCCCTACATTGCAAAAAACATAATAAAAAAATTTGTTAGTTAGGATAAATTACGCACAATAGCTCTATTCCCCCCTGTTTCTCCATCTTAATCTGGGGCAGATTTAGTTTAACTGCCCAGTAATTGAAACACTTGTTCAACTATGTTAAAATGATGGAGATATTTAATATCAGGACAAGCCTGTCCAGCCTGTTTGAGACTGTATGTAAGGCTGAAGATCCATCACCTCGTATGAATATGCTTGTTACATAAACACTAAAGAAAGATTTCTAAATTATAGAAAAATCTTGAAATTCCTTGTCATTAGATGCTAAATTATTAAACGTTTTTCACTAAATATGTCACATTTTGTGAATTTACCCAGTCTTTGAAAAAAAGAATAAATCAATAAAATATATAATTCATATGATTCAAAACTCTGTTTAAAAAGTAAAAGTTCCTAACCTTTTCTTTAAATTGATGGCTTTAATAAATATAATTTGGTAAAATTATGCAATTGTTATCTTCTTTGACATACATAATTAACACTGTGATTTTTATTGTATTGCAATCAGTTTCAGTCCCTTTCTGAGTGAGCGTCTCTTATGTTCTCAGCCCTGACACATTCGAAAAGAGGTGGGTGTACTTCAGCTTTTCAGTGTTGTCATGTTGCAGTTTCTCTCTGTCTATAGTTACAGAGTTCCTCTCAATAACCTATTGCCCTCAAGGACATTAATAATAAAGGAGGAACTAATTTTGAATTTGACACCGAGGATTACTGGCCTTTAGCTTTACAAAATACCTCCTCCATCAATTATTAAGAGCAAATCCAATAAGGGAGCACAGGCTGCAAGAGCAAACCGTTGGAGGGGCAGAATGAAAGGAGGCCGATGTGGAAACATACTGATTCATAAAGAGAAGGACAGGGGAGTAAAGGCAGTGCAAACAAGTACAGTAAAAGAAGTTTGTTTTTGAGTCCCATGGTGCTGAGATCATTTTTTGATAAACAAAGATGGGTGATGGGACTTGTAGGACCACACAGACTGGAAACTGAAGCTTCAACCTCCAGTTTGAAAAAGAAAACCAGATTTTAACTGAATGTCTAAGCAAATATTTCTTGTAAAACTTTGATTTTACTTTTTTATCAGACAAATGTAGGAATACAAATAGTTTGGCTTCTGACCTATAGTCTGTCTCAGGACTTTCAGACATCTTTACATGTTATGTTGTTAAACTTTTAAAATATAAAGAAATGTGGCAGTTTTAAAAAGTCATTTAAGACAAAACTTTCATAATATTAAGTGTAAGTCATTTCTTGAAAAAAAAAATATTATAAATCTGATGGCAGTGGTTTTAAAAAGTGTTTGTGTAGAGGTATATAGGAAAAGCCATTTAAAGCTTACAGGCGTAAATTCGCTCTCCAACACCTATGATTGCCTGGTGATTACCAGATTGTGAAAACTGAGAGGCTTAAGTATCTATAAATGAAATAAGTATCAAATGTCACTTGGATTGACATCTAAAATCAGATGTGGCATCAAATGGCTGCCTTATGGTACTCTATCCCTCTGCCTGGTCCACATCCAAGCACGCCTGACAAGGCATCCATTCAATCGGAGAACATCAAGATTTTAGCATATTGCTTAGATAGTTTCACTTTTTTTAGCCTGATTCTTGTCATCACATACCTTGGTTAATACTTTAACTAGTCTTTTTTTTGCTTTTTATTGTGGTTTAACTTTGTTTATATTTGTCTCATAAGGACATGTATGGTTGTTTGTAGATTGAATGTCAACTTTGGGTGCGTTCTGCCTTGATGTTAGCTGGGATAAGCACCAACCCTTCAACCTATAGAGTGGAGGAAAAAAGTATTTGATCCTTTGCTGATTTTGTAAGTTTATCTACTTATAAAGAAAATGACAGTCTGTCATCCTAATGGTAGGTTCATTTAAAAAGTGAAAGATAGAAAACCCCTAAGAAAAATCAACTTATAATTTTTATAATTTATATAAACGTATTTTTGTTTATTGAGGGAAATAAGTATTTGAACTTACTTGGCAAAAAGACTTGGTGGCAAAGCCCTTAAGCAGACGCTTCTTGTAGTTTATGAACAGGTATCTGCACATATCCAGAGGAGTTTTGGTCCACTCTTCTTTGGAAATGACTTTTAAATAAAGATTTGGTTTTCTTCTTCTTCATTGGTTTTCTATAGGTCCATAGACTGGCTGGGCCACTCCATGAGATAGGCTTCTTCTTATGCCTTGACTGTTTGTTTTGGGTCATTATCCTGTTGGAAGACCCATCTCCTGGTGGAGAGAAGGAGGTTCTCACTGAAGATTTGACATGGTTCCCATGGACAAGGTAAAGTAGTCCTATGCCCTGTGCAGGAAAACACCCTCAAAGCATAATATTTCCACCTCTTCCTTCAAACACACAGGTTGAGTTGTTGCCAAACAGCTCAATTGGTCTCATCTGACCACAGCACTTTCT
This sequence comes from Oryzias sinensis, assembly GCA_037389245.1. NCBI lineage: Eukaryota > Metazoa > Chordata > Actinopteri > Beloniformes > Adrianichthyidae > Oryzias > Oryzias sinensis. Next base: position 13,142,175 of record CM074498.1, on the reverse strand, counting down.
CTCAGTCGCTCTTGAAATCATGAAGGTGTTCACTGGCAAACTTCAGATGGGCCTGCACATGTGCCTTCTTAGGCAGTAGCATTTTGCAAACAATGCATGATGTTTAACCACTGCAGCATAAAGTATTACCAATGGTTTTCTTGGTGACTGTGGCTCCAGCTGCTTTGAAATCATCAACTAACTCCTGCAGAGATGTTTTAGGTCGATTTCTCACTGTTCCCATGATCATGGAAACCCCAACAGGGGAGATCTTGTTTGGAGCCCCAGACCTGTAGGTGGATTGATGGTCATGTTCCACTAACAGTTGTCACCTTAATTTTCAGCTTCTTGCTAATGGTTTTGTAGTCCATTCTAGTCTTGTGCTGGTCTACAATCTTCTCCCTTAAATCCACTGAAAGCTCTTTAGTCTTTTCCAAGATAAAGAGTTTGGAGTCTGACTGACTGATTCTGTGAACAGGTGTCTTTCACAGGTGAATAATTCAAACAGGTGTCCTCAATTCAGGTTGATTGGGAGAGTCTGTGTGAACTAGAACTCTTAATAATTACAAGACGATTAAATACTTATTTATCTCAATGAAATGCAAAAAAGTTGATATAAATTCATTAAAGCTGATTTCTTGATTTTCTCTTATTGCAAAATTGACAAGACACATTTATTTTAATGTGGGGTTCAAAATGTAAGTAAAGTCTATTAGAAATTAAACTGTGAGGTCAAAACTCAAACAATTCAAGTTATAACAGGCAAATATCTGCTTGTCGAGCATCTTTAATTAATCAAAAATAGCCTTGATTTACAATTTTCTTAAAAAACTGAAAATGCTAAAGTGAGTTTATGGGGAGTTGTGTTTAACCTGGAAGTTGTTAACCAACTTTATTTCTCTTTAAATAGCATGCCCCCCTTCCCTTCAATCACTGCCCCTACCAGCTTCTCTGATGGTTGTGAAACTCCTTGAAGCAGCACACTGGAAAAGCTAAATGTGATCTGCATGGGACTGGTGCGTGAGTATGATGTGGTGTGAGGATTACTGGAGCTAATACCAGGTGTTAGAGGGCAATCACCCTACCCACACACACACACACACACACACACACACACATACACAAAAAGGAACGCGTCACAGCTCGTCTCTAAGCACCTCAGCACACAGATAAAACAAACAACATCCAGGCATGACCATGTGACTCAGTGTGCACGCCCACACAATCAGGTATGCACAAACACACACACACACTTTTGGGCTCGCAGAAACACATTTAAAGGGGAAAAACGTGTGTACATCATCATCCGTTTGCATTTACACACACACGCAGCACAGTACATTTACTGAACTGGATAGCTGCCTAAGCTGCTAATTACAGCTGTGTGTGTGAACTCTCACTCTCACTGACGAAACAACCAGATATTAAAGACATGAGAGAGAAAGAGACAGAGAGAGGGTAGTTCCCCTTTAATCCATATTTAATGGCTTATTATGGTGCAGCTTGTGGTTGTGTTCTGCTTGTTGTGTTTCATTACACTGCTTAAAAAGGATATTTACTTCTCTCTAAATAGTTTTTGTGAGTGAAAAGTGAGCATTTCTGGAGAGATACATCCTGTGACCTCAATGTCTTTAATGATCCTAAAAGTATCCACAGATAAAAGAGCTCAAACACCTTTAGAGACTTGAGTTGTAAAGAAATTTCAGACTTAATTTAGGATAATTAAAGTAACCTTAAATCTTTAACACTGGAACTGTTCCCAGCAACACAAAATAACATACACTCTTTGAACTCTCAAGCTACATTCACACCACCTTCGGCAACGCTCGCTCAAGCAACAACTTCCAATGAAAAGTCTATGTTCATGCGCCTAAATGGTCTTCCGCGTTCAAAACTCATGTTCACTTTAGCAACTCGGCACTTGTATGCCCCTCACTCCCACACCCCCTCTATTTTTTTTCTCCTAACCCACCCCTTTCACATTTTCCTTTCTCTCTTCCCTCTGTTTAAAGAAAAAAGAAAATATATATTTAAAACATAAAGTGTAACAAATAAATAAATAAAATAATAAACAAAAAAAGGGGTTTATACAAATATACACCCTGGTTATCTGAAGATATACCTCTTTTTGTAATAGTAAAACTTGTCCAACGCAAAAGGCTTTCAGCTCTCGTCTGTTTGCTCAGTTGTTGGACAGAACAAGTTAGGAAAAAAAACAAAAACAACCCGTGTTACCTGTTATCGGGCTTTGAGTGCAAAATGCACGTCCATTGAACTCGCGTTGAAAGCTAAACTAGGTCGACTGACTCGGATTTGGCAGTGACTTCGTCTCTTTTAATTCACAAAAGAGCCAAGCATTTAAAAATGGATCGAATTGATTGAAATTTACAATTGCGGTTTGTGACCGGCTGGAATTACATGACACTAAGTCTTTCATATATTGTAATAGAGCTGTGAAAAAAAAGCCAGTAGCAACTTTGATGTTTGCACAACTTCAACATTTCCCTCCAAACTTCTTCTAACTGTAGGTGGCGGGCATGCGCTAGGAAACTGTAGAAAAAGCCCCTACCGGCTTATCCAGAGGGAACACCATGGGCATATATGCCAGTTCTTGAACATGTGTCAAATGTCTGTTGTGTACTTGGCTTTGGACCATTTACGCAATGACATGAACTAACTATCTGAAGCTGATAAAAGCAACACTTATCTTTTGTAAAGCGTTGCATATCAGCGCAAAGCTGCTTTTCCCTGCACCAGAATACACTGGAATTATGTTAACTGCCTATACAGTCGAAGCTTCTAGTAATACAGAATGTCAACACTGGAGCTAAAGCTCTGCTGTTAAAGGGTCAATAATAATAACTTTCTGTATCTTGTCATGGTGAGGAACACTGGCTATGTTTGCATTTGGAATTTTCTGCCCTCTTTTGAGTCTCTTAAAAGTTTCTGGTGCTTGTCTAAATTCAGCGCTTACTTTGGTTGTATTAACATGCTCTTTAATCACATGGTAAGGTCACTTTCTGGTTACTCTCCACTTTCTGATTGGTTAACAGTGCTTTTAGTCACACCCTTGTGGCTGTTGTGCTGTTTCTTCTTTTTTTGGAAATATCTGAAACAAAATTTATTACAAAGTGATTTTTTCTCAGCATAGAAAAAAAAATTATCCTGCAATGGACAGTCTTGTGTAGAGATTTGTGTGTGCAGCAAAAATTTACGAACATTTGTGGATTTTTTTCAAACACGCAAGTATGTTTTTTTATGCAGATTCTTAAGTTGTTTGTTTTGCAGAGGTGAAACAAGAATACGTTTCAAATATCTTGCTTGTGACTCAGCATCAAAGTCTTTGGAGATAAATCTCGTGCATGACCATCAATCTACACATGTGACTGCAGCAGTGACTTTGAACTGAAGTCACATGCGTGACTTTCACGTTGTGTTTGTGTCACACACAGATGCACACCTACAATCTAATATTTACCAAAATACTGGTACTTGGATGCCAGCTATATGATAATGTTAGACTGTAAAGCACTTTTAGCCTTTGAAGAAGCAAGAATAGCTTTATCAAATAAATAAAAGTCATTTTCTTATAAGTACTGTGGTATGACAATTTTTTTCCGTGTCAGGTCAAAATGACACTCAGGAGGAAAACGTGTCTGTCTTAAAGGCAAAGCAATTGGTTACCTTTGTGTCTCCTATGCATCTAGATTTGATGTCTCTGTACAGGAGATACTGCATAGAAGAGGTTGATTGACCAGATCAACAGCCAATCAGGACACAGAACACAGTTCACTGTTTAAAAATGAAAAATAAAGTTGCACTGAAAAAATCCCCATGAAACAAAAGGTGATCCATAATATATTGGATCACTGTACTGGTAAGAATTTATTACGTATGAGTGATGCTGTTTGTTCCTCCTACACCACAGTCTGGTAAGTTATTGTGAGTACTGGTCACTTACTGACTACTACTTGAATCCATAGGTACTCCTATGGATGGAGTTCATAGGTACTCCATCCAAGTACATATGTAATAAACACACAAACTACTGTATGCTGTAATTGCTGAATTTCTTAATTTATAACAGTCAGGCTGCACACAGGGAATCTGGAAGGGGAGCACACTTATTTCATGAACATGATAACGGGCACAGGACTTTTATCCAAAAATGAAAAATACCCCACACTTACTTAGTTTTGCATGTTATATATTTGTTCACTTCCACCAGTCGCCCGCAGCATGCTTGTATAAAAAAAAAAAATGTGTGAACATTTTGCTCTCCGGGCCCACCAAGCAGTCCACAACTTTGACTTTTTCTGTGGGGCATCTTTGTGCCCCTTACAGGTTTGGTCACTTTTCACTTTTCACATATTGCTGGATAGGTGCTTTTCTCTGAACAGCACATATCCACCCCTAAGGGGAGTTGTGACTAAGGCTAAAGTTGAAATACTGCAATAATTTGAGTTACTTGCCGTCAAACTTAGTTTATTATTTTTAAATGACTTTGTCAATGTTCTGATTATGTGCTAAATAAGTTTGTTTGCTCTCCTTTGGGATAGGTTTGGCACTTAAGTGATCCAACCAAGCCTTCACCTTATCTCATACCTATGAAAATTTACCAACTCTCTTGCTCCTTATCCTGTGGTCCTCCTCAGAACTGTGTTATTTATTAGGAAAAACACGTTTCACTGTTTAGGGAAATTTTACAGGCTTTTGTTTAAATCTTATTGTCAACAAATCTTTCTATTCTTTTGCCTGCTCCCATAGGGGTCGGCACAGTTAATAATCTGCCTCCATCTAAAGCAGGGGAGGGCAAATTTTTGACTCTTGGGCTACAAAGGGTTCTAGAACTTGAACAGATATGTGGCGTCTTCTGGTAATCCAACTCATAAGAGAAATAAATACCTTAATATCTGGGGAATAATATGCTTGCATTTTAAATGAAATATAATTGATATGTTTTAAAGCAGAAGATTTTTGGGTTATTTTCAAAACTATGGCTTTTGTTCTCATTTAACCCTTGTGCTATTCTAGGCACTTTAACATTGGGATTTAGGTCATTTAGACCCACTAGATAGTGCTCTGAACCTTTTTTCTTCAATGATTGTGACCTTCACTGGTGTCCATGGATTACGTGAAATCTTTCCTCCTTTATCCACCTTTTTCATGGTAGGGAGAACGCGTCAAATTAAGGGTGGGGTCATCTAAGATAGCACAAGGGTTATGTGCCAATTGCACTGATGGGTTGATGTCTTTCAGCTTAAAACGTAAACTTAGATAAATGTTACGTTCATGTGGTGTTGAAATGATCGTAAAAATGAAATCAGAAAGACAACAAAATCTTTCAAAAGCACATGAATGCAGAATAACTGTCTGCACCTAAACAATCATTGGTGTCTTTAGTGTACCATTTATGGATACATCAGGACTACAGAGGGGAAAAAAAAGAAAAAGGCATATCAATATAATTTATTCAAGTTTAGCAGGAAAGATTAAATAGTTTAACTGGCCGCATATGGCCCCCGGGCCGTAGTTTGCCCACCCCTGATCTAAGGTTACCTTCTTCCTCCTCCTCACTGACACCAACTATCCTCAAATACTTTTATTACATTGATGATTTTCCTCTTTAGTGTTCTTCTTGGCCTCTTTTCTGGTAGCTCCAACCTCAGCATCCTTTTACCAACACAATAACTGTCCCAGTTCATCACCTCTTTCTGTCAGCCTTAAGTACCTAAGGTCATCCACCTTCTTCACTTGTACCTTCACTGTTTCACTTTAGTCCCTCTCAGTTACACACAGATACTCTCTCTTGCTGCAACTGCTCTTCATTTCTCTACTTTCCAAAGCAAACCTCCACCTCCACCTGCTCTCACTACAGATCACAATTTAATCTTCAAATATCATGATCCACAGAGAAAGGTTCCTGTCTAACCTCCTCTGCCAGTCTGTCCATTACCACCACAAACTAGAAGGATCTTAAAGCCAATCTTTGGTGCAGCTCTACTACCCCTCTGTTGCACCTATCGCACATCCCATCTCTGTCTAACATCTCTCTTACATGTCCTACACAACTTCACTACCTCCCCAGACCTTCTCACAAGAATCCCAACTCCTCTATTTGTACCCTGTCATAGACTCTCTAGATCATATCCAAACATTTTGCATAGAGGGCCAGATTTGGTGAGGTAATTCTTTGCATTCTTTAAACCCAAATAATAAAATTTAATATTAATAATATTAATAAAGCAAATAATAACATTAAATATGAATAAACTAATTTATGAAAATAATATTGCAACAGAAATACATCTAAATGTGTTTCCCACAATTACAGTGAAACTGTGATTTAAAAACTAGAAATAAAATGTAAAAAAAACTGTTTGGAAAAAAAATGCGTCAATATTAAATCTGGGCTCACATGAAAAGTAACATGTTACCAACTTTTTCAAAAATAGAAACCACAGACACAATTGTTTTGTAGTTCACAAAAAAGGAAATAAAATATCTTAATTTTCACTTGTTCTGGCGACTTTTGCTGTCAACTTTCTGTTTTAATATTTTCAGGGGACATTTTAGAGGTGAGCTAGAAAGTAACAGAAAGGACAACAATGGCTTAGGATGAAATTTAGCCAATCACTACCAAAAAATCATACAGTACAAGCAGATTTTTAAAAGTGGTTGGGACCGCATATTGTTTATTTTATAATGGTGAAAATTTTTATCTCTGCCACATTTGGCCCATGGGCCAGTCTTTGGACATGCCTGCTTTACATCTACAAAAAAACAGTGGATCTCCAAAGCAAGTATTACGTCTGTGATTTTCTTTTTTGGCACAAAACTGTCTATTGCTCACAAATGTTCACTAATGGCCTCATCTAATAGCTTCCACTACTCTTTGTCATAACTTTCATTGTGCAAATTATCTTTGTTTCTCTGTAGTTTCCACAACATTACAAGTTTCTCTTATTCTTAAAGAAGGGAACCAGGGCACACTTTTTCTAAATTTCTTAGGAATCCTCTCACAGCCCAGTCAAAAACTCTACTGTCACCTCTTTAAAATACTTCTATATTGTCACTTTTCTACCTCACTGTCAACAAAAGTGGCCTTTAATAAAACACAAAACAGATAGGTGAGGGAACAGATGTTAAAAATGTGTGTCATGTAGGGGTACTGTCCTCTGATTCTGTTTCCCCAAAACTTCAATATCATTTGATATGTTTATACATCAGCAATTAAATTAAATACACATAGTTTTAAGGCAGTTCAAGTCATTTTAAGATTTTCTCCAACATGGAAAACCAACTTTAAATGCATCTTTTAGCCAGAGGGACTCATGTAACATATCATTTAAAAAGGTTTGCACGATGAGATGTCTTCCTTCCTCTCTCTGATGTTCTATACTGTGTGTTTGTGTGCAAGCATGCATGTCCCCCAATTATTCCCATTTTGTCTGTTCACATGCTTCTAAAGGTTTCTGACTTAGTGAGTGTATGTGTGCGCTTGTTGGGGGGTTGAACCAACAATAATGTTGGCCTGAGCTGATGACAGAGAAGGAAGGTAACAGTCGTAGAGTTCCAGATGACTGCATGAGACTGATGGCTCAGACTGATATAATACAATAATTACCAGACTGAAGAGGTTATCTGTAGTTATGACAGAAGTAACAAGACTCCCACTTGTAGAGACTGCTAGATAAACAGGACGGACGTTCCTAAAAACACCTGCCCTTGTTAGCAGTTGTTTCCTTCTTTCTTATCTTCTTGTAATCATTTTTTGTGAATTCATCAGATAATGACATTTTCTCCGCAGTGTTTAAAATTAAAAGAATACAATCATTTGGTCATTAACTTACTATCATAGACTCCCTTTTACTTCTCATTGCATATTTTTTATTATAGTTTCTAATTTACCTTTTTTTCACCCAATGATCAGAAACAAGGCTTTTCTTCCCCTTAAGGACTGTTTTTATCTAGTTAGTCACACTCCAATCATCATTGATCTATTGATTTTCAGTGTTCTCAACTGCGTTTAAGTAGATGTTTATCAGAACCCCCCCTCCCCCCACGTTGTTGGCAAAGAGCAATACCACCCTCCCTTCCAGTTGCTGAGAGCTCTCTGTTTACAGGCTCTTCTGCTAGCTTGCAGCCCCTTTCACCCCCAACTTAACATTAGTGGTCCAACAAAATTGGCGAACAATATCAGAGCTATCCACCTGTACAGTTTTGAGCCAGATGCCAGTTCACACGAGGAAAACGAAGACTTACGTGGATTCTAAAAGTGGATGTAACAGACTCAAGTGGAGCAGGGAGCTTGTGGCCCTTCCAGTCTATCCTCTACATCACAACTATTCTCTTTTTCAATTGATTTTTTTTTCTGCTCCTGTTTCACAATGATCTAAATAAAGCAATACTCAGAAATGCAATTTTTAGCTTAATATTTTAAATATTTGCCTTCCATCATCAGAAAATGCCACAAAAACACCAAAAAACAAGATTTTCATCAGAGTGAGTCTTTTAACTAATAGTTTTCGAACCCTTGTATATTAATATATACTTCAGCAGTTTTTATTTATGCTGTTTTTTGTTAAAAGCAAAAAAAATAATTCCGCCAACAATTATTACAGCTTTGCATTTTGTAACTATTTTTTCAACTTTTGCTTTAGTGAAAAAATGTTACTTTTAGATTTGTATGACCTGAACAGTGGAGCATAGCATTTAAGTAAATAGATAGATAGATAGATAGATAGAGTACTTTATTAATCCCGAGGGAACTTGCATATCCATCCGATGCTGCTCAAATACACAAACATTCAATAGAAATCTAAAGTAGTTGAGTAATAACTAGTCATAAAATCATAAAAAGTCACACCCACTAAAAACAGAATAAAAGAAATAAAAATATAAGAGCAATAAAAACAAAATAGAAGAAGTAAAAGCAAAACCATAAAAGTGGTAAAAAGTAGATGCCCGTTAAGTGACTCCTCCTCATGCCCCCTCCCCTCCCAGCAGTATTGAACAGTCTAATTGCACTCGGTGCAAAGGACTTCCTGAGTCTTTCTGTGGAGCATGGCAGAGAGCGAAGGCGGTCGCTGAATGCGCTCCTCTGGTCACTAAAGAGTCCATGTAAGGGATGACCAGTGTTCTTCAGGATGCTGTCCAGTTTGGACAGCATCCTCCGCTCTGCCACCACCTCCACTGTCTCCAGGCTCCGCCCCACCACACAGCCTGCCCTCCTGATCAGACGATTCAGTTTTTTTATATCCTTTTTGTTGGCGCACCCCCCCCAACACACCACCGCATAGGACAGGGCACTTAAAACAATAGACTGATAAAACATCAAGAGGAGATCTGAGCAGACATTAAAAGAGGCGAGTCTTTTAACAAAGTACAACCTGCTCTGCCCCTTCCTATAAATGGAGTCCGTGTTTACCGACCAGTTCAGCTTCTTGTCCAGAAGAACTCCAAGGTATTTGTAGTTATCCACTACCTCCACCTCTGCTCCACCAATGAGGATGGGCTGAACCTCAGCAGGTGTTCGTCGGAAGTCCAGCACCATCTCCTTTGTCTTGGATGTGTTCAGGTGGAGGCAGTTTCGTTGGCTCCAGTGCACAAAGTCCTCCACCAGCTGTCTGTACTCCCCCTCCTCACCCTCTCTGATACATGCCACAACTGCTGTGTCATCCGAGAACTTCTGAAGGTGGCATGCATCAGAGTTGTAGTGGAAGTCGGTGGTGTAGAGGGTAAAGAGGAGAGGTGATAGCACTGTGCCCTGTGGAGCCCCCGTGCTGCCAGTCAGCATGGAGGAACTGCAACTCCCCATTTTGACATATTGCGGCCTGTTGGTCAGATAGTTTGTTATCCATGACACCAGATGGAAGTTCACACCAAGGGAGAGGAGCTTCTGCTGGAGAATGAGGGGCTGGATTGTATTAAAAGCGCTGGAGAAGTCAAAAAAGAGCATTCTCACAGCACAGCCCCCGGTGTCCAGGTAGGAGAGGGCCCGATGTAGAAGATACAGGACGGCGTCCTCAACTCCTACTTTAGGTTGATAGGCGAACTGGAGAGGGTCCTCATCCCCCCGCACCTGGGGTCTCAGGTGCTGCAAGACCAGCCGCTCCAGCGTCTTCATGACATGAGATGTAAGGGCGACCGGCCTGTAGTCGTTCAGCTCACTGGGGCGACTCTTCTTGGGCACAGGAACTATGCATGATGTTTTCCACAGTGATGGGACCCTCCCCAGCTGCAGGCTCAGATTATAAACCTGCTGTAGGGGTTCTCCCAGTTCTGCAGCACAGGCCTTAAGGAGCCGTGGACTCACTCGGTCTGGGCCCGCTGCCTTCCTGGGGTGGAGTCGTCTCAGCTCCCTGCTCACTTGATCCGCAGTGATGGAAAAGGGCTGATCATCGAGAGTTGGTGACTGAGATGGGGGCAAGGGGAGGGCAGCAGGAGGGGGAGCAGAAGCAAGATGGTTGGGGAGGTCGGTGGGGCACTGCGGAACCGGGGAGCAGGCAACATGGGGAGTAGCCTGGGGGGAGCTGAACCGGTTGAAGAAAATATTGAGTTCATCTGCCCTCTCCTGACTCCCACTTGCCGCACCGCCCTCTTTTTTGCTACATCCAGTCATGGTCTGCATGGTGTTCCAGACCTCACGCAGGTTGTTGTCCTTCAACTTCTGCTCTAGCTTCCTCCCGTGTGCCTCCTTGGCCTCCCTCATGCAGACTTTTAGTTCCTGTTGGACCCTTCTCATCTCCTCCCGATCTTTGCTCCTGAAAGCCCTCTTCTTCCTGTTCAGAACTGCCTTAACTTCCCTGGTAACCCAGGGTTTGTTATTTGAGAAACTCCTGACAGTTCTGACAGGCACCACCAAGTCCACACAGAAGTTCATATAGTCCGTCATGCAGCCCACAGCTCCTTCAATGTCATCTCCATGAGACCCAATCAGTTCACTCCAGTCCGTGCACTCGAAGCAGTCTCTGAGGGCCTCCTCAGCTCCAGCAGACCATGTCCTGACCTGTCTGGTGGTAGCTACCTGCCTCTTCACAAGAGGGGTGTAGCTAGGCTGCAGGTGTATGAGATTGTGGTCCGATTTTCCAAGGGGGGGAGAGGGGCAGCTGAGTATGCGTCCAGAGTGTTTGCATACAGAAGATCAATAGTTCTGTTATTTCGAGTGGGGCAGTCGACATATTGGTGAAAGGTGGGCAGAGTAGTTTCCAGGGATACATGGTTAAAATCACCAGAAATAATAATGAACGCCCCTGGGTGCTTGGACTGCAGTTCTGTGGTTGTGTTATATATTGTCTCCAGAGCCGCCTGTGCTTCCGCTCTCGGAGGAATGTAAACACAGAGCGCGATGACGTGGGAAAACTCACGTGGGATGTAATAGGGTCTGATGCCCACCGCTAGCAGCTCCAGATTACGGTCGCAGATCACCTTTTTGACGGTCAGATGATTCGGGTGACACCATCGTCTGTTAGCATACAGGATGAGGCCACCCCCCCTGCTCTTCCCGCTGGAGTCTGGGTCGCGGTCTGCTCTTACGGTGGTAAAGCCGGGCAGATCCACGTTAAAATCCGGCACATAGCTCGTTAGCCATGTCTCGGTGAAGATGAGGAGGCTGCTCTCCATGTAGCAGCGTTGTGTCCTTATCAGTCCAGTCAGTTCGTCTGTCTTGTTGGACAGGGCGTTAACGTTTCCCATAATGATGGAGGGGATGAATGGTTTGAAACGCCGCCGGTTGACCGCTTTAGCCTTCAGCTTCGCCTTGTGTTTACGACCAGCTCGGCATCCTCGGTATTTCCGCCTAAGCTCCGATGGAATAACATGACGGATACCGAGGTTTTTATGTTTCCTGAGCATCAGTAGTTCATTCCTAAAATAAACAATTCTACTAATGCTGGCTTGCATTAGATCGAACAGTCTCAAACGTACAAACATTCACACACAGAGCAACGGATGTGCAGCCTCGCGCAGGCGCAATAGGGATAGCTAAGTGCAGCTAGAAGAATAAGAAAATACCTTTTTAGGTTTAGCTTCCAGCCAGTTCAGCTTCTCTAATGAACTTGCTTCTCTGTCATCATTATGGCAGCTTTCTATACACACAAATGTTGTACGTTGCACAGATACAACATGCAATCACCCGCTGGAATGTATTTCTCCTAAAGTGAAGAGTAATCTTTCACACTGTTGAACATCAGAAATACAAACCTCAAAACATGTCGGTGTCACAGGAATTTTTCAACTCCAGAAAAGTGCAAACTACCAATTAATGATCAAACCTTTTGTGTCAGCCTGAGTCCAGCTGCTGAGACTGTGTATTTGTGTGATGGCCTGTGCATGTGTGTGTGTTTATGAGGACACAGTGGGGATGAAGCTCTGTCAGCAGGTGGGATTAGACGCAGAGCAGCTTCAACAAGAAGAACCTTTTCAGTTTTTCCCATCAAAGAATCCCAGCAGAGGCTTGCGCGGTACGTGCAAACATGCGAAAACAACCCTCCTGCACTGTAAGACACTGCGTCAAATCAGTGCTCACGCTAGGCACAACACACCTGTCGGCATTTGTGTGTTTGCATCAGTCAAATACACGAGTGTGAGCCGTCCTTCGCAGCAGCAGGGTTTTAGCGCGTACATTTAGAGATCAGTGGTTTCTCAGGGCGATAATACAGCAAACTCCACTCCCTCCCTCCCACCCAAACCAAACTAAATACACCTGAAAACACTAACACAGGTGTGTGTCTGTGAGTGACAAGGGGTTGGTGAGGAAAGGGGAGGAGAACGGGTGTGGAGGGGAGGGGAAAGTGAACAAACAAGCACTTGCTCTAATATACAAACACAAAACCTTAGTCTCATATCTCATATTCTGTCTCCAACAAACCCACACAGACACACAATCTCACACACATTGATCCAGGGCTTGCAGGCACAGGATTACAGCTCTCAGGTGAAGCTTAACTTCCATGTGAAATGTGAGTTTCCTCGGACTAAACTTTCAGACTAATTCAGTAATTACAGCTGTTAAGAGTGAGGTCCTAAGACAGTCTTTCTATGATGCTGTCTGTCTCACAAAACCTGTCTAACAGCTCCCTTTCTGTCTGTAGATAATCATGTCTTTCTGAACGAAAACACATCCACATCTCTCACTTGGTTTTTATTATTTTGTCCGTTCTTATTGTTTTTATGTTGTTGTTTTTTTTCCAAAAAACACTTGCTCTAATGGGCAGCTTTATCTTAAAACAGTTTGGAATCCCAGACTTGTGTACTTACTGGGAAATGTTTTGTTCACATACACACACTGCTGCTGTGTGGTGATGCATGACCCACCAGTTACTTCAACAAAGAATGTGGACAAGGCACAAAGAAGGGCAACACTGGATTGGGGATTTTGTGTTCTTTTTTTTTTTACATGTGGCTTTTCAGGTTTGGCCACAATGTGTTTAAAATAGTTGATATTTCTCCAAATTAAAAAAAGACCTGATAGTCTTTTTGTCAACCACTCGGCAGACTGAAGTGGCTCCAGTTTAGCTTTATACGGTAGTTGTCTTGGTGCAATAAAATAAAAAGGATAATCCAGCCTTTTTTATTTTGCTATTCTATGCACAATCTGACTAAGAGTGTATTCAGAATGGACACATCTGGTTCACTTAAAGTGAACCAGAGTTCGGTTTCCCCGATAATCCGTAACAAATTTTCAGTCGAAATACACTACAAATAGACCCTGGACACTGAGTTTCCTCAGTCTGACTAGGCTCTATGCTCAGAGCAGAACAACTGGACCAAAATGACCACCACAGCCAGGCATTAAGGGATGTAAACAGAAAGATGGCAACCAATAAGCTACAAACAAATGTAAAGCAATAAGACACAGCAACTTATTGAAATCTGAATGAATGCAGGCTCATTGAAACAAATTGTAACATTTGCTTCTCACACTGTTTTCCTGACAATCTATATACCATAAACACTTATTAGCATACCTTCTTACCCGTCTTCTTGCTAGTAACCACCTTGCAGCATGCCTCCGCCATACCAAAGTAGTAAGTACCAAAGTTTTCTTTCTCCCATTGCTTTTCCCTGACCTCGTAATTACTGGCCAATGACTGACGTGATCTTCAGTAACGTGGTTTTGTTTACAAGCTTTTTTTTCACAGCATAAATCGCTGGTTGAATTCAGTCTGAATACAGACCAAATGTAAGGTTCAGAACTCAATCCATATCAAATTAACCCTTGTGCTATCTTAGATGACCCCACCCTTACATTGACGTGTTCTCCCTACCATGACAAAGGTGGATAAAGATGGAAAGATTTCATGTAATCCATGGACACCAGTGAAGATCACATATCATTGAAGAAAAAAGGTTCAGCGCACTGTCTAGTGGGTTTAGATGACCCAACTCCCAATGTTAAAGTGCCTAGGATAGCACAAAATTTATGCGGATTCCTTCCGTACCAACGGACTTTTCCAGTCTGAATACATCCTATATTTAACACAACAATTGAGAAACAACAATTGAGACACTAACATTGATTATTTTAGCTAATCAGTTTTTCTAATGAAGGCACAGTGAACCAAGTCCAACGTGCGTTAAAGCATGTCCTTAATCACCTGGATGTGGATCAAATGTCAAAGCCAGCTTTTATGTGATCATGACATCTGTGCCCAAAGTCAGGTGTGACTCAAGGGCCTATATAGGAAAATTATGATTTAGCCTTTACACTGCCCCATGTCAAGTCACAGTTCAATGCCAAATGTGGACCAATAAATCGTGCACATGTGGGGCACTTTGGTCTGAGTTGTCCAGTTTATCTGCCTGTCTTTTTTTTTTTTAAATTAGCGTTTTTTTACCTGTAAACTTTGATAACTAAAAAGAGGTATTTTCCCTCCTTATCAGCTGACGGTATTGCATGGCCTCTGATCACCCTTTTTTCTCTTGTGAATGTGTGTGTCTGTGTGTGGAGCCTGATAATTATCAGGTCACACAGGGTTTAGTGCTGGCCTGGTAGAAACCTGGGAGCACAGTAGTTGCTGTGGCAACATAATATGTAGAACATACTCAGGGTTTTAAGCTCCGCCTTCACAGGGCTTACCTGATGTCTCCTTTTGAGAAAGTCCGTAGGTTGATTTCTGGCCAATCAGGTTTAAATGACATTTACTAATTACTTTTACGGTTTAGTCATGCCTTATGTGTTTACTGCAAATATAATAGGAATGTGACAGTCCAGGGCTTTTGAAAATAACTGATGGCTTGTCTAACTTTATCTGATGTGTAAAAGGTCACAAACTGTGGCATCAGGAGATGTGGGTAGGTCGGAAAACTTATACTAGAGTGTAGAGCAAAGTTTAGAGCAAATAGAGTATAGTTTTGTCACATCATGTGGCCTTTTTTTCTGCACATTTCAAAGAACAAAATATCCTTACATATCAGAATAGTAAAAAAAATTGCAAAATATAGTTTTAGAAAGTTGACAAACTGCATAAAGTAGCACAGTAATTTTTATTGAAAAAATTGAAATGAAAAATGAATAAAGCTGTTCAGATATGATATGAAATTGCAATATTAGTAAAAATTGAAACGTCTGCAGAGTGCCTTAATTAATGGTTCCTTTTCTTAAGAGGCAAATTTTTTTTTGCATTTTTTAATAGAAAGTGTGTAAAAATGTTGAGAATTTTATTGATTGTCCTACATTTATTTTACATTGTTGCTCTGCCACTTTAGTGTTGCGACATTAGCCAATGCATGATACAAAAAAAAGGACTGTAAATGTCAATTTTCCATTCTGTAAAACCACAGCCATCGTGGTCCACCTATTAACACCAGGTACTGGCAGTTAGCTATATATATATATATATAGCTAACTGTATATATATATAGCCTAAGCGGTGGGTGATTTGAAAATCTTCCTGCTAATATCAAGGTGTCCATGATATTTTCCAAAACTACAAGCAAACCTGGATGTGTGGTGTCGATGTTCTACTATTATGAGCCATAAAAAAAACTGAAAAAACTGCGCCAATCAGGACAAAAGTGAGGTAAGCTATGATATTATCCAGCTGTGCAAAGTGCTCTGTGTTTTTTTTCTAAACCTGCATTAGATAATAACTCCATTCTGCTCCACAAGAGTCAGACTACAGTAACTGATTGAGCTTGAACTGAGCTCATGCAAGACACTAAACAAAAGTGTAAGTTAGCCCGCACTGTTTGTGTTTTTGCAGCAGCTTCGCGGTTTGTGCATGTGCACAGTATGTGTGTTTATGTAAGTGATTTCATTCACGTGCACCGCCTGCGTTCATGCCCAGGTAAGGTAAGTGCACGGTCTTCGTAAATGTTGTATGAATGCATATGTGAGGGTGTTTGTGTATGAAATCAGATGAGCTCATTGTAGCACCATGAATGGTAATCATCATACGCTCTCCTCTCAGCATCCATGTGTAACCTACTGAAACCCAAACAAAAGATAAAGTGGGATCCACACTCTTACTCACACACAAACATGCACACAGACTCTGTATGATAGGAAATGCCCAACTATTGTGGAACTTGAACCCTCATGTTTCACCAGCAGGTGAGCTCATGTTTTGGCCCAAATACAGGCAAGGGGTGTGCTGATGGTGGGGAAGCAAAATACCAAAAAAAAAACAAAAAAAAACACATGGGAGGGGTAGGGGTGTGATCTAATAGTCCCTTTTTCTGCTGATTCTTTACTGCATAGTAAACAACTGTAACATGCATGAAAAATGTGCAGCAATTGGTTTTCTTCAATATGTTTTGCTTTCATATTGAACAAGGGATTGGGACTTTTTTTGTTTACCTCAGATATTAGGAAAAGGGAAATTTAATCCTAATCATTGCAATCATATTGAGTAAAAAGTGAACAATATACACATTTACCCTATGAAATTCTTATTCTAGCAGCTGGCTTTGCTACAGCAGCCTATGACCCTGAAAAGGGATTCACTAGGTTCAGAAGATGGATGGATGGGTGGACATATTTTAATTAAAAGCACATTTTGGACTTTTTGTGAAATATTTTTGAAACTAACAAAAAAATAATGAAAAAGAATTATAAAACTTTCTGGCATTTTAATGGAATTGTTTAAAAGTGTTTGTCCTCTTTTCTGTTTTTTTTGTCCAAAATATATGTCTGACTTTAAAGAAGTGTATGTGACCACTTTAATCTTAAAAGGAGTGAGGATGAACTAGACCTTGACATTTTATTTGTTACTTGAAAAAAAAAGGTACGTACTTCACATTTATCAGAGGAAGCTCTGCTTATTTTGGCTTCAAAAAAAGATTAATTATTATAGTAGACTAAAAATCATAATTAAAAATGTAAATAAAATATTTTTTGAAAATATAATTCTATTGATGTTTATCTAGTTTAATATGTCACTATTTTTTGAAAATATAATTCTATTAATGTTTATCTAGTTTAATATGTCACTATTTTTTGAAAATATAATTCTATTAATGTTTATCTAGTTTAATATGTCACAACTCTATATCTTCCTTGTTTTATTTCTGTTCACTTTTTGCTTCTACTCATATTCAAGTAACATTATAACTCTAACTAAAACATGAAAGGCGGTTTTGTCTGGAAAATTTTAGTTCATTTTTTTCGTCTGTTTGCTTGTTTACACTTTCAGGGATTGCTTTATGTTTATGAGTTTTAAACTTTTTTCCTGCATTTTAATTTTTGCTTAGCTGAAGATTAGAGCAAAAGCACTGGGGTGAGGAAAAATGACTGAGGGAAGACTGTGGGGAAAAAAGAGACGGGGTGGAAGGCAGTCACCTGTGGTGTGGGAATGGAGAAGTACTCTCCACAGGGGTTGGTTGCCCCCCCCCCACACACACACACCTACACACTCTGGTTTTATTACTTTATTCCCCTTGAACCTCCTTTTTTTAACCTTTGCGTGTCTTTTGGATACAGCTGCAGAATGGGAGCCTTGAGGGATGGGTGATAGGGATAGAGTGTCAGGAAAGTAAAGAGACAAAGAAAAGACAGAGCAGGAGGGATGAACAATGAAGAATATAAATGAAACAGGGGCTTAACAACTAAATTTTAACAAAAAAAAGAACTAATGACAGTCTTTCCTGTCATTATTACGTAGAACAACTTATTCCACAGTAATAGATGCTATCTACACGAATAAGCTAAAATGTATTGATTTATTGTATTACTGTCAGTGTTATGTAGTTTGTTGTGGAACAGTATAAAAACTGCAATACGAGTCATTATCTTTGTCTTTACTCTGTCCATGTAAAAACCCCATTAAATCAGAAATGTTTCTTTTAATAATCCCCACTTTTTGCAATGATTCTGGTAAAAAAAACAACAACAATTTAGTTGACGACAAGTGTTCCAGTGCTGCCCTTTGTCCCCAAGGCAGCTGCTTCCAGATGACCCCCGGCAGAGAGCTGTCACTGGACATCTGCATCACGCGCACATGCTTTCCTGTGACTTCGCATGGTCTCACGAGTGTGGTGGCCTCTTTTCTGCTTGGTTGGGATCCTGTCACAAGTATTTGAGCCATCTCATGGCGACACAGGCTTTGACAAGCACCGACACTAACTGCAAGAGATGGACAGAAGATGGGAATGTGAGTGTATGCTGCTGATGGTAATGATGAGAAAGGGTTATGCACCGTGAGTCAGGTGCACCTCACCAAGCAACCACAGGGGGTTTGTTACAAAAGCAAGGTCAGTCCTTCCCCATCCCCATGAAAATAAAAATGTTTCAAAAGTTGGTTTAAAAAAACTGATGTCTCTGACAAAAAATTGTCCTCACACTGGATGTTTACAAAGCAGATTCTATAGCTTGTTCATTGGGTTAACTCGATAAAAAAGGTTGAGAAATACTAGGTTACATGACCACCTATGGTTTCACTACAACAAACAAACACTGATGTCTGTTTACTTAGGAAGCCATATTTCCTAATTTCTTACCTAAATCACACATTGTACCATCTATAAAAATCTATATATCTGAGTTAATGTGTAACATTCAGCTAAATTTGAGATCGCTTTATGTAAAGTTAAGGAAAAGTGATGCCTGCAAAGTTGCTCTGAAAGGGATTTCTTGAAATGTACTATAAAAGTTCATCGATAAAATTATTTTCATAGAAGCGAGGTGGTTGGAACTGTTTTTGAAAGTCCTGGCTGTGCTTCCAAACACACACATGAAGTCATTCAATGGCCTTTAACCCTTGTGCTATCTTAGATGACCCCACCCTTACATTGACGTGTTCTCCCTACCATGACAAAGGTGGATAAAGGTGGAAAGATTTCATGTAATCCATGGATACCAGTGAAGATCACACATCATTGAAGAAAAAAGGTTCAGCGCACTGTCTAGTGGGTCTAGATGACCCAACTCCCAATGTTAAAGTGCCTAGGATAGCACAAGGCTTAAATGTATCTCATGAGCGATATTTCATTCAGTGATATCGTGGTAAACCAGTTCAAAATGTACTCCACTTTTCACTGGCAACCCTTTGATCGTGAATGTAATAAAACAGATTCAGAAAATGAAAAGATTTATGTAATGAGGCTCTTTCTGATGGCATTAAGATTGATTAACCTCAAGCCAAGTTGCTATACACCCACAAAGAATGTCTTAAAAACATTTTTTGATGTCATTTAGTTGTTGCACAGCAAAATGCAGCATTTGCAATTTGAAGGTTTGATCTGAATATATTACAGTGGTAATTAATTAACTAATTAATCAAGAGAAGGAAACTGTAAATGATGAAAGGACAGCCCTGTTTGATCAAGGACCAGGCAATAGATGTAGAGAAACCAAAATAGTGATTTATTAATAGAGTTTTATAAAATGATAAATTTTTTAGCTGTTAAATGTGTCTGTTTTTCAAATGTTTATATTAGAATTATAGTATTTTTACCTTGACAATCACAACTAAAATGACATTATGTTTTTACATTCTGTCCTGATTATTGCTGTTTGACCTTTTTTAAATACCCTGTTTAGTTACACTATATTACCAAAAGTACTCGCTCACCTCCTTGACTCCCATTCTTCAGGAAAGGATGTCCACAAGGTTGAGAATTGTAGTTATAGGAAGTTTTGACCATTCTTCAAAAAGCGCATCAAAGACTAATGCTGGTGGAGAAGGTCTGACTCTCACTCTAAACACTAATTTATCCTAAAGATGTTCTATTGGGTTCAGGTCAGGACTCTGTGTATGCCAGTCAAATTCACCCACACCAGACTCTGTCATCCATGTTATCCATGATGGCGCCACGGATGGCTGCCTCTGTGCTGTGCTCTCTCGCACTTGTTACTTTTTTCCCTTTTGGCATTGCTCTCCGCTCTCCCTCTGCAATTACATTTAGCAGAGCTTTTGCACATCGGGTAATCCAGTTCCGGACTTTTTTCTCCTGTTTTCACTCACGTGGATAGTTTTTTGGAGATCCTAATCGGAGGTGCAGCAGCCCTGTGCGAACTTATAAAGCAGTGTCAACGAAGAGGCCTACAGGAGTGGTGATCGGGACCGGTTCAAGCAGGCCAGAAATAACCTGACAAAGGAGATCAAGGCCGCAAAGAGGACACTGCAAAATTGACGGACCACCTTTCTGCCAACGACTCTACTGCAGTCTGGAAAGGCCTGCAGACCATCACCAACTACCGAAGACCATCCCCCCGCCCCTCAGACAGTTACCACCTGGCTGAGGAGCTTAACGACTTCTACTCAAGGTTTGAAAGAACTTCACCTTCCCCCTCAGCCACCATTTCCAACACACAGGATCGACCTGCAATCCCAACCACCCCCACACCTGCCCCCTCATCTGCACTGAGGATCTGTGAATGAGATGTGCGTCAACAGTTCCAGAAGCAGAAGATCAGAAAAGATCCAGACCCCAATGAAAGTCTGTGCTGACCAGCTAGCTCCCATCTTCACCAGGATCTTCAACAAATGTGCGTCTCAAACTAATCATCATCCCTGTCCCCAAGAAGTCCCCAGTCACAGGATTAAATGACTACAGACCAGACGCCCTGACCTCGGTAGTCATGAAATCTTTTGAATGACTGGTGCTGGACCACCTGCAGTTTGCCTACAGAGCGAACAGGGCAGGGGGATGACGCAGTCAACATGGCTCTCCCCTACATCCTGGACCACCTTAACTCTGCAGACACGTATGCACGGGTCCTATTTGTTGACTTTAGCTCTGCATTTAATACCGACTGTCCCAGCTCACCGTGCCTCTCCTCATCTGTCAGTGGATCACCAGTTTCCTGACTGACTGGAGGCAGCAGGTGAAACTGGGACGCTTTACATCCAGCACCCGGATCCTTAACACTGGCTCCCCTCAGGGGTGTGTTCTCTCCCCTCTGCTCTTCCCCCTCTACACCAATGACTGCAGATCAAGAACCCCCTCTGTGAAACTCTTGAAGTTTGCAGACGACACCACAGTCATTGGGCTCATCCGGGACGGTGATGAGACAGCATACAGAGAAGAAGTGGAGTGGCTAGTCTTCTGGTGCAGCCAGAACCGCCTGGAGTTGAACCCACATAACCCTTGTGCTATCTTAGATGACCCCACCCTTACATTGAAGTGTTATTCCTACCATGACAAAGGTGGATAAAGGAGGAAAGATTGCATGTAATCCATGGATACCAAGATCACAAATCATTGAAGAAAAAAGGTTCAGAGCACTAGTGGGTCTAGATGACCTAAAACAGGTACCAGGGTTGAGACATGGGGGACCCCACAGATCAAGAGAATTTGGCCTGAGGTACAGTTACTGATATCATACTTGCTGTCTTTACGACATGACTTAAACTATTCAAGGGCTGCACTGCAGATGCATTCTCCGTCCTCTAGTCTCTGCAGTGGGATCATAGTCAACTGAGTCAAAACCAGCACTCAGATCGATCAAAACCTAAATCAGAGTTTCCCTACCTCTAAGTAAGAGAAATTTATTGAGCTTGTGATAAACTTTATCAAGGACTCAAACAAATGGCAAGTTTGGAGTGAGCCTTCTTTTTTTCAGTACTGCGGCATCAAGACTGCTCTTAATTAGGAGTGGTTTGAAGAGCCTTACCTTAGGAAATGTCTCAGACTGCTGCAGGTCCTTGACCATATGAGGGAATTGTGCTAACTGCTCAACACAGGTTTTAGACTTACCTGGATGGATGATACCATGATCAAGGATGTGAGGCTCTGTCATTGCACTCTGACTGTTCTGAACCTTGAAAATTCCCCAAATGTGTGAATCTCAACTGCACAATTTGTGGTAGTGGGTGACTCCGTTTGTGCTCTCCCGTGTTTTTTATTTTAATTTTTTCTAAGCAGCTTAGTAGCAATGTGTAGGGAGTCTGCCTTGAGACTGGATGGCCATGAGTTCAAATCCACAGCTGAGTCATAACAAAGAAAATGGGACCCAATGCCTCCCTGTTTGGCACTCAGCATTAAGGTGTTGGATTGGGGGGTTAAAACCACCAGATGGTTCCCAAACACGGCTGGTCCCCCAGGGGTCGGGTCAAATGTGGAGAGCAAATTTCACACACCGAGGTGTCACACACCTAGCTATTACAAATCTAGTGATAATCGCACCAGGACACCATGTGGATGAACTTAGAACAGAGATGGTTTCTTTGACTGTTTTTTTTTTCCAGAAACAAGTGTTAAGGGTTCTAGCTCTAGCTGTCTTTGACTCCAAAGGCTTTATTTGTTTAGGACATGTTAAGAGATTAAGATTAAGATTTTTTTCTAAAACTGTCATAAACTTGTTGCACTCGAACATGAAAATGAGTTCTGACGAAAAAAGAGTAGGATGTTTTATTAACCTATTTACATATACCTAACAGGACACAGGAGTTGATTTAATAGAAACACATTGTCCTTGTTTTCACAAAATCCAGTTGAACACAATTAACATTTCTTTGTATGTCTCATTATAAATCTGGGGCATCATCCCATCATGATAACCTTTTTTTTTTTAAAGTGACCGCATCCCCATAATTCCACAGTTTCTTTCGCTATGTTCTAAGGATACTACTCTTAACAAGATTGAGACACGTGCAGGCCAAAGTGGGCCAAAGAGATGATGCTAAGAAATACATATCAAACTCAACACCTGCAGGCTGAACATGGCCTGGGATATTATCATGTTAGACCCTCGTGATAATATCTGATCACTTTTAAAGCTGACCCACATGTGCAACTAATTTGAAAGCCCAAAAGAGTGCTTAAGTCTTTGAAGATAAACAAATTACCAACACTCAAGTCATCTTACTAATGAAAACTTCAAAAGTAAGATGATCATTTAACCGTTGTGCTATCTAAGATGACCCCACCCTTACATTGATGTGTTCTCCCTACCATGACAAAGGTGGATAAAGATTCAAAGATTTCATGTAATCCATGGACACCAGCGAGGTTCATAAATCATTGAAGAAAAAAGATTCAGAGCACTGTCTAGTGGGTCATCTAGACCCACTAGACAGTGGAAAAGGGGTGTCAAGGGGTGCCTAGGATAGCACAAGGGTTAATTCTGAGGACTACCTGGGCTCGAAGCTTAAGTCCTAACATTGATGAACTTGTTTATAAGATGACATGCCAAGGATCTGATTCGGAGCAGCAAAATTACATTTAATGCACTTTTTTTAGTGCTGCTACAAGAAATATCAATTTTAATAAAACATTAGATTTTGGCTCTAGTTTTTCAGAAAAAAAAGTAGTCAGGTAAAAGCGAATCCAGAAAAGTTGAAGAAAAAGCTTCAGAGAAAAAAATGCATTGGATTTTCCTTGTATTTAATGTGAAATGATGTTGTTTTCAGGTGCAAACTGTTTTATAAGCTTTGACAGTTCTAGTTTAAGGAGCAATGATTGTTGATCAGCGGGAACATTTTTAATTGGAAAATACAATGGACATTTCTCAAAAAAATAGGGAAAGCACCTAATTTTTTATGAGTAATATTGCTAAGTTTTGCACGCTTTGTCAATGTTAGTTGAATTCAGACTACAAGGTCATACCCAGGTTCTTATTAAACATTGAATCAGTCCGGTGCTGATCTTGTACAATGTTTTTATTTTATTTTGGCTAATAGTGTATTTGAGTTTGACACCCCTTTTCTAATGAAAAATGGAATCAACTGGCAGAGAGTAAAAGTGTTTCTCCTCATGTCCCAAATGTCTTCTGCAAAGAAGCTGCAACTCTGACAGAGTTTCCAGCAATCTTCTCTAATCTGCTGAAACAATGTGCTAAGGTGTAAGTGAGTGCATGTTAGTAGTGCAAGGTAGGGCAGGGTCTCCTACCACTGTGATTGGGGTTAGAGGTCATTGGGGAACCAGGGAGCTGTCATGCTCCATTAGGTTGTGCTGTGGGACAGAACTAAAACCAAACTAAGAAAGGCTATTTTTTTTCTTCCTAGTCTACTTAACCACCCTATTCTGCACTCATCTGGACACTTACAGTGCAGTGAATGCATGACCACACAGCCACACACACACAGGCTTGTACTGTAATCGAATGCTTCGTTAGGTTTTAGAGAAAAACTTTGAGGATTCCATATTAGTGGTGACAACCAGGACCACACATGAGTGAAAAGGATTAACTCAGTCGTATGCTTGCAGTAAAAATGGTATTTTAATGAAATCTTAAAACAATAATTGAATAATTATCAAATCTTAGATGAGTAATATATATATATATATATATATATATATATATATATATATATATATATATATATATATATATATATATATATATATATATATACACATAAAATTACAACATTCTAACATGACTTATACAGAAACAATTGCTATTCAATTTTATCACTAGTGGCCAAGACTTACATCAGTAACCCTTGTGCTATCCTAGGCACTTTAATGTTGGGAGTTGGGTCATCTAGACCCACTAGACAGTGCTCTGAGCCTTTTTTCTTTAATGATTTGTGAACCTCACTGTTGTCCATGCATTACATGAAATCTTTCCACCTTTATCCACCTTTGTCGTGGTAGGGAGAACACGTCAATTTAAGGGTGGGGTCATCTAAGATAGCACAAGGGCTAAGGAAACGTGTCACCCTAATCCAGTGCTTCTCAATTATTTTTTGCCAGGCCCCCCTAGGAAAAAGAAAATGTTTTGCGCCCCCCTAACTCCCACTCACACACTCGTGCGGTGACAATATATTAGGTTGGTATCTATAAAAATTGTGCAATTATACATAAAATTGTATCTTTTAACATGAACAAAAGAAAAAAGCAACATAAACCCACATTCAAAAAATATTACTTCCATTTTTCCACACAAAAACCCTCCTATAGTCTGAAACAGAAAAGTAGCTTAAAGTGCCCGAAATAAAAAATCTGTAATCCTTTATTTAAACTAGAAACATTTTTGACCAACCGAACAATTTGATGCTGACAAAATGTTTTAATTCAATAAATATTAAATGTAAATTGATCTGAAACTTTAACAAAGCAGCACCAATATACTCAACATTTTTAGTCTGAAAAAACAGGTAAATAAGACGTTGTGCTAATTTTTTTTTTTTCTAAATGATGGATTGTTTATTTATGATCTCATAAAGTGCAGCTGTTTTCTGCATTACCTGCTATCTTTATGTCAAATACTGATACCAACTAATGACAGGCAGACAAAGAAAACATTCATGGAAATAAAGACACGTCATCAAAATGTCTACAATAGTTCATAAAGAATGACATTATTAGCATGAGCTGAGAAATCTGAAGACACCGAAGATCCTGGTGTTGCGCAATCCAGGCAGTGCTTGCAGCTCTCCGCGTGCGCCATTCCACCTGGCAGCCTGAGCCAACTACCCCTCCCCTTTTATTCTCACACACGCAGCTGCATGTGACAGGAGAAAGTAGCAGCTTCAGGGACGGCAATTCACAGTTTTCAGACTGTTCCAAACTCTGTGATATGACAGATAATAGTAAATCAATAGTGGTGCAGATTTTATTCCGAGCACTGAAACACAAAGCTCTTGACTGGTCTAAGACTACATGAGGCCTTACTTACAGACCCCCGTTATATTTAAGCCCCGGACAATTGCCCGTATTACCTGTGCCTAAAACCCGCCCCCGCGCGCCCCCTGGCATCGCGGGGGTGCGCCCCACTATTTGAGAAGCACTGCCCTAATCCTCCCTTCCCAGGCTGGTGGCAAAAAGTGTGTCTCTTCAACTGCAAAACTGACACTGCAGGCGCAGTCTGACATTCACCTATTAGAGCTATAAGTCTGAAAAGAATGCCTGAGACATTTTCTGACGTTTAGCATTGAAGCAAAGTTTATTAAACTTGCTTCCTATGTGCTTTGTTTTCCTTTGGCTGCTCTTTTAAACCTCTCTTATAGCACGTCTGAACTTCCCTTGGCTCGGAAACGAGCAAAAGTTATACCTTTTCACAAAGGAGGGAATCCTCAATCATTAACAGTATTGTCAAAGTATATGAAAAAATGTTCTTCAATCATCTTTCGGAATACGTATCACTTAATAATATTTATCTCCTTTCCTATCCGGTTTTCAAAAGCACTTCTCTACTACTTCAGCCTTGTTAAAATTTACCAATGATATTTTATCTGGTTTTGATAACATGTTAACTGGCGCCTTATTTATCGATCTTACCAAAGCTTTTGACATTGTGGATCACTATCTGTTATTGGACAAACTTCATTTCATTGGCCTTGATAGATCCTCTCTCCTTTGGTTCAACTCATACCTTCATCATCGTCAGCAGTGTGTTCTTTGTAAAGGTTAAATTGGGATTTAAAAAATCAGTCATTGAATATCTTTAGATACCCTGCTCATCCAAGGTAATGAAGTAAAAGCAGGTGATTTAAACTGCTTACAAAATTTAACGCATAGTTCTTTACTCAAATTAAGAAAAAAATAAAAACACTGTTTTCTTTCACTGAATTGAATTGAACTGAGCTTAAAACCTTACGTGACGTAGCTCACTGAGATCATTCATCTGCACTTAGATCTTGTATGAATAGTAGTTGTTTACTCCTAGTTTTCTCTCTAGGGAGTTCTCTCACCTTTCTTTTCAGTTTCCTTCTGTATGAAATCTGCAAACTGATCTTTGGATGGTTTATTCATGTTATCCTTCCCATGTGTTTGGTATTGTTGAGTCTATTTCTGTTTTTTTTTTTCACTCCTTGCACCCAAATCAAGCATTGTTCAATGTCTTTTTTTTTCTGCTTGTGGGTTTGAAACTTGTAATATAACTTGAGGACTATTATCCAGAATACGATGCATGAAGTCATGACTCTATTATGTAACGAACAAAGAGTGATGTTAATCATTGAACCAGGCAGAGGGGAAGTCAGATTGGAGAAGATTTGTACCAGTATTTAGTCTCCGTGTTAACCGTGACCACCTGACAGGTGTTACCATGTTGCCTTGACAACAAGTTTTTCTTACCTGAAAGTAAACGCTGTTATGCATCAAACAGCAACATTCTATAGAGTTTTGGGTTTTAAGTCAAAGAAAAAGTAAGGCCTCATGTAGTCTTAGACCAGTCAAGAGCTTTGTGTGCAGGATGTCACAAGCTTTCAAAATTGAAGAGTGAAGCTTACAAAAAGGTTAAAAAAAAGTGCTGTAATTTTGAGCAATTACACCTAGAGACCAACAAGAAATGATAGCACTGATCAAAGAAGGGGAAAAAAAACAGTTGATGGGTTAAGAATCAGGAATCTAATAATACTTTTCAGTAACAAATCTCTTGGACATCATTTTTTTTCAGGGTCAAACATTGATAATGACCAGTACACCACTGAGGTTTCTTCTTTTTTCCGGCATCTGTTTTTTTATCAATTTTTTCCTAACTGAGAAGGAAGGTCTAAGGCAGGGGTCGGGAACCCATGGTTTGCGAGCCATATCTGGTTCTTTTGATGGCCACATCTGGCTCGCAGACAAATCTTTAATTATACAAAAAAAAATGTAATTAGACTAGTCCATCTCGGGCGCGATGCCAGTTTGTACCAGCCTGCAACCTGTTAATTGCCATCTTTGAGAAGGAAAAGGGGAGGGGTAGTGGGCTCAGGCAACAAGCTGAAACGGGGCACTGATTAGAACACGCTGGCCGTCACATACCACACTGCAGTGTGTGAGTTTTGCTGTACTGACAATGTTTGTCTCCACGTATGCATGTGAGCAGTTTTTCTAACATCTAAAGAACATCAAGACCAACCTACGATCACGTTTAACAGATGGAAGTCTCAACGCCTGCATGATGCTTAAACTCACCATGTATCAACCAGACAAGACCATTGGCAAAACCATGCAGCACCAGAAGTCACATTAATGGTAAGAAATACTCATCATTTATTAGCAACGGCATAATGTAGCATCCCTTTCCCACACTGTGGCACAGAGACTTAACCTCTTTTAAGGTTCCTACTTTGGTTATTGCAGGCTGTAACCAACGCTGTATAACTTATTCTGCAACTCCTGAATCTCTCCCGCCGAGAGCGCTCCCCCCAACTTTTTTTTACCCCGCTCCCGCACCAGCCCTCCTACGTCCTTATTCAGCCCATAGCTGAACCCCATTGGTCCAAACTTCCCAACGACAGGCTGAGCGACAGAACTGAGGGCTAACCAGCATCTCTGCTTGATGCGTTCAATGAAGCCCGGAACTTAGAACGCGACTCAACAGCCACCCAGTCCAACTCAGTCCGCTACGATAACAATGTTATTAAATAGAATCCATAGACTTATTGTACTTTAAAACTGTTGAAATTACATAAAATGCACACATTCACTAGTATTTTTAGTTTTGAACATATTGTATGGCTCTCACGAAATTACAGTTAAAGATGTGTGGTGTTCATGACTCTCTCGGCCAAAAAGGTTCCCGACCCATGGTCTAATGGCAGGGATCCCCAGCTTAGTTTAGTCTTTTTAGTTTATCCATTACCTATCGGATTCTATGACTTCATGTTCATTATGATTTCATGTTTATTATACAATTACCAGTATGAAGCCCATTGAGACAGCTATTGTGGTAATATTGGGCTTTATAAATAAAATTGAATTGAATTGACTCAAATCAGACTGAAATTAGAATCAACTTGTTCTGACAATGAAACTGGAATAAAACAACATTTAAATAAAACTAAACTTTACCAAACTGAGTGGTACCATATAAGTTAAATGTAGGACTGTCACATGAGAAGTCAGGGTTCAATTCCCAGGGAGCTCAATGAGCTTTATTCAGTGTGGGCTCTTGGGCAAGACCTAATTATGTAGCCACAAGGGGGCGCAAGTTTGGATCTCACTGTGCCGGAAAAAACACAGGGTTGTGTCAGGAAGGACATCCGGCCTAAAAATCTCTGCCAAACCATCTTGGCCAATCAGTGAAAGCTGATTTAGTGTGGCAACTCCTGTACAGGGATCTGCCGAAACCATACTGTAAGTGGACTCGTTTATGTTGCTTATAACAGTCTTGTGGAAATAACATTACTTTCAAAACGGCTGGGTAGCTCGGTTGGTAAGGTAAAGGGCTGCCACGAAGGAATCCAGGGTTTCAGGTAAACAATGGTACTGGGGGCAATTACCATACCAATGGCGAGCAATTATCATCACCAAGTGGGGGTCCTTGGGCAAGACCCTTAACGCTACTGCCTCCCGAGCGCGGTTCAGCATCAGCTCACTGCTCCCCCAGGGGATGGGTCAAATGGGGAGAAGAATTTCCCATTGTGGGATAGATAAAGTATCAATTATTATTATTATTAAAACTATTCTAAGCAATGAAATGTGATGCTTGAAATCTGGGTTGGGCTGCCTTGAATCCCTTTAAATTAGAATCAATGCAGATAAATATGACATCTCCAAGTACAAATAGTTCAGTGATAGGTTTCGAACATAATGCACATTTTGCCAGGTGTAACGCTCCTTTACACTGCACTTTCTTTTAAAAGGTAAAAACAATTTCAGCACTGACTTACCAGTCAGTGTTAAAAACTAAGCAGATTTTATGAATCTACATATCCTGTAGTTGTTGATTGACATTTATGCTTGAGAAGTACTTTTTAGGGTTTAAAAAGTACTGCTTTACCTCTTCTTCATGGGGAAATGAACAGGTGCTCAATTAAATGGACTTCACCAGTGCTGGTTCAGAGCAGTCATATTTGTTTGTTTTGAAATAAAACTGATTGAATGAACCCTCAGCCACACTAGACTTCCCAATGTGCTGCATTTACAGACTAAATGAGTGTAGGAAATTATTACATTATTTATAAGAGTGTTTATTAGAGATGTTTAAAGATATTGTGCCACCCAGAAGCTGTTCCTGGACCAGATGTGGCCTGTGGCTGCCATTCAAATGTCCGTGGTTTAAAAGCTTGCAGTCATTATGTCATGTTAGGTGTTTAAGATCTTTAGGGTATGAGAAGAAGAGGGTTGTGTAGCTTAGCATGTGACAGAGAGAAATGGAAAATGGGGAATAAAAAAAAAGGGGGGGGGGGGGTTACAAAAGATCGAGCAGTTGGACCAAAGAATAAAGATCAGAATTTGGCACTAAAGTGATTGCAACCATTGTGGATCTATCTTTTATGGAAAAAAAAAATCTGACAGTGCTCTTATGCACAAATGAAAATTAAGGGGACAAACCACTACAATAAAATAACTTTAGACACATCCTTTGTAATCAGAACATGATTTTTACAATTTGCAGTAAAAATAAAGTAACACTGTCAAAACAAGCAAATTTTGATTTTTGATTTTTTTTTTTGCAGAAAAATGTTCTCATATATCCTAAATTGAAGGGAAAAAAACATATAGACCCTTCATGTTTTTGACGCTTTTTGACACCTTTTTATATCAAACATATTTAGAAGTGACATTAGTCTTGAACCAAATTTGAGGTATTATATGTGTGACCTCTTCTAGCCCCTCATATGACTCCATTCAAAGAACGACAGACGGCCCCGGGGATCAGGACTGCATAACAAGGTCTTTCAGTTTTTACCAATGCAACTTGGATTTTATGTCTATATTTTCTCCCTATGTGTGTTGTACCATATTTTTTAATATGTAGAGCTTGTGACAGGTTTGTCCTTTCTGTCCCAATTCAACTTTTCACCTTCTACGTGCAGACTGTTTCCTTGACAGAGAGTGCTCTCAGCTGTCTGCAGCCTATTTATCAGTGCAACAGGGTGGATGACTTTATGTCTGCCAACTCTGCAAAGAGGTGTATGTGATGACTGAGGAGACGGTGACCCAGGCAGCAGATCAGTGCAGGTGTGTGTGCAGAGAAAGACAGACAGGCAGACTTTTATCTTTCATTCCATCTATCTGAGTCAAACTCTGATCGATTAGCTGAGGGAGTATATTTACTATTAATAATTGTAGGAGATTGGTGTCTTTTTTTAAGTTAAGTCTTGCTAAGGTTGTGATTTGTGTACCTGGAGGATCTGCAGGATCAGGTCTGAACCAAAGCTGCATGCATATGGTCCACTCAGAAGAGACTGCAGTGCAGAGGTGTTAGCAGTTTGCTGCAGCCATACATATCAATTAATTTTAAGAACTTTGACATGTTTCTAGGTTGGGTTGAGTGCCTGTTTGCAGTTCGTGTGTGTGTCTTCGTGTGGGTGTGGGATATTAATCTTTCTTACGTTAACCTCTACGTCACTGTCAACATTCACATACTTTTGCGCTTGTGAAAAACGTTGCCATGTTGAGCAACTTTTTGCCTGTCGATAAGGAGACACAGAGGCCACCTGTGAGAGCTGCAAGATATGTTGGGATTTCCAGCAAATCTATGTGAACTAGCTGGTGAGGGCTGCTCCTGCGCAAGTACTGCGTGTTTGGCCCCAGTCTGGTGGAAAAAAACCTGCCTAACCTGTCCCCTCTCCTCTTCCCTGCTGTTTCTGTGTGTGTGTTTGTGTGTGTGGGCTACTTACCTCACCAGATGATTTTGGAAAAACATCCGAACATTCATCAAAACAGCAAAACAGCAATGAAGATAAGATTTCATTGTTTTTGTATGACTGCTCTGTTTTGGAGCGTGTTCTCCCCCTTCAAGACGCAAGCAAGGGATTCCTTCATGTGCATGCCAAGGGAAGGGAGCGACAAGAAACGGGACATGCAAACTAAAAGCAGGCTGCAACTAGTTCCAAAGCCATATGATGCCATCAAGTTTCTGTCTCTGATTGGAGCTTTCCTGCACATGAGATAAGGAAAACAGGATTCTGTTTGTTTAAATGTGTGTCTGCCTTTTTAAGGTGCAACTTTAATGGCATTGCCTTTTTCCACAATAAAACATTTTAGAGTTTATTGCCTACTAAAAAAAAATGACACGAGAAAGATGTTTAGGGCATTTTCATAGCATTGGCCACAAGCTAACTTTTTACAACCTTAAACCATAAATAGTTTTTTTTAAGTTATATTTGACACAAAATTAGTTCCTGATGATAACGTTTTTCAGAAGTACATGTATATGTATTCTCTAAATGAACAGATCCACCAGGAGGTGGTTGTTTAATGATCAAAGAAAGTGAAAATTTTCTGACAAGAGCTCACTATACTAAAAGTATCAAATATTACACCGCATTTCAGTCAAACTAATATTAATACAACTTGGAGTGATGCCGAAACGCATACTCTTTTTGAAAATTGGATTTAAAAAAAAGGTAAAATATAACAACTTAGTTTTCTGTAATTTTAACAAAAAAAACGAAAGAAGACAAAACTCTCAAATCATCTCTTAACCCTTGTGCTATCTTAGATGACCCCACCCTTACATTGACGTGTTCTCCCTACCATGACAAAGGTGGATAAAGCTGGAAAGGTTTCATGTAATCCATGGACACCAGTGAAGATCACAAATCATTGAAAAAAAAAGGTTCAGCGCACTGTCTAGTGGGTCTAGATGACCCAACTCCCAATGGTAAAGTGCCTAGGATAGCACAAGGGTTACGCTATGTTCACATTGCTCTCGACACTACCCAGTCAAGTGACCACAACCGATGACAAGTCTATGCGCATGTAAATGTACATAGATTTCAGGGATCCGTGCTCTAAACACTCTTGCCTTTTTGAGAATTCTATATTTCTATTAAAACAGGGTCTTGTAATGCACTAGCTGTGTTAACTAAAAAAGGTAAGCATTTTTACAAACATCTCGTATCTTATTCTTAAGTAATTCAATGATGACAGACTGTTTTCAGTGAATAAATACATATTTTTTTAAATTAGAAAGATTTTTTCCCTATAAATCTATGTGAAGCCATGGTTCATTTAAGAAAGCTATAAACTTATGAGTGTGAGGTTCCAGGCCTAAGACTTTAAAGTGTGGATGCCATGCTTTGAACAACTTTGTCAAATAAAAAAGCCCTTTAAACGCTGATTCTATTGATACCAATAGTTTGCGTCGAAAAAAATCCGAAGCATATGAAAAATAGACATCTTTCGAAGGAATCAGAGATTTGGATCTGCCGCTAGAGCGCAGGCTGGAAGTGAACCCGATTTGACCTGTGACGTAACGAAAGGCGTTGCCTTTCGCAGTTGCGCTTAGGACAGCATGTAAACAAAACAGGTAGTCTTCGTTTCTCTCGTTTAAATCTGTTAATCATCAACATGCCAAGTCGTTGTGTGGCAGCTGGATGTAGCAATACATCTAGTGAAAGTGTATCTGTGTATAAAATTCCCAAAACAAGAAACGCTGCTGAAAAGGGGAATATTTAAGAACGTGGACGGCGAAGGATTTTTCCCTCCAGATCTGCAGGAGAGAAGTCTGCGTTTTCGAAGGGACAAAAACCGGGACACAAACGAAGAATTTTGAACGGAGAGTTGGGAGGAGGATCTTGGCTTCTGAGTCGAGGAAAGGCGGGTGAGCTGGAAGCGAGCGAGCCGTTTTCTGGGTCGGACAGGACGGCGCTGGAGTCGGGAGCGGAGCGGAGGCTGCTAAGCTAGGCTAGTGTGCATCACGATGGATCACATTGAGGCGAAGTAGTCGTGTTTTCTGTTGTCCTTGGATCCAACTGGAGTATTTCAACGCACTCAATGTTTTGCAAGAGAAGCAACAGTTCTGCAACGTTTTTTTTCTTTTGCTTTTGAGGTGCCGGTACCGTGAGTAAACTGAACTGTGTGTTTGTGTGTGAGCGCTCGCGCACGAGAAAAGGTTTCAAACTGGTTCAAACAGGTAAAACTGTTAATGTTCTGCAGTTGTTAATGGTATACAGTGACTTTGTTAACTAAAGAGTAGTAATATCTGGGAAACTTTTGTTATTTTGTGACATTTATTTTGTAAATTGGGTTGAAAACCAGTGTTTACCTTTGTTTAGATTAGGCCAAAAGGGGACATTTTGAGTATATTTTAGGGTAAGTGGAGTAATTTAATTTTATACATTTTTTAGACTTACTGGAGTCTAGCCGAATCTTCATGCTGGCTATCGTCATCGGCATCACTAGACCTACTACTTTCTGCTATATCCTCCTCACTTTCGCAAAAGGGTTCGAATCGATACGGTTGCAAAAGTGACTCATCATCATGATAATCTCCGCAACTTTCCTCTTCATCTTTCTGTTCATCTGATGATAAATCGCTAATAGAGACGGTAGCATCACTCTGTGCTTCGCTATCGGTGCTAGCCATGTTGTCTGCCTTGTCTTCCTTTCGTTACGTCACAAACAGGGGGGCGAGAATTCGGCGGAATGCGTGAAGCCGGCGGCCGTCCTCGTTGTTTATATTGCGTTTTTCGCTATTTATTCTTTTTCGAAAAATATTAAAAACAATCGCAACAT
The DNA here is from genome assembly GCA_037389245.1 of Oryzias sinensis. NCBI lineage: Eukaryota > Metazoa > Chordata > Actinopteri > Beloniformes > Adrianichthyidae > Oryzias > Oryzias sinensis. The sequence continues at coordinate 13,107,462 of CM074498.1, read as the reverse complement.
GAAATAGAGACTATTTACTATATTTTGGCTTATTAAAATAGACCATGTCACCCACACTTTAAAATGTTTAAGTCTTTCATCCCTCCCTCCCTCCCAGTTTCATTTTTTAATGTGTTAGACATAAGCAGTAGATATGTTGTCAGAGGCAATGGAGCAGCATTTGTGTGGCACTGGCGTGTAATTGCGCCATCACTCGACTCCGGCGGTTTGTTTTCTGGCTGGTTAATGATTGAAGCTGATAAAACAAACCTCTAAATATAAAGTTGAGGAATCATTAGAACCATGTAAATATTCCCCTCCAATCCCCTTACACTAATCCTCACCATGGCCAATGACACTATTCATTAGAAAATCATCAGCTTTGCAACATTCCAGGATTTTTGACTTCAGTCATCTGCACATGTGTGTGTGTAGGGAGGGTTGTGTGTGTATATGTTCATTCTGATTTCTAAAGTGTGTGAAACAGTCTTTTTGACATGTCTGCACAGGTAAGAATTCACCTTATAGAAGTTTAAACGGCTTACATAGGCAAATCACCACAGTGGTTTTCTTTTTGGTGTAACATCATGGTCTAATTCAGTTATGAAAAGATTGCATCAAAGATTGTTCATGACCTCTATGCAGGTTTGTAATCCAGGAAAATTACATAGAGGTCTTTTTTGACCAAGGCAATTACACCAGATTTTGTTTGGTAACCAGTTTAGTTTTATCATTGTTGGCTTTCTTAATAATTGTGTAAAATAACAATAAAAATATGTATATTAATTGTTATTCAAGACTTTTTCGGAATTGGACAAAATTCTGCAGGATAGGATCGTCACCTTACGACTTCATTATGTCCTCAGAGGTCCTGTTTGCTAAAAGGTGATGCAGTCAAAGGCTGGGCCACCCTGAGGACTGACAAGGTGTAAAAATATCAATTATTTTTGAATTTTGCAGACACTGTATTTGATGTTTCATATATTTTAACTGTTCTAAAGGTTAGTAAAACTTTTGTAATCATCACTCTGACATCTTGACAGTTGTTTAGCATTTAGTTGCTGTCTCACTTCTAAATTAAAAAATAGTTAATTGGCAATATTGAATTGATTTTTAATGTCCAGCTTTAGGAGTAAAACAAATGTGTTTTGGGTTAATGTTGGTTGGATAGGTTCATTTTAAAACTCTCTCAGGACCTTCAGAGCTTGTAGCAGCTTTTCTAAATGTCCTCAGATGTCTGCTTAGTAGTAGTATTCAAGTTCCAAAAATCTGCCTTTTAGACAATTTTTCTGAATAAAAATTTTTCTTTAGCCATTGAATGTATGAGACATGGACTAAGTGACCCCTTCCCCCTTGTTTTCCAAATAGGAAGTACCTGCTGGTTCCAAGAAGCCAAAATCCCATAGAGTAAAATTGAGAAATAAACAGCTATTGCTATGTTCTGTCTTATATTTTCCATTATATTTTTACTGTAGTGCAATTTATTCAAGTTGTAAACTAACCAATCAGATGCCTCAATAAAAGTATGTGGTCTCAAGTTAAACATTAGAAACGTTTCATCTACAGAATTTGCCTGCTTTCCAGTTAAAGGGCTGTGGACTTTCAACAAGCTCAGCCCTGATTGGCGAGAGTAGTTTCTATAGAAAAGTTGACTCAATATTAGCAACTGAATTGACTTAATTTCATTGGAGCCCGAAGTAAGCCTTTTTCAATGGGTGACATCACACGTACTCAGTGCAGCTCTCTTATACGGTCAGTGTCTTTAGCACAGTAAAATGTGTTTTAGTCTCAATTATTTTTGATCAAATATATTAACCTATTTAGCCATTTTAAACCTGCCAAGATAGTATGTCAGATGCAAAACAAAATGAACTTTTTTATAAACTAAATGAATTTCACACACAATGACAATGAAAGAGACACAATCATCTCAGTCACCTAACTGCTCCAAATGAAACAAGACCCAATGTACACAAAGGAACACAAACATGACCACTGGTGCAATGGTTTGGAAAAAACCAAATATACTTTTCATAGCATCTATCTTTTATAATTTGAATATCTTTATATGGCGGTTTAACTGAAAAGTTAACAGCATTCTAAGAAACTGAATGAATTTTGTTTGTTTAACAAGTAAATGTGATTAGCAGTTAAGCATATTCAACTAAAAACTTATATTATTTAAAAAAACAACATTAAGTGTGTTCAGAAAAACATATTTAAACACTTGCATGTATCTGACTTGTCTTGAAGTTCCAGATCATGTTTTACAATTCGGAAACATTTCTAGCATTGACCAACTGAACCACTTAGAAAGAGAACGAGGTCCATTTAATTGTAAGAATTGGCTGGTGAAATATTTAAATGTTATTCTGTTTTGCAGAACAAACTATATTAACGTTTTTTTTCCTTTAAAACAAAGACATGAGTTTGTGACAAACTTATTAACAAGATACCTGCAAGATGGGGGAGAGGGCCTTCATTACAGACCAAGCAGTGGGTATCAGTGATCTTTCCCCCAGGTGTGTGTGTGTGGGTAGCCATAAGAGCACTGAGGCACCCTTCTGCGCAGCCGGTTTGAGGAAAGATTATCATGACAAATTGGATAAACATCTCGTCTGTGACAGGATGCTGATGGAGGGTCCGCCTGCCCACACACACTCGCACTCACACATCTAGGACGGTTGGTTTGTTTAGTCACAGACGAACCGTGCGTATTTGCATTTGTGTGAACCCAGCCTAAAGGCAGGTAACAACAGGTCTTCCTCCGCAAACAGAGAATGCAGGTTCTCAGGTGTATCTGCCAGCTCTGCCTCAAATACTTCTTGCGTGAAGTGTTACTCAACGAGGAGTTAAAACTGACCTCACCTGTGTTTCCATCTTACATAAGTTTACTTTAAATTTCTCACGCTAGCAAAGTAAATAAGGTTTTTAAAAGTGTAAATACCATGAAAATGGTTTAAGTTGTAGCTAATAATGATGTTTTATTGAACTTTCTTAAATCTACAAAAACACAGTAGCTTGTTAAGCTTTACTGGTTATCAGACATAGGGTAATGGGAGTGCTGTAATAGGTCAGGTTTTGGGCCATCGTCAACTTCTTTCCAATATAATTTCCAGGGTCTCATCTGCAGCCTGGCTTGTTAAACTACTCTGAGTAGGTTTGAGTTGCATTTGCCAAAACTACACCCTCTTAGACTAAACTATATGTAAAGTTCTTTCTGCAGTGTCATCAGCATAAACTATGAAAATCTTGTGTTGATTGAAAATATGCAAAGCAAGGATTCCGACTCTAAAGAAGTGCAATCAAAATAAGTATCAATTATGAAGTTAGATACACAGAGAGTTTAGCATTTCCACTTTGATCATTTCTAATGACCCTTGATAAGTTCAAGGATTTTACATGTTGTCTTTACAACTCATCTCTTTTAATCATTCCATTTCCACTCAGCTCCACGGGGTTCATGCTGTCATATTTGCAGGATTTTCAAGGCCAGTTTTGTCTTAATTAAACTAACACTAAATCGAAAGTTCAAACTGATGACATGGACCCAGTGAGATGCACTGAAACACTTCTGAGTATGTTTATGGGTTTTTTTTGTGTTGGGGTGGCACTGAGAGGTCACAGGCTGTGCAGTTTGCTTTGCCAGCCTTGACTCTTTGAACTTAGGACCGTTATCCACAGAGCTTTTAGGTTAGATCAAACATTACATCTAACATTTCAGAACATTTTAACAAGTTAGACCATCCAACCAGCAGGGTGTTCCCTTTAAAATGGAAAAGCTAGGAGGGGATAAAAACTTTCAGGGTCAAATCTTTCTTAATCACTTTTTTCTTAGACCAACTGTTAATGTATTAGTCACCAAGTTAAAAAAGATGTATTGTAGTAAACTCTTCTTTAGCAACCAAAATTTCACTGTACACAAAATATCAACAACACCAGAGAATTTCTTTGTGTTGATATGTTGTGACCCATCTAAAAAACAACAGTAATTCTAACTAGACATAGAACAATACCTTACCCAGAGAAGCCTTTAATCACCAATTCACCGCTTTTTCCCCCCTTAAACCTTGTGCTTTATGCTGTTTGTGTGGAACTAAGTAAGACGGTATTTTCTGGAGTATAAGTCACATCAGAGTAAAATTAGAGGAGCCAAAAAATGTAAAGATAAAGAAGAAAAATAACAAATAAGTAGCTCCGAAGGACATGGTGCACTTTTAGGAGAAAGGTTTGACGCTTCTAAACAAATCTGCCAAGCCCGGTCTAATGCTGCGTTCACACCAAATGTGTTTCATGTGACAAATTTGTCTCTTCTCCCTCTTTTGACATGCTTCAAATTTGATGCTCAATGCTTGTCCAAAAATGTTACAAACTAGATGCTTCTGTCCTGTGTGGGAGAAGCTACGATCAAGTTTTTAGCCTCATCGCTGAACTGATGACTTGCTGTCCCACAATAGTCCATGGAAGTAGGGAAAAAACAAAATAATAATAATTTCTCTATACTATAATATATAAAATACCATAAAGTTCAGGAGGAGAACAATCAATTCTTCTCCATGTTTGTTCTGGACAGTGCTTCTTCTTTTGCGTTTCTGTCAATAGCAAATACTGACACACCACCCTACAGTGCCCTCTAGCTGTTGTTAGCAGGAAACAACGACTGAAAGGCAACCATTAGGGAGAAAATAACAAATATATGACTGAATATGTATTTATTTAAAATCACACATATATTGCTCCTGAGTATAAGTCACTCCCCCTGGCCAAACTTTGCAAAAAATTGCGACTTATACTCGGTAAAATACCGTAAAGGTAGTTTTTTTATTAGGCGAAATGGTTCAGTTGAGCTTAGTAGAGGTTGAAACAAAAAAAAGCTCTGATTGTGCTTGGATTCTGATTATTTAATGAATGTTAAGAACGAGATTTAAATTAAAAAGGATAAATCAGTTTGTTTGCTTTCTTTTCAAAAATGGTTCAAAAGCAATGCTTAATATAAGAGATCTGACCTCAAGAGTTCAAGGGAACTTGTGGAATTCCATTGATTTAATATTCTTTTGTTTTGTTTTTTCCACTGTAGATAGAAGGGTAAAATCTAAAAGAACCGTTGCTGCTTATGAATAACAGTAATGAATTAAAATATAAATGCAATATGAAATACCTAAAAACACTCAATTGTACAAAGTGAGTGGTAATATCCTAACTGTAATTAACTTTTTTTAACAAAGACAAAACTGTAATCTAAGTTTAAGCTGAAACAAAAGTTTCCATGTTCACCTTGGAGATAAGCTCTGTCTATTACTATTTTCAGAGAAATTCAAACAGCATGAAGATGACTGATAAAATGTGAAATTTACTAAACTAAAAATGTTTATGAAAATTGATTAGATCACTAAGTGAAGAAATTGTGCCTGCAAATTATCTATGAGACTGAGATGGACACAGATTTGCACAAACCCTAACATTTTCAATTCAAGCACAATTAATAAAAATACAAATAGATTTGTCTAACAGATGACTTGGGCATTTTTCTAAAGGGTCAATTGCTAGATCTCTTTCATTGAGTCTGTAAATCAATGACTTGCCTTCAGTTTGTTATTTTTTTGTGTCAACAATGTAAATAGTTTTCATTAAAAAATGATGAAGCACCTAAACAGCTCTCTGAGACTACTCATATTAAAATTACTCTACAATCAATCTTAACATTTAAATATAAAATAAAAATATATAAATTGTGTGGGTGTTCTTTAACAAACTAACCACAATCTTTTAATCTTGAAACTCTCTTCAAGATATACTTGAAAGATAATCAACACATTTTGTTTAATTTTAGATTGCAAACCGGTATGGTTATTAAAAATTTTCATCAATGCCAAAAAATAATTGTACAGAACATATTTGGAGTTAATATTTTTGACTTTTTTATTTAAATGAAGAATTCCCAGAAAGGCGTCCAGTGCACTTGGGCAACTGTTGCCAATTTTACTAGGACCAAAATTAGGAAAAATCTGTGTAGAAAAATGTACACAAAACTTCAAAAAATTGTCTAGATCAGGGAGATAAAGCCAGAGCTTAGTATGCAGTGTACTAAAAGCTGAAGCTGTTTGCGAATGCGTCTTCAAAAATGTTGTTTTCCTTGCATTTTGACAGAGCCAGACTCCACTACTTGTCGGTGGGAGCTGCAGAGTGGTGGCGACAGTCTCTAACAGGCCACAGAAGGGGCTGTCTTTACAAAAAACAGAGCTGTCCATTTGGGTTTTGGTAAACAGTAGTGAATGCAAATCCTCAACACAACAAAATAGTCGCACATCCCCTATGCATAATAAATATGTCACAAGTTTCTGACTTTGTCTCCCTTGCACATAAATAATACCATTGTAGTTAAAACCTACTCAATACAACGTTGTCAGTCTGCACCCTGCTAAAAATACCTCACACAACAAACAAGGCTGTTTAGAGTGTGTACGCAAGTAAAAGAGGCCACTAATCAACCAACAAAGAGCTTATGGAGGAGAAGAGAGGAGAAAAGACAGTGTGAGAATACTGAGAAGAAAGAAAACGAGATAATTCAGGACACACATGGTATACAGGGAGCTAACCGAGACAGGAGATAAACATGAACCGACTAAAACAGCAAAGTCATGACGAGGCAGGAAAACAGAAGTTAGTACAGACAGCCTGACCTTGGTAGACTCAGTTTGAAGCTGTTTAGTACAAGAAATCATCTGTTTTATAATGGAAAAATTTTTTTTTGCTTTGTTAGCCACATTTGTTGATGCAGTTCTTATTCTGGGTCGATCAAAATAATGCAATAAATTGTACAAAGTAATATTTTTTTTAATTACATTTTTAATAAATGTAACCAGAGCCTTTAATTTGTGTTAATATTAAATCCTGGAGCACAATTTCAAAGCAAGTCAACATAAAGAGTAACCAAACTCTGAAACCAAACACCAATGTTTGAAACTTACCCCAACTCTTTTGTTCCTCTCTTGTTCTTTACTTTTCAGCCGAACTACATTGGACGCTCGTGCACAGATGTTATGCAATAAGGCTGCAACCGAGGCCCCTCTTTTTTTCCTGGCCCCTGGATTTACAATGTTAATTCACATAGTGCACATAAGGACGATGCTTAAGAGCAACAAACCACTCAAAAAAAAAAATAAAGATGTGGCAAACAGAATTGATGTGTTTACAACAATATTAACAGACATAAAAAAAAAGGTGTGTGTATATTTTTGGTTGCATACACAACAAACGTATATTCCATTCATAACTATTCTGACAGTCAGTCAGGATGATGAAAACATTTTCAGGATTTTTACAAGTGCTAACCTGTAGTCAGGATTTTTTTCATGGACAATAAAGCTTCAAACAACTTTTAAAGGTGTGCAAAACTCTGCCATCAAACACAAGAGCATTAGTTTGGTGTATACCTACTATCTAGCCACAGGGGTTGCAAGCCAGTTAGTTCTGTGCCAGTACCAAGCCCGGATAAATAGAGAGGGTTGCGTCAGGAAGGGCCAAAATAACCATGCGAATCATCCACCTACTATCATACCTGCTGGGGTGATAAAACTGGTAACAAACTTTCAAATCCCAGTTTGGCCTTAACCCTTGTGCTATCTTAGATGACCCCACCCTTACATTGACGTGTTCTCCCTACCATGACAAAGGTGGATAAAGGTGGAAAGATTTCATGTAATCCATGGACACCAGTAAAGATCACAAATCATTGAAGAAAAAAGGTTCAGAGCACTGTCTAGTGGGTCTAGATGACCCAACTCCCAATGTTAAAGTGCCTAGGATAGCACAAGGGTTACGTCCTTTTATGGATCTGTGCTGCTCTGAGTATAACCAGTGGAAGGAGGATTGGCAACAACGTGTCCTTTACACTGGCACATAACTGTGGCACCTTGGACATGCCCAATTTCAGCCAAAGCCAAAACCTAAGCAGGAATGGGCCAATTAGTCTTTGGATGAAAGACCACCTGAAAGTATCAGGTGCTCTAAGCTACTGTAACCAGTTACTCAGTGTTTTCATGTGCCAGTCGGTCAAAAGGGACATCCGTTATTAAACTCAAGCCAAATCACACGTGAATTGCAGAGCAATTTACTGTGACAACAGCTAAAAGGAGTAGCTAAAATTAAAAACCAGCATTTTCACTCTGGTTCTTCTCATGGGGACACCACAGGGGTGTGTTCTGAGCCCTCTGCTGAATTCCTTGTTCACAGAAGTGAACCATGACACTGGCTGAAGTCTATTTCTAAGCTGGGTGAAAACAACCACATGGTATTCTGAAAAAAAAAAAAAAACATGGTTAAAAGTTTTTGTGAAATGAATTGAGATCAAAGCCGGTTTACACTAAAATACATAATAGAATGAGACAGTTAGAGTTGGAGAAGAACTATTGACATTCGTCGCGCCACAATGTAAAGTAACAGATGGAAAGTTAAAACCTACTTAATGCAAAAATTTAGTTATCATTAAAAAAAATTTGCGTGGTAAAGCTTTATTCATAGTAATACTGCAATTTGTTGCATCTTTTATAATTCAGTGCCGCTTTTCTGATAATCACAGTATATGTAAAAAGTATGTTTAAATTGATTTTCTTCTTTGATTGTCTCAGACATTTACATGTCAAGCAAGCTCATCAATTGTGCATAAGCAAAACCATAAAACATTTAAAAAAAGGTTAATTAAATGTCTAAAGAGAAAGATGATACATGATGTATCATGGAGGGGTTGTTCTGAATATTGATTTCATTTGAAAAAGGAACAATATGGAAACCACTGACAGTGTTAAGAGAAAACTGTTGATTTAACCTTACACTGCTTTTACTTTATACCTGAAGTTTAAATTAAGCACTTAAGACGTTTTTAGAAATTAGGGGAACTCAGATTGCTGGATTTAAATACAACAGTGCCCCCCATTACACTTATTTTTGTCATTTTTATGTGCAAAAGTTCAAACAAATCTAGAAATGGTCAAAAGATTAAATAATTAACATTAAAATAACCCTAAGGTAAAACAAAAAGTGATGATGAAGAGGTAGAAATCTAAATTATATGCAAAGGTCAAAACTGGTAGTGGAAGCTGGAAAGCTCTGGCTAGGTGAAGAATAGCAGGGCAGTGACCTGTCCTGGGTCATACTGTATGCATATAATGGGGACCAAAATGGAAATAGGATCAAGTAAACAAGAACCTGTGTATGGAACTGGGTGTGTATGGAACTGGGTGTTACAATGTTTTAACTGCAAATACATTCTCCACCTTATAGCAATCATGAAAACAGCCTTTAAACTTAGTTTTGTGTCTTTTTGAAAACAGGTTGTGTAAGTTGCATTTTGTAGGATGGTCGTACTTTATGTTTTTCCCCATGGTGTGACAGGGCTAATTTAGAGCTTGAACACAGGAAATGACCTTAATCCCTTGAGCTTTCTCTAATCTGCAAACTCTCTGTTCTTCATGCTCCAAAAGATTGAACAACGCACATATGATTGTGCAGCCACACACATAGCCTTCAGTCGGTCAGTGGTCAATGGCAAAGGGGATCTCTTTCAAGGTGATTAAACTTTCTCCTCAAGACAACAAAGAAAGCACTAACAATAATCTTTGTGGCTGCTGTTAAACCCCCATGCTCTACTGAAGAGGCTGTCTCGCAGCATGAGGATCAAATATTTATTTTCATGTCTGTTTTTATGAGCTTTTTGCCAGGAGAGATACCATGTTCTGGGAATTTGCAGGTCCAGCTTCCATCCATCTTCTTGTGTGTTTTTGCCATGCAGTTGAGGAATATCCTCGTTTATTCAACTGCACATGAACCTCACTCATAAAGAATAATGCTCTGGCCAGCCTCTGGAATCAAAAGTGCCAATTTCTGGTTGCAAGCCAGCTGATTCCTTTATGTGTGGGTCCTTTCACCTTGGTGATGATGTGAGAAATGCAGTTGGGGCCAACAACGCTTAGCTCCAAGTGCTGCCAAGGCACACAGTGCTCTGTCAAATGTCTTTTGGCCTCTGGCTTACTGGTTATTACAGTCCGTTACCAAGTCAACCAAGCACCTTCCAAATTTATGATATTAATTTTTGGAAGTCTAAGTTCCGTTTTTTTATATTAAAACAATTATCTGCATTATTGATGCAACTCTGTTACAACATTTCTTTTCAAATTTATGCAAAAATAAAAATTATGTATCTATACATAAATGTTGAGAGATCTGAAAATGTCTACTTCTTGACTTCCTAAACTAATGAAATACCACCCTCCAGGCTCATAGGGTTGCTGGAGCTTGTCCCGGCTACTGTTGGGCGAAGGCAAGGAACAGCCTGAGCAGGTCGCCAGTCTGTTGCAGGGGCACACACTCAGTAGTCAGAAAATAAAAAAGATCATTTTTCTTTTATAAAATAATTTTATCATTTATGTCTTCAATCTATTATGCCTAACTGGCATTCATACCTTGTTCTGACATTAAACTAATCAAAGTACTAACAGGATGGTTTTAAATGTGTATATGGTTGATCCCAAACATAGCCTTTACATATCCTATTTAAATTACAACACAACATCACTTTTACAAGCGTAGTACTTCATAACCAATGTGAGTTCTGAATTTTTCTGCATTTTTTATTTAGTTTTTTTTTTTTTTTTTTTTTGAAAGATACTCATTTATTTATGATATTACTAAGTACATATTATTTAATGTTCACATGATAACCATTGATGTCATTTTAGGGTAAAAAAAACATCTTTTTTAACTACAGTACATCGAGTGTAGGGCATAGGTACATTTTTTTAAATCGTTGACTGCAGCACACATATGCAGACTGTTTTGTCACAGTTAACTGATTTCCATAATATAAAAAAAATGAAATTTGTTTTTCTGTTTTTTTTTTTTTTTTTTTTTTTTTAAGTTAAAATGATAAAATACATTTTCACATTTTACAAAAGCTTAAAAATCTTTTCAGGGATGCTTTAATAACATTGACGAAAATAAAATACAGTTCAACACATCAATTCTCTATATCCTGAGTGTGAAAAAAGACATTGTTTAAAATATAGTAGTATGCAATCAAAAGCAGAGATTGTGATGTTGAAGAGCAGATGATGGAGACTCTTGGGGATGGAAGGAGAAATTCATGACTGAGTTCATTCTCTGTGAGGAGAACATTAACTGTCCTCTTCCCAGAGGAGAAAAGCCTCTTGTCTGCTGTTCTCACACTGAGAATGTATTGTTATTTGTTTTAGTGGGTATTAACCACCATTAGCATGGACTTCATTAGGACTCTGTTTTATCATCACTGAGAAGAAAATGAGGAAGGATACAGTCGGAGAGATGAGAAGAGGCTATGATGATAGTTTGACATTAAAAAGTGACTAAGAAAACTCAAAGATCAAACTGTATAATGATGGGATAAAATGTTTTTAAAAGGCTAAGATACGATCTTCATCTGCATGTACATCAATCATGTTATCGGGTTTTGTCCATAACAGCACTGTTCAACAAAGTATGGCACTGCTTACGTGGAAGAAAACATGAGTACTAGCTTTAAACTTGTAGAACTTGTACAGTTGAACAGTTTGGACAAAAAGCTGACTGGTCATATTTTAATCTACCATGTGTTGTGAAAAAGTCACAAAATATTAAACATAACCATCTCTTGTAAGCAATAGAGCACAGGGGTGAAGGTGTCTTGGTATGGTCTTCTTTTGTATTAGAAGGACCAAGTGAACCATGAGCTCCTCCAACTGCAGATATATTTGAAAGTCAACAACGTAAAGCTGTGTTTACAATCAGGAGCATCCACGTTTAATGTTAAGTCAACGTACAGATAGGATCAGAGGTCCTGGGGCACAATTTGAGCGTTGGGCGTAGACGGTTGGGCTGGCAGCAGCCCGATTTTGGGTGTTGCAGCGCGTCTACAGTTAAAAAAAAAAAAAAACTTTGGCAAAGACGCTGCATTGCGTCAACCAAATAGAAACTCAGGTTTGGCACATAACGGCATGACGTGTTGAGGCAATCAGCGGGTGGAGTCCAAAACCAGCATGCAGGAGAATTTGATCATTCTACTCCTAAACTGTTTTATCAAGACCATAATAAAAAGATTGATTTCATTTTTTTCATGTCTACATATTTTCCCTCTTCTGACTAATGCAGGACAGCAAGTCTTCAAACTTGGTCACAGACAGACAGACACAAGTACCGCTGAAAGGGGCCGTCATTCTGACACAGCTCCTAGAGTAGATGGGCTATATCCAAATCCCCTCTGTACTCCCTAACTACTAAAAGAAACTATACAGTGCGGGACTATATAAGTGCCCTGAATTTTATAAGCAGTTCCGACACCACGCTCACAATTTTTTTCTTTTTTTTAAACAGGATATATTACATCACAGATTTCACAAAATCAAAATCTAATCGATACAAGCATTTTACGATAACTTTGAATCTACTATAAATCCAATACATTTAAAGCTTTTTTTTGCAAAATTCGTTCAAATGCAATGCTTTGTGGTCTATATTCGGCAATCTAGTGAGCATCAATGTACAATGTTTTTTCGCAGAGACTTCTGGGAAATTTGTAGGGCATTATATTTTGAAATTGTAGATTCGGACAGCAACAAAAAATGGTGAACGGACTATATAGTGCATTATGTAGTGAGTAGTGAAGGAATTCGGACATAACCATGGTGAAATTCACTGCACTGGAATCTGAGCGATCTTTCAAACCCAGAAATGGAGACGTTATTACCAATGCTTTTGTAGAGCTCTTCAAAATAAATAAACCTGATTTCTCAACATCAATCTCAGTCTTTCATGAATTGTAAATCATATATGCAGTCAAGGTTTTCATTTCAATGAGGCTAAAAACCTCCAGCACACATGTCTCAAGTGTCAAGTTTATGAACACATTTTTTGGACAAGCCTCAAGCAGTGAATTTGACACATGTGAAAAGAGAGGCGTTCGACACAAATACGATGCGCAACTTGTGTTTGGTGTGAACACAGAATAAGATTGATTGAAATAAACAATAAGCTACCACTACTACACTACCCCTTATTTTTGCATTTTTTACAAGGTTTTATCTGGTGCTAATGAATCTGACATTAGCTCATTCTCTAATTTACATGATTAAATATATAATGTTTCGAAGTGTTTATATTCCTTTAACCCTTAAAGCCGTTATCCAGCCAAGGTTCAGTGCAGCAGTAAATTTTAACAGCAGAACAGGAGATTTCTTCTCTAAATACCTTTGATCCATTTTTTCTAATCTGTGTGTGTGTGTGTGGCCCTAAGTGTCATAAAGACTCTTTTTGTTTTTTATCTTCAATCACACAGTGATGAACAATGTAGGGTTTCAGTTTCTTGCCTAAGGACAGTTCAACTAATGGAGAGTTTAAACCAGAAAAAATTGAAGCTGCTTTCTTTATTGGCTTGACTGCTAATTCTTTAATATCACTTGTTCCATAATCACAAATGTTTTGTTTGTTTTTTTCTTCACATTTTTCGTAACCAAAGCCATGTTTGCCTCACTTTCTAGAAACGAAATGCAGCAGAAAGTTTAAAAAATACTAAAAACTGCAAATGTTTTGATTTTTTTCAGCCTGTAAAATTGCAAACTTTAATACATTAACATCTTTTGGAGACTATATCCCTCTTAACTGGTCAAAAACACTTTTAACTGTAATTGACAGGCTACTATGCTTCAATGTTTGTTTTCTACTAAGTGTTACAAAAGATTTGAAGGATCTGAGACATCGGTGTGATTACAGTAAACAGAGCTGAAGTGCTGCTCTTTTCTGCTGTCTGTGACATCAGAAGTCAACTGAAACCTAATGCCTCAGAGAGTCTTTTTTTTTTCTTTCCAAAGATTGGTAAAAAAAAAAAAGGTCATATTTTATCATCTGGATTTTTGTCAAGTTTGTTCAAAAACGAACATGGGTTCAGTCTGACAAATGCAGAACACTGCTTCTTTTAGCTATCAGTCACATTATTCATAGAGCAACTTTCATCAGCATGCTTTAGAACGCAAGGTGCTTGAGATATATTTAGGTTAAAACCATAAAAAGTCATAAAACACAATAGATTAAAAACAACAACAACAACAAAAGATGAACAAAAACTGGGGGGTATTCCAGAGGGCCCGATTAAACTACCCTGACTTTAACCCTGAACTCTGGCTGAAATTCGCCTGAACTTGCTTACTCTGGGTATGTCTGTTCCCAAAGACCGGATATGAATTAGCGTACTTACGCTCGACTTGGTAACCCTGGGTTAATGAGCGTGCAGGGCAAGTTCATAAAGACATTCTCAATGGATCGACGATGTCCAGAGTCGCCTTGGAAAAGCGTGGAGAGAACAAGAGAGCGCTATACTTCAGTGAGACGGAGTTGGAGATTTTAATGACGGCATATGAAGATTATACGTCCATCAAAAAACTAATACTGCTGTATCAGCAAAAGAAAGAGTTTCTGCTTAGAGAAAAAGAACGGACAGGGTAAACTCAAGAGTTTCTCATCTTGTTTCCAATTACATTGTGATGTATATATATATATATATACAACTTATAACAATTAAATGAATTGATTCAATTGGTAACAAGTAACTGAGTTAAATTTATTCAACCTAATTTCTTGTCTCTCCAACTCAATAGTTGTTTATACAACTCAAATTTACATGTTTATCTTACTAAATGTCATATGACTCCAATTCAATTAAATGTTTTTCCATATTAATTTATTGAACTTCTTGAACTCTCATATGTCTAAGATAGAGGCTGCAGATTTTCTATTTATAAACTTAAAATAAATGATACAATGTGGATTTACAATATATACTTGCGTTTAATTATCATGACTCTGACTGTAACTTCTGTACTTATACCATAGTATTTCACTAGGGGTTTAAAATAATCTCATCATCCTCTCCCTACCTCTCACTCATGGTGCAGAAAGAATTAAACTTAGAATTAAACTTAACAGGGTAAAATAACTAGACAATACACAGTAAAACAGCTACAACTAAACATATTTAGACAAAAACCTATTCCTGTAACCAAATCCGTCCAGACAGGCAAAGGGAATGGTATCCCACAATTCCTTGCGCTGTCGATCTAACAGCAGCACCAAAGTTACACCTACTTAATTGAATTAATTTGAATGAAAGTAAAATAACTGTCAGATAACTATGTGTTATTTTTAAGTTGACTGAACTAAAAAAAATTATCTTAACTGAAGCAAATAATTAAGTTAGATTAATGTAAAAAAATCGCTACAACATCCATACGTGGTCTTATCACCCTCTCACGGTGGAAAAAAGTATTATAAGAGCTTCTTCATCCAGATCTTCAAATGGACACGCCATGCTGCTTCACCTCTCTGAAAACAAACTGACCCTTAACTAAACGTGCTCCAGACCAGGTTATGTTCAGAGCATGAGTTGCTATGGGAACTAAGCAGCCCCTGAAACATACCTCTGTTTATGGAACCGAGAGCTGAGGTTATCCGCTTCCTTAGCCTCAAACTTACCGTGGTAACTAGCATAACCTGCTTTTTGGAATAACCCCTTGGAAGGAAATGCTGTGGCTGAGGAGGCACTGTCCAGATTAAAAGATAAAAATGCTACAATTTTTTTCAAATGATAAACAGTAAGAGCCATACAATACTTCAAAGCCAAATAAATAAATTTGGCTGAATAAATGCATAAGCTAAAAAAAAAAAACGTGTTTTTAATGTACATTTAAAAAGGTCTGCAGATGCAGCAACTTTCCTTAGGTATTCAAAGACCAAATAAAACTCTTTGCTCAAGAGTTGCTTTTGTCAAACAATCAAGCTTCATTAATATTTTAAAAGAAACTCACCTCTCTTCAGTGATAAAATTGAAAAAGGTAAACGTATGTCACATAATTTTACTTTTGATCGGGTTCATAAAAATAGTTTCCATGCTATGTCTCCCCATAGCATAACCTGACTATGTGGAGTTTGTTGTAGTCAATCTTAAAAAGCATATGCAGTCTGTTACAACCAACTCTGTTAAACACAGCATGGAAATGTTTTAATTACTTTACAAACTTTATTGGTACATATGCAAATATGTGTCAGAAAGTGGAGGCATAGGACCCAATAATGCAAGAGATCAAGCTAGGTGGGAGAAACACTACATAAACTTGAACAGGGCCAAAACCCATGGAAAACCAAAAGGGAGACAAAGCAGAAGCTCTAAAATCCAGACACTTAAATTCACTGGGGGTTCATTAACACAAATCAAGACAGCTGTGGATGATTTACAACCTAAATCTGCTGTGACTGACAAGGAAAACACAACATGGCAAAAACCAAGAAACATCCCAAAATCCAAGTGCAGACTTCTCACAACCGTGGCTTTTAGTTTAGTTTACGAGTGTTTGTACTCATTTTTAATTTGAATCTTGTACAAGTTGCTGCTTCTCTTTGCCTCCATAGCATATGAACACATACGTGAAAGACAGTCTTCTTCTTATTGCTTTTTACGCCTTGGGACGCTTAGGGCAGCAATGAAATCTTTCCACTTCTGACGGTCACGGGCCAGGGTGATGATGGTTCCCCAGGTGTGTCCAAATTCCTTCAGCTCGGTTCCTACTGTTCGGCGCCAGGTGATTTTCGGCCGTCCTTTTTTTCTTTTTCTATCTGGTGTCCAATGTAGTGCTGTCTTTATTATTGTGTGGTCTTCACTCCTGAGTACATGTCCAATCCATGTCCAGTGTCTTTTGAGGATAATTGATGACATGTCTTCTTGATTGCTGCGGAAGAATAGATCTTCATTGCAGATCTTTTGGGGCCAGAAAAATTCTTAATATCCTCCTTAAATTTTTGGTGTGGAAGGTCGTAAGTTTGGTCAAGTCCTGCTGTGTCATTCTCCAGCACTCTGCTCCATACAGTAATACTGACAGAACACAGCTGCTGTAGAGCTTCAGTTTTGTCTCAGTGCTTTACTTTGATGTCTTCCAAATATTGTTCATGCTTATGTTCTGTATGTCCTTATTACTTCCACCTTCTGATGTGATGATGCTACCCAAGTAAGTAGTACCTCACTGTCATTGGTTGGACTGTAGCACTGAATTATGGTCATGTTCATATGACTCCCTCTCATCCTGATTTTAATTAATCTACTGTTGACAGGTTTCCATTCAATTAGACTTTTCTCTGCTCCTTTCTTTAAAATGATGGCAACTCCTTCTTGATGCTTACTATCCTCTCTGCCTGAATACAGTAATGTTTCTCCTGTTGATGTTATGAATTTGCCGGATCCTATCCATCTGGTTTCACTAACACCTAAAATATGAAGATTATATCGAGGCATCTCTGATGTCACTTGTGCGAATTTTCCTGTTTGGTACATTGTTCGTACATTCCAGAATCCTAATCTGGTCTTGGTTTTAGTGCTCAAGACTTCCATCCTCCTGTCAGTGGCTTCCAAGGTTTGGCTTTTACCATTGTCATTCATACAAGTCTCTTGTGATGACTCTGGAGGCCCATTGCACGTTAGAGTGGTTTTTGATCTTGTTGCTGTTTCCGTAACCATCTTAGTTTTATAGGACCGGGTGGTTAGCCCTGTGCCAAACCCCCAACCTGGAGGGCCAGTGGACTGCTCTTGGTCTGGTCTCTACCCTTCAATCTGTCTGGCATGGGAAACCCTACCAGGAGCACAAAGCTCCAGCCAGCATAGCTATCCAGGTCATCAAGACACGCAAGCCCCCCAACCAAGACAAGGTGTCAGTCCATGGCGACCCATTACAGGTGATCTCATAGAGAGCGGGGTGAAAGACAGTGGAGACACAGAAATGTTCAATTTGGTTACAAATTTTGTTTTTGTGTTCTTTTACAAACAACTTTACTTAGCAGATCACTCCACCACAGAGTGGTAAAAAAAAAGGGTAGTTCTGTTTTTCCTCATAAAGCCATTTATAGACAAAAAATAACCTAAAAAATTAAAGTTGTTCACTCTGCAGTTTCTTTAACTGATGTTACCTGTAAATTTGTTAAAAAGCCATGTTTAATTCTGAATTGAACTCTACAAAAATGTATGTGGGCTACACAGTGATTTTAAACATTACAGATTTTTGTCATATTAACACATAATGAAACAATTATTTACCATAGGAAATCTTAAAAGCCTTGATTTTTTTTTCTAAAAAATGACAGAGGACCTTATAATTTGAAGCTCATCATAAATGGATTATTTTCTGGTTATCCTCACCGAGGTTACGAGGATCTTACAGTTTTGAGATATACACGGTAATTTGTCAAAATGTCAGTATGTTTGTTAACGAGCTGCAAACAATGTTGCAATATTGCAAGCTAACGTGTAGCGATATCTGACTTTTTTTTTACTTGTTACTAACAAGGATGGGAGTTAGTGTAGTCCCTGTAATGTTTGTTTTAGCAGTACTAGCCTGATTTTTAGGAGTCGGAAACAAGGTTGGGAGTTACTGGTATTGTCAACACACTAACATGTAGAATGTCACAGAAAAGTTCTGGAATTATTTTGAATGCAGAGTACAAAGTCTGACTAACTAATGGACTCATCTCTGATTTATTTTGTCTGACTCAATACACCCTGTGGTTCGGTGCGCCTTAAGTAAAAAAATTGATAATTCATTGTCTTGTGACCTATAGTACGTACAAATATGGCACGTCTCCTAAACTTTAACAACCACCTCCCAAAGTATAGTAGGCTATACACTTATTCTTTATTAGCTTTGAATGAAGACAGGATTAATTAGAAGTTGTTTTAAATTTAGCAGTTGCTTAACTTTTTTTCTATGGCAACCTCACACAAAAAGCTCAAATGATGGAGACGTAGTTAGAAAAAAAAGTGTTTTTAAGCTTTTTTACAAGATCAAGATAATCTTTTAGTGAATAACAGGATGTGACAAAATAGAAATCGCTCAAGTGGAATTCAAAAAATGCAGCGTCATCAGTTGCCCACCAACATCAGCAAGCAGAATCCAGGTTAAACTACACTAAACTGTGTGCATGTTTGAAAAGGTTGAGGGCTTTCGTGCTTTTCCATTGAGAACAATGACTTTGTTTATGTTTTTGACAGCTTAACCTTCTTCCCTTTTACGCACACGCATGTGCACACACACACAGGGGATGGTTCCTGAATGGGGTTGGAGGTTAGCAGCCGGTTACACGTGACAAGTCATGGTTAATTCCAGCAACACAAAGGATGCACTGGGCGCCGGCAAATTCTTTTTCTAAAACTCTCACACATCGGATCATCCCATCACTCCACTGGTTCATTGACTGGACTGAAAACAATTACAGAAGTATAAAAGTCCTCTGCACTTTAAGTCACAACAGCTTCAGCTAAATCTGCAAACAATTAGTTTTAAATCATCTTAGATTTTACAAGTGGATGTGGATTATCTATTATTCTGCGCTGTCTTGATTTTCTAAACACTACTAACTGATTGCCTGTTCTGTGATGATGCATTTTTATTATTATCCCATAAGAACCCAGACCAGTTTTTCCTGAAAATTTAAATTATGTAGAATACACTACAAACCAAGGGGACCACTAAACATATTTCTGACATTTTTATGTTACACTAATGTCACCATGGGTTCTTCTGGGTAAACTTCATTTATGTTAGAATAATGCTCTATATACATGCACAGTTGAGACTTTATTAGCTCAGATGCATAACAAAGGGTGAATCTAAGATTACAAGCACTCGTTCCAAAATTAAAATGTTTCTTTATAGACATGTAAAGAAACCTAAAACAAGAAAAAAAATAGCAATTGGAACATAAAGAAAGAAAAGCTCTAGAATTACAGTCTGTGTTAAGGATAGATGCTTTGAACTAAATCTAAAATATTGTATTTTATATATATATATATATATATATATATATATATATATATATATATATATATAGAGTTTTTTTAGATTGTACTTTTTTGCATTTTATTTTTGACATTTATGTATGAATTTTTTCTTCTTTCTTCTTCCTCAGATTTGTAATTACCATTTAATTGTTGCGAGGACAGAAAATGTGTCGCTTTTTGAATATTTTTTTCTAAATCATTATATTTTTGTTTGGCCTTTGCTTGTGGTCTTTGACAGTGGTGTCATCAAATCAATATCTTAGGAAAATGGATTTTTCTTGTGCATGTCCACTAAAGGAAACATAAGGTAACAAATTACAAATAATTTCTTAGATTCGACAATATGTTGTCAATAATTTTTTTCTTTATTCCTATGAATTATTTGCATCTCTTTAAAGTGGTTTCAGTTTAACCGTGGCATCTGTGTGTCTTTTTAAGTGTGTCTTAATGCTCTTTAGTTCGCTATGTTTACTGATTAATCTGACATCCATCACTATCAACTTATGTCCGCCCCCTAAACAGATTCATCAGTGATGGATCATCCTGATTTGTATCAATAGAAAACACTTAATCAATAAGGTTAAACACACAGATGTGGTTCTAGAATGTGGGCAAACACTTGTGTGTACGCATGTGTGTGTATATTCGTGTAGAAGAGAGAAGACTGAGGATGGGCGGGGGCAAGGATTGTTTGGTCTGATGTAACTGAGCTAGTTTCATCACCCGAGGCATGGAAGATGAAGTGGAGGAAGAGACAGAAATGACATGAAGAGTGTAAAATAGCTCACACACACACACACTTGTCCTGGGTGTCAGCTTCCTCAGGCTCCCTGTATGACTGTGAGTTATGACCATAGCCATGAGATCATTTACACTCAGCTAAATAGATAGCCAGCGGCTTCTGCTGGAGAGGTTTTGTGTTTGAGTGTACGTTTGTGTAAAAAGTGTGGGAAGCATTTTTACAGCTGATATAAATAAATAGAAGACTTCATGATTTTTGTTTACAACTTCCTTCTTTATTAAATGAAAGTGTTTTAAGGATCTTATAGTACAGGAGACATAGGGGGGGGACCTCTGAAAACATTTAAAATTTCACATAAAAATTCAACATGTTCCGTTATACAGACTTGGACAAAATAAGTTATTGCAGGCCTTAGACAAGACTTTGCTGAGCATCCAAAAGAGACATAAAATAGTTATCTTCAAGTAAGCATCTGATTTCACAGTAAAGATAAAGGCGTAAAGCAAAGGGTTTTAGAATGGCTGACATGAGAAACAAAAATAACTTCAATAGTTTCCTGATTTATTGTTCACATTTCTGTGTTTAACATTGCAAAAATAGTTAGTATAACATTCAAAATGGTGGCAAATTAGAATTTCTTTATTTTTTGAACAGAAAATAAATCACAAGAAATGTGACAAATGACTCATTTTTATTCAAACATATCTACAATCATATTCTAAACACCCCACTTTTGAGTAAACCGGTAATGTTTAAAGAAAAAAGGTCATTAAAATGCTATGCATTTAGTATCAATGAATATAAAAACATTTAAAACCTGAAGATTTGGTTAGAAAACTTAAACAGTAAAGATGTTGTCATTTTGTTTTCTTTGGATGCAAAGTTTGTCATTGTGTAAATATGGAAACCCCTGATCTAACAAGGGAAGAATGACGACAATCAATTAAATGGGAAAAGCAATATTAGCTTCAGTTTATTCAAATACGGCAAGAAAATATGGCATCGGAACATGCAAAATGCACTGTTAATCTAAATAAAAATTTTAACAGGTGAAAAAAAGGAATAAGCAATTTCAAGAAACATCTAAAAAAATGTTGTTAGTTATTGAGTCTCTTCTCTTCACTTAAGAATCCTTGTTAGCTCTGACAGCAAGTCTTCCGTTTGCTTTTATGGATCCATCTTTTGTCTCTTGAGTTGGTCTGATATTATGTCATCAGCATCACCTACAGGGAGAAAGAGAAACACTCTTTATGTGAGGTGTTGAAACAAAGAGGGCTGCGACTTCAACATTTGTGTAAAATGCATATTTTCCCTTCAAGACATCAAGGTTTAAGGAAGGATTTGTAGTATTTTGTTTTAAAAGACATTTGTTAAAACAGTTAATATACTGGGTTTCGCTTGCTGTGTGTTGTAAAATAATGAATTATAAATTCAATTAACCTCTGAGAAGAACATGACACGCTGATGGAGTGCCACGTATGATGTAGAAGGGCTTTCAGTTAAGTAAAAACCACACACACATTCCCCTGTGCACAAAATTCAATCACGGCTGTGCTGCTGCCTGGGGGCACAGACTGTGGAAACCTCACTATGCTGGAAAATCACCTTTTCCATGTTATTTTACACAGAAGCACCCACCACTCACACAAACATGCAAGGTCTGGCTGAATTTACACAAGGCACCAGGCAATCCGATTTTTCTTTTCTCCCCGTTTTGTGGTTGGAGATCAGGCACGCCTCACCTGGAAGAGCCAGAACAGGGTGTGACTTCAAGAGGCATAACATTTCAAATCTGGGCCTCCGAGAGTTAATGTGATCTTGGTGACAATGGAGGGTTAGGTGTTTGATGCTTGCTGAGCGAGATTTGCATCCACATGACACCAGATCGGATTGCCTGCAGTACATGCTGGGAAACTCCTATTCATTGTATTAAGTGACACTCAAGCAATTTTAATTGAGCTCAATCATAGAATAATGTCACTGATTGTGGATAATGGACGGCCTAAACTAAAAGAGATGTTTCTGATATGGTAAAATTACCAAACCGATCATAACTGACCAGAAAATAATCAAAAGCTTTACCAGAAAAACAGACAACATTCAAACAAGTACAGGACAAGGAATAGATGACATCAATAAAACTGAAACTTGGTGCAGATGATTGACAACACATGAGACAAAAAAGCAAGAGAAGAACTACCTGAACTAAATTTTAAAGACACCAAATCACAAATCAATAGATTTCAAAGTCAGTAAAGACTCAAAGATACAAAACTGAACTTGCATACAAATCTTAACAAATATTTTTGATAAAATAAGATGAAAGCTAAGCTGTGTATTGCCAATTAGTATAAATAACTATAAATATTTTGTTGTTGTTGTTTTTTAAATCTCCATCAAAGAAAACAAATTCAGCTAATTTGACAGTTAGGATACTACTGTAATTGAGTTATATAGTTTAAATTTGAGTAAAAGTGTTTAGGATGATGCTAGGTGTGTTTTCCTATCTAAGGGTAAGATCTAGCATTACAAATAAAGAGCGCTTGTTTCCATGGTAATTCACTAATTTTCTTTAAGGCTCTTGGGAAATTATATATCAATAATATTTTAGATTTTTGTAGTTTATTTTTATAATAGAAAGAGGGGGTATTTATTATTGAATGAAAAATATTGATAGTATGCTGAGCAGAGTATCAAAATTGATTAAAAAAGGCAACACTTTTGTTCTTATCTCTACAGAAGGATTTAGTGAGTGGAGTTAGGGTCAGGGTCATCAGTCTTATCCCCAGCTTGTGCTTCTGTTTTAGAACTTGTTCTTATTGTAAATGCACCAATATAGAAACTTTAGGGAACTGTATCCAAGTGTGTTGATGTGCTGTATATTACTGTCTCATTATATTCCTTGCATCTTTGAATCTAAATGTGATTCAAATACATGCTCATATTTTTAAAGTTCCAGATTTTTGAGCAAATTAACACAGTTCAGTGTTTTAGATGTTTATTTAGTTGTTTGTGCTTTATTATAACATTTTTTGGAAGCTTAACAACAACCGATTTCATGAGCTAAATTCTCTGTGGATTTCTAATATTAGAGACATTTCAGAAGCTTGTGCCATAACTCAACTTGTCAAAAAAAGAAAAGGAATAATATGTGACCATCCCATCAAATCAAATTTCAGCTTAAAAAGACTTTCTCTCTGGATTGTATGTAGCAAATTAAAGGCAGGGATTTTTTTTCCATAATTGTCTAGTTTATCATTTTACAACAGCTAGCTTTTCTCTGATGGGCTCTTTATGATTTATCAAAGACAATTACTGTATGAGTTATTTCAGAGGCCCTACCACTGTTAAGGGCCATTAATGTGCGTGAGTGTGTGTCAGCAGGAGTGTGTTTAAATAGTATCACATAATTGGAATAACAGGAGGAAAAAGCAAATGAGCTAAATTGTCTCAGTAGATTTATAGGTACATCCTACCATTTAAAAAAAAAAAAATATTTATATATATATATATATATATATATATATATATATATATATATATATATATATATATATATATATATATATATATATATATATATATATATATATATATATATATATATATATAAATGAGAGAGAAAAATGTAGGTGATACAGGGGCACCATCAATTGCAGTTGTGTTTATTTTGGACACTATACATTTTTTAAAGATTGTGTTAAATAACAATGAAGAGAAAAAAATATGTAAGGTTAATTTCATTGCATTCTCCTCCTGCTAATGAAGTGGAGGTGGCATTCTGGTCAACGCAGCTAATTGAACAGCTGAGATTACAGCAGCCGCATTTCCTCTTTGAAAAAAGGACACCTTCATTACTCACTGTCTTATAATGTTCCCCCTCTATAAGAAAATGCATTATCTAACCAAAGAGGATGGCAGGGGATCTTATGTATTTGTATTTGAAAAAATGATGGTCAAAACACTGCTTATATATAATACTGTGTTAGTTGGTGTGTTAGTAAACCCCCTATGATGCAGCTTTGTTTGTTCCCTGATCAGTCTAGTTTGTTTGAGGTTGTTGGTTTTTTTCACTCCATTTGTTAACAAACTTTTGAAAAGTTTGTATTAAAGTGATGAACATTTTAGCTAAACCCGAAGCTATAGTCTTCTGCACTTTTGAAGGAGGCTTCCAAGTCCACGGCGGTGTCTGCGCTGTGGATCATATTCCAGCAGCTCATGTTCCAATTCATCTTTGATCCTTAGCTTGAGTCCTATTTGGATTGTTCTTGGTGATCATAATCTTTTTGGGTCTCATATACACACAAAAATGAGTGCAAAACCATGCTTTGTGCACACAATAGAATGCACAAAGTGTGAGATTTGTTTGTTGCACATAAGGTTCAGGCCACTTAAGGTAATGTTGAAATTGTTTCTTTGAATAGTTTTTTAAGCTGATTTGAAGTAAATGATTGGATTTTTTAAATTGTTTAGCTTTCTGTATTAAACTTTTGGAAGTTTGATTTTCATTACATTAACATATGTGACATTAATATATTTTAGACATAGTTTATGTTTATGCTGTCAGTGACTGCTACCTAACCTAATATTTTCTTAAATTGAGAAATATGAAGAAATCTAACCTTCGTAATCTGAATATTTACTAGTTTGTTTTACAAATTCAAAAAAAGTTGTTTTCTTTCTTTCAATTTTGTTTTGTACCAACAGCCTGTTGTTATTGTTCAAGATAAATTTAGGATCCATTTCTGATACTTTGTAACTCAGCTCTATAAGTTTTCTGAACTTCTCACTGCAATGTTTTACTAGCTTTTTTTTCTTTTCTTTTTACACCTGATGCTGCAGTTTCTGCAAGTGGAACTAAAAGACCGGACATATCTTCATCAGCCCAAAAAATGAAACTCCTCTCTGGTTCTGTCACTTTTCTATCCCCTCCAGACCCCGTCCTACTCCCATAACCCCCATTTGGTTTCCCTGTCCAACTCAGTGGGATCTCTCTCTTTTTATCATGCTGTCACTCTGCCTCTCTTGCCCCCTCCCTTAGGGCAGAAGCAAACCACGCCTTGAGGCCCTGCTCCCATTGTGTGCCCTCTTCTACTTCTGTTTGGGGCCTTTGTGTGCCGCTAATCAGCCGTGGGGCCATGCTCGGCCCCAAGTGTGTGTCTGGAAGTGTGTGCTTTTGGTGTGTGTATGTGTGTCCCTTGCCCTCATTACGTAGCCACACTGGGAGGCCAGCATGGGAAGTTTCTGCTGCACTATACATCTTCTATCCTTCCACCCCCCGTTCTCCCTTTCGCTCCTACTAACTGTCCATCATTTACTTCCTCCCCCTCACATGTCATTACCCCAGGACTTGAAGCAATGCTGGTCACAGTTTTTAAGTTAAACTGCACCTGTTTCAACCACAGTTATAAAGTGATGTTGCAACCAAGTTGACAATCCTTGTACACCTAACAAAACAAAATCACGGTCATAGATTGTTACCTTAATATTTCATAAAGTAGATTACATAAGGATTAAATATGTAAACCTCCTTTTTCAATACAGAACATGGAAGATATTCTACTATATTATCATCCATCCATCCATCCATCCATTTTCCAGACTGTTTTTTCCCTTTCGGGGTCACGGGGCTGCCAGAGCCTATCCCGGCCACTTGTGGGCGAAGGCAGGGGACACCCTGGACAGGTCGCCAGTCTGTCACAGGGTATATTATCATTACATGCCTAATATGTAAGGTCAAACGTTTCACCCAAACTTTTAAGGGCCTTTGAGAAGCTCCTGTTTTCTAAACACTATCTAAATAATTGCCATTTATTTAAGCTGTTTTTCCTTGTAGGCATTGTCCATCAATGACGAAGCAAAACCTGAACAGTAAACTTATGTTTAAAGGTTATGACATCCATTGTAAGGTATACTTTGTGTCATGATGAGGACATAACACTTCTAACATTGTATCTGGTAGTGCCATCGTTGCTGCAATTTTTTCTTCCAAGATTTACTTCTTTATTTTAGGTTCTCTTGTGCATTTGGTTTAAAAAATAAATAAGAAAGCAAAAAATCTGCATTTAATCAGAAGAGATTCTTTCCCTCCTGGCATATACTGGAGTTACTGACAGTAGGAAGCCGTAAGACATTAAACTTTATTTAATGTAAACTTTGTTTGGTGAATCATCTTTAAAGAGCCTCAATAGTAATGAAAGCTGTGATGGGAAACAATAGCAAAACTGTTGACAATAATGACCCAGCAAAGATAAGATGCTCTTTCATGCACCCTTCCATCACTGCCGGGTGTCCCTTTACCCGTATGCTCCTGTCTCCCTCCTCTTTTGCTTCACACCCATCTCTTCTGTCTTTTTGTTTGCCCCCTGTCTCCCCTTCTTTTTTGTCACCATCATGGCCATGATGCATTACTTATCTGGGTTGGTCTGTCTCTAAATTTGTGTCCAGATGACACTAAAGGAGTTTGACCCCTCCTCCCACCACGACCAAACTCTTTGGGTCGAAACTTTTACTTAATATTAGGTGTAACCACTACAAGCTTTAGTCTAACTTTCAAAAGTAGCGTAGTGTTAAACTTAAAATGTCCCTATGAAGTGAAGTCCCCATGGTGTATAATACAGTTTAAGTCCCCATGAAGTCTGTAAAACGCGCAGATACTTGCACACTCATCAGTCAGCAGAGAAATTACTATCTCAGATTTCACTGTGAGAATGAGAGCATCTCCCCACCTCTGTCAGTTTTCTCTCTTCTTCACCTGAATTATCACTCAGTGATTATGCTTCCTAAATCCTGCCCTCCTTTCTAGCAACTTGGCTCTAGGTCACTGCCTTTGTCAATTTACTGACCCATATACAGGTTACACCATGTAATGAGACTTTGTGCTTGTTTCCAATTTCCACCTGTTTGAGCTATGGAAACAAATGTGGAATAGTTTAAATATTCTTTCCCTCAACAAGACTGATTTGACTGCATGCCAGTCACATCATCACAAGGGACCATTCTTTTAGTCTGTGATGATTTTTATTCATCCAGGTGAAGTCTTGAAGTCAAGTCATGGTAACTGTCCTTAAAACCTTCTTCCTTAAAATGTTTCACATTCTCATCTAAGTCGCTCCATCAGTCTGACCTTTCTTTCAATTCAACAAACTCTCTTGCTCTTATTTGACCACCAATATAAAACATAACTTTATGGGATTTTACCCTTTGAATGTTCATTTACTTACCTTTTTGCATATATACACTTTAGGCTAACTGTTTAAACACGTCACTGACTTTGTGTGTTGAATTTATTTTTCTTGTAATGTTATTTAGGACAACTTTAATATATAGAGATTTAGATGCGACTTTGGCTTCACATGAGAATAGCTTGTATGCTCCAATCCAACTAACTGAAAAAGCTGGTTCGACAGTTCAGTCAGACAACTCTTGCAGTAAAGAAGATTTATTTCATCCATCCATCCATCTTCCTCCGCTTATCTGGGACCGGATCACAGGGGCAGCAGCCTAAAAAGAGATGCCCAGATTTCCCTCGCCCCAGCCACTTCCTCCAGCTCCTCTGGGAGGACCCCAAGGCGTTCCCAGGTCAACCGACAGACATAGACTCTCCAACATGTCCTGGGTCTTCCCCGGGGCCTCCGCCCAGTGGGACATGCCTGGAACACCTCTCCAGGGAGGCGTCCAAGAGGCCAAGATCCGGACTAGATGCCCGAGCCACCTCAACTGGCTCCTTTCGATGTGGATGCCCAACCACCCTACGGAGGAAGCTCATTTCAGCCGCTTGCATTCGGGACCTCGTTCTTTCGGTCATGAGCTATGGGTCATGACCGAAAGAACGGTGAATTTTGGAACGAAGATTCACCGGTAAATTGAAAGCTTTGCTTTTTGGCTCAGCTCTCTTTTCACCACAACGGACCGAAACAGCGACCGCACAACTACGGACGCCTGTCAATCTCACGCTCAGGTCTTCCCTTCCTCGTGAACAAGACCCCCAAATATTTAAACTCCTCCACCTGAGGCAGGGACACTCCACCCACGGAGAGATGGCAAACTATCTTTCTCCGGTCGAGAACCACGGCCTCAGATTTAGCGGTGCTGACCCAGTCGCTTCACACTCAGCGCAAACCGCACCAATGCACGCTGGAGGTCCTGGCCCGATGAAGCCAACAGGACAACATCATCTGCAAAGAGCAGAGAGGAAATCCTGTGGCCTCCAAACCAGACCCCTCTCTGGCCCCTGGCTACGCCTAGAAAATTATGTCCATAAAAACTATGAACAGAACCGGCGATAAACGGCAGCCCTGCCATAGTCCACCGTGCACCGGGAACAGGTCCGACTTACTGTCGGATATGCAAACCAAACTCTTACTCTGGTTACACAGAGACTGGACAGCCCTCAGTAAGGCTACCCGGACGCCATACTCCCAGAGCACCCTCCACAGGATACCACGGGGACGCGGTCGAACGCCACCCTGAAGCGGAGGGACATGACCCTCTCGTCCACCGGGGTGAACTCCAACACTTGGTGGTTGAGCTGGGGGCTCACGAGTAACCCCACACCAGCCCGCTGCCTCTCACCTTGAGCAACTCCAGAGTGGTGGAGAGTCCAACCACTCTCTAAGGACTGAGTTTCAAAGCCTAGACTATGTGTGGAGGTGAGCCCGACTATATCTAGATGGTATCTCTCAACCTCTCGCACCAGCTCAGGCTCCTTCCCTCCCAGAGAGGTGACGTTCCATGTCCCAAAAGCCAAGTTCCATGACCAGAGTTTGGGCCGCCGAGACACCCGCCCTCGACTGCCACCCAAACCACATTGCACCGGCCCCTTTTGAGGTCTCCTACGGGTGGTGGGCCCATGGGACAGTGGTCCCACGTCGCTCCTTAGGGCTGAGCCCCGTGGGAAGAGCCCCGGTTACCAGGCGCTCGCCTGCGAGCCCCAACCCCGGGCCTTGCTCCAGAGTGGGGCCCCGGTGATGCCAATTCAGGCGAGGTAATCGGGTCCTTGGTCTTTCCTTTTATCAGGGGGTCGTGAAATGCTCTTTGTCTGGCTCATCGCCCAGGACTTGTCTGCCATGGGAGAACCCTACCAGGGGCTTAAGCCCCAGACAGTTTAGCTCCTAGGATCACTCGAGCTCTCAAATTCCCCCACCACATTAAGGTGGTGGTTCACAGGGGATTGGACCACACCAGGAATTAAGTAGGACGCTGAACAGGTGAGTTGATTAGACTGAACCGCCTGCAGGGAGGAGTAACCAGGTAAACGCACTGCTCGAGTTGCCTGCCCGAAATACTCCTAAGGTCGTTCAGATTTGCTGATGATGTTTTTTTTTTAAACAGATTTGAATAAATCTGTTGCATTTTAAAAGCATAACATAGTTGCATTTTACTCTCTGGATTACTTTACAGCAAGGGTGTGCAAATCGAGGCCTCAAGGGCCAGCAACTTGCTGGTTTTCCAGAAACCCTGTCTCATCTGCTGTTGATTACTTGGATCAGGTGTGTTTAGCCAATAAGGAGCTTCAACGACAGGTTGATTTGAAAACATATAGGACACCGGCCCTTGAGGCCTGGAATTGGACACCCCTGCTTTACAGCAACACAAGTTTTTCTATTAGCTGTTTTTCCATTTTGGTTTGTCTTTGTAATAACAATATGTCAATGACACAAGTAAGATGCTGTTCATCGGAGACTGTCTTTATTCAATTTTAAAGACAAATCCTAACATGCAAAAAGTGTGTACTTCATTTTTAATTCTATGTACTCGGGTGTAATATTGCAATAACCTACAGAATTTTTGGTGAATTATAAGGCCCACCTTCAATAAATGGCCTATTTTTCAAACATAGGAACCAATTAAGGTGCACTGAAGGTGCATTACGCGAGTCAAAAGAGTTAGAGATAAGTCAGTCAGACAAACTTTGACTACATTCACAGTAACTCTAGAAATTGTTAGTATCATGCTACACGTTTGCCACATCAGAAGCATTAGGTGCGTTAGCTGTTAAAGCCCCCAACCTTCTTTGCAACTTGTAAAAAACAGAGTGATACCAGTAAGGCAAACTATGCTAACTCCCAACCTTGTAAATAACATTAAAAAAAACGACGACATCGCTGCACATTAGTTATCATGCAAAAATGTGGCACTTTTAAAAATCTGTTTTTAAATTTGGTACTTGTCAAATTATCAATAATCTACAAAGAAAAGGATGAAGTAACTTAAATTAACAGATAAAATAAGAGCTCTATGTAATCTTATACATTGGAAAGTTTTAATGATACTATGGTTAAAGCATGGACAACATGGTGAAATAAGTGTTTCATCAAATTATATTTAAAACGCTACTTTTTTTAATGATAATCTACTCAATCAAAAACAAGACACTTATATAATTGTATTTTTCCTTTTTATCACTGTGGACATGATAAAATGGACATAAAAAATAAATAAATGCGACCCAATACAATGCTAACCAAAAGCCTGTTTAGCCTATTATGTTGTCATCCAAAGAGAATCAAGGCAGAGGTCTTTGCACTTCATGTTTCACATGTTCTTGAGAGAGCACCACAGGGGACTTGGCTCTACACCCCAAAGCAAATTCGGGCCATTATCTCCACAGGGGTTCAATAACCGAGGATTACAGGAAATTCACCTGTATTTCAAAGAGATACAAGAATGACATTTTCGCTCTCGTAGTTAAGTGTCCTTGCATACCACTGCTGCTGATTAAAAAACATAACAAAAAAACAAAGCATAAATAAATAGTGGTGTCATGTAAAAAGAGCATAGATTTATTAATGCCTTCATTTCCTTCAAGAAGGTCAGCTAAACAAAAATGTTTCTGCACATTTTCACACACTCTTGAGTAAAAAGCGCTTCCACTAAACTACTGCTACCAACATATGATTTAGAGAAACACAAAAATGTGTGTTTGTGCTTGTGAGGTAGAGGTAGATGGTAATTAGTGGTGACTTAGGGCTTCCCTGACCATAATCCTTAGAACAATCTACACTTGTACATGCGTCTTCATAATCCCATTTTATACAAAAGATGAAGGGGAGAGAAGCTTAAGAAACAAATAATTACAGATACAATAGTACTAAAAGAAAGAGAAAGGCCAAAACTTTGTTATAGCTTAGATTTTATAAAACATAGTTTATCACTGGCGGATTAAAAAGCCTTGAAAACATTTCACAAACGTAAAAATTTAGTAATGAAAATGTTAGAATATTTTATTTAATGTGACTTTTAAAAAAATTACTTCAGAAAAACAAGAGCAAAACATTATTTACTCAAAAGAAAAATGAAGTGGGCTGTAAGTGCACAGTAAACAATAAATGAAAGGTGTCATTACATTTCCAAATATATTTAAACTATGTGAGTCAAAATGTAATAATACAAAGTAATTGTGCATCTGTTTAGTTTATGCATATTTATCACAGTAGGACTATCTCAGGTATGTCTCCTTATCCACAGTCTTTCAGTTTTAATATCTAAGTTGGTATACTGTGCACTGTAAATTCCACTTGCATCTCTGTGGTGTTGTGGACTCTCATACTCCTATCCTCTTATCAACCTAACATGGAGCAGGATCTTACAGCAAAGCCAAGTAAGCGCTACACTTAATGTAAGCTTCTATTGGTTTAATTGTTTACAACTGATAATGTAGTTCGGATGAGATTAGTATAAAAAGAAGTACTTTGTGTGTGTTTAACCTAAAGGAGTCTGAAAAATATTGCAATAAAGGCAACTTGAGATCAAAAAGTAACATGATAAACTTCAGCTTCTTTCTCTTATCTAAGCTGATGGATTTGCAAATAGTGATTCACTCAGTGAAATTGGAAACCTGCAGTAACGGGTCCAGTTTTATCCAACAAAATGCGCCAAACCTGAATGACTCAACACTTTCTGTCTTTAACAGTCCGAGCTGGCCCAAATAGACTGAACTGAGATTTTTTTGTAAAAAAGAAAGAAAATTACTTTGTGTTCCAAAATATCTAAAAACATATATATTAACTGGCAGATTTCTTGTGCAATTTTCTTTACATTTTGTGAAAAATATGGAGTTGATATTCAAATAGAAGCACTTAAAAAGAAAGATAGAACTTTATCTGATTCCACGATGGGGTAAATGTTTAGTTGCTTAATTAGTCAGAAACTGCAGTTTCTCCTGCACATGCTTCAACATTTTTGCATGTTACTTCAAATGTTTTGGTCGATTATACTTTACTAAGCTTAGCACAAATCTATGATAAAAAAAATTATTAAAACAAACTTTTTTATCATGATACAAAATCACCTTACATCACAGGAGCAAATAACCTGGACTTTTGTTGCACCTCAATTATTAGAGCATGCTATTAGAATTTAAAATGATAATTAAACACAATGTTAAAGTGGATTTTACTTTTAAAAAATCTTTAAAGCCAAAAAAGCTGCCAATGAAATTAAAGAATTTGTCTGATTCCATTTTTTAACTGATATTCACTTATTGAATGGAATTAAACTTAAACATGCTGCCATAGAAAAAGACATTTGTTCCCATAGAGCTTTAAATCTTATTAAACACAGGAAAACATGGGAGTAACTTTACTAAAGAAATATTGTGTGTAATGCCATGTGTTTTTCAAAAACTATAGAATGATCTTTTACTTATTTTTTTGTGATACAGAACCATGTGATAAGCATGCGGTGTCACAAACAGTATTTGGACTGTCTCTGTTTTTATGTTCACAGAGAAAAAAAGTGGATTTATTTAAATACCGCCATGTCACAGTTACACTTTTCAAATGTTGTAGTTGGGGGTAATTCTCTCGCATTACATGCTCTTCAAGAGCGAGAAGGAGGTAAAAGGAGAGAAGAACACTCCAGATTCCTGCTTCATTCCTCCCAAACTTGTAATGGAGGTTTGATTAGCAAGCATGTAATGTACTTTACCCCCACAGCTTGAGGCAGAAGAGGAGGAGGGGGTTGAAGAGGGGTGGGATGGAGGCAAGAGGTAAAGCAGGAAGGAGGAGTGTATACAGGCTGCCCTCTCAGCAGGTACCCTCATCCCCTCCTCACTCCGCTTCATCGTCTATGCTTTATTTCACCACTCCTTCAGAAGAAGATACAAGCCTCCCCCATGCTCTTAAACCTAACATCACCTCCTCTGCCTATGCATTCACACATAAAGCCTGATGCCCTTTCCCCATCTCTTCCCCTCCTATTGCTGCACCATGCTGTGTATGAGCTTGGTGTGGGTGGGGTAGGGTGAGGTCAGAGGTTGCATACAGGAAGGGTTTTTCTTTGGAGGTGCAGGGTGAGCCCCCCTCTTTACCCCCCACACTAACAAGCTGCTTGTCTGGATGCAGGAAGTTGTTTGTGCACAGAAACAATGCAAGTTTGTTTGAGTCCAGCAGGGAAAAGTGGGCAGTGTTGATACTCAGCTGGTCGAAGGGTTAAAGGCTAAACAAAATGTTGAGGTAGCATCCACCAGTTTGTTGCTTTTACCAGCAGAAAGGAACTGAAACCAAGAGTCATCAGAAAAGGGAAAAAAGTGTGCCCTCAGCTGAGGTGTGAGCACATGGTTGTGTTAGTATCCACCTATTTCACTGCCTGCAGAAAACTGAAAATATTTTTAGTTCCTTTCAGATTTTTTACTTTTTCAGAAATTTGTCTGAAACTAGTCAAATTTACAGATTTTACTAGAGCAACTTTCCAAATACGTTAGTGCAAGATTAAATGTCTCAAAGTTTACTTGGTAGAAAAAAAATCTTCTTCAATTTTTAGTAAAGACTTTGAGTATTCGTAAACCTATTTAAAGACCCATTTAGATGAAAATCTTTGTTTTTGTGTTGTAACATGTTCTTGTGGGATTTTTCTGATGATGGTGGACATGTGTGAAGATGATTAAGCTTAAAATTGTATTTCTGGATATTTCCTTATTCAGCCCGTTGTGAATCAGATCCCGACAAAATAATGTTTGAAAAAACTTGTAGCAGTGATGCAGAAAGTACAAATTGGTGGCCACAAGCTCCCTGCTCCATTCCATTGTCATCCATCAACTTGAAGACAAATAAATCCATTACTCTGCACTAACAGTCCCACTCACAACTCGAAAGGGAATTAACTCCTGCCGCTCTGCAGATACTATGTCCTAGAAAACAACACAGGTGTTTTGATTTTGGCTAAAAACGGCATCAGCATAATTAGAAGACCACTTTTACAATAGATCAAAAGATGACTGGAATGAGACTTTAAGTGCGAAAGCTATCCTCTTGTATTACTACAGAAAACATATGAAAAGAAACTGATTAAACAAGCTAAAACAAAAATGTATTTCAGAAATTTGTGTCCATAACCCTTGAATTAAAAATATATTTGTGGATCTAATTAAAGAAATGAACAGTTTAATCAAAGATGGAGATCCTATTCCCTTTTTGTTTCCCCACACAAGATCAGTGCTTCATTTTCCCCCCTCTGCCTCGCTGTGCTGTCGGCTCAGGGTGTGAGCAGAACGACATTAATGTGTGGAGACACCTGACAAGCCCGTTGGCCTTTGGGGCTCAGCCTAATCACTCTAGACCCGAACCCATCGGGAATTAAACCTGCAAAACCAAACAGTCACTGTGGGAGCCGGCTGGCATCTGCTGGAGCCGAGGGAGAGAGGTTGTTATAAACGACCTGTCAGTGGCAGTGCGTTGTTTGAAAAAGACAGCGTACAAAATGAAATCCAAACTTCAAATCTACAGTTGTTCCCAGCAGGAGGCTCAATGCAGGCCTTTTAATTTATAACGGAGCCTGTCAGGAGGTCACAGCAGAATCCTGCACAGATGCTCCAACATTTTTATTGAAGTATACGTTTCATTTCACTCATATGCTTCTGTCTTATCACATAAAGACGTAGACGGTTTGGCAGAAAGCTCAGATTTCAGTCCGTGTCATGTATTTTAACTAACATTAAGAGCAATTTTCCACCATATTTTCCTTAACCTTAAAATGAATGAAGATTTTCCAGTATTTAAAGTACAGTAGCCTGTTAACTCCAGTATCTGTTAAACCACACAGGGCCCCTCTCCTCTCACTCCGTCTCTCTTCAGATGCCCTCATTAATTTTAGATTGGCTCTAAATGAGTCTCCTTCATCGCGCTCGAGGTTTTTCTAAATTAGATTCATTTAAATTTAAATTGTGAAAACAGGGGCTCTTAATGAGGGAATCGTTATTTTTGGGGGGTTATTTCAGATTGGGTGATAGTTTAGCAGCTCAGTGCTGTAAGCACTTAAGCCATAAGAGTAGAAATGAGGACCACTTTATTTCTATTTTTTATGCCTTTTCTTTTAGATTAAAAATAGTTTTCAAACCAATAAAAGTAATTTTTTGTGTCATTTTTTTGCAAAACATTTTTAGTAATTCTATTTTTAGTTCAGAAACAATTGAATAAAGATACATAAAGGAAATACATATGCTAAGTAAAAAAACAGTAGCACCTCCTGTTTGTTGCATTTGTTAATGCCTAATTAAACACTCTTAAAACTAATGTGTCACTTTCAACACATCTGTGTAGTTTTCAGCACCGCATGTGCCAAAGGTACATCCTAAGATTCACATGTTGACCTTACAGGTGCCTCCATCAACACATGAAGCTCCGGCAAAGCAGCAGGATGCCCCTTGGCTTAAAAAAAAGGTCCCAAATCACACAATGTTTTACAGCTGAACGTCTCCTTACAAGGCTTCTTACAGCTCCTGTGTCCTGTAGCAACCCCCAACTTCTCCCCACCAGGAATTTGACTGTTAGGAATCTAAGTGCCAGGCGTTTAAAACCAGAGGAATGCTATTGTTCTGGTCACAGCTGCACCAGCACTGGTCTGGCTACTGCTGCCACTGAGTGTGTGGGGAGGGTGGGAGGATGGGGAGGATGAGGAGGATGAGGAGGAAGGAGGGCGGGAGGAATAGAAGGTGTGAAAAAGGCAACTTTTACGCGTTTTCTAGCACCTTGCGGTTTCATCACAAAGCAACGCATACTTGACAGCGAGTTGACACATTCCTCAGCCCTGGAAGTTTGCAGAGCTTTCTTCTCCTCCCCCTTCTACTGCAGCATGTATTCTTGATGTATTTTCCTCCAACGCAACAGATTCCACTTTATCTATATCTCTCTTTGCTCTTTTTCAATAAAAAGGAAGACAGCACATGCTCAAAATTCATTAGGATGTTGAGATATTAATGCAGACATGCAGAAATTATGGGAACTTTTCATTAAGATGGCAATGAGACCATAAAGATGTCTCTATAAATTTAACATACTTTACTTTGTGTAAAATGCAAATGTTTCCTAAAAGCATCAATTTGTATCTTCAGCTTTGACAAAAAAAAGACAATAGGAGACATACAACCAAACTGGACTGTGTAACTATTTGGAAGTGAGCCACTGTATTAATTCATCCATCTATTAATTTTCTTAATCCGCTATATCCTTTACAGGGTTACAGAGATCCATTATATTGATTTTAAACATAAAATAAACGTTTAAAAGAGGACATCCAATTGATTTAAGGAAATAAACCATATAAATACATTCATTCTCAACAATTTTCAGCCAGGTCCGTGTACGGAGGCGGTGTGAACGTAGCTTGATACAGGCATAAAAAAGCATGATCTTGCTGTAGAAAAGTATTCAAGTTGTTCTTGTGGCTTCCAGGAGAAAAGTTTGAACATATTCTTGGAGTGGTTGTCTCCATTTTAGAGCATACAATCAGCAATTCTTTTGGTTTTACTAAAGTTTCTAAACTTGAAACAGGTTCACATGCAATAAAAGCAAAGTGCTGACACATTCTTGCCCGTATCTTATAGTCAAAGCAGAGAATTTGATCATTTTTGGATGTAGAGACAACATAAATATGGACACAGAACCTCATGGACAAATCAAGATTGGTGCCATGAGACCTAAAGCTGAGTCTGTGGATCTGTAAAGGATTTCCCCCTTCTCTATGTCACCTCATAAAGCTCTCTCTTTATGACACACACATACACATGAGAGGAAGCAGAAGCTACAGTAGCGTGGTGGCAGAGGTTCTTTCCCTCTCTCTTTAGTAATTACCATCCAGCTGCTTGTTGGAACAATGGTTGGCTCTCCTCCAGGCGGCTGACTTCATACACTCTGTGCCACGCTCAATTTGGAGCACAGCAGAGGCTGGACATGACTGGCACCCTCCAAGTCATCGCAGTCTCTCTCTATGGGATTTCCAGTGTGTGTGTGCATACATGTCTGTTTGTGCTTGTGTCATCTGTTTGTGTTTATGAGGATGTGTGCCTACCAGATCCCGTTTTCCATCTAGTTGCTGCATCACTGGGGGCTCCTGGCTGCGTTTTCACTCTCCTGTTACATCACTGAAAGAGAAAATCAAACAAAGACCATAAATGCAAATTAAGACTCTAACAGGTGCAGTTCTGTGAAATGTCAGAATTAGATTTTTTTTTTCAAGCATATTAAAGCACATTTCTTAGCATGAGGCTGACACAAGCACAATAGGTGAAGTTCAGATAGGCATGATTAAAAAAAAAACCCAATCCTTGAGTAGACTGGCTTTATCAAATATTTTGACTGCTGAAGCACCTGTTTCTTTACCACCACACCATATTAGGTTACCATGGGGATAGGTGAGGTACCGTCCTGTTCTGTTTGATCATGAGGCTTTTATGAACTGTATGCCATATACATTTATGATCTAAAAATTAATGGACATCTCTTTGTAAATGTTTTGTAAAGAAACTGTTAAAGTTTTGAATGGTTTGAATGCTTGATTCAAAATTCCTTTCTCTGAAAAATCCAATAGGGTCTTTCTACTGATATTGATGTTAGATTGACTGAAGGATGGGAAGAAGCAAACAGTTTTACTTTTTGCATAAAAAACAAACGTTTGTTTAAATATACTGTTGATTTCCAAAAAGCTTCTTTTTTTTCGTGAAAATCCTGCATTTTTTTTTGTTCTTTCTTTATTTTTTGGAAAGTTTAAATTGTATGGCACAAGTATAATGCATTGCTTTTTTATTGGGTATTTGAGCATATAGGAGAAAGATTTATAAAAAAAAATCATCCTTGGGACAGGCTGTCGACTGACTGAAAAGATTAAGAGTTCACGGAATCCTTGTTCATCCACAATAGGTCCCAGTGTTTCCTGATCCAAGGTCGTGTTTCCAGGCAACCAGTAGTACAGAGCAAAGAGCTTCAAAACTTATTTCACCTTTTGCTCTAAGAAAAGAAAGTTCGTGAAACTTTGGCAAAATGTGACGTGAGTGTGAACCAGCAGTGGACATACAGGGGAAGATTTCTCTCCTTTAGATTGGCTAAAGGAAACGGATCTTCCAAACACACACTGACTTATTTATCTGAACAAAACCATGTTCAGAAATGCACCCCACCATCACCATCTAACCATCCACCGAACAACTACTTCGTTTGCTCAGTTGTGCAAGAACGTCTTGGTTCTTCATCCTTTAGTACAATGATGACTTGTTTGATCCAGCATCTCCAGTTCCACTGAGTGGCACCATCACCAAAAAGTGCAACACTGAGTAGTGAATGCACACAGACATATGTGTGCATGCACATACACACTGTCCAGAGCTCTGGGTTTGGACAGTGAGGCATTGAAGAGCAGGGACAAACAGCAGTTTGACTGAGATTAGCTACAACTCCATTAGAACTGTCCGCCTTGTTACTGAGAAACACTGTCCAGCCGATGTGTGGTGGCTGTAGGCGGGGGGCATTTTGTGACATGACGAACTCATAATCACCTTCATTCATATGAACTGTCGTTTTTACCTTCAGAATGTAAGTTCTTGGGGAAATAAGGGAAATAATGCAAACATAGTTCCCAAAAATACACAACTTTTATTGATTGGTTTGCTTTCCCATTTAGACTTTCTAGGCCTTTAACAACATCATGCAGTAACAACTGTGTCCTAAAGAAGTTGTTTTTCATATAGTGTACCGTAACAGATTGTCAGCTCTGCTATGGGAACAATTCAATTTCAACTAATGGATGTAAAAATATCTACCATTGCCAGTACATCAGCTTAGTGTCCATCCAAACAGGCCCAAGTTCCCCACTGAGAACGTAGAAATGTGAACAAAAACATCCTAAAATACTTGTTTTCTTTAATAAGAATTACTGTAAATTGATAATACAGAGCTGTTTTTTATAGTTTTAGTTGGCGTGCCTTGTGATCTTTATTAAAGAAAAAGTGTAAATGGCTCAATAGGTTGAAAATCATTGGCTTAGGATGTAAAAGCCCAAAGTGATGCTGAGCAGGAAACGAGGCAAGAAAAAGTATATTGCCATATCATAACAATATTGTTCTATATTTATATTTTATTAAGCTTTTAAGTTAATAAAAAAAATTAAACAATCTCCACAGAGCTGTCTGAAGTAACACAACACATATTTATATTTCTGATCTCATTTTGCTGCCTTCTCTTCATCTTTGGGTCCTTGAGATCACACGAGCTGTTATCCAAACACATTATAATATTCACATTTATGTCTGCAGTCACAGTATATTCATATGAAGTACGCCACAAAAGCAGTAACGTTATCCCCCATTTGCAAGGCACGCGGGTGAGGCCCGTGCACTGTGGCAGAGGGCCAGGCTAATGCAAACAGAGGTGTGTTTCTGATTTGACTGTTCTGTCTTTGCTGTAGCCGAAGCGATGCAGAGACACAATGCAAAGGTAAGGACATGGCTGTACTTCTCAAGTGTGCTGTGTCGATGTCTTCATTCTAAATGTCTTGGTTCTAAAATTACATAATAAGTATTAAAACCTTTGTTGAAATTGTTTGAGTCTCTCTAATAAAAGGTTTACCTTGTATTAATTTAAAGAACCGACTGTGATATGAGTAACTGTATGGTTTTTGTTTGTAAGTAAGCAAATAAGCATGACTGTGCCTCCTGACCCATCAGCGCAAATGCATGCGTGTTCATTTCATTTCCATGCATGAAAGCTTGTGTTCACATGTGTGCATGTTTCAACGGCCGGCGAGCCCCAGAGATAGGCCCCCCACGGCTTCCAACAGAATTGTGGGTAGCTGGGAAAGGGGGTTTGGATTCTGGCTTTGTTTGTCTCCGTGTGCTGACATCACTGTGCTGATTGCACCAAATCCCTGTCGTACTGCACACAGCAGTTTCTATACAAAAAAAACGCATGCACACACACACACCCACACACACACAGAGAACCACATGGTACAAGTAATGCCAACTAGGCCAAAAAAAAAAAAAGAGCCATCTCTTTCGAGCACACAATCAAACATCGGTGAGTACTTGCATGCAGAGCTAACTCGAGGCAGAAGGGTGTCTATATTTTAAAAATATTTAGTGTTTTAAGAAAACTTTTTTAACTGATTACACAAATTCCCAGCATTTAAAATTAAAACCAAACGTCACTTTTAGTTCATATTTGGGTGTCTATTTAAAAAAACAACAGTGGGCCAATTCCCTGTTAAAAAACACAAATAATAGCGTGTGTGTGTGTATATATATACACCTGGGTGGTTCAGGCTGTTCACTCACACTTTAGTACATATTAATTTGTTCTCTGCCTCCTCAGATCTAAAGTTTTGCCATAAATACTGTCGTCCCTCAAGTATGAGTCTGTTTGCTCATAAGCTTAGCTATCTGACTGTCCCTTTACATAGCCTGGTTAAATATTAACTGAGAGCCTTTCTTTTCCCTCAAGGGCTGCCTTTGGTATGTATGCACCCTTGAGGCAGGCGGGGGGAGTCTTGCAATTGTGTTGACCACACTTCCTACCAGCTTAAAGGAAATAGTTATTTTGCCAAAGCTTTTGGCCATAAAGATTTCTTTATTTGTTGAATACAAATAGATAAAGTCTTTGGCCTCTTAGCCATGAGGAACGTTTTTAAGGTGGTTTGAAGCTGTTGCACAAACAAATCACCTTAAGATCTTTTTAAATAGGTGGAAAATAGAAAAAGGGATGCTAAACAGGCTGCATTACCTTAAATATAGTGCAGTGTAGGCAGCTTCATTTTTGGGAATATGGACACAGCTTCCCCTTTAGGGACCTTTGAGTATAACAGCTTCTCGCTGATGCAGTTTTACTGTCATCTGTGAGTTGAATAGTTCTTTTCTGAGCCTCCTTCATGCCCTTTTTTGTGTCTGTACAGTTTTGAGAACAGACAGATTCAAAAATACATTGAAATTCCAAGACAAACACAAACCGTAGAGACGTACACACAGTTCACACACATCCAAGCTCTGCCGAAGGCCCAGAAAAACGGCTGGGATGGACCCAGCACTCAGAGTCACTTAGAGCCAATCAAAGCTGATGATAGCTCAGCCATCCACACCATCCGTCCTCTGCTTCTCTTTTCCTCTCTCCCACAGAAAACTCGCTTTGTAGGATTTCCTCAGGTGCCTGCCACCATTTATGTCAGTGACTCAAGGATGTAAAATCGATAAATAAATCAGCAACCATGCAAATAAAATGTTAGCTCTACTATCCCATTACTGAAATTGAAAATTGAATAATAACTGGCAACCATCATGTAAGATGCTGGTTCTTTGTTGAAATGAAACATACAGATGCAGTTCAGAGTAAACAAAACACAATTTGCATGAATGGCTCTCTCCTGAAGTCTTGTAAACACAACGTTTTAATGTTAATCAAACCATCTTTTACCACCTCAAGAAAATGTAGTAAACATTAGAGTGCATGCCATTCATGAGATCAAAACTTTGGATAAGCACAAAGTCCTTATTTTATAACAATGCTTTTTCTACTCGTTTACCACTTAACAACTTGCAACCAACCCTCTTTTTTTCTTTCATTTTTTTTTCTTGAGATTAACAAGCGTAATCATTCATTTTACTTGTATAACCACTTTCTAACAAATGGATAACCATGATAGTTATTCATTTAATAAGATTTAAAAAAAATTTTTATCTTAAATTGCAATTTTTAAAGTTGTAAACTGACATTTGTCATTTGCTTTTAAAGTTCAGATAATTGCTGCTACATGTATTAAAAACGATTTACCTGATTTTATTTTTTGAGTCTGCTTATCCATATTGTTACACCATAAAACTAATGGAGAATTAAGTTGAATCCATGTTTTATTCAATACTAGTTTTAGTGATCTAAGAGGAGCTTTTTGATCCTTCTAGCTCAGTCAGTACCCCTAGATGAACATTTTGTATCCTCAGCTGCCTTCATTCTCAGCGATACTCGGACGACATCAGTTGAAAACTTTTTAATAAACCTTTAATGGCCACTCCGAGTCCACACCCCATCCTCTGTGAGTTGCAGCTTTTTCTCACACACACACACACAGACACACACACACACACAAACACACACACACACACACACACACACACACACACACACACACACACACACACAGTCTTGTCAGGGCAAACTAAGAACTGTGGCAAGCGGGGCAGCATTTGGATTGGCTGGGCAGGGGTTGCTGGGGGTGACGGCAGATTTGGGAGACCACCTGCTGAGCCTCAGCCGCCAACTGACTGAAAACATTTACATCAGAAGCCACCCAAGATAGAGACTGAAAAAAGAGAGTGAAAAAAAATTACAAGTCATGAGAGGAAATGAAGTCATTTTTTATAAATATAAAGGATTTATCCCTGTTGTGAATGATTTTAATGTAGTTATTACGCAGGCTTTCAGTCATTTTTAAATTTACTTTTGAAACTACTTGTAAGTGGATAGTTGTGCAACATTGCAGAATGTTGTTTCACAGACTTTACAACCTGCCCACCCACTTGTACCTCACAACTCATCACAATGAGATGGCTGAACCTGGGGCAGCAGAATGGTGACAGTGGAGGACCTCTGTGTTTGCTGTGAGCAGCAGTCATTTCAGATGGATGGGTTGAAACCTCAACCCAATACTGCCAGGGTTGAAGGTGTGAGTCTGCACACTGCCTGTGTTGCTTCTGTGTGCAGGGAACGTTTGGCTTGCATTCAAGACAACAACAAAGTTTCATTGACAACAGCACAAAACTTT
The DNA here is from genome assembly GCA_037389245.1 of Oryzias sinensis. Taxonomy (NCBI): domain Eukaryota; kingdom Metazoa; phylum Chordata; class Actinopteri; order Beloniformes; family Adrianichthyidae; genus Oryzias; species Oryzias sinensis. The sequence continues at coordinate 13,063,852 of CM074498.1, read as the reverse complement.
GGGAACCGTTGGGCTTTGGCAGGAAGACAATTAAAGGCTGTTTTTACAGGAATTTTGTGCAGATCTAGGACTGGACCAGCTCTTCTGATGTACCAAAGATGATTAGACAAGTGAGTTCAGATTACTAATTTGAAATCATCTAGAGTAAACAACTCCATCATTACATTGTTGTCAATTAGTTTTCAAACATTTTTAAAATTAAGATTAATCTTTGAAAAAAATCCCAGTGCAACCTACAAAAATGGAAAAATAATAAAAGGATTGTGTTTTATGCTTAAAATTCAAATGCTTTTAGGTCAATCAGAAACTCACATGTAGTTAAACCAGCCCTCTTAAGATTACTCTGCATGGTGTCAGTGATTTACCCAACAATAACTTGCTTAAAGATCCACATTTCTTCTTCTTTTTGAGGATCAGCTCAATTCTATTACCATCCATAAGCATTTGTTGAAGCGTACGCCTGCTCATCAACACTTAAAAGGAATTGGAAATATTAGGGTTACTGAAGTGTTAAAAATCTAAATTCAACAATGCTGAAAACGGTTCATAATCAGCTTAATTTCAATCCTAGAATTAGAAAAAAAAAGTTCTGCCCCAACAACAACTGTTCCAGCAGCAGAGCTTTGCCACGGCCCTTGCCCCTCCAAAAACACCCATTCCCCCTTCTGATCCCCTAAAAGGGCTGGGCCCTGTATGGGGGTCTCCTAAACACCCCTACTCCATCCTCAACCATCAGTTGATGTGCATGTGTGTGTGTGGTTGGGTTGGGGAGGGGGGTCACTCTGACCCACAAACTGACCTCCTCAAACTTCAAACTGAATACTTGTGGCAGTTACCACGACGACAGAGCTTTTCCAAGCCTTATCCTACTTACTGAGACGAGACGAGGAAGAGGAGGAGGTGGGAGGAAGGAGAGCGAAGCAGGAGCTAAAGCAAAGAAAGAGGAGATGGAGAGAGAGACCGGTGTATGCTGGTGGGGAAGGGGGGGAGGGCAGCAGGCAGGCAGAAAGCGAGAGTTGCTGCTGTTGCATCTCTGTGTTTTGCATGAGTAGACAGTTTACTGGGAGATTATTCACAGTCTGGTATTTAGCCTTATTAGGCCACTGCTCCCAGTATAGACATCTTTGCTCATTATTAACACACTGAAGCCTTTTTGTCTTTCTCTGCTTGTTTGTACATTTTATAGAGCTCACCCATTTTTTTCTGATGTTCATAAATAGACACAAGGGAATCTAAAAACATGAACTCTGTGGGAGTGTTTTTGAGCCTATAACTATTTTTTTCAAATACAACTATATATGATTTATAGTTAGACTTTTTGAAATGAACAAGTCAAAATTGCAAAACAGTAAGTCAAACTCTTATTTTTAACCAGCATTTGCTGCCATTTCAACACTGCTTACAAAGAAATTTGTTTCTTTCTTTCTTTACAAAGTAGGAAAACAAACGAATTATTTAATTTGTATGCCAGAATGGACATGGTCTTTTTCAAAGGGCTTGTTCCAATCCATGTGCATTCATTTATAGAATTAAAGTTTCAACGTATAAAACTAACAAATTCTGCCTTTTTTAACACAATCAAAATACTCGTGTGATAACAGGAACTTAGAAGGAACATTTACATTTGAATTCAGTTCCAAAATTTATATAGAAATATTAAACTTTTTTAGATGGACTGAGAAGTCAAAGTTTAGAGTAAAAGTTTTAAAACGCAAGTGTCCACTTATAAACTTTGTACTGCCTCACCTCAGAATCATTGATGCCAAAGGATGAAGTTCAAGTTTACTTGAGAAAACTGAATACAGGGTTGTGTTAGGAAGGGCATCTGGGAAAAAAATCTCTGCCAAACCACCTGTGCGACTCAGTGAAAGCTAATTCGCTGTGGCGACCCCCTGAAGGGATATGCCAAAAGATGAACATCAACAACTTTGATGGAATCACCTTGAATGAATGAGGATTTACAGTTCTGTCAAGAATGAAAAGAGAAAGTATAACAAGAATCACTGAATAAAAATATCTGTCTTCCATTACTCCAGTTATGAGATATATTGGAGGTAAATACTGACTGACAACAGATAAATCTCACCTGATCCCAGCTACTCAGAAAGTTTTTTTAAATTTTAGGACAGATTGTTTTCAAATATGTGACTTTTCTCTAAAGCACTCTCTGTTATTTAGAGATAAATACATCAAGTTTAGAGAAGGATCATTTTTAGGATCATCATTAAATCTACTAAGAGATTTGACTTAAGAAAGTTTGGTTCATAAATTAATGAAAAAAACTTTGGACTAAGTGGGATGATGTCAGATGTATCTACAAAATGACAGAAAGAAAGAAAGATATCCATTTTTCAATGCACTGGAAGGCAGATTGGTTAAGAGTAATGAAAAATGTCGTTTACGTGAAGTTTTTCTGTGTTCCTTTTTAACAAAAGTAGGCTTTCTTGACAATTTTCTTTCAGAACATGTTTAAATATTTTAAATGAACACTTCTTCTCAACACTTCACACTTCTCACTAAATAAATAATTAATATCTTACAGGTAATAACTTTGTTTAAGTACCAGTTAAACATCCAATAGGTCCTTTAGAGAATCGCCAGAAGGCCATTCCTGACTCAGGCTTCTACATCCAGACCTTTCTGTTAATTGTATTCAAGTTAGACAGAAAATGAGACATTTTTAAAGAAATAGCAGCTGTTGTGATTGTATATGTGGGGGCCGTATACAACGGAGAGCTTGCTTTCGCCTTGAGAAGAGCAATTCATAAAGATTTGATGAAACAGGACTCAAAAATCAATAGTCCATGTTTGTATCCCCAGGCTCGCTGCCAGTCACCCGCCCAGAAACTGAAGTGATTGATCCATTTCTTCTTTAATCTGTTCTCAACAGCTTCACCTGGCTAGTTCCCAAGGTCATGCACTCTGTGTACCCAGAGCGAGCCAAAGACTCAGTGCTGGGACAGCTAAAACAAGGTTCCTGCACTGTCTTGGTGCTGTTAAATCTACAGCTTCAAAACGGAAATATTCTCTATTGTCCTGTACTTTTGCTCTTTTTTTTTTTTAGATCAAGGTTGCATGTTTTGGAGTTCTGTCCTGTCTTCCATCAATGCCATCTCCTTAAATCACTAAAACGTCAGTAAAACTTTACTGCAAAAAGATTTATTATTTCCATCCCTAACTCCTGTCTTGCATGCAGTCCCTGCTTTCTTAAGCTTTTTCTGTTCTTTTTCTGCACAAGAACCTCCAGAATGCAACTTTACAATGATAAGCTTGAAAATGAAAATCTAACCTTCATCTCATTTAAATACTTCAGAGAATCTTTTGATGTTTTATGTCACTCACAACCTTTTTTTTCCTTTAGAGATATAACTTTCACCTTTTTTGTTTCTCTTTGTTTAATAATACTTTGTCCGGCTTGGTTTTAATGTTTCTCTAAATTGCTGCAAAGTTTTTTAGTTTTCAACGCTTTACTCATAATCTTTTTGTATTCGGCGTTGATATATTGTTTGACACAATCTGCAGTTTAATCTGTTTTAATCTGCTTAATCTGGTTCATCTAAATCAGCACCAGTTCCATTTTTTACTGATCAACTTAACATCACAAACACAATCTGCAGTCCTGTGCACCCAGAGGCCTCACAGTGGGATAGAGGATGATATTCACATTAGAGCAGCGTCATGAGCACAAGCCCCAGGCCAACAAGGCTAACGGGCCTCAAACCTCCCTCCAGGCGATTGAGCTCTGTCAGAAGATAAATCTGTAAATGATCCTGTATGTCATTTAATCAATATGAACAGGCAGCAGCTGTCACACATCATCGTCTCCCCTGGGGGTCATTGTCGAGAAGCACCAGAGAAAACGACATGAATGTGTGGAAATGAGGGTGTGTGCGTCTCCTTTTCTGTTTGATCTGATCCAGTTTTCAGAGTGGAGACGCCTGAGAAGGATCTTTAGGTTTCTACAGTGGCCCTGAAGTGCAAATCAGATCAACAAATCACTCAACGCAAATACATTTTAAAGATCACAACGACAATTCAAAAAGCAAAACAATTAAAAGAAAAAGAAAAAACAAGATAACATTTTAGAAATCGAAACAAAATTCCAGAACCAAAACACAATTCTAAAAGCTGAAAAGACATTTCAGACATTTGACATTTGAGTTTTTTTCAAATGGGTCTTCAAAGTTTGTATACTTATAAAGTTTTCATGATTAATATCGAGCATATCGAGTATCTTTTCATATCAAATTACTAGAATTGTGTTAAAATTTCTGGAATTTAGTTTTAATCTCTAAAATGTAATACTGTTTATTTGATTTTTTATTTCCTTTTTAATTGCCATTGTGATCTTTATAATGTTTTTGCCTTGAGTGATTTGTTTGTGTAATTGGCACTTCAGGGCTAAAGTAGATTCAAAATTTAGATAATTCTGTTTTTGGACAATAATACAAAAACAAATACTAAGGATACTATTGAGGGATATAGGATGAATTATATTAAACCATTTTAAAATTATTTTTACCATACAAACATAAGGAAAAAAAAGAAAGGATCGACATTTCGTGGGCTTCACTTTCTTTTAAAAAGATTACTGTCAAACATTTAGGAGGGGCCGGTTTAGCTCGTGCTGGTTTGCAGCACCTTCCACCTGTGAAACCTGGGTACAAATCCAGGCTGCTCCCTATTCCCTTCTCCGCTGCTGTGCTGGTCCCAAACCCAGTTGGATTGAGAGGGTTGCATCAGGAAGGGCATCCGGCGTAAAAACATTGCCAAGTTAACCATGCAACTGATGGGAGAAGCCGAAAGTGAAAGAAGACTGTCAAACATTTAGGAAATTTTGATTTCTGTTTAGAATGCATGTAATTATTTTCTGTTCCGCCTCTTCCTGAAATGCCATTTTTGACAAAACATTCTGCTCTTTCAGGTGAAATAAAAACGATTTAGATCACTTTTACTAATGAATTATAATACTTTCACAACTCCATTTCAGTCCCTGAGTTCCTGCAGGGAAGTACACGGAAGTAAAAGCGAGTATCAGGAAACACTTCAGGGTTTCTAATCCCTGTGGGTCTTCCTCTCCTTTCCTCCTTTTCCTCGTCCCTTCTTTCCTTCTTCTCTGTGAGACAGTGAAATCTCATCCAACCACTCCGCCTGCCCTTATAGCCAGCAGGGAGGGACATGTCACTTCACTGGTGTGATTGTGCATGTGTGTGTGTGTGTGCGTCTATTGCTGCGCGCCACACAATGACGAGAGCAGGAGGAGGAGACAGGTGGGGTAGGTGGGGGGTGACAGGGCTCTGATCTCTCAGATAGGGAGATAGCCACCTGATTCAAATGGCTCGCTTGTTCCCGGCAGTCACTCGATCGGCGTGTGAACTGACTCCTCTCTTATTTACAATCAAATGCTGCTGCGCTGACCTGCCCAGCCCAACCCAGGCCAGACCGCTCTGTCTGCCCTATATTTACCATGTGTCTCTCTCTGCCTCCCTTAAGCACACACACATACAGGTGCACTCAGAAAAGCTGTGATGGAAACTTTCTAGAAATGAGGCCAGCTGAAACGATCATGCACCTTCTGAAATATGAGCAGACAATGTAGCAGAAGTGGGTGCTAGGAAACAAGACTGATAACAAAAAATATGAACATTTATTGAAGTGGCATGAGAAGGACGATTTTATAAAACAATCCTGTGTAAGTTAGACAATATGGATGCTCACATTTCCATACAAGGAAAATGCAGGATCCAAAAACATAGAAACTTTTTTGCAGCTTGTGCAGCTCTTCAATAAATGTTTATGTCAAGTTTTGTTAGATAAATGACAAAGAAACATAATCATGCCTTCTAAATGAAAGCTTCAACCCAGCAAACAAGATTAAGATGTGACCAGACATTAATTTGTTTTCTGTTTTTACCCCCAAAATATTGTAAAATTTCCTTTATGGTGTCACTGAACTGATTTGTTGGTTTTGCTCCTCCCAATGCATCATGGGACACCTTTCAGTTTTTAGAGACAACAATTAAATATATCTGTAAATGTCTTGCAACTGCTTATTGGATAACAAGAATCAATGTATAGATTGGATTTTCTAGATATAAAATCAATAAATTACTTTGAAAATGAAGATTTCATGAAAAGCACATGGATTATGTTGTAAAGGCACTTTAAGGTCATTAGTCTTACAAGAAGATACAATCTAATCCGGACTAATCTGAAACTTATGTTGAGAATTCAGATAAAACACTAGTCGCAGTTTTGAGATTTGCAGATTATAAGTTTGTCCTGAAACAGTTGTTTAAAAACTTGAATACTTGAGAAAGAAATCTGAAAATGACCCATATTGTTCAAAAGTGAATCGACAGTTTGTTGGGAAATAACAATCACCCGTCTCAGCTTCATCAAAATGGACCACAGAGTCGGTGACAAACTAGTCTAGTCCACTGCATCTGCCTGCTTATCTGTCTGTCTGTAACTGTCCTGTCTGATTATTTCTCCCAGTTGGCCCCGAGGGTACACCCTCACTGAAAGAGGCCACTCTTCCATTCAACAACAGCTTCTGTCAGAGAGATCCAGGGAGAGGGAAAGACTGAGACCTCTGAGTCACCAGCTCCAGAAAGGCCTGATGCAATCAATCGAAATATACACTGAAGTTGTAACGATCAAATGGGAACCACGTTTTGCGCATTGGGAAAGAAAGCTCTCCAGGAGGAAATGTGCAGATATTTGAAGAGCAAAAGTGTCGGCTCCCTGGTGCCGCCCCTCAGAATTGCAGGTTGTCATGTTGAGCAATACAGTGGATTAGATTTGATCCAGTTCAGTCTGTTTCCCCTGAATTTTGATCCAATCTCAGATAAGATGCAGGAAGTGTCAGCAGGATAAGAGAGCAATAATCAGAGATGCACCAGGACATACAGTGACCCAGTTAAAACAAACTGATTTCTGAACATCAAGTGCAAAGAAAGTCAGAGTTTTATCTCCAATGTGGCAGTGTGTCTGAATAGTGCCAGTAAATGAATTATTTGGCAGATTTGGTGATCTTCTGAATAAAATTATTATCACGATTTTGGGGAAGAGACAGAGGGAGCTAAAATTGTGTGCCTTGTCTAGGCTACCCCACCTTGGTGGGACACAGCCTTGGTAAATGAATGAATGAATCACGATTCAGCTTTTTTTCAGTATTACTATTATTACTTTAGTTTATAGGAGTCTCTAGATTGTAAAAGAACACAAGCAAAAATATGAAAATGAAATTTCTGTCCAATGAAATCTGGTTGTGCATCAGGTAAATATTTTTACCACCCAGTCAGTAATAGGCATGTGAAGAACAGTCAGGAGAATCATTTTAATTAAATCACTGGACAAAAAATTATATTAAATGCATGTCTACGGAAATCCTCAGTTTGCAATGGATGCGTTGTCTTTTTGAAGAGTGAGCTGTGGTTTAGACGTCAGTGCAGTCTTACAACAGCTGCGCTATCTGTCTCATGACTTCTTAATGTCAGCTTACACCCTTAAGACACTTTAGTACCTTGTCAAGTTGGTTCCCTTTAGAAGAAACACAGACATGCAATACAAGGACTGAGACTGATGTGAAAATATATCTTCTTCCTCTTTTTTTGGCTTTTTCCCATCAGGGGTCGCCACAGCGAAACAACCTCCCTTTCGAGGAAGAGTCGCATGGTTAACTTGGCAATGTTTTATGCCGGATGCCCTTCCTGACGCAACCCTCTCAATTTATCTGGGCCTGGGACCAGCAGAGTCAGAGAAGGGAACAGGGAATAGGATGGTTTCACGGACGGAAGGCGCTGCAAACGAGCTAAACTGGCTCCCCACTGATGGGAAAATATAATCTCTTTTAAAACAGTGATTCATCTAATTGCTTAAAGACACTTGTTGCTTTAAATTTCTGCGCAGAAAGCAGAAGTTTCCTAAAATGTATTGACATTCAACCTTAAAAAATAACATGATGAAATCATCCAATTAATTGATCTGGTTCGATATAACCCTATTTTAGGTTGATCTTGCCAAAAGTTTTACTAGTTATCTTCTGAATACAAATAAAATATTTAATAAATTAAAAAAATAATAACTTATGTTAAACTTTGTCACATCTCAATTATATCCAACTTTCAGGCCTTTATTCATTTTCAATCCTCATCAGCTGCAATCTGTTTGTTGATTGTTTCAAAGTATACTAAATTAGGTTTACTATATTTTATAGTGTTTAGATTTTAAATGTTAAAATATTGTTATGAAAATTACATTTCGATTGACTCCAGGACTTCTCGCACTATCCGATTTAGCTTCATCAACTCGGATGCTTTTACTTTGAAAAGCAGCGTGCTTTGCGCAAGTGAGTAAATCTCACCTGAGCATAGATCATTTATCTGGCGCCACAAATGATCTATTGCTGAACAAAATTTGACAGTGAGATATTTTGTGTGTGCTTTGTTATTTTTTTTTTTTGTTTGTTTTTACCCTCCGACCGCTGAAGTGAATTTAACTGAAATAGGGCCGCATCCTTTCAGACCCATTTTTTCTCAGCATGCATTTCTGAATTTGTCATGTCCTAAAATGGGACAGCCACGAACCCCCCCCCCCCCCCCCTGTCCGCCTCCCCGCTTTAATGTGCGAGTGGAGTTGTTGGTCAACAGTTGGGTCGGGGGGCCAGGCGGAGGGAGGGGGCGCGGGAACAATGGCCTGTGCTGTTGTGTGCTGGAGTCGGTGGAGGGAGAGAGTCCTGTCGATGACAGAGTGAAAGAGGTTAGTGTCTATGCTGGGAAATGAGACCAGGATGGGAAGGGGGGGGGGGTCCTGTGTTTGTTGGCTTGTTAATGATGATTCAGTCCCATCAGTTCAGCAGGCTTCTCCATCAAACAGGCTCCAAATTTAGAGGAATCCGCTCTCCGCTCAGAGATGCCACATCTGCGCATGGGATGGGACAGTCGCTGAGGACAGTCAGCTTGCAGCTACACTTGTTTTCTAACAACCACCTCCTCCAACTTTGATGGGTGCAAACACAATTCATGCATTTGTGTTACAAAAACAGCTGCTTTCGATTAACAGAATATAAACAAAATCCAAAATAAAGCAAAAAGAAAAAGACTTTCTTTGTAGGTCTACGAACCCTGAATTGATTATTCAATACGTGTCGCTACAAGAAATAAAAAAGGAAAGCAGCGGCCGGATGAGCAGAGACTAAGCCAGCTGGACCAAAATGTGCAACGTGTTGTGTTTAACTGAAGACAAGCCAGTTGCTGCAGCAACGATTGCCTCTGTGCTACACTTATCCCAGCCGTCCACTTTTTCCTCTCCCCTCCGGTTCTCCCATCCTTAAGTTGGAAAACAGCCTATAAAACTTTCTCACTTATCCAGATCGGCTCCTGCGACACCGGGTAAACTGTTTCCAACGATTGTATTGTCTGTGTTTTAAAGTGTTAAACTGATTTTTATATGCAATGGATATTGTTTTCAATATTTTTACAGGGAATCAAAATGCTCAGCTTTGCGTAAAAACGCAACAATAACGAATGGAAAAAGTAACACAATGCAGACTGTGCCAAAACAGACCCCAAATGAAAGGAGAAAGGAGCACCAGACCGTCCAGTACTTTCACTTTGCGCTTCCAGACTGCACAGAGCTGCTCGACCACCTGTAGCATGCGGCAGCAAGAGCGCGTAAAAGTCTGCAGCGTCATTTGTTCATATAATGCAGCGCAAAGGCAATTTTTGCAAGAGTTTTGTATATCATTGGTTTTTTGTGTTTGCTTTTTTTTTTTTCATTAAGGAGCTCCTGCTGACTCTCCTCTTCCCTATAGCAGCCAACAGTCTCAGCAGCCAGCACAGCCAGCCAAGCGTTTGACGTTATTAAATAATAAAGAGATGCTGATCTGGTTGCATTGTTGTGAAGGAAAAAGGGCCAATTAGCGTGCCGTTATACTATCATTATGGCTGTATTAACTCGAATTTGTTATAAGACAATGCGCACACTGACGCTTTCATTTCGCATCTTTGACATCAATATGTGGGGAGATCAGCGACTGGAACAGCACAGATTCATGGGGAAGTTGTTCTGGTGACACAAAAATAAATAAATAAAATTAAACTTTTTCTGATTTCATGAACTAATGATTTAATCGATTAGGAGTATATTATTAAGACATTTTGTTAGTAATTCAATGTGTCCACGAGCCCGACTAAAATCAGGATTTTTCCACACAAATCACATTAATACATTTTCTGTTCCTTGAAAAAGATCACTTGTGAAGAAAAATAAATAAATAAAAACAAAAAATAAAGATTCAGTTCTTTCCCCCTGCTTTTTCACAGTGAAGGCCCTGATCAATTCAGCAAACAGCCCCAAAAAGTTATTTCAAAAAGAAGACAAAAGCACATTTCAGATTTTCTTGTAAAACTTGGACCCCAAGTTTAAAATAAAATTCACAGCGCGCAGGGATCTATGGAGACACATTTTAAACAAGTCCGAATTTTGGAATGAAAGCCGGCTATTAACGCGCTCAAAAATATAGGAGAGATTCATGTTAACCCTTCTTTGGAATAAAACTTTTATAAAATGTTTTACTAAAAAAACAAACAAAAAAACAAAGCACTTTGTTTTGTAGAGACACGCGGGTCCATTGTGACTCTTATGATAAAAACTAAGAAGTCTGCGCCAGTTTACTGTAAACCCCCAACAAGCACTCACACACAACCGCGCGCATTCACACACACACACAAAGTTTGGGTAAACACATGGAGGCTACATGCGTGTTTCTCTTTCTGGAGTCGTGATCCGCAGCAAACTGCGCGTTTCTGTAATGATGGCGCTCTATAAAGCTGTCAACATCAATGAACAGAAATGATAAACGAAGCTCGGGGAGGAGGTGGTGGAGGGAGAGGGGGGGGGATACGTGCGTGTGCGCGCATGAGAGCGTCGCAGAGGTCTCGAGCCTCTCTGAGGATGCGGGCCGAGCCGAGGCTGATGGCATGCTGGTGTCAGTGTGTGGTCCCATTCAATGGGGGCAATGCGCGCGGCTGCGCGCATGTCCGTTTAAGGGAGAGAGAGAGGGAGAGGCACCACCCGCTTTTCTTCCTTGCACCTGCGCATGATCAGCAGGCTGCTGGCTGCCAGTCAGTCCCTCACACGACCCCTCCCTCACACACACACACACACACACACAAACACGCGCGCGCGCAGACTCGCACTCTCCTCTGCTGTCACAGCTCTGTGATGAACGACGGTGTCATAGGATTCCAATCTAAAATGTTTCTAGAATAAAAACTTACTACGAGAGTTTGATCATTTTATTTATAAATAAATTAGATTAAATGCGTCCAGTCAGTCCATCGCTACGCTGTCTCGTCTGTGGGTTTTGAGTAGAAAAATCTGATCCTTTTGATTCTGTTTTAGAGTTAGAAACCCTGGAAAAATTGCGAATGTTAGTTTTGACTAAAACGTCCGCGCGCGTCCGTGAGGCTGACAAGATCTCCCAAAGACGCAGCTGGCCGTCTTATGTGCGGGTGACGTCACACGCCCTCCTTAGCAGTGAAAAAGGAAAGTGGCTCTCGTGGGATTACAGGCCCCAAACTTGTATTGTGCGCTTGTGTGCACGCGCGCGGGCGGGTCATCTGACCCAATTTTAATAATCATTTAATCTCAACAACAAACATTGATCTTATTTGGAAAGCAGCATGTAAACAAAAGCGCGGACGCAATTAACGAGTGATGTGGATCAGATATGTCAACCGTATTTTGTTTATAAAATAAAAACAATTTTAAAGAAACCAACTTTTTATTTCAACTTATTTAATTGTAGGATTTTTATAAAAAATGATCAAAAAAGTTGCTGTGACAAAGGCACGCGCACGATAGTAATTTTTAGATAACATCTGGAACTACTTTCTTTTGTCTTCTTTTAACTGTGGGCTGTGAAAAAAGGGGCGCGCTTGCCACCTGTTGCAGACCAAATATCCTACGCCAGACTCTGCACGCGAGGAACAGACGGCTGGATGGATGGATGAACGCATGGATGGATGAAAGGATGAAGCGGAGGAACACCTTTACTGAGGCTGTTATCTCATTCCGATCAAGACAAAGCCCAAAACTTTTGTTTTTACTCAAATATGTTTACGTTTGGAGCTGTTTTGATGCGCAGCGCCTGAATAGAGTTTATTTAAGAAAAATAATAGGAAAATTGGTTACAGATTTACAGAACATTTATATTGCAATTTATTTACTCCACGAACAGCTAAGTGACTACAAATAAAAGAAAATTAAAAATCTGTCGAAAATTTCCATTCGCTGTAACAGGTCCTCTGATAAGCCTCAGAACATAGAGGTTGATCACTAAACACATCAGCTTCTCTGTCTGTTCAAAAGCCTTCTTTCATCACATCAAAGGTGCTGCGCTCAGCCGGGTAAAACTAATCATTTCTAGGGCCCTGTGGGCCTGTAAGGCCCCGGTGTTCAGGAAATAAAAAAGAGGGAATTGAATGCGCTCCCTTCCGACCTTTTAGAAACAAATTGTTTACCACTGGCGTTCCTGGCTATTACAAGCAATTCAGCTGCTCTGATCAATAATTAATGGGGAATGCAACGATCTCCTGACCTCTTGAAGGTCCGCCTGAGAGAAACAGAAAGAGAGAAGGAGAAGTGGACGGATAAATACCGGGGGGGGGGCTCTTCAAATATTCATCTCCTGCTCCCCCGGGACCGCGCCTGCAAGACCCAACGGTCCAAATCGAGCTGTCTGCGCGCACACACACGGTCAGACACACTCCCCCCAGATTTCAAACCGTTAGTTAAATTCAGGGCGAGCTGTTAGCTCATCATGAGGATTATTATTATGAGAGGGGGAAACCAGCCTGCTTGGCAGAAAGATGCATGAGAAATGATTTTTTTTCTTCCCTTAGAACCGGTTTGGGGATTGTATTAAAGGCAGAGGGGAGGCGCAGCGAAAGTCACCATAAAAAAAAGAAAGCTTGAACCTGGAGGAGCGGGGTTAACGCGTAAAACAGTGTGATCAAACACTGCATTTATTATGTGTGGAGCTCATATCGCAGATGAAAATCTATGCTTTCAATATCTATAGAGCTCACTTTATATTTGGCCTTCTTTGGCTTAAAACAGCAGCAAGACGAAAAGGAAAAAGAAGCAATTAAAAGAAAAGTAGTTCAAAACGTCTCTTCTGATATATTAAAACCTTGGAAATAAGAAAAATCAAAGCATAAGGCTTGAAAAAATATCGACTTATTGCAAAATGAAAGAACATTAGACATTAATTTTCTTATCAGCATGAGGAATATGCATTGTTTTGAAGATGTATATTAAAAATTGCAATAAAAGTTCCTGCACAATATTTAATAAAAGAGGAGACAGGCTATACCTGCTGTTGGATATTTTGTTGGAAAAATCTTCCCCACTTTTTTAGGAAACTGGCAACAAAGTTTGGCACCACGGGGCCATCCGCAGGCACTGGAAAATAGAAACGTGGTTAACCACGACGCACACGCTGGATGAGGTAACCAGTGGTTGTTTCTGAATGTTAGTTAGGCTTTAGACTAATGCTATGAAATGATAAAATAATGATTAAAAAAAAGGGCAGACTGCGTAAAAATGGGGAAAACATACGTGAGATGGCAACACAAACATGTGATGACTCCCTGACATATGAATAACAGAAACCAAATCAAAACTCATACAATTTCAAGTATCCAAATTTCCAAAATTTATTCATTTCAAACTGCATATTGAAAAAAAATATACTCAGCTGAAATTGTAACTGTTATAAGGATGGTATTAGTTCTCGTAATATATACATGGAGTGGTTGGCTTCTGCGTACAGGCCACAAGTTTTCAAAATACAACTACGGGAATGAAAATTTTCAAATTAAAATATCACAGTAAATATACAGAAATTTTACAAATCAATTAGAAAATAATGAGCACAAGCGTCATACCGCTAACAGCTGAAAAGTGGGAGACGGAAATATAAATTAACAATCTAAAATTTATACTGTATGACAAAAAAAGAAGTGTCTTACATTTTTAATGAAATAAAAAATGTTTAGTAATATAAACCTTAAATGAAAAAAAATATAGAATTACCTGCATCTTTTGTCCCTTTTTATTCCAATGTTTTAATTGGAAGCATAACTGATCACTTCCATTACTCCTGTTCTGCTATTTTTCACTTTTAATGTTCTCTGCAGAACCAGCTTTATATATATATATAATAATAATAATTAAAAAAGGAAAATAAAAATGCAACCTCTTGCAGATTAACAAACAATTTCATCTGATTGTAATGTTTCTTTGATAAATACTGTACAAAAGGTGATTGCAATAATAAGACATTTGATTGCGACTCCCACTTTCTAGTCTTCCAAACTTCATCCAACAGTGAAGAGGGGATCTACCGTTCCTCTATGCTTCCTTAGGATAAAAGGAAAGAAAAAAAAGTCCCTTTTTTCTTGAAGATTTCTATACAACTTTTTCTCACCCATTTTTTTTTCTGTACAAAAATAGTCCAACATTAAGTAGTCCACAGTTGCTTTTATAAAAGTCTGCTTTTGCCCCCCTCCTGCGCTCTGTCCCTTACATGTGTGTTAACGGCAGCGTGCCGTTGATCGTCGTCCCGGGCACGGTGCTCTGGTAGTGGCCGGACATGTGTAGCCTGGTCTGGGCAGTCTGCTCGCTGACCTCCGCCCCGGGCAGGTACATGCTGATCATGTCCCTCAGATCACCGCTTTGGCAGCCCGGGGCGGCCCGGTGAGACGAGGAGGTGACGACGGGCGGGCTGGAGCTGCTGGACTCGGACTTCACCACCGAGGAGGGCCCCATGGAGCCCAGGGCAGTCATACCCGGCGTGGTTTGCTGGGAGTAGGACATGGAGTACGTCGGGGAGCCGTTCATGTAGCTCTGGGAGCTGGTCATGGAGTTGTACTGCAGGGCGCTCATGTCGTAGCGGTGCATGGGCTGCATCTGGCTCGGGTTGTGCGCGTTCAGACCTGCGTGCTGGTAGCTCAGCTGGTCCTGCATCATGCCGTAGCCCCCGTTGGTCCAGCCGTTCATGTGCGCTGCGTAACTGTCCATCCGCTGGTTAACCCCACCGCCCAGGCCGGCCCCTACCCCGACACCGACCCCGGTCCCCATACCGTTTCCTCCAGGAGCCAGCAACCCGCCCGGTAAGGTGTATTTGTCCTTCTTCATGAGGGTCTTGGTTTTCCGCCGGGGCCGGTATTTGTAATCCGGGTGCTCCTTCATGTGCAGGGCCCTCAGCCTCTTAGCCTCGTCGATGAAAGGTCTCTTCTCGCTCTCTGACAGAAGTTTCCACTCTGCGCCCAGCCTCTTGCTTATCTCCGAGTTGTGCATTTTGGGGTTTTCTTGCGCCATCTTCCTCCTCTGGCCTCGGGACCACACCATGAAGGCGTTCATGGGTCTTTTGACTCTCTCCGGGCTGTTTTTCTGGTTGGTGCCGGTGCCGGACGTGTTTGTGTTCCCCGTGCCCCCCGTGTTGGTCTGGGGAGCAGGGGGCTTCAGTTCAGTCTCCATCATGTTATACATCTGGGAAAATTTTAACTTTTCGCTGGGAGCTCCCGAGCAGAAAAAAAAGACAAGAAAAAAAGAAAAAAGAAAAAAAAGGAGCTTCTCTCCAGAAGCTGAGCGCAGACAGAGGAGCGCACGAGCGCTTTCAGTTACCTGCCGATTTTCTATGCAACTTTTCTCTGGACAAAAACAACGAGCATCAAGCCGCGCGTCTCCGCACACTCTCCCCCTCTCACTCCCACTCAGCGTGTCACACCGTGTGTGTGTGAGTGTGTGTGACAGAGAGCCTTCTCCCAACACGTCCCGGCAATGTTGTGTCCACAAAACTTCTCCCGCGGCTGCTCGCAAAAAGCATCAACAAACTGTACTTTTTCGCCTCAGTCCGCCTGAGCCTTGACAACTCCAGATAGTTTTTGAACAAGTTAATAGACAACCATTCATGTGAAGGGGCTGTCAGCGAATAAATGGCTTCGGCCTGACCAATCAGAGCGAGCCTCGCGCGCCAATGGGAGAGCGTGTGGTCGGAAAAGGGCGGAGTCTGGAGCGCAGCGAGGCACAGGCGTACACTCCGGCTCCTGCTGCCCATATCAGACAATACTAAGTACATATTTACTATTTCATCTTGCTTGTGGGAATTTCTATGTTTGATAGCGCTTTGTGAATACGTTACACCTTTTAGGTGGAAGTTTATACGATGCAGAGATGCAGCATTTTCAAAATCAGAAATTACTTTTTTGTAACTTTTAAAAGCTCAAAATGTAAAAAGTTAATAAGTTCAAGTAAAAAAAAGAATACTTTTTGAATACGTTTTTAAAATTAAATTAGACAAATTAAAGCAAAATGACACTATTCCTTAAAAAAAGAATAGATGTATTTTTATTCTAAATTGTTTTTTTAGATTAAATATGAGGCATATCCAGACCAACTTTTGTTGCTGCAAATTAAAAAGCCACTTAATCACCCCTACTTAATGGCCCAATAACATAACACGCAAAGGGACTTTGTGAGTTAACTGAAAGCTCTGAACAGCCGAGCTGTGGGGTGAATGTGTGCGTAAAAGAAGGTGGAGAGGGGGGGGGGGGGTGTCCACGGCTCGTTTTTTAGCCTTGAAAAGAGGAAAGGTAATCCAAGATGTTTCCCCCAGTCCTTTTGTTTAGGTGAAGTTGAATGCCAACACACACAGAAGGCAGACGGCCTCATCTTAGCACAAATAAGCGCGTTTTGTTTGGGATGTTGTCGCTACATCTGTCCGGACAAAGACCCCAACTCCACTTCCACTTCCACAGTGCCAGTGCTGCATTTACGCATGGGGCTTTGTGGCGTGGTACGCGCACCAGAGACACGAGAGAGGGACCGAATCAAAGGTGAGGAATATTTTAAGATGAAAGTGTGTTCGCACAAAAGATCTACACATTCATAGGAGTTCCAACAAGTGTGTCAGCCAATTAGTGGGAATCAAAAAGCGGCCTTCACCTGCGCTTCAATTAGTCCTGGATCAAGAAACGGCCAGACTGGGATTATTATGAGGTGAAGTTGGAATCAAACGCAGTGCAAAATCAAACCACATACTCGCGTGGCTCAAACAGACAGAAAACAAGTGAAGTTTTGAGGCTGGAAGTGTTTGTGCCACTTGTTTAGAGTTTCATCCAGAAACGCCGCAAAGCGTGCTGCTGCGTGACACCAGTGCCGCCTAGTGGACAGAAGGAGAATAGCAAACAACCGCATTTTCAGGCCTTTTTTCAAGGAGAGCAGCAACAAACACATTATAGAGTTTTAAAGGTGCATTTTAATACACAACTTAGATACAGCCCTAAACTATTTTCTGACACCGGCTCGTTTAAAATCCGCCAAAGTTCACAGACGTTGGTGATGATCTTCATTTCAGACAATCCCAGAAGGCTAATTAAAAATAGATCAAGTATCTCCGCACACCTGAAATAATTTAATTTAGCTTTTCTAGATTAAATCATAATTGAAAGCGAATAGATCAGCCCTTATTATTTTGTTTTAGTTATTCGATATTAAATGAAGGAGAGGAGCCCCCGCGCGCTCATTATGCGGGCCCCGGCAACCTTACATAAGATTCATCTTGTGCTTAATAGGCTGCGAGAGGCGACACATGCAGCTCGGTCCATTATAATGCAAGGTTGAAATGGGCCGCTCGGCTACTATCTGCATCTGAGTGTGTTCCCCGCTACCTCTAATCTGCTTATGATAATAAAGGAACAGCGGGGCCCTGCAGCGCTCTGAAAGCATGCCCGAGCCAGCCGGGAATGGCCCTGCATCCACAATCACCCTGAATTAAAGCCGTTGTTTGGAGGGAAAAAAAGAGAGAGGGGGATATAAAAAAAAGGAAAAACTAGTGGGGCGGCCCCCCCGGACCCCTTGTAACCCCCCCCCCCCCCCCACTACACCAGGTTGGGATGGATCCTGCAAAACACAACGAGCGGCTGTGCTGTGAAATCCAAATACTGGTTTGTAGTTGCATAAATGTAGGTCGACTGTGCAAGTAATGCAAGGATATAAATAAAATAAAACATACAAATTGATGTTATTTAAAAACTATCCCATTTTGACGGTAAAAAACGGTTTGGAGGTAAATTCACGCACTCCAAACAGATTATCCAAAACTTGAAAACCGGAAAGGCGCGCGCGAATGGGTAACTTCGGGAAAGAGTCTCGTATTTGTAGCCACTAGGGGCCGTAACACTGGCTAAAGACGCAGCGCAGAAAATACTTCAACATAATTGAGTCACTTTTATTAGTAAGGTGGAAAAAATAGGACATTTAATTAACCCAATTATCTAAATAGACTATTAAACTGTTTTTCCTCTTAACAAGAATTCGACAAACATTCTACATTTCTTATTTAATTTTTTTCTTTTTTAAGACTTTGGAAATATAGGTCCAAGCAGAAAAAGGTCAACTAAAATGAATTCCAAATGTGTTTTTTTCTTAATTAGGCATGCGCGTTTAACAGCATTGTTAAATTAACGAGATGACGTTAATCACAGAAGGCCATAATGGATTTTTCCAGTGCAGAATTATGATGGAGAAAATAGCCCATAAAGCGAGAAAACTGTTTAAACATAAATTTATGATGACATTCAATTAATTAAATTGGCCAATAATAGCGGCTCTTAAATGTACTAATGTGAGCTGTTTTTTCAGGCTCAGATTGATTGAATTGAAAACTAAAAGAGGAATAAAGAAGACGTTGAATTGGAAAAAAATAAATAACTAAATAAAAATTAATAAACGTTGAACATCGTTTACTGGAAGAAAACCGGCCGACACCTCCGACAGTCAAGTTCCAGATGCCATACGGTGTCATTCCACAACACTACGCGTTTTACGCACACACCAGACACAACACACACTGACTCACGCACGCACACACCGACACACGCAGGGCTTCTCCTCTCCACCGCACTCCAACTTACTGCCAGTTTGGGTGTTGTCCTCTTCTCGTATTCCTCGGCAGAAATTCTAAACAAGATGACATTACGCGCGTCCCAGCTCCTCCATATCCGACTTTCGCTTCATCCGAACAGGCAGTTGTCGGTCAGTTGGGGGGCAGCGCCCCCGGCGCCGGCTCCCATCCCCGCACAGCTGCGCTCCATAACCCGGTAGTCCGCGCGCATTCCAGCCGACCGCCGTGCCTCTGGTTGGGCCGCGCAGCGCCGCGCATGCAGCCCCGCTCCCTGTCTGCAGCTCCGCTGTCTTCTCTCCGCTCGCCCTGCAACAAGAAAAGCCGTTTATGGCGACACACAATGTGAAAAGGGGGCCGATTTAAAAAGAAGAATGCAAGCAAGAACAACAAAAGTCAGTTATAGCAAAGTCTATGCCTCTCCTATCTTCCACCCCCTAGCTTAGCCCACATAATGAGCAGGAAAAAAGCTTTATATTTTGTTCACTGGGTATTCACAGATAATTTGAAGCCATTGTTTCTGTCACAGATGGTTCTTTTTAATACAATAACGGTGCTCTTTGTGAATAGCGAGCCCACAATAAAAATCTAAAGCGTCCTCCTGAATAACCATTTTGTTCTCTCTTGTATAGGCCGAACAAAAGCGCCAGTGAGGTAATGGCCTGCCTTATTGAAAGCCTCAGAATGGGGATTTGATAAAGATTTTTTTTCGCTCTTTTTTCCTTTACAAAGTACACGGCAATGTCAAAGAGAAACCGACACGGGATGAAAAGAAAAAAAAAGTAAAAAATGTTTCAGCCAATGGTAACAACTTTTATTATTATTATTAATATTGTTATTATTATCATTACTTTTATTATTATTATTATTGCTATTAGTAAACTTTGCCAGCAGTCCGTCCTGGTGGTTGTTTCAGGAGGGCAGGTCAGGTGCAGGCATGTTATGGATTTCACAATAGAGCTTAAATCCAGAATACATTAGTCCCCAGAGGTCTGGGGTAGATTTAGCACATCTCATAATTCTGCATTGGGTGTGTCAAGTTGTGCTCCACAGAATTAAACCTTCTAGGGGTGCATATATGCAGAGACTCCTGCAGACAGCCCCTGTTACTAATTCTTCCCTTCTAACTACAATTGCTCAGAACATATATTGCATGCCCTTAAAACGCTGATAAGGCACTGTGAAATGTCATAAATGCAGGGGTGTTAATAGGAGGGAATGAGGGTGACTAATGCAACCTGCTAAGGTTGAGTTGCACGCCTGCAGCTGTATGTATGTGTGTGTGTGCAGTCAACATGTATCACCCCCTCCAGGATGGACTCTAGAGTTGTCAGGGGGCCACCTCAGTCGGTCGGCAGTTGATGTAATTCGTAATTAACTTAGGGCTAATCAATAAAGCATTTAACAGACGCACAATGGACACACAGGGGATGATCCCAAAGCAAACATATTGGATGCCACTGATCGTTACAAGGTGAGGACACCCTGTCCATCACAGGGATTGAGGGTGGAGGGCAGCGGGAGAAGAAAGGCGTGTGAGATGAAGGGATGAGGAGAGCTGAGAAAAGAGATGAATAGAGAGAAAAAGAGAGGACAGAGCAAGCCGGATGAAGGCAGGAATAATGGATCATTGGAAAGTGAGGAGAGGAGAGCACAGAAACCAGTTCTAAATTCTGTAACACAGAGCGACTCCAGAGGAGTTTCGTCCTCCTAAACTTTAGAAAAAACAAACAAAACACAAACGTACTAGTGGGAGATACAGTGGGCTTCATCTTGTTTCTTAAATGAAAATGAGTGCAGGAGGTGTAAACATTTCAAAAAGGCACAGTCGTCCATTTTGTCTGATGCTTTTTATAAAGTCTTTAAAAATGTGACACTTAAGAAATATGAAGTTTAAAACATTTTAGAACAGAAACAATACACATCATTTATTGATCTTGTTTATGGCATTGGGCCAAATGTGGAAGAAACAACTTATTTAGCTTTCAAAATAAAAGCCATGTACTGATGCACACAGTAAGTGAGACGCTTAACATTTCTGGAACGCCGCTTTTCAAGTCAGCAGAACCAAAGATCACAGGTGTGCCACATGCAGGCATTCAAACTGGAGACAGTGTGAGGGGATTAATTTAAACTAAAGCATATGGAGAAGTTAACAGGTGAACAGACTGTTTGAGTAAAACTGTGGGAAGAAAAGCAGCAGGGGACGATTTGAAGAGGAGGGACAGACAGGCAGGCAGGCAGACAGACAGGCAGAGAGAAGATCAGCACTTTGAGTGTGAATAGGCTCGGCAATAACGAAATGCTACTCTTTGACTTTATCTGATCAATCTGTGCCACACAGTCTAAATCACAGCTATGCCGCTCCTATTAGACAGCTGGAGCACTTTTAATTATAAACCCATCCGCAAAGGCCGGCGAATGTGATAGCATGTTTGAAAAAGCAAAGAGGGAGGGAGAGAAGGTCCGCTGGCACCACGAGAACATTTAGAAAAGGCCGGCATCATCACTGCATGCTAATGTGCTTCACACAGAGGCTGCCTGTTGACACATATGCGCACAACAAATGTCCACTCACACATTTGTGCTCTCAGAGACGCTCACACAAATCACATTACACATACACGCTAACGTTTCCATATGCATGAGAGCGGGCACATTTGCAGCTTCTGTTTTCTGTGTTTCCTGCAGCTCGGCCTGATGGGAGAACCGCAGCGAGCTTTTTCTCCCTTTGTGCGACTGCGTTGCTTGTGTGTGAGGGCGTGTGTGTGTGTTAGATGCAGACACGTTGACACAGTATCCATTGAAAAGGGAGGCCCTGGTTGAAGGAGATGCAGCCAGCCAACTGTCAATCATGGCAGACGCACAAACTTTACCGCACACACATTCATTAGCACTGATATACTCGTCCTTGAGCAGAGATAGCTGCATTGTGGAAGAGCTCTTTTCAGGGAAGGTTCTCAACATTTAATATGTCCAATAGTGCCAATTCAAGTCTGCTTTTCAAGCCATCTTTCCTTCCTCTCATCCATCTATCCTGATTCAAACTTTACCATCTGAAAACTGCAAACTTGATGTCCCAACAGCTCTTTGTGCTAAGCAACAAACTCCAGGTGGCTCTCTGAAAATAGAATCTAGACGTATTCATGATTTCACCTTGAATTAAATCATAAAATAAATTCATGAAATGGTTTTCTTTGTGTACATATCATGAAGAAGGAGTCACGGATGTGTCAAAGATTAAAATGAAAGCAGATCAGGTATTGATCAGTTTATGCACTTCCATCTGTCTACTGTAATCCTTCATCAGTTGTTAAGTTTACTGAATCAAAGTCGAGAGGCTGGTGTGATTTCAGTTAAACATGAACAAATGTACACAATAAAAAAATCAAACAAAATAAGTGATCTTTAAAACCAGACGATCACAGAAATGCTCTGATGTTGCAAAACTTTGAAACAGAAAAAAAGTTCTTTATGTAAAAGTGCAAAAAAAAAAAAAAAAAACCTGGTCGGCTGAACTTGGTAATGTATTTCCTCTTGTGCAGTCTTTCTGTAGCCTGACATCAGCTCAGCTCTACATATGTGATCACAGGGTGTCAAATTGAAGGTTCCACTATTGAAGATTCAGCCCAAAAACCAGCCTGTGACCATCCAATGCACAGCTTTGATGCTGCGTTCAGCTTTGGATGTGGACAGACAACTGTTCAGACTTCAAAATGCAACTCTGAACATAATTTAACATATGTAGACATCATTTTCAAATTTATCTTCTTCAATGTGAGCATGGGAGAAATTTGAGAAGTGCAGGACAGAAGCTGGAAAGTTGGGGATTAAGGCTTTGAAGATACCAAAGTGCTGACCACCTACAGAGCTTTAATGCTCTGGTCAGTCCAGCACCTTTTGTTCCCAGGAGAGAAGGAAGTGCAAGCACACAGCTGTCAGGTATTTGCTGAACAACACACTGCACTGGATCTCATTAATTTAGAAATCTCTGCTAACAGTTTAACAGAGCAGCACAGAAAGTTTCCAGTGGTTGCCCCCTTTTTTAAGTCCATTGCCTGGGTTCACTGATAAAGTTCCCTAATAACATTATTAATCAAATGACTCTAAAGTGCATTTTTGCACACATTCTTTGTTAAGGAATAACGATACAAATCCCATGACTTTTATTGGTGGCATTTTCAAGTATTTCCACTTTTAAGGCAGATCTTACAAGTTGTGCCAGTAAATGAATCTGACATCATACTTTGATGATTTTTTTCTTTCCAATACATGAAAGAAAACAAACAGGCTAAACATAAAGCAACAGTGGAGAACATCCATACGCTTGTTGGCTGCATTTGAAGTGTCCTTGAAATTTGGACAGTTCCAGTTGTGATGTAATCCCATCTCCGAGAGACAAGCACCCACATTTGGCCAGAGCCAAAGGCAGATATGAGAACACATCAGATAATCAAACTTTTAGGAAACTCAAGGAGACTCATGACTCAACCCCAAGACAGTGTCACCTGGATAAATGAGAACCTTCACCAACATCAGAGAGTCATGGGTGACACTTTTGTCCTCAGTGTTATCTGATGCTCATTACTAGGTTTACAATGTATTTTATATAAAAAACAATGAAGAAACAAATTTCTCTGTTATGTGTTTATGAAAACGTCTAGGCCTGAAAAAAAAAAATCACTGACGAGAATGATCTCTTGATTGATAGGTGAGCATCAAATAATCAATCAATAATCATGGTCCGTGTTCCAGCTACTACCATGATTATTTCCTGATTTGGCAGTTTTGATAAAAGCCAGTGGTTTTGTGACAAATGTGTGACAAAGGTCATACAAACCATCAAAAACAGGCTTCAAGTTGCCCCAATAAAAGACAATGAATGAGTAACTGCTGGACAACCTATTTTGGGGGCTTAAAACAGATGAAGGTGGTCAGTGTTCTCTTGAATCTTATCTACATTAGGAGTAAAAAAAAAAAAAAAATCAAAGCTCCAACACTTATTTAACCCCATCCCTCTCAATGCATTTTTTTATTGAAACCCACAAATTTCAACGATCTTTGCCATCTGATTCTAATGCTCATGCTTTGACCAATTGGGGAATGTAGAATTTTCCCCAACTGTCAAATTTTCCATATTTGGGTAAATAATCATTATGTTTTGAGAAATATAAACTGTTTGGTTTATTTCTTTAAGTTATAGTTTTTGTTACTATCAACAAACTCCATTGATTTTCCCCTTGTGGAGCTTAAAATTCCACATTCTATCAGTCTTGTACCAAATCTTCCAGTGGCAAAAAAGCATGCAAGAGACTAAATAGCCACACTTAGCTAAATCCCAATTTAGCGATGCTGTGCTTTCATTCTGTGACAATAGAGAGCAAATATCTTCTAGTAATAATTTGTGATTATTTTTCTTTGAGATCAGGCTTTCACAATCTTAATCAGGTAATGGCAGCTGTGAGTTTTTTATAATGGTTACTGAACTAGCTCTACTGATTGAGATTTGGAGGCTATGCCTTACAGCTGAGCACAAGTTTTTTTAACCTGGTAAAAATCCTTTGTGAAAACAAACAGCACTCTAAGGTAATAGGATTTTCTACAGAGAGAGATATCATAACATGCTAAACACAGATTATGCTAAATGTCATTTTGTGAAGAACCAGACGTCCAGATTAATTTGAGTGAAGGGTTAGATGTAAGATGAAAGTCACATGACACTTGGTGCTGAAAAGACTGCAATCATCACATCAGGGTTTTAGTATCTTGCTGGAGATTAACATTTGGTAGAATTTTGGGTTTTTGACAGTGTTAATGAGTAAAATACTTGAATTCTAACTCGTATTGTTTAATTACTAGTTTTTAAAGCCACTTCTTTAAGTTATTTGATGCTTCTGATAAACCAGAAAATTACAGCCTTCAATCAAAAATGTAATGTCAAAACTGATCATTTTGACCAGACATTTCACTTCATTTAGATCCAAATCAAAGTTTCAATGAAGGATTTTTCCAGTGCACTTGATGGACACCTAATAATGATCAAACCCAAGTAGAATTAGGCTCGGTAATTGGATAATCATCAGGGAAAAAAACAGACTGTTGCTTTGAGCATTAAAAACACATATAAACTTAATATTCACTGATTATTACTAACTTTAAAATTAAAATTTGAACTGAGATTATTTATGTTATTACTGATAGTCAGTTTAGCAAAGTGGCTCCAGGATAACTCATCATTTGAGTGACAGTTCTATGTGGTATAGAGTCTGATGCAGGAGCTGGAGTGAAATGGGACAAAATTAATTTGAATATGGTTTGCAGCCTTCTATCAAGTGAAAGGAAAACCCAAAAGAACACAAAGTCACTTATCAATTCAGGAAATCCTAACACAAGCGCAGTCAGATTGAAGTGTCATCACTGCAACCTTTTTCAAAAATATGTTTTTTAAGATCTAACACTTTTAGATAAAATGTATTTTTTTCTCTGCACCTTTATCACACTATGCAACAGGAGAAACAAATTCCGACCTTCTGTTTTATTGTTGATGGATCAATGATTTACATACAAAATATTTGCTCTTAGCTTTTCCCTCTATCCATGTTTTACTCAGAAACCACTCAAACATTGATTGTGTATTTTCAAAGTGTTGTAAATTTGTCAGCTCTAGTGCAGTGCCCTTCCAAAAGGTGCTTGTTTGGAAAGAGAGCTCAGTATTTTGACCGACTGAGGAGATTGAAGAGCTGGAGTGGAATGTGCAACTGACATTCAACTGCTATGATTAAGTGTTGGCATCACGGTGCAAAACCTTTTCTGTGTGGCATTACCTGATGATTGTACACACAGGAATGAAGCTATGTAGCTCACCTGGAATATTTTTGATTAAAGAATGTTTTATGATTATGAAAAAAGGGCTATAAGTGAGCCAGAATTAACTATACATACATGACACTTCTAAACACAGTCTACAACTAAGAAAGAAATACATAAATTAACAACCACAGCTTTTCTGAGGATCATCTAGCAAGACCTTTTAGATAAAAAATTGCATAGATATCCATTTTGTAAATATGAGTGTACTTTTACTATGTTATTTTACTATATTTATTGACTCTCTTGAGACGCATATTTCATTTGGAGGACTAAACAATAGTCCTGATGATAATGAATAATAGGGACTAGGTTTATGGAGAAAGAAGGACTTAAGGTTGAGGCTGAACTAGGTGGTAGAAATTAAGTGAAATGAAACCAATGTTCATCAGTGAATTGCTGTACTACCTTTGTGTATGTGTTCCAACTCTCATTTTTATCTCATTATGGGGCCACCACCTCTCAAAGAGCCATTATGAGGACCCATTGCAGAAATGGGACTATAAAGCAAAAAATTCAAACACTTTTGAGGGTTACAACCCATTTAGGTGGTCGGCGTTGATAGTTATGGTCATGGTAGCAAGGTAGAGAGAACTTTCACCACAAGAAAAACATCAGTATGTGTCTGTGTGTGAAGCTGGACATTGCATCCGTTTCTGACATGTCTAAAATATTTTTTATGTTTTTTGTAAAAACATTTAATTCAATTCAATTTTATTTGTATAACCCAAATCACAACAACAGTCGTCTCGATGGGCTTCGAAGTAAAACATGAACTCAAAAGGATCATGAATACAAAGAGTTCAATAGGAAAATACTAAAATGAAATTTATAGATCATATATCATTTTAAAATGTAAATAAGTAAGTACCACTCCAGTCATCTTTTGATTTGTTGTAAATGCAATCCCAGGGGTCTTTTAAATACGATTATGGTGTTTTTAGGCAACATTAACCCTTGTGCTGTCCTAGGCACTTTTAAATTGGGAGTTGGGTCATCTAGACCCATTAGACAGAGCGCTAAACCTTTTTTCTTTAATCATTTGTGATCTTAACTGGTGTCCATGGATTACATGACATCTTTCCACCTTTATCCACCTTTGTCATGGTAGGGAGAACACGTCAATGTAAGGTTGGGGTCATCTAAGATAGCACAAGGGTTAAATAAGCTGTGTTGTTTTCTAGGACATAGTTTCTGCAGAGCGGCAGGAGTTCATCAGAAATTAACCTCAGAGTTGCGGGCGGGACTGTTGGCACAGAGTAAGCCTGCCTCCATGACCTTTTATCTATCTGTTTACACTCTTCCGTTAGCTTACAGTCCCTCACACCCCAAATCTACCGTTATCGGTGCAACAAAAATGGTGAGCAATATTTGAGCTACCCAGCCATAAGGTTTTGAGCCAGATGCCAGTTTGGATGAGGAAAATGAAGACATTCATGGATCTATTGCATCAGTGGTCACATCACACTGGTGGTAGCACCTATGTCACTCCTACAAGGTTTTTCCAAATGCTTTTCTTTTTTTGTCTTCTGATTCACAAAGATTTTAATAAATAAATGCTTAGAAATATAATTGTAAGATTCATTTTCTCTATATCTGTCCACCATAAGGAAAATACCACAAGAACGTGTTAAAAACACCAAAAAACATAATTTTGACTGCAGTAGGTCTTTAAATGACCTTATATGTTCAATATTTCAGAAACTTTTCTTTACTTCTCTACTTTTAAAATCTTCATGTAAACTGTCTCTCATGTGCCCAAAACTCAATCAGTAAAAGTAAAAAAGAAAAAGAAAATTCTGTCATTCTTACTTTTGACTTTTGTTGTAAAGATTTAGACAGGAGATATGTCTGGCTTTGTCTCCTAGGCCCAATTTAATTGGCCAAAAATCGTTTTTGCATTTCAGACATGCAGCTCTACACATACCTAAAAAGTTTTTGGATAATACAACTTCTGTTACTTTATAATTTTACCATTCTTTCTCAAAACACTTTGAGGACTTAAAAGACTTTCAGACATTGCAAACATAGCAAGAAACTTTTCAGTTTTTAGTTTCTAATCTTCACAACAAACCCAAACACAACTCTCCAACACAGCTTGTCTCTTGACTGTTTGCAGGCCAGTCCAACACCCCTACCATGTATTTGATACCAAGCTTTGGTAATCTTCTGATAAAACATATGAGGCTGTTGTTGGAAAACAGAAAATTCATAGTAGATTATGTTAATTAAACTTTTTTAAAATAACTTTTTTAAGTAACACTTTTTTTAAGCCTGAAGAACTCAGTTGCTCAAAGTCAAAATGATTTTTGAGCACAGTGAGTCCACCCCCCCCAAAAAGAAATATTGGTGGAGTATATAATGAACTGATTCAGTACAAGGAATTAAATTGCTTTGTTTACTGTTTTTTTGAGAAGTATTAAACATGGATCTCAAAAGTTGGACTAATGAACAAAGACGTAAATATCTATATTACATATGTACACATATAGGGAATTTCACAGTCAATCCATCATACACTGACTTCTCTCCTCTCCTCTCCTCTCACAGTCACCGCTGGTTTTGTTTATGGGCCAATTTGAATGAGAATGAATCACTCTCGTCTGTTTCTCGAAAGCGGTCTAATCCACGCCGGCTGCTGCGAGGCCCTGGCCCTTTGTTTGGGATTATTGCAGCTTAGAGCTAGCTAACAATAAAGAGATGAGCAGCTCACCTCGTCGCCATTAATGAAGTGTGGAGAGTCATTTAGCCTTTAGCTAGCTGTTACTGAGCCGAGATGATACCTATACTGTAAAGGAGGATCTGGGATCAAAAACTGTTCATGGGTGACACCACTCTCGAACCAGGAGTGTCGGCCAGAACACTACTTCAAGGCCTGGATGAGGCTGTTTCTGTTAGTTGGTGCGTGGAATAAATGACAGCAGGCAGGAGGTTGACTTCAATAATTGTAATCCACGCTTCAGGCTTTACATCCTTTGGTTTGACATACAGAGGCAGGTAAATTTCCATAGGTGGATGAACACATGTAGGTGTGTGGTCTCTAATAAACACAAACACAAATATAAACTTAATATGAATTTATGATTATGCTATTTATGGCAGAAGTTAATCAGAATTTCGCCTGTAGTTAATGGTAGGATCATTGGGATGGAGTAACCCCGCCTCCTCTTCCCCTCCCTATTGTTGAAAACGGCTCGGTGCAGGGATCTTGTGACCTGCCCAGCGTATTTTCCACATCACAAATCCCATATTTTATGGAGCAAGTCGCAGTTTCTTGCACAGAATGGCCAGGGGTCTGACTTACACTCAGGGGTGACTTATGTGTGTTTTTTTTTAAATAAATATGCTCATTCATTCATTTTTTTCTCTAACTAACGATCATTAGTCATTCAGCATTGTTTCGCGCTAACAACCACAAGAAGGCGCTGTAGGTGTGTGTATCTGTTACTGACAAAGAAGAAGAAGCACTGCCCAAAACAAAACATGAAGCAGAACTTGATTATTTTCTCCCCACTTTAATATTTTTCTTGTTTACCATTTTCTTTTTCTTTGACAAATGCTGGTCATCAAACTGGGTTATAGTGACATTGCAGTACTGCTGAAAACACGGTCTGTCAGATGCTGGCTTCCTGCAGTAGAAGGTAAAGATCGGTGTAAAAATCTCTAAATGATTGTACTCTGAATGGCGGATTCCCCCCAAAATTGCGACTCAGACTCCGGAACTTGAGTTTTTTCTTTTTTACTTTGTCTCTTTTTGCAGTTCCTGCAACCTTACTCGAGTGACATGAGAATTTTTTAAACAGCATCTTTGTCTGCTCCAGATTCACAATCAATTTAAAAAAAGAAATACTCATAAATGGAATTTAAGCTGAATTTTCTTAATTACAGTGGCATGAGAAAGTTTGGGCACCCCTGATAATTTTCAAGATTTTTCTTCATAAATCATTATTGTTACAGACTATCAATGTCAGTTACAAATATATCATATTGCAGATGAATCTACATATTTGAGAAGAAATGAAGTTATTGATTTAAAGAAACTGTGCAATAATTACTTTAACAAAAAATGGCAGGTGCGTAAATTTGGGCAACTCGTTGTTTTAATGATTTGACTACCTTTAGCAATAATTATTGGAAATAAAATTTGTCTATAGTTTCATTGGACCCTTGACCTACATACAGTGAAGCCAATCATGAGAAGAGGTATTTAAAGTGACCAAGAGCAACTTTTTCTCCTCTTTGCATCTTCTCTGAAGAACTTTCTCATACCACTGTATGTCCTCCAACATCAGAAAAAGGCCACAAGACCATGATAAAACACAAAAACATGATTTATGGACTAGAATTGAATGACCAATGAAGACTTAACACCTCTCTTTTCAATTTATTATAAAATGTATAAATATGATAAGTGTTGTAACATCAGCTAGGTAAACAGTTTATTGTTATATTTAAACATTGTTTCTTAAAAAATACTAGTTAATAATTTCTCTAAGACATCTAAACATCCTCAATTACTGTCCAGTCTTTTTAATGCAATAAAATAATTTTAATTCCCACAGATTATGCTTTCTAAATCATTCCTAAAACACATACAATTTTGAATAAAAGAAGCCACAAACAAAAGCAATAGGTACACTTTCATGTTCACCAGATTTTGTATGTGTGAGAGGGGGGGGGGGTGTAAACCATGGCCATTGGGGTAGGTGAACTGGGACAAACAGAAAAAGCAGGAAGACTTAAGCTTTGGCAGAAACACACACGGATTGCAGCGATCCACACAGAGTATGCTGGCATGTCTTCTGACAAAGTGAATGAGTTTGATATCTGATTAGAGGAGAGAGAAAGAGGACACGTGTGATGTCTATCCAGGTTTGTGGATGAGTGTGGCAGAGTCAAACCTCTGTAATGGACTTGGACAGTGTGCACGGAAATGGCTCCACATGGATTACATGATTCAGGACAGTCCCCTCGTTATTTACATGCATGAAAGCACATGGAGCATACAGGTGCATACAATATTAGAGAAAGGGAACAGAGCCAAATTTATGCGACTGTGAATCATTCCCCTTCATATTAGTGTTCTTTCAAAACCAGAAACAGCTTCAAAATTGCACACCATTAAGTTCACGTGGAAAGGTCAATCGAAAAAACAAACAAAAAAACCATACAATTAAATCAGACAAGTTCTGAGCAAGTCTATGTAAAATGTCCCGTTTAATTCAAATATAAGAAAAAACTTCAAATGGTTTTCATTGAAAAGTTGCTTCCGATTTAAACAGAAAATTTACGAAAGTTTCTTCAAATAGGCAGTGTTAAAAACATAAATTGCAAGAAAACCGATGATTGTATAAACACTTGCATATAACCTATCCACACGTACATAGCTGTCGATTTACTCTAACAGTTTGGTGTCATGTTTTTTCATGTTTGCTTGAGAAACCAACACATCTGACACCCGTCAATATTTGAGGTTTGCTTTGGTACATCTTTCTTTGTTCGTTCAGCTGGTGCTTACAAGTTTAACAAAAATCTCGTCATTGAACAAGACACTATTTCTTGATCTGTAAAAAGAGTATTTTCTTAACAGTAATGTTAATTAAGAGTCAAAAAAAGAGTCCAACCATAGTTTAGCAATTTATAAAATTTTACGATTTTAGTTTTATGTGATTCAGAGCAATACCATGAAAACGCTATTTATAAACTTTCATTCATGGTTCTGTTTAATTGAAAAAGTCCAGGATGTGACAAATGAGCAAAATAGATAATAAGTTGCTTTACAAAACAGCAAGATGAACTATAAATACATTTGTCAGTCAACCATAGTCTACTAAAAGGGATTTCTCCTTTTTTTGCACATTTATGGAAAAGTAAAATACACTTTTTCCATCCAGCAATGTCTTCAGGCTACAAGAATGACCAGCTATGTCAGCAACCCAAAAGTCAACAAGCTGCAAAGTCCGAAAGCCGTAAATGTTCAGCGTTTATCTACAAGGTGAAAAAGCTGGTGCCTCACTGATAATGTACGTGTGTGGCTCAAATACTGTGGCCAGAGCAAGTCACGACTTAACGCTTCCTGAACAAACTCACACTTGTTTCAGTCCTATTTAAACAGGACCTGCAGAATTTCACAACTAGTTCTAAAGAGACGCAGTATGTGTGGAAGTCTACGGGAAACCAAATCAAGACCACTCGCGTAAAACTGTGTGTGTGCTTTTATGACTATGCGTAAACCGGCAAACGTTGATAATGTGGGGTCTTTGTGTTTCAGTTGACTACAGCATTCACACTTGACTCCATGTCTCAGAAGAATCTGAGGACAGACTGCTGTGATTAAAAAAAAAAACAACATATTTATGCTGCCAAACCAAGCAGGAAACAGAAAAAATAATAAAAAAACAAATCTAACTCTTGATTGATTGGTTGCAGAGAAGAGGCGGAGCGTAAGAAACCATAAATTCTTATCTTTAAACAGTTTATTCCCAGGGTTATGGAGATGAGGACTGTTAGTCCTCATGTATTGTCTTTAACACCATCCTTTGGTAACATAATAAAATAAAAAGAGCTTGAAAAAGTGTTTTTAATTCCTCTTTGCAATCATCAGCTGCTGACATGGAATAACTTGCAAGTCAGATGGCTGGACATAGGAGATAACGTGTTTCAAAACATATAACAAATGTATTCTAATGTCACCAGTAAAGCAATAATTCTAATGCACTAAATTAAAAATAAATGGTAAAACATTGGAGTGCATCAAGTTTAGTTCCTGATATGACCTGTTTTCTCTGGAATGAATACTTCTTTTAGTTTTTCAGTCCAAACTCTGGAAGGATTTGATTTATTTGTGCTTTTGACATGAGGCTTCATCCACAGCATATAAAACATGTTTTAGGATAATTTCAAATGCATTTTATGGCTAAATAATTTCCCAGAGCAAAATAAAAAAAACAAAAGTACTTCTTTTTCCTATTGGAAAGTTTTTCATTTGCTTTTACAAACAAAACTAATGATGGTAGGCCGTCAGGCATAAATGTTACTTGACAGTTGACTAAATTTCGTTTACTTTATGTCAACATTGTAAAATTGTGTCTATACTTTCCTTCTTCTTTACTACCTTTCTGTTCGACTTTTATCTAGTATCTCAGGATTCTTATTTTTGTAAAAAAAAAAAACAACTGCAGACAGTGACTGGAACTCATTTGCTCCTCTGTGCTGCAGCTGCTTTTCTCCAGATTAGTGCATTTTTCCTGCTGTTGATGAAAACAAACCCAGTGGAGAAGGGAAACAGAACATCTGCTTCTAATCTGTGTGCCTGTGTGTTGGCTCACCTGCATATACATTACAGTTTTTTTACTGTTCTTGTCTCCGCTGTATGCTTTCCAGTGTTGCACCACGAGTTTCTGCCATGCTAATTATCCTCACATCATGTGTGAAGTGTGTGTTTCCCATCATCCAAAGAGCAACAAGCCGTCAGGTTTTGGCCTCCTTAGGTTAACATCTGTTGCATTTAGCTTTGCCATGTTGCTCTCTGATGCAGAGTGCCAAATGAAGCCAAATGATCACCGAATGCTGACACTCACTGTTTTGCCAGTCTGTGCAACCACCAGTTGTTTTTATTTCCACTGAAACATGTAGATCTGTTTAATTCAGGCAACACATTAAATTATAATTTAATATTATATTTGTGTCATACAACTTTTTGGTGGTTTTAGAACAAGATCGGTTTGTTAACAAGAAAACAATTAACCATGTGGAAAATAAAATATATAAAAAGACTGACACAGTTTCCCATTTATATCCTTATTGGATTTCAGGATAAAGTTAATGAACTACTCAAAAATTGTGTTACTTCCAGCAACAATATATTTAACCTCACAATAAAGGGATTCTTTATCAATAAGAATAATAAAAAAGAAAAAAAAAATATTACAATGTGATTTGACTTGTTTTCTGAGTCTAGAAAAAAAAATAATTTCTGGTTTTGTTACATAGTCTTACACACTAAATAGTGATTCAAATATACCACTGTGTGTGAAAACCTTTGAATTGAACTATAAACACTCTACATTAAACTCATAGAGTCACTTAATATTTCAGTGTTTAACTGCACGAGACAATATAGGTTATTCTCTCTTTTTTTTCCCGTTCAGTTTACATAAAGATATGGAGAATCTTATTTGTTGACATCCTACATGGTGGCAGACTATGATGTTGGCTTAATGCAGAGACTCACTTGCTGTGCAAAAACTTCCTGCAGCTTTTGGATTTAAAGGTTTGCAGACGACTGCAAAGCTCAGAGAAAATGCATATATTTCTAATCATTTAAGAAGAAAAACACATTCTCCCAAAATGCTCTCTTTAATAGCTTCATGTTCTCCCCACATTGTGCATACTTGCAACTCAGCTAATGTTCTACAAATATGTTAAAATTTATTTCCAAACCCAAGCACTGTAGATGCCTGCTATGGGTTTTTTTTTTAATGGCCAACACTCTGTGTCCTTCATTCTGCCATCCAGGCACTAATGTAAATGAAAAGCATTGGGACATGGCGTGTTTCTAATGTGTGGACAGGGACAAAAACCTTGGATCTGGGGTATTCTGTCGGCCCTGTGACACACATCCCAGCCTCGACCTGCATACACATCTTCACCTCCCCTTTTTCTCCTCCTTTTCAATTGATGGCTCTTCTAAATCAATAAAAATGATCTTGGAGTCCATCACCATTTGGCTGCATCATCTTAGAAGTGCCTTCTTTAGAATATAGCAGCCATACTGTACAATGGGCCAGCCAAGCACACATAATTTGCCATTGATTTCCCCACTCTCTTCTCGACTCCTTAGCCCCTAGTCACTGCACAGAGCACAAAAACTAACTTCATCATAGACTCCGTTAATGCACATGCACAATAACCCTCTTTTCTCCTGCCCTCTGGTAATTTCACTCTTTTATTATCATTTTCACTTTCCCTATTTTTGCTCCTTTTCTATCCCTCGTCGTTCACTTACCCACTATGTGCCCTTTTCCTGAAATCTCTTCACAGGTCACTGTTCTTTCTCCTTATGGACAACATGTGCAAATGACGCAAGAGGTACACTTTATTTTCACCATCAACCTTTTTAGCTTTAATATACCGGTATCTTATCTTGATTTAGGGTCTCAATTTAAGTTTCTCTCATTAATCAGTTAATCCATCATGTGTTAGACTTTTTAGCCAAACTTGTTCTAACCGTTTTTAGACATCTCAACAAAAGTTCTGAAAATATTTTATAAATAAGTTTAGGTGCAATCTTCTAAAATAATAATACTTAAAATAAATACATCCAAGATGATCCTCAGAAAATTGACTCTGAACTGTTAGATAATTTGAAATTAAATATTTGTTATGGTTGTTAGTCCAAACTGAGAAAAAAACAGGACGACAATTACTGCTTGACTAATTTTATATGTGTTGATATATAAAGAAAAAAAAATAATTTGTCTTTTTTCATTTTGAAACACGTAAATAAGCTACTATGTAAATTCAAAGAGAAAATAAATCCCTACTAAAAATAGGGAAATGTGTAGGCATAAATAACACTTGATGATGTGAGCCTAAAAATGTTTATGATTTAAAGAATTTAAAACAGCTCCGATGGTTTTACACTTGAAAGTAGGTATAAAAGAAACTTGAGAAAAAGCGCATTACATACAGGCATCCGTCTTTTCTGTTCACGATCGAGTCAAAGTGGTGACATTTTTGATGCGTCTGCTCACAGTGATGACCTTTGAAAGCCCGCACTGGTGTCTCTGCAATGATTACATTTCTTCACTGGGTGGGGATGTTTCTTATAGGCAAACACTGGATTCATGATTAAGTTTAATTTTTTCCTGCTTCTACACCCTCCAGGAAACAATTTTGTACTTTATTTCTTACTGTAGGTGACATTTTTATTTTTAGGAGGGTTCAGAGACAGACGTGTAATGACACACATGACCTGTTGCACAAATAAATCCAATGCAACATTCATGTACACATGTGTGACATACAGTGTGCGCTCACACATGAACATTGTGTTGTTCTTTAAGTCTGACACTCTGCTTCATTCACTCTAAGCCTATTACTTTATTCTTTTTCTGCTGTTCAAAACACACACAACTGTGTGCACACATAGCAATGCTATCGCTTAGACCTTATTCAATAAGCCTAGCATATCCTCCAGCTGTATCACACATCATCCCACAAACACACAACCCATATCTGAATCTTTTTTCCCTGAGTGGTGGTGTCGTCGCTGTTTGCTGAGAGTATCATCCACAGCCAAGTTGTTTGAAGAAATACACCTCTCCCGTGGCGTGGTCTGTGCACGAGTGTGTTTCTTTAGAGTGGGGCTTTGCTACTCCTGACACCGTTATCAGCTCTAGTCGAATGTATTTCTTATCGGGATGGAGGTGTGGAAGGAGGAGGGAAGGAGGGGGGTCGACCGACAATACAAGCTTATCAAACGTCTTCAGCCATGATTCGGCCTGTCACTCAAGACCGACGTGCACACTCGTCCATGCCCCCACATGAATACACGTGCACTTGTATACAAATACACACCAACATCAGGTTGTTTTTGATTGATAGATGGGTTTTAAAATACATAGAAAGGTGGGATCAGAAATGATTGTGGCCCCTTATTTTGCTTTACACTCCTGTGCAGTAGTATAACATATGTGGAAGTGTGCTTGTGTGTTAAAGTGTGTGACTATGTGTGTGAGGGAGCACATTCCAAAATAACAAAAGTAGGATTATAGATGCATTAGTTGGCCGTGAAGCGAAAGGCCCGTCAATAACAGCAGTCAGAATAAACCCTGAAACCTTGATAAGAAGACAAAGACAGTGGCAGATAGTGGAGAGGAAGAGGAGGGGGGTAAGAGGGTTTGATCAATAGAGGAAGAGAGGAGGGGTGAGGAGAAGGCGGATGGATGAAGAGGGAACGGCAGGATCGATATCTGGAGAGGTAGGAGAAAGTTTTAATGAAGACCCCTGAAAAACTGAAGCCGGGTGAGTAAGAGTGGAAGATAATCGACTGGTGAATGGAGGAGCAGATGCTGAGAGTTGGAATATAGGTATGAAACAGGCAGTAAGTAAGATGGGTCGATAACTATGGCAGGAATTTAGTTTCATGTACTGCTGCAAACAAAAGTACAGTAAAAAAAAAATAAGGATTTTGTTCAGCACTTCAGTGTCAACAGTTTAACTGTAAGGGCTGGCTGTTAAAAAGAAATGTTAAAACTTGTCTGATAGTTGTTCATTTTTAAGTAAGTTGCATTTCTGAATTAAAAGCAAATTGCATATTTTTTGTTGTTGTTTTTGAAGCTCTTTATAGAAAAACTGTGCTGTGTTCTGATTTTTTCTCCCCCATAAAAAAAAGTCCAATTCAAGTTCTCAGTCTCACAGAAACTTGGGTTCTAGCTGAATTAGAAGCAACGTTATGCATGACAGTTGCACAAGTATTGCATGATTCTTAAAAAAATATATTTTTTCTTTATTCAGTCACTAAAACATTCCACATTCCTGACCTTCTTACTGAATCTAGCTGATGCTCTTGACCTTATTGGGATTTTTTTTCCTTTTTTCAAACTTTTTGTTATCATGCAAAATGTAGGTTTCTTTTAGTTAGGATGAACAATTCAGGCCCAAAACATTAAAAGCATCCACATATTACAATGCTGCCTCCACTATGTTTGAGCGGTTTAACACTGCTCTTTATATTAAATGCTGTGAAGGTTTTATGTGACGATGTAATAGGATGTAGACCTGTGAGGAAGGTACAACCTTCCTAGAAGTTTTGGAGATACTGTAACTCTGTGGTTTTATTTATTGTGTCAAATGTGAGACAAAAGTTTTATTTTGTTTTTTAGAAGGATTGGCTTTCTACTTTGAAGTTTTAATAAATAACTTTTTTATCCATGATATCACTGAAAACTGACATAAACTGGTTCAGGTGAGGCCTGTTTATGTTCTGGTTTATTTATGACCCCCCTGATTTAGTGGTCAGTATTTTCTTTTGCTATGTTCACACTGGACTCTGACTGGATTTGTGCGTGACCGAAATTATGTGACATAAATTGGAATAGAGCTGTGAAAGAAAAAGGGTGGAGTGCAATTCTTGGGATTTGCACTGCTATGAGATTTTGCACACAGCCTCCTCCAACTGTGAGTACATGCGCTAGTATCGGGTAGAGACAAATCTGTGTGAACACCATATGCTAATAGTGTGCTCAAAAACAGAGCCTTCTTGAATGTACCACACATGCCCGACGGGAACGTAGCTTGGGAGATCTTTTTCTCAATTGACCATTCAGTTTATAAGTGTTCCACTTGTTTTCTGTCTGTTGATTATAATCTTAATTCTAGATTGCCCATATCTTACGGATGAGTTTCTAAGTTTGGAATAAGTTTTTAATCAATGTGCAGTTATGGAGTTACCTTTTGCATTTCACTTTTTCAACAAGCACATGTTTAACTGATGAAAATAGATTTATATTTAGAACGATCCCTCGCTATAACGTGGTTGACCATTTGCAGCCTTGCAGATTTTTTATGTGCTATTTTCCAAGCTTGTTCTGCCTCCTGATTGGTTGACGACAAGTTCTACAAAGGTTGGAACTTTGAGAGTTTGAGAGTGATACTGTAATGTCAGTTTGAGAAAAGTGTATAAAGTGCATAGTGAGGGATTTTACAGCCTTAAAACAACAGGAATAATTGTAAATGATAAAAATGACTACTTGCAGATTTCATCTTGCTGGGTTTTTTTAACGTTACCCTGCGATAAATGAGGGACCATTGTAAAGCCAAATAAAATGTTTGTAGTACCGTTGTGTTATGACCTAATTAACAAGTTTTCTTTTTCTGAAAACAAAAATATATAGACTAGTTTTTCCTTTACATTTTATCATTAAAGCTTTGTAATATGAAAGATTTTAGTATGAGATCAGCAAAATACTTTATTACCGCTTTGCAAAGAAAAAGTAACTTCAACTTGCAGCTTGCATATAGTAAAACATAAACAGAAATTATGATCTTACAAAAACTAAAACAAAATAAATAGAGCTACTTAACAAACTTGTATGTTTGTTGTTTCTTGTCCTGTTTAATCCATGCTTTCTAAGCGGTAGGCTCTCCGCCACAACAGTCCTTCAGGGTTTTGAACCAACATCAGTCTAAGGCAGCAGGCAGTGGAGGATGGGGAGAGGGAGGGCATTGTTTCATCAGCGTTGATTAATTAATTCCCCTCCCTCATTTGTGCTGGAAACACTACATAGGTCTGAGACGTATAGGTAATGATACAGAAGGAGAGACACGAATACCGAGAGAGTGTGCATCCTGTTTTTGTCAGTATGGCAGCGAGCAGCTAGCTGTCACACAAAGACACAATGAGGCCCGGCAACAAACAGCCACTTAAAAAACAGCCAGGCAACAGAGAGCAAATTCAATTAGAGAAGTAATTAGTAGATACAGGGCCAGGCAGCGGGCTGCTGCGATGCCACAACGCAGGAATTAATAGGCACGGATAGGAGGAGGACGCTGTCATAATTAAGAGGCAATCACCTATGTCATTAAATAGGCTACCTAAAAAAAAATCACAACCCCCCCTCCAACGCAAAACTATTAATTCAGTGATCAAAAATATTTCAGGAGATGATTAATACAGCAAATTCATTTTAAAAGACCAATTTCTTGAAAGATAGCAAGACAATTGCACATAATGTACTCCGCTTGGCATTTATATTGCTAATTAATTTTTTTTCTTTCTGATAATTCAGTGAAGGATTGCCCTTCCCTCCCTTTCTTTCCTCCTGTGTGTTTCCATCGGAATAATGAACTACGGAGGCAGTGTTGGGGAAGGGGAAAAAAAATAAATCTGCGTCTCGTGTCTCTGAACCCCTTTACTCCCAAACACTGCAGACAACATGAAGACTAAACAACAAAATGCTTCTTTCTGCCTCCAACTCTGATGTGTCCATGCGGTCACGCTAAATTTATCTTCCCCTCAACAACGGCACTGCTTCCCCCATGACTTCACTGATACAAAAGAGCCAGCAATTAATTTAGACGATAAGGATGTGAAATAAACCAGCAGGTTATTGATTGATATGTCTCTCTCCTGGGGAGGGAGGGTGGCAGCTATCATTTCACAACAACGGCTTCTCTATCGCTAATTACTCTGTGTACAAAATCCCTCTGATGAAGCTGAAGGTTTCATGTAGCAGATAGGGGGGGGTTCAAAACCAGACACAAATATTGGGAAGCAAAGGGAAATGCAGGGAGATCTGAAGGAAATACTCGGGAGCTCCAAACAGCTTTCTGGCCTGGTATCAGA
This sequence comes from Oryzias sinensis, assembly GCA_037389245.1. NCBI lineage: Eukaryota > Metazoa > Chordata > Actinopteri > Beloniformes > Adrianichthyidae > Oryzias > Oryzias sinensis. Next base: position 13,023,659 of record CM074498.1, on the reverse strand, counting down.
GATGAGTATGGACGTGTTTGTTGTGTTCTGTTTGTGTTTGCGCAAAAACATCCAGACGACACTATCCTTATGTCTTTAAGATAAATACAGCCTGGAGGATGCAAATTGACAAGTGATAGTCCGGTGTTTCTATTGCCATGTCTGAGAGAAATAGACCTGAATGTATGTAGATTACAATAATCTCTAGACATTGTTAAAAGTAAAAAAATTATATTTATGCTTTATATAATTATATTTAAAAGATTAAGAATGACTTCACTCTTTCTCCAATAAAAAAGAAATAGATAACAGAAACAGGGTTTTTTTGTATTTTTTATATTATTTTATAAAGGTATTTTACAAATAAAGATGGTACTTTAGGACGTAAAATGTGTTGCTTGGAAAGATACAAAGATTTCAAATGAAAAAAATTCAGTTTCTGAGGGGTCTGAAAGTCATCAGCAACTGCTTTGATAATTATTGTCAATGACACAAAAAAAATAGAAATATTTCGTTTTGTAAATATACATGTACATTCACGTTTACAACTGAAGTTGTATTGAAAGACAAATATACATACTTTTAATACAAAAATCTATTAAACGTACTCTTTACATAAACTTTGTTAAAGCTGGAAAAAAACCCAGAAAATTTATAAAATGTCAATGAAAAGTTGGACTTCTGTTTAAAACAACTTCATCTAGTAGGTCATTTCCATGCTAAAGAGACACACGGTCACATTTTATCTGCATCATCAAAATGAAAAGGCCGGCACTGAGAAGGAAGGCAGACTGTTGATGAGCTGGAGTTTCCACATTCTTTAAAAAAACAGATCTGGGTTCTTGGGCTTGGTGAAAAATAGGAGAAAGATCTCCATATGCAGAATTTACATATTCATCTGTGACAGCTGGGGTTTATTTGGAGCTCTATTTGGAAGTGACGCGAGAAAAAAAATATCCACTTAGCCGTATCATCTTCAGCAATCGGGACTCATAAGCCTGGCAATAGGCTGAGAGGGTAGGATAACACTAATATGGCCTCAGATTTCTATGAAAACCTAGTTAATACTATTTACTGAGGAAGGTAGATGATCGACTGGGGTGCAGAGGATTGAAGGGGGGAAAGGAGATGGACATTAAGTGGCCTTCAAAGTCTGTAGATATGTGCTTCAAGAGCCAATTACCAGGCTAATGGAGTTAATGCCAGAGATGAGATGGGCTCGGGAGATGAGAGAAGAGAGCGGATGGCAGGAAGCCTGACACAGACAGACTGTAGCAGGGACAACGATTAGCGCTAGTGCTAATCTGATGAGCAAATCATTAAGCATCAAGGACCGTGTATCATATCCAGAGAGAAACCAAAATGGGATGAAGGGGCAAGGAAAGATGCTACAAAGTACTCACATGCAATATCCGTCTCGATTTGTCCCTCATGTTAGGCTGAAGATTAAAAAGTTAGATCTCAAGGCTTAAAAACGATTTAGCCAATTACTGACGTTATCAGAAAAAAATAGCTTTAATTCGTCATTCAGAGCTGCAACAGGGGCCCTCGCAGCCATCAATGAGGGTGATTAGAACCCAGATTGCTGCTTCGAAAGGCCAAAAACATCTGCTGTCAGAGTGACTTAGAGATGTCTATGCAGTTAAAAAAAATAATTCCTCTTCAGAGTGTTGCATCTGATTTGAGGGGGGAAAAGATTAGATGTGGTTAAGATTAGAAAAGGGAGGAAAGAAGAGGTAGAAAAACCTGAGTTGGACTGATGCCAATGAGCTCAGTGTGACAGGGAAGGCCCATCTGCACTCCCCAACACTCAAGATGGCAGATGTAGAAGCAGATTGATTTTCATTCAGCTGTCATGATACACAAGTGGGGAAAAAAAACACACTCACACAATCATGGTGTTTGAAAGCTCTATCAAGTGCCTGGGCTGCTGTTCGCTGTCGGTCTGCCAAACTCTCTCTCAGTCCTTCCTGTCATTTCCTCATTCTCCTTTCCTCCCTCTATCTCTCTCTTCCTCAATCTGTCTCCCACAACGAGTGCTAGTAGAACTTAAACGACACATCTGGCGCTCAAATTAAATCATTTACAGTCCATAGTGAGAAGCGACATTTAGTGACAATACAGCCGGTGGGGAATCAGCGTGTTTTCACTGAGTTCTGACACCATCGCCTCCTCTGGCATCTGATTATATGTCATTGAGGAGCCGCTCCGAAGTGCGAGACATGTTTTCGTGCAGCACGGTACAAATCGTGGGGTTGAAGAAGTCAGGGAGGGAGCTGATCATCTGCTGGCGTCTCCTCTGACACCTGCACTCCCTTCTCTTTGTGTCATGGCCTCCATCTGTGGGTCTCTCAACCTCAGCAGATTGGATTTTGTGAGAAGATGCAAAACATGATGCTTCCTTTGACTTTTGCAAATGTTTACAAGGTCAGGACTGTGATAGTTTCGAACCAGGCAGTAACTCATACATTTGCTTATTTATTGAAATAAAAAATACACTTTTAAATAGTTGTCCATGTTAGAGGAAAGCAATGAAACCAAACTGCAGATGGAGCTGCTGGCTAGACTGAGCACTTCCATATTTACTAATTTTACTGTGAGAAAAGTCAGAGTAAACAGCTTCGTGTGAAATGATAAGACTCTGATAAATCAAAACAATGTTAACTTCATTTGACAAAGTCTCAGTGCTTAAATGGATGGAACCAACGAAAAGTTTTAAAACTGATTTATTTCAAAAAATACAGATGTCTAAATTTACTAGAAATGAAAGCATAGAAGAAAACAACAATTGAACAAAACGAGAAAGATCAATTTATACTTAAGGATCCACTCCAATGAAAATCATGTTTGTAACTTGTTCTTGTTGCATTTATCTGTTGATTTAAAAATGCATTTCAGAGTTTTTTTATATTCAAATCGGCAAGAATTAGGAGCAGACAAAAGAAACAACATTTAAAAAAGCTTGTAGCTGTGACATGAATGCAACAATCGGCAGGCCACAAGCTGCCGATCCGGTCCATTCCAATGCATGCACTTGCAGACACATAGATCCATGTCAGTTTTTGTTTTCCCTTGTCTGAGCTGGCATCTGGTTCAAACCTGTATGGCTGGACAGCTCCAATATTTTTTGCCGTTTTTGTTGCATTGGTAACATCAGGTTATGGTTGTGAGGGGCTGTAAGCGGGAGGACGTGTAAACAAATGGATGAATGGAAATCAAGGTAGGGTTTCTTTGCAGGCAACAGTTTCGCCCCCAACTCAAAGGTGAATTTCTGATGAACACCTACCGCTCTGCAGAAACTATGTCATAAAAAAAGGGGGGTTTGGTTTTGGCTAAAAATGACAATCATAAATAAATGACCTATGGGAACACTTTTCAGTAGATCAAAGGATGATCGAAGAGGGACTTCAAATGTGGCACAAGCGTTTGTCTCACCCAACCAGTTATTTTTTGCACACATAACACATGAACTTGTAGGATAAGTTCTCCTGTAGAAGACAAATGTTCTAAATGTATTATCATTACAAATACTTCAAACGGAAGCCAAACCATCACACTTCCTCCTCCATGTGTGACAGTATATGTTACAACTATTTCTTTGACATTTTTGCTTTTTGTGGTATGATTATCATTTTTATCCCCTTGTAAAATCTGTATCATTTATAACAAAATTGAAAGATCTCCATTATATTATAAAAAGAAAACTTGTAAATGTGTTTGTTTCCTTAAACTTTCTCTAGCCAAAATACTGTATATAAAAAGGGATAATCATCAGAAAGTTGATATAAATTCCAGGTTAAATGATTTATATTTGTAGCAATTCAAATCTTTTGGGAGTAGAGTTTCAAATTTTTTAAATAAAATATTTAATGTTATTTTAAGACAAGTTTATACCACACAAAGGGTGCCAACACAATCAAGTCTCACTAAAAGCACAAAAACAAACTTCTGCATGACAGCCGCTGTGCACAATTTATCCACATGTTGCAGAAAATTACCAGTGACCATAGGGGTTCTGCCAATCAGCTGGTGGCAACATTAATAAAACAATCGACTCCCTAATTCAGCTGCCATAGACTGATGCAAAGTCACTACTCAAACAGGGCTTAGAAAATCATGCAACCTTTCTTGTTTTTTTGCTAAGATTTTTCATTTAAAATAAAGAAGCTCATAAAAAGATGATTAATTTTTATTTTAGTCTGAGAATGCTTTGACTTTTGTACTTTAAAATATGCCCTTGGTAATCATTCATCATTATATCCAGACAGCACAGGCCTTTGTTCGTCCCGACACCAGCCAGGACTGGACGGCTCCGGCCGCTGGAGAGACTGTAACGTGTGTGTTCAAACGAGAGGACAGCTGCAACAGAAACAGAGCGCAACAGAAATCTGTCTGAGGGAAGGAGGCAGTTGACCCGGTGTCAATTAAGAGACCATATCGTTCCATTCCCTGGGGGCGAGGCCGACTCTAAAACGTTAAATCATTGCATTCACTCAAACGATCCTGCTGTTTACCCGCCAAAATCTGAAATGACCCGCTGCCTGATAAAAAAAAAAAAAGATTTCAGAGTCTGCATTATTGCCCTAGAGTCTCCTGTAGCAAGAGAAGGAATAATAAATCAAAAAAGTACAGATGAACTTGATAAATCAAAACTTAAAGTGCTTTTGGACTAAACATACTTAATTTTGTGATATAATTGTAGATTAATTAAAACAAAATAGCAACAGAGAACTTTGTGTTGGATAAAGTTTACAAGACTTGCTGTTTGTGGTTTGATGGAGCATTTCTTCCCTAAAGGGAAAATGTGAAGTGCTGGCTGATATCTTTTAAGATGTCAGAATGGCTTCTGCTCGAGTGGTCAAAGTCTTTCAGGAGATGTGAGCTGGTTTTATGCACTCTTATCCTTTCTATGACTCAATGCCAAGAATTTTTCATCCGCTGAGTTGTAAATGCACCACATGGGTGTCCCCTATCTTAGAACATTCAATTTAATAGTGACAGAGGAACCAGAGTTGTTGCTGCAGCACACTCGTTCTCCTGAGATTGGTTCCTGTAGGCTTTGAGGAATTCCTAGAGCTGCTCCACAAGCAAGACAGAAAACCTCAACCATTGGCGTTGCACATTAATCACCAAGACCCCATTTAAAACTTCCCATTACATTTAAAGACCCACTCCAAAGAAAATCATGTTTTTGGTGTGTTTAGCATGTTCTTGTGGCATTTTTATAATGATGGAGGATAAGTATAAAAAAATTAGACTTAAAAATGCATTTCTTAGTGTTTCTTTATTCAAATCAATGTGAATCAGAAGCAGAATAAAAAAATCTGTTGGAAAAAGGTGGTAGCTGTGACGTAGGACCTACAACAGCAAGCCACAAGCTTTGTGCTCTGCTTATGAAACCATCAAGCAAAATCAAACTAACTTCAGATAAAACATCAAAGAAACCACCACTTAAACCTTTTTAGGATGGAAAAACTACTTTTATATTTTGTTTAGTGCTAAATCTGGCCTCCGAAGTTTCGTTTAAGTTTGAATGAACTCACACATTTCAAAAGTGTTCTCCACACTTGCATTGTTAAACTTACTCCAAATACTTAAACTGATTTAGTAATAAATCCCATATTTCCAACTGTTGTTTGTTGGTGGCAGACACCAAATCAGCTTTTCAGTAAAATCCTCTCTGACAAAATGTGACAAACTATTGTTCTTTTTTTGTCTGAATATCACTCTAATCCTCTCTTTCTCTGTGACTGCCTCCCTCCATCCCTCCATCCATACTCCCCAACCGGAGGAAATAGGCTTCAGTGCTGACCGCTGTGGACACTGTGTCGCCTGTGTAGGTCTTACAAGGGGGTTGAGCTGTGTGATCTCATTTTAAATATATGCATGTGTGTGTTTGTGTTCTAAATGAGGAGCTGGCCTGGATGCTACCAGGTTTTGGCTGTAAGCAGTGTGTGTGTATGTGTATTTGGGGGTGGGGAGGGAGCTACAGTGGACAGAGTTGGCCGGAATTGGGAGAGGGGTAGCAGGATATGACTGTTCCGGCTGTGTGTGTGTGTAACTTGTTGGCACATGGTCACTTGTAACTCCGTGTGGGTGCACACGTTTGGCCATTGTTGTAGGTATGCAGCGGATCAGTTTAAGCCCTATAAAGCTATTGTTTAGTGGAAGAAAACTCTTGTGCATACATATCCTGTACATTTTGTTTGATAGCCTACCCAAGTCTACCATATATATGAGACCTTTGTGGGGGGGTTTACCACTTGTGTACCATTATCTGCACTGGCACATCCATTTATTTTTTTTACAGTATAAAATATTTTTTTCAAGATGCCTATCCTTGTTAACTTTGATATGAACGTGAAAAAAAAAGGTTTTACTGTTTAACCGTTGTGCTATCCTATGGGACCAAGATGACCGTTGATGTGTTATCCATACCATGACAAGGGTGGATAAAGGTGGAGTGGATTTCATGTAATCCATGGACACCAGTGAAGATCACAAATCATTGAAGAAAAGGGTCAGCGCACTGTCGTGTAGGGTCCAGATGACCGAACTCCCAATGTTAACATGCCTAGGATAGCACAAGGGTTAAGATGTGCAGTGGGAGTTGAAAGTTACACACATAGCATACAAATATACTTGATGTCAGATAGAAAACCTTAAACCTAGCACTAAATTTAACCTTTAACAATTGAAATTTAGTCCTTTAAAGATTAATAAGCACAAATGCTTTTTAGAGTTTCAAGCCATCTTAGATTCCTTTTAGATGTTGCTCATGAAAAATATAATATATTTACAAAGACTAAGTAGGAGAAATATATAAAACTACTAAACATTACACAGATAATAAACAAGGACCTGCTTTGGCACCATTCAAGTTGAATTGGGCTGTTTCAAGGACTGCGAGAAAGCCATTAACCAATTAAACATCAAAGCTTCAAAGTTTTGTTGACACTCTAAGTTCTAAGTTTACAGCTCATTGCATGAGGTAAAGACACCAAATACTTAACCAACAACTATTTTTAATAGTTAGTGGAAGTTGGTCTAAAGCGGTTCTTACGACACTTGACTGAACCCTTTAATGTTGACTCTTCAGCCGTTTACAAAAGTAACGTAAATCAAACAAAGCTAAAAAAAACAACATTGTGCTTATATCCAAAACTTTACAGTAGTAAAGCGTTTTCATATTTAACCTACACTGATTCTGATGTGAAGAGAAGCATCTTTACTAATAATAATAATAATGGATTGGATTTTTCTGCACTTTTCCAGATGCTCAAAGTGCTTACAAGTCTTACATTGTGTCCATTATTCATTCACTCCTCATTCATACTTGGTGATGGTAAGCTACTGTTGTAGTCACAGCTGCCCTGGGGCAGACTGACAGAGGCGTGGCTGCCATTTCGCGCCTACGGCCCCTCTGACCATCACCGGGACATTCATGCACATCCACCCACCAGTGGAGCCACACTGGAGGCAAGGAAGGTGAAGTGTCTTGCCCAAGGACACAATGACATTTGGCTGGTGGGAGCGGGGATCGAACCGCCAACCCTTCGATCATTGGACGACCCGCTCAACCGCCTGAGCCACTGTCGCCCCCATGCTTACTAATGTTAAGTGTTGCATATCAATGCAAAGCTACTTTTCTCAGCTTTGAAATTATGAAATTGCAGTACAGACCAAATGTTTGGACACACCTTCTCATTCAAGAGTTTTCTTTGTTTTCATGACTATGAAAATTGTAGATTCACACTTGAGGCATCAAAAGTATGAATTAACACGTGGAATTATATACATGATAAAAAAGCATGAAACAACTGAAAATATGTCATGTTCTAGGTTCTTCATAGTAGCCACCTTTTGCTTTGATTACTGCTTTGGACACTCTTGGCATTCTTTAAATGAGCTTCAAGAGGTAGTCACCTGAAATGGTCTTCCAAGAGTCTTGAAGGAGTTCCCAGAGATGCCAAGCACTTGTTGGCCCTCTTGCCTTCACTCTGTGGTCCAGCTCACCCCAAACCATCTCGATTGGGTTCAGGTCTGGTGACTGTGGAGGCCAAGTTCTCTGGCGCAGCACCCCGTCACGCTCCTTCTTGGTCAAATAGCCCTTACACAGCCTGGAGCTGTGTTTGGGGTCATGGTCCTGTTGAAAAATAAATGATGGTCTATCTAAACGCAAACCGGATGGAATAGCACACTGCTGCAAGATGCTGTGGTAGCTATGCCAGTTCAGTATGCCTTCAATTCTGAATAAATCCCCAACAGTGTCACCAGCAAAGCACCCCTACACCATCACACCTCCTCCTCCATGCTTCACAGTGGGAACCAGGCATGTAGAGTCCATCCGTTCACCTTTTCTACGTCACACAAAGACACGGTGGTTGGAACAAAAATCTCAAATTTGGACTCATCAGACCAAAGCCCAGATTTCCACTGGTCCATACCTTGTGTTCTTTAGCCCAAACAAGTCTCTTCTGCTTGTTAACTTTCTATAGTAGTGGTTTCCTAGCAGATATTCTACCATGAAGGCCTGATTCACACAGTCTCCTTTTAACAGTTGTTGTTGAGATGTGTCTACTGCTAGAACTCTGTGTGCCATTGACCTGCTCTCTAATCTGAGCTGCCGTTAACCTGGGATTTCTGAGGCTGGTGACTCAGATGAATATATCCTCCGCAGCAGAGGTGACTCTTGGTTTTCTTTTCCTGGGGCGGTCCGCATGTGAGCCAGTTTCTTTGTAGCGCTTGATGGTTTTTGTGACTGCACTTGGGGACACTTATAAAGTTTTCCCAATTTTTCGGACTGACTGACCTTAATTTCTTAAAGTAATGATGGTCACTTAGCTGCTTCTTTCTTGCCATAATACAAATTCTAACAATCTATTCAGTAGGACTATTAGCTGTGTATCCACCTGATTTCTGCACAACACAACTGATGGTCCCAACCCAATTAATAAGGCAAGATATCACACTTATTTAACCTGACAGGGCACACCTGGGAAGTGAAAAACATTTCAGGTGACCCCGCCTTACTCCAAATGTCATCAGCACTTTAGGAATATCAAGCTGCCGTAGCCAGACCTTTGGGGAATAAATTGCTATGAATCAGCTGCTCTTGAAATTCAAAACAATTTTATTTTAGAAATTTGTAATGGAAACAACAGAATAATTAATACTCTATATTTTTATAGTTGCATTAACTAACTCTTGGGATTTCTCGCCAATGGGTACAATAATTATCAAACAAATTTGGGTAAAATATGAAAATATGGAAAATATGAACAACACCAAATGCGAGAGAAAAAAGTCCACACTCAATCGATACCAGAGAACAGGATTAAGTAACTTTCCTGGTATGAATGTGCCCCTTAATTAGAACATTTTCAAATAAAATAGTGACATCTTTGTTAAGTCATGTGATAAAATTTTGCAAAGATGTCCAATATTTCAGCAACATTGCTTTGTCATGCAGAGAAGAAAACTTAAAAAATCATCACAGCTTTTTGAGACATTTTTTAAGCTTTCTTGTAAATTGTAGTTAATCAACCATTTATCTGGCGTAGACCTAAAAAGAAAAGTGGATTTTAAAAAACTGAAAGATCATAATAAGGACATTTTTTTGCTATGTTTACACCGCCCTCTGGATTTGCACCACTTGACAGTTAACACCAATCCTCTTCCATCTGTAGGTGGCAGACATGTGCAGGTAAACAGTAGCAAAAGAAAAAGAAAAATCCTCTTCCTGCTTACCAATGTTAACGCCATATGCTGAACGCCCTTTTAGCGCATCGCTGAATGCTCGTCAAAAGTTCCCCTCACAGGACAAATTTAAGGCATTTGACATATTAATGACATTTAAATTTGAAGAAACTTTTCTCAAAACAGAGACACAATCCTAATAGATCAGTTATCACTCGATAAGCATCAAAGTACAATTCATAAAAACTGTTTAAAGGACTACATGGAAACAGTTTGTCCATAATATTTAAAAATTCCCATCATGTTTGGCAACTAATAGAATTTACAACCCTAGATTGTGACTTTGTAGGGTTTGGCAGACCTGAACAAAGACACCAATTGTACCTTTTTTATGAGACTGGATTATTAGTAGAACCAAGTATTTGTGATTGAATTTCAAAGACAATTTAAGAAACAGCAAAAATATTGAATCAATAAGGATTAAAACATGTTTACTGAGCCCATCATTCAAAGCCCTCCATCTAGATTACAGCTTTGCTTAACAGTATTGTCTTTAACATAACTTTCTATTCATTAAAACCAAATTATGGTAAGTCGATAAAAGTCTGAGCTGTGCTTGTTGTGAAGGCTGGTCATTGGTGAACCAAGCAGAGCTGATTATAGTGGATTTACAGCCTGTTGCGTTTGATCAAAGTCCAACTGATATCAGCCTCGCAGACCAGCTAAGCTCTTAGAGCCAAATCCATAATAATACCGCCACAACACGGACAACAAAGGCACAGCCAACGCAAGTAAATAAACGTAGGCAGAAAATAACATTTGGGGACCCTCCCAGCTGAGTAAAAGAACACTGCTGAATACAAACGGCTGTAATTGGTCTGAAAATTAGACTGATAGAAGACGGGAGCTGGACAGTAAATCCATTTAGCTCATATGTTTACTACTGATGCTTTTGAAGAAAAGTGTTCTCTGGGTTTGATGTTGTCTCACAAAGGTTAGTGTCACAAAGAGTTATAGATTGATAAAGTTATTCCATTTTATTTTCTATTGATTTCTTAACAAGAAAAAAAATCATCCCAGCGGTTTTTAAACCAAGGCTGTTTTAACCATGCCTCGGGTTTTATCTGGAATTTTAAGCGAGAGGGTTCAGTTAACCAATTGAAGTTTTTTTTTTAAATCTGTTCTCAACTTTGGATCCACGATCCATCCAACTTACTTTTACAGAAAATAAGTATTGGTCGGTCTGTACATGAAGTACTAATGAGTACAGACTTAATGTAGTTTGAAAACCAAGGTGACGCGTACATCCACATGCACACCTCTCTTCTTCAGGGCTGAAAAAGTTTTCACTTTCAGCCTGTTTGGCCTTCAGGAGTATCACCCTCTTTTTCTCCGCCCCTCAGCTATCCCTCCATCATGTCTTAATGTGCTTGATAAAACATCAGGCGTTCGAGGAAAAGCACACTGCAAATGTTGTGCTTTTTTGTGCGTATGGGGGCAAAGTAGGCATCACCTAAAGGATGAGTCCTCTCTGTCTGTCCAAGTGTGTCCGTCCCATATCAGCATTAAGTAGCCGTCCGGTTTCTTTTCAAAGTCAGCCACTTTCGGTGGGCCGCTGCATCTCAAGCCTTTTGTGACTCCTCAATCTCCACATTTCTCTACCCCCGCCTCCAAGTCTGCCTGAGTGTTTGTAATGGCCTAGACGCGGTTCTGTTGGGGGGGGGGGGGGGGGTATGAAGGAAGTAAGAGGAATGGAGGAGGAAAAAGAAATGAAGCAGGAGGAAATGGTGGGTGAAGGGGTGGAGGGACAATAGGAGGAGAGAGGGAAGTGATAGAGAAAGTGGTGGCAAAGGAGAGAACGGAGACACTGCGGAGAGATGCTCAGGGGTAAAGGAGGCCAGGTCTTTAGGAGGAAGCCAGGCGGCACTAAGCATCTCTGTTGCTGCTCAGTCAGGCCTGCTTTCACCCCAGGCAATGGAAATCTTCCCCCCTCCACTGGACCACATCCTGCTCTGACCACAGAGCCCTCCTTTTCTCTGGTGTCCACTTCATCCTCTCATTCCTCCTCACACTCTGCTACATCCTCTTTTGTGGGTTTGCTGCTCCTCACAGGAGCATCTTTTTGCAGCTATAAATCCTGGTGTGTTTTGTCTTATATGACATGATGAGGAATGCCATTATCATCTGGACAAATTACTTATAACAGCCCTTTTTCGTTGAAGTCCTGTAGTTTTTCTTTTTCTTTAATCAGGTTGCACTATAAAAAAATATATATTTCTTTTGGATGTTTTTAATAGATATGTCTAAAACGCTCTAAAAATATAAATTGTATTCTAAATTATTTGACTTTTTAGAGTTTATGACAAATTAACTGATTTTTACAATGTTTACAATGTCCTGAATATATTTGATTTATAAAATTTACTTCTAATATTTTAGATCTCAGCCTCGTTTCAGAAACTTCAATATAAGCATAAAAATAAGGCGCAACAAAAAAAATATTTTGCAAAACTGACTGGCTCTTTTACATCTTATAGTGAAAAATGTTTAATAATGACAAAAACCTTAATATTGATACTTTGTGAAATTTACATCTATTAAATGAATCACTGGCTCAGAACTTACTTTTTTTCAGTTTAGGTTGTTGTCACCTTTAGGCTTCCAATGGTTCTTTCAAAAATACACTCTCAAACTCTAAGGCAGTGGCCTCTGGACTAATTGCTAGATTGGAGCAGATTTTCTAGTTCAGTTCAGGGCTGTAATTGTGAAGAGAGCTGGAAAGAATGACAGGGCTTCAAGCTGAGAGGACAAATCACCGGGGGCCACCGATTAGACTGGAATGATGTTCCCACGTCTGTTTCTGTGTGTGTGTTTTGAGGGTGAGGGGGTTAAGCCAACCGCTTCTCAGTTCCAGGTTTCCGCGGCGCTGACCTTGCACTTGCATACACGCGCGCAAACCCTGTTGACCCTGAAGACGACAGTGCCTCACACAAGCATGAAAACACTGTCAGAGATGATTCCAAATAAAACAATGTGGGAACTGCAGAGATGAAATGTCATCTAATCATATTTTTCCCTAAAAAGAAGCTAAAATGCATGAAATATAGAAACCCCATATCCTCATCTTATAATCAGAAAATTTGGAACAAATTCTGAAATTGTTATTTTGTAAACTTGAATTATTTTTGTTTTTCAACTCAATGAATCTGTAAGTGAGAGACCACACATACAGTACAAAAAGAAGTATACATGTAACTTAACTCTACAATAATGAAATTTATTTAGATTAATGCAAAAAAAACATGTTAAGGAAATGCCTGTCAAAGCGGCTTCATCAACAATTCATTTCAGCAGCACAAACTAAGAGCAAAGAACGTTTGTAAGAGGCCCATCCTGGTAAAATGTTGTCACCTGAATCAGCCTATGAAGTGAGATCCAGTTTGTCTGCAGCCCACTGCTTCCAGTCAAGAAACTTTGTAATAGCAACACTATGCTCCACATTCAGAAAAGACAAACCAGGCAAAGGAAAGCTAAAGGTTGCAAGGATGCTTGTTTTAAGGATAACATCAGTGTCACACTCAGTTTTACACACAGAGACACTAATCAAAATGCATGTTGCCTCCAAATAACCCTGGATGAGAGCACCAGCACCTTTATGGCAGGCCTACTCTTGAATAGCATCACTGATTTACTCTGCAACTGCACTCAGACACCATTTCCTTCCTTTTTTATATTTACTGTACCTTTAATAAGCAGCTAAAACATGTTATTACTTCATCACACAGATATAAAAACACAGACAGTTATTGACCCATTTAGGTCAGCTTACCTTGACATGATGTCACTGCTCTCATTATGACAAGGGAAGTGGTCCTGTTGCCTGATTGGATGCCAGCATCTGTCCAAACCAGCTTTACATCCACAGAGTGGTGTAAAGCTGGTCCATTAGCATACACTCCAATCCTATTTGCTAAAAATATTTTTCTCCATTTAAACATCTGCAGCTTTCCTTAATTCCTTTTACACCCATCTTGCCTTCTATTATCCCCATCATCCCAATCTTTGAAGTATCCCAGCATTTCCATCATCACTGTGGAATTGTTCTCTGCCTCCATCAGCTCCACGTCTTTCTTCATAAGTACATTCCTTCCTAACTTTTGATGTAAAACTTTCTTCCTCCAGTTTCATCTGGCCTGCCGTCTTCCTTGTCCCCCTTCAGCCTTGGAGGTTCTATCCGGCCTCAGCTCTTCCTCTCCCTGCCTCTTCTCCAGCCTGCTTTCCCCTCTTCTCTGCCTCCCTCAGCCCCAGCCTTCTGCTCAGTGTTCAAGGGGAGAGCCAGCTAGGAATGCTGTGGCTCTAGACGTTTTGTCCAAGCCCTAGGTCTCTTTCACTGAGGCAAGATTAGTTCATACAAAAACTCAACAATACATCACTGAAAGCCATTGTTGATATTCAACATTTTTCACATAGCGGAGCAGAATAGACAATGTGGCAGCTGGGAAAGCCCGAAGCGGACTCGCTGGGTTGATGGCTGATGGTATCTCAGCTGAGCAAGGCCTTAATCCTTTTCATACACACAGACACACACTCACCCACACACACAAATGTATATACACACTCAACAGCCTGGAGACAGCAAAATCAATACTCCTCGCAGCGTCTCCGTGTGTGAATCTGTGGGAGGATGAACAGCAAGAAAAAGAAAGTGGCACTGTTTATGCACACACGTGTGTATATACGTGTGTGTGGTGACATACTGTCTTTGCACAGTAAATGTCTTAGATCTGAGGGACTAGATATATCTTAAAGACATCTGAATGTTCTGTTGTACCAGAATTGCTAAATGTAACACAAAAAATTTCTATACTCAATACTGAAGCAGTATTTTTAGGACATTTATTGGTAGCATACCTTCTCCCTAAAATGTTCCTTTTTTAAAAAAAAAGTATTTAATGCTAAAAGATTTATCATCACTATATATGCAGCCATTTTTTATTTGGAGTCAAAGGCACAGCAACAAATTAAATTAACCCATGTTACAACATGCTATACAGGTACATCTAAAAAAAAAAGTGAACTTTATTTTTTTCTTTATTTTGGTTGTCAAGTTTAAAAAAATGAGGGCTGCACTTTATACACAATCAATACATATAGGCAGAAATATTCTAAGCATTTTTTGTGTATGTTTTAGGAAAAGTAGATTATTCTGAGAAATATTCTGAAAAAAAATCCAAAATTGTGTCACATCCTGATTGGCTAATAAACCCAAAACACATGCAAATGTTCCCTGAGCCTTTCAGACGTGGGTACTGAGGGCCACATTCTTGCCTGTTTTCCAATATACCCCAGCCCTGGCATGTTCTAATTGGCTGGACACACCTGAACCAGGTAATTAACCATTAGTAGGGGAAGGATACCTGGATGTGCAGACACTCCAGCCCTCGAGGGCTGGATCTGCCTGCCCCTGCATATGTCTCTCAGGCTGGGTCAGTATGCACTCCTGAGGAAGGCTGCTGACTTGACAGATCTCCACTTACACTATTCACAAAAAGTATTTTCTAAACTAGCTTGTTTATGACAGAGTGCTGTATGCAAGCATTTTATTAGAAAATTGGGTGGACAGAAAAAGTGTGGTAGGAAAAGGTGCACCTATAACAGGGATACCTACAGTCCGAGAGCACCGTCAAGTGAAATCCTTTCAAGAAGTCAAAAAGTTCCATTACAAGGAGTCGGTATGTAGAAAGCCACAACAAACTCTGTCTCTTTCGGCTTTTCCCATCAGGGGTCGCCAAAGCGAAACAACCTCTCCTTTGAGGACGAGTCGCATGGTTAACTTGGCAATGTTTTACGCCGGATGCCCTTCCTGACGCAACCCTCTCAATTTATCCGGGCTTGGACTGGCACAGAAGCAGAGAAGGGAATAGGGAGCAGCCCAGATTCAAACCCTGTTTTCACGGACGGAAGGCGCCGCAAACCAGCACAAGCTAAACTGGCTCGCAGTAAGCCACAACAAAAACAATCAGACAAAAACACTAGACATGGGTTACAAATGCTGCATTTTCTCTTTCAAGCCAGTTCAGAGTCAGACACTAGTCAGAAGAGGTTTACCCAGGCTAGGGAGAAAAAGAACTGGACAATAGCTTAGTGGTTCAAAGTTCTTTTTTCAGATGAAAGTATATTTGTATTTCATTGGGAATTCCAGGTCCCAGACTCTGGAGTCTGGGACAAGGAGCAAGGAGCAGCAGGGGAGAAAGGAGTGCTGGAAAACAGGCTGGGTGGTAGATCCCAAGGACCATGGGGGGGGGGGGGGGGGGATGTTGAAGATGTGAAGTTCAGTCTTTGTTTCCCATCACTTTCTTTTTTTTTTTTTTTTCTTGTCCTGTCCAACAGCTGGGCAGACAGATGAGAGCTGAAGGCCTCTTGTGTTTATATTTTACTTTAACAACTGGGGTTATGAATCTCCTGACAAACCAGAGGTATGTCTGAATAAACCCCTTTTGTAATCGAGGCCAAACTTTATTCATTTTAATCATATTTGAAAACCTTTTGTGTTGGACCAGACAGAAAGGGAAAGAAGGGAAGAAGAGAGAGGAATGGTAGAGAGGAGGGTAGGAGGGTGATTATAGAAGGGGGGGGGGGCGGTAAAACCATGAAGCAGCATAAAGCAACAAGTTTCTGGATGGTTATACTCATTACAGTCAGGTTCCGATGTAATACAAGTCTATAAGGGCGGGGCCTGTCCACACACACTCAAATGTTATAAACATACCTGTTGGCTCCAAAAGCGTTCACCTGTCAACATGTACACAATACAGATAATGTTCACACATGCATACCTATGCATTCAAAAAAAACTAGTGTGAAACATTTCATTCAATCACGCAAGGTATTTGTGCAAAGGTGAGCTAACACCTGTGCTCAAGTGAGTGTTTATGTTCTTCTAAAATGGATGATGGAATGTAAAAAGAAGGAAGGAGATTGCCCAGCCATCCCCACACCAAGACCCCTGCCGTAGCAGCAGCGGCAGCCAGAACCCCCCTACACCCACACAGATTCCTTTCATTTTGCCTGTTGTCTCTACATAGGATCTCAACCTCTTATTTTATTTTAGAAACAAGAGAACTGATTTAAAGTTGGCAATAACGACAAACTAGACTGATGTTTAAAACAGCAAAATGAATAAAGAATTTTGTCAAAAACTAAAACATTTCAAAAAAATCCAAACACTCCATGACTTCCAAACTTGGTCAAAATCCATAAAGAGGACAGAAGAGCTGGCAATTCAAATTAAACTTTTTTCAAACATTTTTTTATAAAAAAAAAAAAAATAAAGTTGGAAATTGGCAAGGCTTTATAAAATGTACCTTTACACAAAGAAATCTAGTGCAGAATGTAAATTGAATTCCTGAAAAACAAAACAGAGCCAGTAAAATTGGAAGGAAAGCATTTAAATAAACGTTCCAATTTGTATCCACAAGGACGGTGCAGGATTGAGTTTGAAAATGAGACTAGACTGTGCTTCCATTTCTTATAACAGCTGGGTAATGAATGCTGCGTCATGTAAAACTCATAAATCATGTCACACTGATGGAAACATTTCATAAAACATGATTAAAAGTGTCATGTAACATTGGGAGCAGTGGTGTCACAGAGAGACATGCTAATTGAGCACTAATGATATATAATGAATGTCATCAACCCTGAGGCTTCAGCTAACGAGCTAAATGAACTGGCACTAATGGGACTGTTAGCTTATCTTAGCACCAACATTAGCTGGCATAATGAAGGGCTTGTCGTCTGCTGACAGGGACTCAGAGTGGCACAGCACATTTTCCGAGGTGTCATATCCCAATTATATGGTTGTTTTAAAAACTTTTGCACGTCAACAAGAAAACAACAACTCTCAGGACTTTTATTTTGTGACAAAATAACCTCAGAAACAAACAAAGCGAGTATCGGTTGAGGTTTTTTTTGTATCTTTTCGCTTCAGCTTGTTGTTCAGCTTCTACTTGGACTCCGGATCCAGATCCAGCTTCCATGCTTTACATGGGCCCACATGTACTTTAGGTGGCACAGGAAGGATGAACAAAAAGAGGAAGATGAAGAAGAAGAAGAAGGGGAAGACAAGACGGGAGCAGGAGGCCCCTTTTTTCCCTCCCTTTTGAGCAGCTGACAGGTGATTGATGTCTATCTCTTCAGACTAACAAAGAACAACATTAGCATGACTAAAACAATGTACACTACAGTGTGGAAAAACAGTAAATTACATGCCCCCCCCCCCCCCCCATACTCCACTCTCACTTGCTGCCTCTGGCTCTCCCACTTCTCGACAGCAGACTAACAAAACAAAACAAAGTATGCTTTTTGTCCCTCCTGTGAGCCCTTCAACAGTACGGTTTGACAGCTTCTTTAGAAGGAGACACACAAAGGATCTGACAGTGAGAGAAAGCAGCCAAACACACACAGTACAATTTGAATAAGCCACTGACCTTGAGGTAGCTGCATTGCTGTTGTGGTGTGAGCAGGAGACAGTGTGAAAGAACATTGTGGGTGAAGTGTGGGGGCCCTGCTCTTCATCTCCACTCTAATCCCGTTAACAAGTGCTCCAAATTCAGTGACAGAACCGAGGATTTGAACCTTCCCTAAACTACTGTTTTTTGTAGTGATGCTCACAGGAAGAAGACATTTTTTGAGCTTTTCAGATATTTAAAGGAGTCCACTCATGCTCCATTTTGAATCTCACAGAAATTCAGAGGAGTGATGTCCTTCAAACAGGGGATTCAGCTACACACTTAAGCTACAACAGATTGTGCTTTATTTTGAAAGATGTGTATTCTTATTAGATTTGTTTGCTTTTTATTGTCTTATAATAGCAAAACTACAAGCAAATTACTTGACATCTGATGTAATGGATCATTTAAAAAAATAGTTTAAAGTCTCACTCTGGTCATCTTTTGTAAAAGCATTCCCTGTGGTCTTTAAATAATAATGCAATTTTTAGACAAAATAAAATAAAAATAAGACTGTCATTTTCTAGGACATAGTTTCTGCAGAACAACAGGAGTTTCAAAGAAATTCTCCTCTGAATTGTGGAGGGACTGTTGGTGCAGGGTAAACGGCGACAACTACTTCCCATCATCCCTCTGTTTACACTCTCACACTAGCTTACAACTCCTCACATCTCCAACCTAACATTACGGGTGCAGCAAAAATGGTGAACAAGAAGAATGAGACGAGGAAAACTGAGATGTACATAGATCTATTTGATTCACAAGAAATTAAGCTTTGAGTTTTGGACAGGATAATTGACAATAGTAAGTCTTCCCTCATTTCCCAGGATCCCTTTGTTTACACTCTCCCTCGCTAGCTTACAGCACCCCCGCCCCCCAAGTCTAATATTACTGATGCAACAAAAATGGTGAGCAATATGAGGAATGCAAAGAAGAAAACGAAGACATACATGAATGTAGTCGTCTAAAAGTGGATGCATCAGATTGGAGTGGAGCAGACAGCTTATGGCCAGCTGTTGTAAATTCTACATCACACCTGCAAGCTTTTCCAATGGCATGTTTTCGTCTGCCCAGATTCACAAGGATTTCAATAGTGAATATTATTCTAGCTTTCATATATGGCAATCACTTTTTGACATTTGTACAATTTTCTCACTCTTTTGCTAACAAAGAAATAAAGATTCCCTAGATCCATTAGCCGTTTTTTTTCGCTAAAGACTTTGTCTACGGATGACAACACTATGAAAACTATAGCGACACTATCTAAATATCCATTCAATATACATTGCAATACTATATTTGTTTTGCAATGCATTTCTGTCTTTCTTTTCCAACTGTTTTCCAGATCTGATGATAAGACCAACATACATGCACTCAATGCTGACCAGATTTATATGTATATATATATATAAAGTACTGGTGTCTCCATAAAAAAACTGCAGTTTTACTGAAATGTCTTTCAGTAAAAAATCATGTTGTGCTTCCACAAAAGTTTACGCTTTTCATGCCAGTATGTACACACACAAACAGAACATTGAACTTTCCAATTATAATGGTTCCATCACCTTTTTTCTTGTATCAAACGGCTGCTACAGACTGGTATGAGTGGTGCTGCAACAATCAGCATTCATTGTAATTTTCACTGGGTGGCATTTTCTTCATTCATGCTCTGTATGTTTTGCTTTTTGCAATTTTCATTTTTCAAGTGAAGGTAGAATATTCAGAAGAACACTGGTGGTTTGTCTTGGCAAGATGAGAAAAGGAAAATGCTGATGTTCAAACTTACATCTGAGTGTGTGAATGGATGGGAGCACAAACTGACCACATGCTGCTGATAGGGTCTTCTCCCCCTTCTCCCATCTCTCTGCAACATACACCAGCAATCTGTTCTCTAATTTTTCATTCATAGTGCAGATCTTTAAAGAGAGGGTCCTAGCCTGGTGCTAAGATAATCACTCACTCTGTGTGGTTAGCTAGTGAGGCTCAATTACTGCTTGGTGGAGAGTTTCCATGGAAATAGGCCACAATGAGAGTGATTAGTCTTGTGTCTTTTGCACACACTGAGATGTTTTGCAGGTCAGCAGGAAACGGAAACCCCTCATTCAGTCCCTGGACCTGCTTCCTAATGCACTGTTGATCTCTATATCAGTATGATGTTTTTATTTTATTTTATTTTTTTATTGGAATTAACAACGGACAGCACAAAGCACATGAAACAACAGCTTATTTGAAAAGCTGTATTTTCTCAGCTGTCTGGTTTGGCTTTCAGATACACCTCCAATAAGACAATGTGCTTTGTCTTTGACAAAGATATACGTTTCATTTTCAATTTTGGTTTATTTGGTCTGTCAACAAACACTTTCACAGGCTTCTTTCAGGCCATAAGTTACTATGACAACCTTTTTTTCTGCTTTATAAGCAGAAGTCATTCTTAAATTTCTCTTTACTGGGGAAAAAGACAAATAAATTATTTCTGCTTATGCTACTTTGTGGGTGTTTTTCAAATACAAAATCTAACTTTAAAATCTTTTGAGCCACTTGGCTTATGTAGTTTTGTTTGTTTGTATTTTTTCCCTGTCCTTTTAATCCAAGATGTCTGAACAGTTCCTCCAATCATCATCACTCCTACTCTTTTCTTCTATTGCTCAACATTGGATTATGCAGGTGTGTTTACTGAAATGTATGTTGTATGTACTTTCTCATTGACATTTAAGGACCTTAGGGTGTATGTGAGTGGCACACTGAAACCCAACAGGAGGGTATTCAGCCCTCTTCCTATTTGCGTCTCTTCCAAACAAGGCGACATGGAAGGAGAAGAGGGGATTATCTGTCGCAGCGTGTGTCTGCCGCTGAATGAGGTGTAGAGAAAACTGAAATAGCCATCATTACCTGGTGTACTGCTGGCTCCCAGTCAGAGGTTTGTGTGTTTTGCCAGTCGAACTAGTGGATAACAGAAAAACAGCTTTCCCTCAAATTTCTCAGCAAGTCCATGAAGAATTAAAAAATGTTAAATGTAGTCTGTTATGACATCACCTTATCCCAATTTCTTCATTTTTTCTAACAAATATATAAAAAAAATGTATTGCCAAAAAAATCTTCTTTCACTTTCGGCTTTTCCCATCAGAGGTCACCACAGCAAGACAAGCTCTCCTTTGAGGACGAGTCGTATGGTTAACTTGGCAACGTTGTACGTCGGATGCCCTTTCTGATGCAACCCTGTCAATTTAACCGAGTTTGAGACCGGCACAGAAGCAGAGAAGGGAATAGGGAGCAGCCCGGAATCGAACCCTGGTTTCACGGACGGAAGGCGCCGCAAACCAGCAGGAGCTAAACTGGCTCCCTTTATTGCCAAAAAATCATTTAGTATAAAACTGTTTAAAACTAAGCAATGACTATTGTATTGAAGACAATTTTATTGTTCTTTAGAAGATTATCTATTTTTATTGTTTAAGCAGCTGGAGAGCACCGGAAATTTCGTTGTCACAAGTTTCTTGTGTAACAATGACAATAAAGGCTTTCGGATTCTGATTTCTGATTCTGGTTACCCATTTTATATTTTCCAAATCAAACATTTATCACATTAACAAATTTGAAATAAAAAAACTCAAATTAGTTCTGGTCAAAATAATCTCTTTTAAGATTACTAGAGTGGATGATTTTCTACTGGTGTTCTACAGCTAAGAGATGCTCTGTAATTTCATAGTTCTGACACATGAAGACAAGGTTGTTTGGATCTCTAAAGATGTAACAACAATCATGTGATGATATAGATGCCATCATAAATGTCAACATTTTAATTCATATCTACAGTAACATTTATGTACTTTACCTTTTTGATAAATATAAATGTACCGGTAGTTTTTTTTATTTTTAGATTTTGCTGTCTGCTAGTGAATAAATTGTTATCAGCACATGAATAGCTTTAGCTCTAATAAAGCTTTTTGGCTCAAAAATGTGCAACGTTTTTGATCAAGTTTAAGTTTATTTTTTAATTCTGAAAGATTTACTGACAAACAGCATAGCCTATAGACAAGCTAAGATTATACAGTGTCTGCACAGATAAAGCTTCTAATGGACCATCACAAATATTGATAACTTTGTGATTTAGGAGTGTTTTAGATTTCCTATATAGCAACCAGATTTAGAGATTTTTTTTACTTTAATATACGTACAGTTAGATTTCCCTTTGTCATCTATATTTGCCCATGTAAAAAGCAACCTCCGGCATGTCCAAATGCAATATCATTTGTTTTAGGAATGCTGCACAGATATTGCAGAGTAAGAAAAGATACATTTTGAACACAATTTTTTCTTCTTTTTGTGTTACAGCAAATCAAACAATATATCTCTTGTAATGCTGCTATGACGTTATTGTAGCATCTGTTGCATATATTCTAGCTTTAATTATCATTTCAGAATATACTGAAATCAGCAATCTTTGTGGATCTACTTTGATAAACAAAAAGATAATGCTTTATTCTGGAAAATGACGAAAGCCATGAGTAACACGTGCTCACATATTGAAAGGAAAACAATGGTCATCAAAATGTGGACTGAGTCTCTTACTGACTTCTGTTTCTGGGATTTAACCTAAGCTGATGAAGTCCACTTTCATCCTCTGTTTTACTACCTCACACACATTCAAGCATTCATGACGTGGGCTGTTTGCACATGTTAAACAAAAACTACTCACTTGTCATGAGTTTTACTTGGCAAACTTGAGACTCTCTGCTTAGTACCACCAGCTTTAATCAATTAATGTCATTTCCTGGTTATTGTCTACTACTTTCTGACAATCTATTACACAGCCAGGCCCAAGCTAATGCTCTTAACACATATTACTAGCACTAATCCTCATCTTCAAGCTCAACGCATTGTGTCCGGACAAGTGAGTGGGGCTGCAGCAGTGACAGCAGGTGCCAAAGCTGCAGCTAACCCTGACTAACACTGCCTGAGCTCTGTAAGACAGGAAATGCTGCGAGGGATACTTACCTACTTAAACACAGTTATGTGCCATGCATGGACTCATACAAACTCTCACAGACACGTGAATGCAAAAGACAGAGAAGTCAAACAAAAGAGACATCCTAAGAAGAAAGAGACAATCATCCGGATGCATCTGCATGACAGAGCAACTCGGCAGGAAAAACTATGTGCTTCCTAAAGCCTTCAGGAGGACCGCTGTTAGCCCTGAGGACAGACAGCGTGTTTCTATGTAAGCCAAATAAGGCATTTAAAATATTTCTATTGTTAACATTAACAGCACATAGATCTGTGAGATCAGCACTCTTAACATCTGTTGCTAAAGGTAAAAAGTAAGAAAAAGGCAACAATTAGTTTTGTTCATTTTCCAATGTCGATCGGCTTAAACTTGTAGATTTTCCCTCTAATTTGTATATGAATCATTTGTATGCAATTTGGGCTAAATAGTAGATTTTTGAAAAGATGAAAAATGCTTTGGTATCATTTAACAGAAGATAACAATAGGAAATATAATTTAAAAGAAAGTTACAACAATTTAATGCTCCTATTGTGCTGAGATGTTCTTTTAGAGATGGACGATGAGGTTAAATCATATCACTTTAGAACTCAAAATAAAATTAAAATATGTCAAGATAAAAGGCAAATTCACAGAAAAAATACAAATGTAGGAGATGGTCTCACTACAACGAGTATTTGAGTACTAAGATTTTTCGATCTGTTCCAGAAAATACAAATATTTGCAAAATCTGAGATTGCTAATTTGTGATTATCATAATGTAGTGTAGTAAATACACCTCAAATACATAAACTAAACTAAACTGCATGTGCTACTGTGACCAGAAATAAATGAACCTCCAAATTAAAATATCGGCGAACCTTCTAGTTTTCAAAATAAAGCCATAAAGTGTTGTTTGTAGATTACAATAAAGAGAGACTACAGTTCATATCAGTTTAGATAAAAGGACTCTGAGTGTATGTTTACTTTTGTTACTGTCATTTGTGTTGTTGTATCTTCGTTTACTGTATTCTTATCATTTATCTGCTTGAACTGTAATCAGCTAAAATACAAATCAGGGAGTTGACAGAAAAACATTTGAGTGTGACAAATATAGTTTCTTTCTTTCAAAATCTTTGTATTTATACTAGTTTTATTTTGTTGATTATAATCTCCTGTTAAAAATAAAGGTAAAAATAATGGGGATAAAACAATTTATTTTCATTCATCCCCTTGGAAGGCGCACATATAGCAGCCATTCAAACGTAAAATTTGAAATAGTGAAAATCATGGTTTGATTTGCAAATAGTTTGTCTTTATTGGTGGATCAAACCAGATCGCCACCTAAGTGATGATCCACAGCTCGAGTAACAACCACTAAACCTTGCTTCTGTTTCTTTACATTTGAGAATTCCAGTGTTCCCAAATTATTTGTAACCTCTAAAAACTGATCATTCCTCTAAAAAATCATACTTTTAAATGGGAGAACAGAGAGGTAAAGAAGAACAATTAATTAACAAGCAAATTACCACAATGCAATCATTTAATAACATTTTCATTAGAAAAAAAATTCTTGAAAAGTATCGTTACTAAATTTGGTGTGTTCAAGGTCACAGAAGTTCCAAATCTACCCAGACTGAACAAAAGCTGCTTTTTTGCATCTCTGACTATTTTTTAAACATTTAAAACATTTTATTAGTTTTTTAAATGTAAACATGACTGAAAATGTAATCTAACCTTGGCAGTACTTAAGTTTTGCAGGAGATAGGGTTGAAAATCAGTAAACACCAAACAAATCTTATTATAGCAAAAATGACACATGCACTCACTCTGGTGACAGGAGACGAGCGTCTGCTTCAGCATTTTTCATATTGCAAACACATTAGAAGTCTGTTCCGTGGTAAAGAAGCAAAATAAGGATGGTAAAATAAAATAAAAAGAACTGCATTGGCACATTTGGATTTCATGGTCATACAAAGTCCGAACCTTTCATTACAGAGTTAGATGCAAGCTAGTATCTTTACAAAATGCTGCAGTTCTGCAAAAAAAATAAAAAAAATAAAAATAAAAAAAACACAGGAGGCAATTTGCAAAAGGGAGCTGTTTAGCATTGACTACCATGTTAAGTAGTCAGATTTTGCATCAAAAAAATAAATATTGACTATTGGAGAGATGATTCTTTTTTAATTGGTCTATCAGTCTTTTAGAACTGAACTGAAGTTAGGGGTGTATTTTTTTGGTTGGCAGCTGAGTGGACCCATGGGTTACTCCAATAGGTCGTCAGCTTTACTTCGTTCCACAACATTGCTGTTTTGGGAGTTTTGTTGAGGTGGGCAGAGTAAACTCAGGCCAATGTGTCGCTCCACTTCAGGCTTTTTTTAATCGCCATTCAGAATGGAATGGAATAGGTTAGAGATTCTCCCGAATAAATGTCTATAGTCCAGACTGGATTGTATTCCAGAAATAAACAATATTACTCACTTTCTTCGCAATTTTCATCTATTTTCTTTGCAACCCGAATGCACAGGCTAAAACTTTTTGATTGCCTCTACATCCATCAAGCTTGTTAATTTGCTGTGAGTAATCAGATACACGCAACTGGTTATGGAAATGCAATCATTAGAAATACTTGGTCTACACAGGAATCCTTTAACCTATTTACGACATACTATGCAATAAAGTAAATACATGTAAGTTGCCAATGTTCACAGATTTTACTCTGCAATGAAGCAACAGCACATGGCAGACATGCCACAATATTCTGTTCTCCCATGTAACTTCCACCTTCCGCATTTTGCCTATGCAGATTAGGGATGGGGACCGAGCCCTGGTATTGAAGCTTTCTGCAATCTACCTGCATACTCCACCATGTTGCCCTATGCAACTGTATTTTATTTTAGAGTGAAGAGTTTAACAACTTATTTTTTCATGTATTTTATTTTTCAAGTTGGAAAAATGTACAATGTAAAACATTTTGTTAAAAAAAAACAGTGTTGTTGCATAGTGAGGAAATAAAACACTTTGTTCTTAATTTATTATTTATTTTTTGTCCTCAAAAAGTATCGATAAGAGTATCGTTAAAATACCGGATCGATAAGCAGTAACAATAAGAGTAGTAGTACCGTTAAAACCCTAACGATACCCATCACTAATGCAGATATAAAACAGGAAGAATCCATTTCTGGAGAGCAAACCAAGATGTTTTCTGATAAATGCCAACAATGGATAAAGGGCATTGGGTTGTCTAGAAACTCTAGATTGTCTGTCTTGATCTTGAAAAATTGGACAACTTATAAAAATCCGACAATAAATAGTTGGTGTTCAAGTAAATGGGATTGAAATTTGGTTGGTTAAAAGAAAAAAGTATGGAATTTCTTTCTGTTGTGGTTGTTTTTAATATTACAGCAAAGATGGGAAAAAAATGTATATCAGTTTCCATAACAAATACTAACTTGAAAAAGTAATTGTCACTTAAGTTTAAATTTCTTAATTTGGCCTAATTTAAGAGTTATTTAGTTTAAAAAAACAGTTTTTCTAATCTTTTGTCTTAAGTTGTACTGTCTTAACAATGAGGGAAAAACATTTGAGGAAAACGTTTGCTTATACACGCTTTCTTAGAGGAACTGACTTTTAGATTGCCTTTACCTCAGGTTCTTATTACAATCACAAAATTGTGATAGTTGTTTATTTATTTTATTGATTAGCACTTATATAAATCTCTATGACTGTGTTTAGCTTTGCAGGAGGAGTCTGTTCTGTGTTTAAGCACTCATGCATGTATTTGCGTTCCTGTGTGTGTGTGTTAGTCTGTATACATTCCTCTGAGTATGTGTATGTGTGTCTTTGTCTTGGCTGTCACCCTGAAGGTTATCTCCGTGGTGGCAGCATCGTCAGGTGACAGCCACGTCCCATGATGCCAAGCGAAACGTCAAACTGTCCTTCCAACCATGGTTCCCTTGACGACTAAAGATATACACACGCACACAGAGGCAGACAAAGACACATAAGGTCTACACACCAAAAACACTCTCATCTAGTGGTAGGTAAGAAGTGTGTGTGTGCTGGTGTGTGATTTTGCAGCAGAAGGGCTGCTCAGACTTTGATAAGCTATCACATATCCCAGGTGATAGTCTTTTACAGCGCATTAGTCCAAAGGCACTGCCTGACGACCGAATCAAACACACCCAGACCAGACAACCTGGCATCCCAAACCAAACAAACCCAAACTGACAACATATACTATACATACATTTTCCCAAAACACACTCCTTCATTCAAATAAAAAGCCTTTGAGTGGTTACCCAAAAAGGAAACATCTCTGATAAGGAGGTGTATTTTAGGAACCAACTTGTGGTTCACGATGTAAGACCAGAGAGTCACTGGAGGGCCTGGTGGCATGAAAAGCCACTGAGCTCCTTCTGCTTTGGTGCCAATGCAGGATAGATTCCTTAAAGTGCACTGTTTTACTTTATTCATATCCTTATTTTCAGTTTAATCACATTCTCAGTCGAAACAAGGCAGATTTATTTAAGTTAGATCATAAAGGTCAATGGAGATGCTGACAAAGATCACATATGGTAGTTTGAATATAGAGAGGAAATGCGAAACAAAGTAACAAAAACTTTGACTTGATTCTTTTCTGTTTTCTTGCCTGCTACCTTACCTTATCTTAAAATGTCTTATGGAAAGAGCGAAGACAGAGAACATGAAAGGTCCTGATGTCAAAAGTGGACAATGAGTGGATGAGTTCCTGCAACAGACTGTATGTATAGAATGTCATAATTTCAGTTGTTTTGTTTTGGTGAAACCGCATTGCTTTTTGTGGACCAATTTCAGGTTTTTATTCTTTCTTACATAGAAACCACATCTCTTAGCAAAGACACTGACACAATATAAATACTTGGGGCTCAAGATGACACTGTGAAGAAAAACCTTAAAAAGTAACTAGATTAGTCACATGAGTTGTTTGTAAGAACTTGTCTCTCTTACCATATTTTGCTGTTTCATAAAACCTTGTGAACTTTGCAATACATGGGCAATTTCAGAAACTGGACAACTTTTTTGCAAATAAAAGGTTTTGTTACTCTAAATAAAAACCTACTCTTTGAAACTTAAAATGTCTTAAAATGCTTAATTCAATTTCTTGATTGGCCACATGAAAGAAAGAGAGGAAAAGCTCAACTTTTCTTCTTTTTTTTTTTTTACCAACAGCAGAAAGGATGCCATACATCCATCTATTTTCTTAAGCAGCTATAACGCTTTCGGGGTCACAGGGTTGCTGAAGCCTTTCCCCAGCTTCTGTTGGGCATACCCTGGACAGGTCACCAGTTCATCAAAAGGCACACGATCCCTCCCACACACACACTCACACATGCACACTTAGGGACACTTCAAATGACCAATTAACCTATAATGATGTTTTTGGTGTGTTAGGAGGAAGCTGGATTTCCTGGAGAAAACCCACACATGCACAGGGAGATCATGCAAACTCCACATAGAAAGGTCCCAGCTAGGATTCGAACCAGGGGCTTCACACTGTGAAGCACGAGTGCCACCATACAGCCCTGATGACATTTTCTTTTTGTTTTAATTTCTCCTGCTACTTTTGTTCTTGATGTGAGAACTCATTACTGTATAGAAAAAATGTTCACAGTATAAAGGTAAGAAATAAATTAACAAAAAAAGAAGGATCAAATAAGAAAAATACGCCAATAATAGCGGGGAAAAAAAACAGGAATATGTAGCTACTTTTCAGACAGTAAGTCTATTTTATACTACAACCACACACGTGCACATAGGCACGACATGCCTTTTACAATTACCGAATTACAGCCTTTTGAAAATGAGACATGACAGAGAAACCATGCTTGCACTGACGAGAGCTATGTTTTCTTTCACTCTACTCACTCTGTCTTTCTTAGGCACACACACTGAGCTAACCTGTAATAAAGTGTTTCCTGTGCAATTTGATGTCAGTGGCAAGCTCTATTACCTGACCTGTCACCATGTCGCCATGCTGACAGCCTCAGGCTACAGTTTGGTTGCCATCGGGAGGGAATCTAGAATCCACATAATTCAACACTGTAAAGCTCTGGTTGCTTTTTGTTGCAACACCATGAGAAAGTGATGCATAGATTTACTACAGTTTGAATTGTTGATAAATATTCTTTATTTACTTTTTGCTTTCTTTAACACTGAAAACCGGGGCAAAATAGTCCTTACTTGGAAGAAAAAAAACTGCTATCTAAACTCAGTGCATGGGTGCAATAAAAAAAAAGAGAAGGTATTTATTCAGTTACATTTTACTCTTAAATCTCAAAGGATATCAATTGCAAAGCATATGTACACTGCAAATATTTAAAAGTTTTAAGACTAAAATTTCTGCGACTGTTTTGCTTTTTTTTTACTTGATACTGATTTTTAATACAAGCAAAACATTCTTTCACAGTGATAACAGAGAAACACTAGGTTCCTGCCAACATAATACCAGCCCAGTGGCCTTGTGGTAGTCTGGTCTACAGGGAACCGAGAGGGAAGTACTGGGATTAAATCTGTGGACGGGTCATACCAAATGTTTTATATGGAACGTAATGTCTTCCTCCTTGACTCTCAGCATAAGGTGTCTTATAGGGGGGGTTAAACCTCCCAATGATCCAGAGTAAAGCTTATACCTCCCAGAGTATGAATCGAATGTAAAAAAAAAAGAAATTTCACACACCCGGATGGAATTTTAACTTTTACCTAAATCCATTTTGCACTTTTAGAACAAAACAAAAACTTATTTTAGCTTGTAATTGTCTTTGAGGTCACATACGGCTGAAGTTCCTTTAGCAGAGTTGATTAGGTTGATATATCAGACAAACTGTGCATTTTGCAAGCACCAAATTTGGCATGCTGTACCTCAGGATCCCCTCTTTCAGAAAGGCATGTCTGCCACGAGTACTGTCCAAATTGGCAGTCATTCCTAATGAGGGGTGCTATACAAACAATTGTTACAAAATATTTAATCTCTATTTCTCCCAGTCTCAATAATATGGGCTGTTAATAAAGAAAATGCAGTCTTTAGACTTGAGGGGTACCTACAAGAGGGGATCCTAAGGTACAGCATGTAAAAATGTGATGCTTGTATTACAAAATGGTCGATTATTTTAATATCCGGCTCCACTATTTTCAACTCTCAGAAGCAGGGCTCGTTAAATTTTTTTAATGTCAAACTACCAGCCTTTCATCGTAAAACAGTTTATGAAATATTTATTTGGTTAATTCTAAATGGAAAATTAATTATCTTTTTTAAGTTTAACATAATGTATGTCAGTGGAAAATCAGTTCAAGCCAAACTCCTGTATTAAATTCTCAGCTGATACTTTTTTGATTTTCAAATGATTTAGCATTGTCTGACTTTTTCCCCATTCTATACAATAGTGTGGACCAATATTGCAAATATAGTGGTTTGAACATTAACTCAATAAACAGGTTAACCATATGAATATGAAAACATTTAGAGAGTTTTTGTGAATGGTACATATTAAACTTTGGCTGCGAAATATTAAACAGAATAAAAGGTAAATAATCTTCAGAGGGGTATAAGCAGGAAGATTTAATTCCTTCAATTAAGAACAAAAGTTGAGTCATTACTTCTTTACCCACAGCAGAGAGAAAACAGTAAAATTGTTTATTTTAGATTGCTGCTTTACATTAAAATCCAATCTACTGTATGTCCTTCCTTTCCACCAGTCATCTTCTCTGGTTTGTTCTGCTAATTAACTTCATTACTCAGAAAGCCCCCCCATTGCCTCTGACGAAAACAATTACTACAGCTTCCACCTCTCTTTCTCTCACTCTCCTTTGTCATCCCTCCTTTTTTCTCTTTTGACTGAGAACAATAATTAGTCCTGAGGCTCTACTGCTGCTCTTTTGTGTCTCTGCACTGCCTTCCACATACACAGCTCAGTTAGTCTAGGGAGACTCAAAGCATTTCGACTAAGAAAGTTGGCAGAAATAAACCCACAGGAAATTTATGAAGAAATAAAATGTAACAACAAAAATAAACTATTGGTATATTGAATATTTTGCCTTGGATCAGATCAGTTGAAGCTCAAACAAAAAAACTAAACTTGCAGTTTAACTTTGTACTAAAGAATTAAAGAATAAAATAATATCAGACACATTCCAGAGAACTAATGTTAAGAGGTGTCTGTATCATAATTAGGGAGGATATTGATGCCAGACTACAAAAAACCAACAACAAATCCTACTATTAGAAAGTAGAACATCACATTCATTGCATTATGCATATGTCATAACAGAAATTTAGTCATCAGAACCAAAGCAGAAGCCTATTATCTTGTATCTGTTAACAATATGCTTTAAGAATCAGAATAGTTTTTGATTATTCCTTATTATTAAGTTAATAATAATATTTGACCCTCTCTCTTTTCAATTAATGTTTGAATGAATTCTATATATTTTATCTCATTTTTACACCACTATGTTTGTAATACTACTTGTTTTATGCTCTAATCCACCTGAAAACTCCAATAATTAACTATTGACTAAAAGTTGTGTGAAGTGAGTACTACCTCCCTTTTCATTAATGTACTCTAAAAACACAATTTACAAATGCTTACAGAAATGGCCTAAATATAATGCAGTGCATTTATGATCAAATTTGGTGTTGATCTTGTTGTCAGAAGGAAGATGGATACAATGAAACAAATGAGATACATGTTGCCAAGTCTGTGCAGCACAATAAAGACATGAAACAGTTTAAATGCAGCTAACCACGTAAAAAAGTATTGAAGTTCTGAAAACATTTTTTAATCAAATAAAGCACATATTAAGTTAAATAGTGGCAAACTGTGGACATTTACGACTACTTTTACCGATAATTCTCATTGAGGTCATTCACAAGGTCATGCTCCCTTGTGCCCCTGCTTTCAGAGTATACAACTTGTGACAGTCTAGCAAGTTCACGTGCAGAGTTTAAAAAAAAAACTAATAGGGAAATGTTTGTGGGCCTGGAGAGAAAAAACAAATTAGAACGCCATCTAAACAGGATTTCAACCAAGAACCATCTTGTTGTGAGGCAACAAAGCTGACTATAATGATGGTATGCTACCTTTGTTTTTTTAAATTTTAAAGAAAAATTGCCATTAGGTTACCAGAAGGTTAAATCGATGCATCATAACTTGCATGAAAATAATAATATACATGAAAGTAAACTATGTTCTGAATCTTTGAATGTCCTGTCCCTCCTACTCAATAGCTGCAGACAGGATAACATAACCTTGCCAGTTGAAATTTTATTCATCTGCCTTTACTAATTATTGTCACATTCATCAGATCCATCAAGAAGGGCTCTCACAGGGAATGCACCATTTACCATTAATACAGCATCAACCACTATAGAGGCCACCTGACTGAGAAGTGACTGTGCATGTGTGCATACGTGTGTGAGAGAAACAAGAGGGCCGTGGCACATGCATCATTAATTAGTCCAAGCTGTGTGATTAATTATACAGTCTGCCTTTCTAAAACCCAAAGATGATGATGTTAATGAAAAAATAAATACAGCGGAGGAAGAAAGAGATGGGACTGCAGAAGGTACCAAAAAATGTGATGGAGGAAATAGAATGTCGATTAGGAAGTAAAGGAAGAGAGATGCTATGGGTTTGTGTGTGTGTGTGTGGGGGGGGGGGGGGGTCAGTGCTAGCAACATCTAGAAAGAGGCAGAAATATTGAGGGAATGAAGTGAGGAGGTGAAGTGTTTTGTCATGTGTTCTCAATGTAATTCCCACCTGACAAAAGGCCCCGAATCAGGGGGAAATTGCAACTTGTCACCCAGCAAATAAACTGCCCTGATAACTGATTAATAGTGAACACCTGGGGCAGCTGCGCACACACACACACATTCAAACACACACACACTTGCACACACTCAAATGCAAATGTAAGCACATGCTGAGGTACACTTGTAAACAGAAGAAGAAGCAGTACATTACAGAATTCTGTAAGCAGCTACCCACATGGTAAGGCACGTGCATAACTGAAGAATATTCACATTCATTTTATAGAGTCTGCCAAAACGAAAAAAACCACACACTGCACACAACATTTCAGCCATTCAGTTTTAAGTACTAAACCTTTACTCACACTGAACCATTAAGCCAAACATGCAATTGAAATTGTTTGGAAGGACTTGCTTGTCATCAAATAGCCAAATTTCATTCTTTTTTGATGGTCTAAATCATTAATTATTCAAAGATCAGTGGAAGATTTTGGCCTTTTGATGATTAACATGCATCTTCTATGTAGAAGTCTGAGGAAGTATTGGATGAAGTATTGAAGATTCTTGTGGCAGCAGACAGTAGTTGAAGCTGTTTTTCATGATAAAGAGCAATCGTAAGCTATTTAAAGAGATTAACACTGTAGTGTAACTCAATAGTTTCTTTCTTAAATTGATTTTAAAAGAAATAGCTAGATGGCAAGATAAAGTCACTATTCATGCACTTCAGTCCAAGTTTTGTCACGATGCGGGGGTGGCTGAGAGCCGGTTGGACCCAGATGCAGAGGCAGAGGACTCAGATCAGGGACTAGAGGTTTTAATGCACAAAACACAAACAAAAAGCGCTGCAGAGCAGGTTCACAGAACAAAAACAAAACTTACTTGTTGTGGCATGAAACATGGACGAGGCAAAAGACAGGAACATGGACTGGACAGGACATGAACACCATAACAGGGCTAATGGACCAGCACAGGAGGAAGGCAGAAACATGACTTAAATACAGACAGGGCAGACAAGACACAGGTGAACACGATCAGGGCAGATGGGGACCAAAGGAAGTAAAACTCAAGAAACTAGACAAGACAGGAGAACTTTCAAAGTAAAACAGGAAACAGAAACAAACAAGACAGAACAAGAACAAGGATGAAAAACAAGACAACAAACTCAAAACATGACAAGTTTACATAGGAAAAAAAAATATATACTCTCACTCACCCTGGTTCCAACATTTTTTGTTTCTGTGCCTAAAATATGTCTTTATGACGGATCTACAGTCTATTCTATGGATGGATATTTTTGAACTTCAACACATTGTTTTAAGTTTAAATCAAAGGTCAATAGAAGGCTAATTAGCAGAATTGATCCAGACTGACCCACTGGGTGGTATTTATCCAACTTGTTATCCAATCCATCCATCCATCCATTTTGAGGTTACAGGCCTGCTGGAGCCAACCCAGCTGATATTGGGTGAAGGCGGGATTCGCACCAAAAAGGTCACATGTCTGGCGATGGTATCTAGCAAACATGGCAATGACAAGAAAGCTGAAAACTCAAGTCCAGTTAGCCCAATGCAAGACTCCAGTGATTCTTACGCTGACTGCACAGTGACAGCTGTCTATCTCAAGAAAACACACAACTCAAATGGCAAATCTTTATTTAAGAAGCCATTAAGAAAAGAAGAGAGCTACCATATAAAAGACTAAACTGTGAAGTTTTGAGCATAAAAATAACAAACTACGAAAGTCTCAAACTTTAAACAACCAACCAAAAGCAAAGCTAAAAATGACCTGATGTTTTTAAATGTAATAAAATGCTAGAATTTAAACATTATTTAGAGTGAACAAAACAAAAAATGGCTGATTTAATCCAAATCTTTGCTTAAAAGAATGAAGGACAGGCTTTGGACAGGTTTTATAAGGCTCACAAAAGAAAAAGTATCAGACAAAATGACACAGTGAAGCTGCTATTATAGATCTATAAAATTGGAAATAGATCCTGTAATGCAGTACCGCATTAGAAAAAAAATCTGACCATCCTGTCCCCCGAGACAAAGACAACAACAATAGCGGAGATAGAGAATTCAATTTCAGACGACAGAGCCTCTGATAGACTCAGATGATCAGCTCTGTTCCATCTTTTCTTTTTTTCTTCCTGAGATGATACACAGGCACACACAGGCACGTCAGTCAATATTGGCACACATTGACCCTCCCAGGAAAAGTCATTTGGAGTGACATCTACTCGTAGTGTCCATTATACTCTTACTCCTCCCTCTCTGCCCCCGTCCCCCCTCTGTATTTTTAAATGCTCACACCTTTCCGGCCTCTGATCTTCTCTGTGATTGAACAACAGAGAGACGCAGACGAGGCCAGGCCAGGCCCTGCTCAGTGTCACCCAACTCATGCACCCCATACACACTCTTCAGTACACACACACACACTGCAGGGCCATCTCATCCAAACAAAACCTCTTCATCTGCAGTACAATGAAGGCTCTCCTGCAAGCCTATCATTTTCACTGAGTTGAACGGTGATGGAGGGAAAAAGGTGGAGAATGGATAGAAGACAGGAGAACACGCAGTGTCGAAAATTGGATCAGAGCCGAGTGTTGTCATTTGGAGTTTTATCAGTGGAGCCTGACGCCCAAAAGGTCTGACATAACGGCTGATGATTTTTTTTTTTAAATGTGCTGAGCAGGATTTTCATTTGCAATTTTCAATTTAGCCAGACAGAGACTGGCGGCAGACTTCTGATAACCGTCTCCAACCTGTCAGTGCTATCGCGCTTCCTGTCACAAACATCAAGCAGCTGTTGCAAAGGAATTATACTTTGCAACAGAACGACTGAAAGAAAGACAAGGACGGATATGGACAGTTGGTGGGGGGGAAAAAGACACTAATATAGAAAAAAATATAATAATGAAGAAGAGACAAAGAAACAAAGGTGCTGATGAAGGTCAAATCATCAAGGCGGGTGTTTCCAAAACTAAAACTGTCATTATAATCTCATCAGTATTCTATACTTATTCAAGCAAGAAACTAAAAAACCAAGCAGAAAGTATTTCTTAGATAAATGGAGTTATACCAGTGCAAATAAAATGCAAAAACAGTATATTTTAATTAAAAAAGAAATCACAAAAAGCAGA
Organism: Oryzias sinensis; assembly: GCA_037389245.1. Lineage (NCBI taxonomy): Eukaryota > Metazoa > Chordata > Actinopteri > Beloniformes > Adrianichthyidae > Oryzias > Oryzias sinensis. The sequence continues at coordinate 12,987,564 of CM074498.1, read as the reverse complement.
AATAAGGTACAGGCTTTAACACAAAATACAGAAAGGAACCAAGAATGAGTGGTTCAGTTAGTTGTGTTGTTTATTATATAGAACGTGCCTTCAAGTTAATTGACAGAATACTTAACTGTCAATACTTGTCTTCTATCTGATAATTCAGGAGACAAACTTTGCTGTGGAAATATGTCCTGTTGTGTAAAACATTACAGAGTTAAGGAATGCGTGACCTTAAGGTCAATGTAATAAACCTACTAAAGCACCTCTTTTTTTGAAAACCGTCTTCCTTAAAATATCATAGCACACACATGGTTGGTAGATTTCAAAGTTAAGGAGGAGACAGCACAAATGCAAAATAAATAACTTTGTAAATCAAAAACTAGTCACAATATGTATATTTCTACATACTAAAATGAAACAACCAACTAATTATTACAACCATCTGTCATCTGGGGGAAATCAAGCTCACATAAGGAAACAACCTTTTCCATTTCAGGCAGGGAAGCAGATCAGCGGGGAAAAAGTAGAAAAGAAAATCATCATGATGGCCTTGAGAATATGGATCCTCGCTCCCCAACACCTTTGTTTGTCAAGCACCGGTTTACCTAACAAACCTCCTACAGCCTTACACTCCAACCAGGTCCCTGAGATCTTGTGACCAGGGTCTGCTGGTCATTCCAAGAACTCGGCTGAAAACAAAAGGTGATAGAGCCTTCGCAGCAGTCGCTCCATCTCTCTGGAATTCCCTCCCCCTTAGCCTCAGATCTGTGGACTCAGTTTTTTCTTTTAAAAAGCAGCTTAAAACATATCTTTTTAAAATGGCGTTCTCTTAACCTTGTCTTATTTCTATATGTGTTTTGCATTGTGTGTTTCTTGCTTTTATGTTTACTGTAAAGCACTTTGTGATTCTATATCTTGAAAGGTGCTATACAAATAAAGCTTATTATTATTATTATTATTATTATTATTATTGTCCTAGAGTACCCCAAGAGAACATGCAAGTGTGTGTGTGTGTGTGGTTGTCGGTTAAGAGTTGCAGGGTGCTGGGCTGTGTGACAGAGTCTCTCTGCATTAATTGCTTAAATTGAAGCACTGCCACGTCTCTGTAAGAGACGCTTTGATATGATAATGGCAGCCTTCTCAGCACAGAAGAGGTCTGCTTTTTATGTGTGTGTGCGTGTGTGTTTGTCTGCGTATGATAATTTAGTGCTATGCACCTGCCAGCACACCACTGTCTCCTGTCACCATCAACACGGTGAGGAAAACTGTCAGGAGCAGACCAACAGGGTTGCAGGGATAAAGATCAGGTTTTGGTGGAAACTGAGCAACAGCATGGCAGGTACAGAGGTAAAAAAAAAGTGACCTCAAGGATATTGATGGGAAAACTTTACTAACATGAACTGAACCACCAGTGCGGTGTGCTTCTAGAATCTGTTTGTACCTTTAGGTACAGAGTTCTGTTGAAGGCCGCAACTAATACCATCTTTATGACTGCGAATCTCCCCGTGTTTTTCCATCAGCAAACAATTAATAATCAATCTATAGAAATCTTTAAGGAGCTGCTACGATAATGGAAGATCTTGGAGAGCAGGCCCGTCCCTGAGGAATCCACCAATCAACAGGACGCAGGCAGACACAAGATCCAAGCAAAGCCCCCGCTATCAAACAGCTCACACACACCAATACACTGCCCAGGATACGCATTGACATTTAAACTCTGTTTTCTTTTTCTTTTATTGTATTTTGTAAATTAGATGTCTTGCTTTGACAAATACTGGAAAAAAATCCCTATATATAGGCTTCAAACTTAAAACAAACTTATTTCAAAGAACTGGACTACTGAACTATTTTGTGACTTCCAGCTGAAAGATTTAAAGTAAAGGGTCGTTTACTAAAAAAATATTTAGATAGTCCTAATAAAAGAAGGCAGATGGAATATCAAGCAGAAAAAAGTGCAAAAGTTAACAAAAACACCAAATGACATCAACTTTGTGCATTTCCGTAAAGAAAAAAAAGAGTTTACTTTACAGTGTCAATTTTTTAGGAAAAAGTGTTCAGTCAGTGTTGAAAAGGACATTCTCCCGACTTGTCTATTCGCAAGAGGAGTAAAACGTGATGGTAAACACTGTGACAAATGAGCGTTTTGTGTCAAAGTTTCTCAGATCACTTCAGAGAACTCTGTTCACCAATTAACTAACAAAAATGTGTTTGCTATTCCAAATCTGTATTTCTTTTATCTAATCCTTTTTTCTGCTCCACTAAGAAACTATGAAGCTATTTCAAGTTGAATGGATTTAAATTTTTGCTAGAATTGCATTCTTTTCTTCTTAGCTTTAATTTTCTGTTTGTCCACTTTGAATGGCCATTCTCAGTCTGTTCCTATTCCCAGCAATTAGGTTCGGTCATCCACGTCTCCCAATAAAAATGACAGATTCTCTGATGATGTCATAGGTCAGAGGGGCTATGATTAAAGCAAAAAACATCCTTGGCTGCACCAAATATGCTTTCCTGTTGGTGTTGGTAGAGCTGGGGTAAAGGTTTACTGGAAGGGAAGTTGAATGTGCATGCATGAACTATATTCAGTGGCGTCTGGGACACCCAGTTGAGTCAGCCTTTACCCACAAACCTTTGCAGCTCCTGGAGAGAAAGGAAGCACTGTTCTACGGTCTGACGCATACACTTGTTCACACACAGACACACATGCAGACCTCCTGGTTACTTGCTAAGCCAGCTGACCTTTTCATCGACCACCCACAACTGACCTGTCCTTCACCATGTCTCACACACCAACACGTGTACAATGAATATTCAGCTTTACAAGATTGTAAAACTTCTTAGAAAGCATTTAAAAAAGCATTGAAAAATCTGTAAAACTGTGGTGCAAATGTTTTTTTCTATAAACTGCTATTTTACGACAGCCCTGAAGTGCAAATCAGATCAAACACATGACTCAGTGCAATAAAAAATAAATGTACAGATCACAAAGAACTGAAAAAGCAAAAAAATAGAATAAAAGAAAACTTAAAACTAAAACAAAATTCCAGAAACCAAAAAAGTAAAAAAAAAAAAAACATTTTGAAAAACAAAGGTAATTTCCAGAAATCAAAAGGAAATGATAAAAAAATAAACAAAATAAGAAACCAGAAAGGGTAGGCATTATGGGACATCACAAAATCGACAATGATTTGAGTTTGAGAGGAAAAGCAGAAGAGCGTTTTTTCTGAACTGTGGAAAGACTCGATTGTGCAATCACTTTTACACTTAGTGTGGCCACAAGCTTAAAGGAATATCATCTGTCAGGCAATATTGCCATAACAAATAATGTCTAGTTAAAAAGGTAAACATTCATGACTCATGTTTATTACACAATTACTGATATGAAGCCATTGAGATGGCTATTGCTGTATATTTTTGGCTATATAAATAAAGTTGAATGGAATTAAATTGAAGCGTCATCATCCAATCAGTGACACTCATTGGCGTTCCATAATACCTCCCTTTTCCAATTTCTTACTTTGTTTCATTTTTTTAATGTTTTATTTTAATCTCTGGAAATAACTTTTGTTATCCAGAACATTTCCTTTTTTTGTTTTTTTGTTCTGTTTTGTTTTTTTAGAAATTTCATTTTGGTTTCTGGAATTTTGTTTAGATATTTTTAAATGCAAGTTTGATATGTTTTTGCTTTGAGTGATTTATTAATGTGATTTGCACTTCAGGGCCGCCATAATAAGTTAAAAAATTAGTTCCTTCGTATAAGCAAGAGTTAAGTCAGACATAAATGGTCTTTAATGTCAAGTTAAACCCATCTTTTGTGGGACCAGAGTCCTTCAATGTGTGTCCAGTGGTTCCTCTAGTCTAGAATGACACCCAAAAAACCATGAAGTGTCACAAAACTGTCACAAAACTTCAGTGGACTGGAACATAAATGTAAAAACAACGAAAAAATATTTCTGAACTGAGGGACTGTATTTATTCTGAAACCAAAATATGACAATTTCAACAATCAGTCACAGCCAACTATTTGTTTAATATGACCAGCTAATCAACTTTAATTTTTTTTTATGAACTGTGAGTTTAAAATTGTGATTTCCCCTCATAAAACACATTTCTTAAGGTTAATTTAGGCTGTGGACCTTTCCTCTTCTGTGGAGTGGGAAATATGAGGAGAAGAAGGAAGGATTCATGTCAAAGTGCTTCTGAGTCATTCACAGTTTTGGAGCAGACGTTAAAGAAGGGAGAATCAGAAAACCTTTTCTACAAACAGTAGTCCAAACTGAAATGTCACACATTATTAATAGATGCTGGCTGGTGCCACAATGAGCAGCTTTTCTTGTTGGTGCTGTGTGTGTGCGAGTGTGTGTTCGTCTGGTTGCCAAAGGCCCCATTCCCACCCCTTGATGTGAAACAATGTGCCTTAGTCAGAGAAGACAGAGCTGCTTTAGAAACCAGAAGTCCCCCAAAAACACACAAGCGCACAAACACACAAACTGTGCCAGTACACACACCTAAAAACAGCAGAACTTCTTCTCTCTGTCACTCAATCCCAAATAAAGCTAAAGATGGACATTCTAATTCTAATTGTTTCTACAATGGAGGCAGCCTTGTGGAAAGATTTTAACTGCAACACCCATCTTACTAAGCAGGACACAATCCCATGAATAACAAGTTCCCCACTCTCCCAGAGGTCACAGCCATGCTTTACTCCCCACAGCTTTCCCAACCAAGCCTCTCATTAGCAAAATGTTTATTTCACTTGGGAAGGTGGGATGGATGAGAAACAGCAAGGGAAAACGAGGAAATTCTTTTGAGTGACTTTTGAATAAAGATGTTTTGGAAAAGTAACTTTGCAAACTTTGTTTTTCTTTTTTTTATTTGAAAATAATAAATTAAAAGCAAAACAGGTAAGACATCTTATTTATGAGGAACACAGTTTGTTCAGTCGTATTCATCAAAACCTTTGCTCAAAGAAAGCGACAGTCAGCACTTTAGTGTGTTCACAAATGTGGGGCATGGTGGCAAAAGAAATGTTTCCCTGTCAAAGGATGGGAAAATTACAAATGCAAACAATAACCTCTTGAAAAGCTTGCACTGAAGTTCTGAATGTTTGCGTTAGCGACTTAGAAATAAAACATTTAATAAAGGTCCTTTTTGGTAGTGTCCCGTAATTGTGTCTTGGCGAATGTGCATGTGTTTATGAAAGTTTACGAAAGATTCAGACAAAAGCAGGTCAAATGTTGTGTTCATCTTATGACAACAGTGTTTTTTTTCTTCTTTCTGCTTTTGTGAATGTGAAGCTATTCACGACGAGGTCTTTGGAAAAAAATGGCAAACTCTACATTCAGATGCAGATTAGTCGCTGCCACATCGAGATTTTGCTTCCCTCCAGAGATTATTTATGCTCCATTTTCAGTCATAAAAATGACAAAAACTTGCATTTTAACATCTCAATTTCTAAGACCTGTTATGTGATGATTTTACTACAGGAACAGTTAAATATGTTTTAAAAAGAAATGTGTTCTAAAACAGGAGTTTACAAAATAATTGGGTAAATAATAAAAAAATCATGTTAAGTTACTTTTCTCTGGACAGGTTAAATAGTGAGTTTTAGTCTGAAAAGACGAACTGTCTTCTGTTTAGAAAATTGTTTACCATCTAGCTTGAAATTGCAATATCTGCTGCACTCTATTAATTGACCTTTGGGTGCAGAATGTTGGGCTGTGAAAGAAAGTAAATGCCAAATCAAGGTTGAAATTGAGTAAACATAGTCTAATACTGATTAAAACCATTTACTGTCATGCATGCAGTGTTTTCCAATCGTACTAAGACATTCTTTGTGGTTCTTTGCCCTCCCTTTTTTAAAGGTACCATGAACCTTTTATAAAAGACAGACATTCCTAATTTTTTAAATAAGAAACCACCTTTTAGGAGCACAAATAAGGTCAGTTTTATGAAATTGTGCATAAAATCTGCTTCTCCTTAACCTTATGAGTTCACAGTGATGAAGGCTCTCATTAGACAGCTTATATGGCTGTGACGATTAATCGACTTGACTGATAAATTGATTAACTCTGTAATAAATTATATTTATATTCCCACCAGATCTGACCAGATTGATCTGTCTGAGGCAAGTTGTTAATCAAGTTTACCTTGATAAAACATTTTCAGAATGAAATTGATTATAATAAATATAGGAAAATACCATTTGGCTTGAGGGTCGATAGGCTTATTTTTTCATAACATAAAAAATGACCAAGTGCCATCACAGCAGACAACACGCATATGATTACAGCAAAAACTGATTAGTCCATCATTCCAGTTGTGTGGAAGCACTTTGAATTTTGTAAAGACATGTGACCACACGGTGTGGAAGAATGTTTTAATACTGTTCTGTTTGTAGTATTTGATGTGGGAAAACAAGAATGGACTAAACTTTAGGAAACTAAAATGTGAATTGCCATTAATTCTTGTTTACTTGTTTGTTTGTACACATATTTAATGTACACTTGATTATCTTGTAAGAAATGCAAGAAATCTGGAAATCTTCCCCTGCACTGTTTAGTATCCATGGTATTTTTACACTGGTTGAATTTTGGCCAAAGATGTCCTGGATCAATTTTAGGTCAGTTCAAAATGAACCAATATCGACTATGAATCGTATTGTTAACCACAAATCCTGGTATGAATCGACTCGTTAAAATTAATCTCCTAACACCTTATTATTTCACTGAATTCCTCTTAGAGTTTAATTGATGACAAAGTGTGTTAAGAAGCAGCTCATTTCGGTTTTTAATCAAATGATTCCATTTGGTGATGAAGGAAGAATGTGGCTAGAAAAAAACCCAGCATTTTGTTAATTAGAAGACATCAGAATGTCTTTAAATATTCCATAGAATCTCACGTAGGTTAATACAGTTTTTCCATGTTTACTTCATCAAACATCATTGTATTTATTCCAAACAACCACCTAATTTGCTTTTTTCATTAAAGGTGGGAGGACACAGAATGAGGAAGAGCAAAAAACTGCAGGCGGGGAGCACCTTTAATCCTCCAGAACATTGGACTGAATCTGTTTTGTTTAAACCGTTTGTCAGGTAAAAAGTAATTATGGCTTTTGGAAATTGGAATACACCTAAATCCTGTAGTACTTAGAAAAAAAGTGTCTTGTATTTAGCAATAAAGAAACACTGTTTGTTGAAAGGCTGAACTCTTGGTGCTACAATCTTTCAAAGACAAAGCAACAGACTGAAGATGTACAAGGAGATTGCTTTATCTTTAGTGGCCACATGAGCACACACACGGGGACACACCAACAACCCATCCTCTGCAGTGGCTCCTTCTTCCCCTGAATGAATGGAAGCCTCAGTTCCCTTTGGCTCCCGGCCCTCTTCATGCCCCGCTGCTGACTGGCAGATTGGAAGAAACAAATTGCTGCGTCCTCAGAATGATAATGAGCAAAGCACTGAAAGTTGTTTTGTTTCAGGAAGCCTGTGAAGCCAAACCTTTGGCTCACCTGGCTGATTTTTGATGCTCTGATGCTAAAGAGCAAATTATTTGATGTTATGCAGTGCTTCCATTTACAAAATTGCAAAGGATTTTGCTGTTATTTCTTAAAGTATCTATCTAAAAATGGTGATGGGATGCAGGGCAGAATGTCCAGGATTGGTTTGGGCCTTAAAAATAAAAGCCTCCTTTGACGTCTTTGAGAAATCTCCATCTCCACCCATATTGTATCTGAGGTGTGATAGCAAAGAACTTGGTGGCATTTTAATAATCAAGTCTCTCGAGTGAAGAGTTCCCTCCCCTCACGCGCTGCCGCCTCTGGTACTGCTCCAGAGTCTCTATCAACAAGTCAATAGAGGCTGTAGCCTGCCAAGACATTAGCTAGGAAGCCATGGAGGTGTGCAGGGCTTATTATAAGCCTCTTAGTGATTCTGCAGGAGGTGAAGAAATGGTCTCTGTTAGGGGAATCAATCCTTGGGTAATTACCTAGCCACACTCCAGGCTGCTGAAGAGGACTAGAACTGGGCTGAGACTGTGAAGACTACTGAGCTCCAGCTCAATAAGAGCCTCTAAGGAGAGTCCATTGTCTCAGACTTAAGAGAGGGGAGACGGTTGATAATGATAATGATGATGACGATGATGATGATAAATACACAGCCAGTAATCAAGTGGTGTTTGATGGACACAAGTGCACAGCGAGGCTCATCAGGCGTTAGCTGCACACAGACAAACGATCTATAATCCATCCATCCTCTAGACTTGATTCTCCTCTTATGGGTCTTTACCTGCACACAATTTCAGAGAGGAAAAGCATGGAAATAAAACAAGAAAAAAACATTCATCCTGTTTTTGATCCTCCTCCATAAATTCAGTCTGATTGTGTTTCCTGTTCGCTGAAATCCCAACTTTAGATCAAAAATAAGATTCCCTTTTCTTTTTTGGCCAAGGTAAACATCATGTCAAACTGGGGAAAAACAGAATGACCTTTATATCAGACATTCATCTCAGATTTTTTGTTTTGTTGTCATCTGAAACAGAAGAGATTTTCTTAAAGATTATTGATTAACAGTGCATTGCTTCTTTTTCAAACTAGTCAGAATAATATGTATCCTTCTGGTCTAGAAGACAGACCCATTGAGACCTCACTTGCTAACCAGAGCTTCCAATTAAACTGTTTTTATGTAGACCCTTACAAAAAACATCTCGTAATCTGCAACCACCCCATTCTAATGTTTAATATTCAATTAAAAACCTAGAAATATATTTTTTGAAAAAACACATTTGATTAGTTGTTCTTAAAGACCCACTCCAATCAACATGGTGTTTTTAGTGTTTTTAACATCTTTTCTGACTCTCTCTTCTTTACTGTGGTATATTTCACATGATGCAGGACATATAACTCATAATTAAAAGATCACTGGGGACGCTTTTAAAATAGATCAAAACATGATCAGAATGGCACTTAAAGGTGAAAGTTATGAAGTAGATATAACCAGCTGTCACTATTGGCCAGTCTCCGCTCTTTAAACATCACCAGTTTTACCTCAAACATCCATCAAAAAAATTCTAAAAATGACTTTGGAGCATAAATATAGTCAGGTGAACAGCTAAGGACATAAAAAGAAGCTTATGCTCTCTAAAGGAGAAAATTGTTGTCATACAGACTTGTTAGCAGATATATAGAAAGTAAATAAGTCAAGCAGTTAGAAAAAAGGAAAGGAAGACAAACACGGCTGAAGCCTTGCTACTTTGACACCTGAGAAACTATGTGCAACAACATACAGAGAGAGGGAGTGTAAAAAAGTTAAAAGTGAAAGTAGATAAAGTAAAAGTGCTCTTTCATATAAAATCAAGAGTTTAGGGGGCAGAGTTCAGCTATAAGTGGCGTTACTACAACATGGTACAGGGGGAAAAAAAATTAATTTCACATTCTTTAATTTTCAGAATAAAATGGCCAGCTATTTTAGGTCGAATAATTGTTTAAACCAATGATTTTATCATTAATCCAACAGCAGCCCCGAGAGCTAGGGGTCACACTGGAGGTTGATTAGGTACGAGGCTACACAAAGAGCCCTCCAGTCGATGCCATTGAAAAGGAGAAAGTCATTTAGATTGTGAATTGGTCCCGAGGCTGCGCGGCTCGCTCCATTACAGGCCATTTTCAATTTTAGCCTCACAATAAACATCAAGCCGGGCCAAGGAAATTACAGCATCTCGGAGATGTAGCCGAACAGATAGGTGGGGTACAGACAAGATGACACAGCTGGAGAAGGGGGGTGGGAGGGTATCATCCTATGTGGAAAACTGCAAAAAGGAGAACAAAATTCCAACCTCTCTGACTTTGGAGTGTTACAAGATTAGGACTTTAACGCATTTTAATGAGATTCCAAAAAGTAAAAGTTGGGAAATAAGAAGAACAGAGTGGGTGGACAAAAAGCACAGATATTTTTTCTTGTGCTTACTTTCACTTGATCATTTTAAATAAAACTAAACCTTATACATATGTGAAAAGGGACATCCAATAGATCTTCATGTTTATTTATTTAAATCATGCCTAAAAATGTACATGTTTCAAATATGGGCCTGTAATAAAAAAAATATTTATTAGTATTTAAATGACTAGCAATACACGAAGTGAAACCTGCAATGCAATTGTATTAAAGCAGAACTTTGTGCAAACACTTAAAGCTATTATTTTCTGTATGAGATGTCTTCGACCTCTCGCATAAGAAAATGCATGTAATTTGTACAGTTCAGGAAAACTAAACAAGAATTTGCAGCTCATGTATGCAGCTGAGGTACAAGTGGAATACAAAATAATCACAAACAAAAACAGCAACTAATGAATACAAAAATAAACATAAGGAAATACTAAATGAATTTCTCACCCTTTTGTTTCCTGCCATTTTCCTTTATTCATACATATCTCTGACTTCAATTACACTGAGACTTGCCAATGGTTTGAATATTCTTTGCTTGTAAATATTCTATCAGTGAAGTGTCGAAAATATCAGTTTAAAATTAGTTTCGTCTTTTTTCAAATTTATCAGAGACCAGCAGCAAAGAAAAAAAATACGTCTTTCAGATCATTCTTTCTTGGCAGAGCAAAAATGCACAAATAAGTTTTATCCAAATGAAAATATATATTTATATATATATTTTCTGAAACTTCTGCATTCTCAGAAGAAAGGGCAGTTGCCCTTGTATTTGAATCAAAGCGGCACCTGGCTAATTTGATTTAAGTTCAAGTTCAGTTCAGTTTTTTTGTAAAGCGCAAATTCAAAAGCAAGGTTATCTCAAGGTACTACACAAACTTAAAAAAAATACATCAAAAGAAGCAAAAGCTCAAATCTTTTATACAATCCAATTTGGTCCTTATTCTTTAAATGTTATTTTTAACATTACACAGCTAATTCCCCACTGTCACATATTCGTAGTCAAACTGTAATAACTCTAAGAGTTATTCCGACAACAGCAAGTGGAAGGCCCCACCCCCATTTTTCAAGTGTTGGTGTTAATGTTCTGAGTTAAAATGTGCAGCGTAGAAATGACTCTGTGGGAGTTATTCAACACTTTTTAGTATTAAAGTTGTCCAGATAGCGTCAATTATTAACACCCAAAAGAGTTATGTTAACTCTGAAAATTCAACACTATGTTCAGTGTCACTGCATAGATGAGGGCCGTATGTTATCTGGCACAGAGTTAAAATCAACTCTTTAAGTGTTGCATTAACACTTTTGTTTTTACAATAGTCGTCATGTCACAAAACAGGCAGACAGCTGGTTCCAATTGCAGCAGGTTTATCAGTCTGCCAAAAGTCCACAAAGCTAAATCAGGGTCAGGCAGGCAGGGGCCAATAACAATCATGCATCAGATAGGAAACCAGAGTAGTCAGGAACCTGGCGAGATGAGGTGCAAGCTGCAGGCAAACAGAGTCAGAGACAAAACAGGATCAGGAAATCAGAAGATCAGGTCTGGATGTGACGCTTGGTAATGCAGGCAGAGTGGTACAAAAAATACTTCGCTCTGAGTGAGGCTCAGTACAGTGCTTAAGCATACTGTGAGTGATTACAAATGAAAGTGTGGCATCCAGAAACTGTGTGCTGGGGTTTCTGGGAGATGTAGTGTGTTTTGAACTCTGGAGATTGTTCTCGCCAAGGACTAGAAGGGGAGGCAGAGCTCTGACTTTCGACACGACCCTAGATAAAAACTTTTCTTATTACATAATAGAAAGGGTTATAGAAACAAGTCACATATGATTCTGCATTTTGGTAGATAATTTGCCACAGAACAGAGAAAAAATGGAATGTCTTTAATCTATTTTCCTAATAAACACTCTCACAATGAAACTAATTCCATGTTGTGGTCCTCTACTTGGAAATACCATAATTTATCTGTCATAATAAGCTTGAAACTGTGTGAGACAAAACATTTATTAACACTGCATCTACAGCTCAAATGTAAATCTGCAGACAAATGACAGCAAATACACTGGATTGAATATCTTTTAGTTTTTAGACATGAAAACACAATTTCAACTATTAATGTAGTTTTCACAACAACTTTAATTAAATGACTTACATTTGTGTCCTTGCCTTGAATTGCTTGAAGTCTTTTCCTTATTCATTTATTTTTTTTACAGAGGACTTGTTTACCTATAATTAACATAAACTCCTGTGACAGTGAAATAAATAGGGCATTTTATCAGGCATAACAGTATCAATGGGAAGAAAAAGCTTTTTTATATCTTCCTTACTTAAAATCAGCTTTTTATAAAACACAGAAGGATCAGATCTGTTGCCATTAATGTTAAATATGATTTCAAATACAAACTCTGTCAATCGCAGGAGGCTGAGGTCTTATTAGATCACAAGAAGGAGTTCAGCAAACTGACAAACCTAAAACATTTCAACGTAAAAAAGGTAGGTTGTTGATAATCTGTGCTAATATCTTTAGACAGGGGAAGTGATTGAAAGTTCAAAACATTTTTTCCTTTCTGTTCTTTTTTAAGTCATTTAACAAGTACGCGTGGATAAATGTTGAATGTTGCAGGACCTTGATGCAAGAACCAGACAAAACATTTCCAAGTGCAGAATTAACCTTCATCTGCACTGACCACTTGAGAAGGTTGATTCCCAGCTTTATGGTTGAAAGGAAAAACATCGCTGGCTGTCCAGGAGACCGTAACCACAACCGAGAACCCCTTTGCAATTACTTCTTGAACAAGAAAGAAAACAGAGTAATCGGCAATCGATAGTTTCAGCCAAAGCCTGCTTATTTGTTACATATAAGCTGTTTGTCAGAGTAATATTCTGGATCCGTTTTTACCACCATGACAATGGAGTGATTAAGCTGCTGGCAAGAAAGTGAATGCAAACAGCAGACATCTGCTTCCATGGCACTGGTTTCCACAGAAGCTCCAAGACCAGGTTGAAGACAATCAAGCATTTTGTCTCAAAGCAATTATCCACATCACCTAAGTCCCCTGATGAAGAATGGGCGTTGAGACGGTTTCTGGTTGAAAACTATTCTTAGAGATGTGCAGTGGCGGTTCTACATGGAATTACTCCCTGAGCGAGACCCTTCCTAGCCCCCATCACCATCCAACTGATTTTTATAATATTTTATAAAGTAGACCCCCCCACACACACACACCTTTCCTCCCCCATTCATCCACTTAATCTGAGAGAGACCCGCTGTTGAAAAGCTGCTTGCGCTCCTGTCGGCTGAGCGGCACAGCTGCGGGGTGCGCTAATTCACTGGTTTCAGCCCGTTCCAAACACTGTGATATAAGCGCAGACTTTTTTCTCCAAGCGCTGAGCCAGCGCCCCCGGGCAGCTGCCCATACTTACGTACATACCTACAGTAAAATCGCTACTGTGGATGTGTTGGCGTGCCCCTAATGGAAAGAATTGAAAATGAACCGTTTCTCACCTGAAAACTCAAGCGCAAGTTTTACTGAACTCCTTTAGGCTTACCATGTTGTTGTTTAGATGTAAAGAGGTCTGTGTGTTACAGAGATTTTTCTGCAAATATTAGCCTGTTATCTTCTCAAAAAGAAAAAAGCAGCATTGGTGACTAAAAGCATATCTTGAGAAACTGAATTGTGAAGTGTTCTTCGACACAAATATAAAAACTGTCTTTAGCTTGTCACAAGATTACAGACTGCCTCCTGTGCTTAATACCAGAGAGCATGACAATAGTAGATTTTGGACACACACTCTGTGCAAACATTCTGAATACTCTATGTATTCTTTTAGAGATAGATATTGTGTTATCCAGCAATATATTGTCAATTTTATGTCAAGAGCTAATATATCTAAATTTGCCTGAGATTGGGGCATTACACTATTAGTCAATTCAGAACTGGGGTTTTCATTTTGACTCTGCGGTGCTAAGATAAAGTATTTAAAAAAATAACCTGCTTTTTAAATATGCAGTTTTGTTCTTTGTCTTGCAGTGGCAGCAAAAGATGCAGGAGAATTTGTTTTGCACAATGTAGAAAGAGATGTTTGCAGTGAAATATTTAATGCAATACAAACTTGTATATTTATTGTAAACTAATATTTTTCAGTCTTTAAACAGTTCTTCAGTACTCAAACTGTTCCCTTTTAGTTTTTGTTTTAATTTGTCTCAAATTAACATTTTCAATCTTCACATAGTAGGGTCAGAATTGGTTTGTTGACTTTATTACAGTCATTTTACAGTTCAAGGGCTCCTGCTTAGTATTTCAGCTGTAGCCTTTATATGGATTATGCATGTCATTTCCGTGCCTGTAAGCTTTATCTAGTTTTCTCCAGTTTTCCAACTTTAGAAACATCTTGACAATTCAATTACGGAAATTCTCAACTCAGTGTCAGAATACTGTAAACCCTTATTATTATTGTCTTAGAAATTTTTCTAGCTTTCTACCCATTTTTTGCAATTCAAAAATCATTTGCTCAGTGCAGGCAAAACAGGGATTTTAAGGACCAACAAGCTGCCGTCATGTTAAACACTGAAAAGGTGAGTTTGTACTTTTCTAATTGTTCTTTCAGCATCTGATAAAAATGTAATGAACTCTAATATAAATGTTATTTAACCTGTTTTGTCATAAACAGTTCAAGTAACAAAAAGCACTGAAAAGTAAAAGCAGATGGTTTGTTGTTGGTTTTTCAAATTATCTTTTTGTTAGATATTCTTTTACATCTCAAAAATAATCTAAGGTTTCTAAACTCATTCCTCATATTTTAATTTGTGTAAAAATAAAGCTATGCAGGCCAATAGCAGCCAAACAAAAGCCAAGGCCATAAAAGAAAGAAAAAGACATTTCTCTGGTGGTATTAAGACCATTAAACACCAGTCTTTTCTCCATTTGTGGCAGAAAATCAATAGTCGCGGCCTGTGAGACAGCCCGAGGGTAATTTTACCCTGCATTTTCTCTGGAGGCTAATCCTGGAGCCAAGAGTTAAACCATAGAGGCCAAGATGAAGAAGAGGACCACAGAAGAAAAGGAAAAGAGATCTCCTTCCCTAAATAAATATTATCAGCATGAAAACAAAGTGACTACCTGAACAAAGTCTATTTTACAGAGCCACTTCAATGGACTTCACCCCATTTTTCTATTCCCCTTTCTTCTCCTTTCCTCTTTCGTTGGTGCAAATAAGTGCATGTCTACAAATTGACATGCATATGTTTAATATGTGATCAAGTTTGTGCCAATTTATGTATTTTATCACAATTATGTTACTTTTATGGTTGCAGGGTACCTGGGGCATCTCTCAGACAGATTAGCTGCACAGCAGCAATAATTACATCAAGCATGGAAGGCAATGGAATTGCATATACAACAAGTATTTTCTATACTTTCAAATACTTCGAAAAATCTTGAAAAAAGGCAACGACGGAACTGCTGGATTGCGCCGTGTTCGTTCATCTATATGACTGGAGGTGCATGAGGGTGTGATTGCTTGTACACAAAGGCAGAGGCAGACACAAAGGGAGGGGAGTGGTGCTGTTTCAATCATTAAGGAAATGAAGTGAGGGGTGAAATCTACTGAGGGAGATACATTTCTAAAGAGTCATGGTACATGCTTGCTCTATCACAGCAAGACACACATGGACAAACAAAGTATCTCTTTTTCCTACAGGTCCACTCTGCACCATTGCAAGAAAAAAAAAACACTACCGGAAAAGTAATTTATTAAATGATTGCATATAAGCTCACAACAAATATTAAGGAGTTTGCATGAAGTATATATTAAATGAATACATGAACATTTTTTGCATCTCATCCAGTCAGACAAAGTTTGGTGAACTCTCTTGATCTACTAATGCCTTCAAACAAAAAGGACCAAATGAAAACCTAACTAAGGCTACATTCACATCTTCCTCCTCAATGCGCCTCCAAGCACCCACTTCCAATGAAACGTCTAGCATGTAAGTTCGAGTTTTGGGGTTCTGTATTCAACCCTCTTAAACTCAAATTTAGCTACACAAGTTTCTACAGCCATTTTCAGACTCAATGTGTAAAAGGCGTGGCCATTCAACGCGCGTTGGAAGTTGGAATTGCTGTGGGTTTGGTAGTGAAATATGCATGCTGGCCCTTTTAATTGACAGAAGTGCCAACCAATTTGAAAATTGATAATAGCGATTTGTGCCCTTACGGAATTCTACGACACCAAGTCTTTCATATATCGAATTAGAAAGTACATAGCTGTGAAAGAAAAAGCCTGGAGCAAGATTTGTAACATTTTCACCGCTTCAATTTTTCACAACAAGCCTTTTCCAACTGTAGGTGGCAGACATGTACGATTAAACACCAGAAAATGAAGAAGAAGAAGCCCCTCCCTGCTTGTCCAGTGTAAACACCATGGGCTAAACGTGCATTCAAGAACGCATGTTTAGAACGTTCTTGAACTTATGTCAAATTCCCGCTGTGTTTGTAGCTAGATCCTTTGTGACAACTGGCACATTGCTCCATTGTCAGAAAAAACCAAAGCAACGTGAATGCCTCTTGCTGTAGAACGATGCTAAGAGGATTTAGTTGTTGTCCTAGTAGAATGAGTGCTCTAATATATAAACACACTTGAGATTCTACTGTTCTCAATATCATGGGTTAAAAGAAGTAGCTAAATTGTTTGTTCCGCAACCTCCAATACAAGTTATTCACACAAACCTAAAAGATGGGCCTCAGCTGCCTAAGAGATATACTCACTCTTAATGGGAAGATGATACCGAGGGGCTTGAAAAGGAGGGGCAACTAGTGGGGTAAATGAAAATAGAAAAATTGACACAAAAAAGGGGGAGGGTAAAGGAGAAAATGAATTAAAATGAAGAGAGGATAGATAGAATGAGAGAGAGAAAGAGGGTAGAAGGGTCTTCCACATCACTGCCTTCAATTTAACACAGGTGGTAAAGTTTGCAGATAACACTGATAGTTTTACCACGGCTTCGCATGAGGAATGATACACAACAGACACAGACACACACCATCTCACACATAGATTTTCACCTCTTTCAGTATAAAACTGGGGGGTCGAAGCATAGATGGAGTAAGAAATGCTGGAATCGGAGGACAAAATAGAGAAAAGAAAAGGAAGAATAAGCTGCTGAAGGGAAAAACTATCAGGCCCTTATATCTGAGACGATGTGTGTGTGCTTGTCAATTACAAAAGAGCTGGGACAGTACATTAACCCCTCGGGCCTGTAGGTCATCTCAATACCACAGATCAAGACCTGCAAGTAATTGATAAAGCAGACTATCAGAGAGGGTACATCTAAACTATACTGTAAACTCATTGACAAATTTACTTCTTTTCTTTTAACTACAACATGTTAAGAAGCAAAGAAAACCCCCGTACAAACAACCAACAACATATGTGATGATCAGAATTATTGTAGTGACCAATAAGTCATTTGCCTAGGACTATGAAATCTATATTATGTCATAATTTTTTAAAATCCAAACAGTTTATGGCTTTAATTCCAAGTAGGGATGCCAACAACATTTACTGATTTGTCAAGATAGACTTGCAATTTGAATGTCAGGCTTCCTAAAGCTTGTAGTTCAAAGGTTGGCTGATGCTGTTAAAATACATTCTTTTTTTGTTTTGTTTTTTGTTAAAAGACATTCAACTATTTTGAATTTGGCATGGTTTGCAAGTATAAAAACCAACATGTAGACATATAAATTTTACAGTGTGTTGTGCCACACTTCCAAAATATCTCTGGAGACATCTCAATAGTTTAGTAGAAAAACAGTTACTGCCAGATGAAGAAAAGCTTCTTCCCAGTCACTGTAAATACAGTAAACATAATTAAAAATTGCACTTACTTTAAAACATATTTGAAATTAGCTTCACATTTTTATAAAAGACAAGATCATTTTTTTAAGACTACATCTCAGAATAATTCTGAATGAACATTTGTCTCCGTCCACATCACCACGATGGGTAGGGGCATCAAGGATCACTGTTGGGGTCATTGTGTAACTCCTGAGTGGTTTTCATTTTTTGACATGTGACAACAGGACATGAAAAGCAGCTGTTGCCATGGAATGTTGGATTTGCTCCACAACAATGTCTTTGTTACATCCTAATAAATGCCACAACACAACATCTGCTGGTTTGTATGTTTGAATTCTCAAAAGAAGATCGATATTATCCACCACAGCTTTCAATACATTATCAACATTGGGTGATTACATTTTAGCTAGTTCTTAAAGCTGTGTCTGGACCACATAGGGGAGTGTCATCACAACCAGCCTTCAACTTCTTATGCCTTAGTCACATGTACAGATACAACATTTGACACGTACAGATGCTTTGGGTTTTTGGGTTGGTCCTTAGAGGCTCATAGAAAAGAGGGGCTACATCGTAAGGGGAGTACAGTTGTGTCTTGTAGTTCCCTTGAGGCTCATGTGACCACCTCAGGGGATGTCATGAAAATAAAAGGTACAATTGTCGTGCAGGTGATAAGTGTATCATGAAATATTTTTAAGGATGATATAAGTTGCACCCAGTTATTAGTTATTAGAACTGATGCTGCAGGATGCAAACACAAACTATGCTCTGATGGTCTATCTCACTTGTTTCTAACAGACAGGCTGCATGCAAGGAACACACATGAACTTATCACATGAACAGCACTACGGGGCTTCCTGCAGAGTGCACAGAGTTCAAGGGATTTTTAAAAATGAAAAATCTGTATGAGGTGCCTGTGTCTCACCTATCTCCCCCTTACTTACCATTATATGTTTTATAAGTGTTCGCTACGACCTGTCACCTGCAGCATGCCCATAGAGATAATGTGAATGAATATTTTGACCCTACGGCTCACAGAGATTTTGATATTTCATGCGGACTACCTGCCAGCCCCATACTGGTGTTCTCATTTTTTGCCCACAGAAAACCTGTGTCTACCCATAAAAGCAGTTGTGACTAAAGCATTAGCAGATGCCTAAAACTTTTGTAAAAGTGTTTCTTTCCTACCATACATTGTGTGCACAGAGAGGACTCCTTAGGTCATCAAATACATACGTTGTGTTTTAGGTAAGGCCATTCTCCCATCCAACAATGAATGTTCTCTCTAATGATAAAGACAAATAATACAGCTGTCACAATGTCCCAATTTCTTCATGACTGAAACATTTTTCATTAAGGTGTGATCAAAGCAGCTAAATGACAAGAAGAGTAGCACAAATGAGGAGCAGTACAAACCTTAATAAATGGTGGGGAAAAACCAAGAAAAACTACTCTAGTGGTTGCATTCAGTTTATTCACATTCACTGCTCATATTCTATTGTGTGTCTTTGAGCTACAAAAGCATGGTGAGTGTGCGTGAGTGCAATTGAGTGTGAATGGAGGTAATGGGCAGTGCAGCTGGCCTGTGCTCAGCCTAAATGCTGCCTGATTGTTTAGCTCATCCTGGGTTTGATGATGGAGATGTTGTTGTTCTAACAAATATACAGCGCAGCAAGTGCACATCTGTGGGGCGCTAACAGGTGTGGAAGAGACAAGAGGAGAGATGCTGCGAGAAGCACAAACAGACAGAGGAAGTGAGCTCTGGAAACCATCCCAGCATCAAGCAGAAGCCAAATGAAAAAGAAAATCAAAGCCTTTTTTTCTGTCCACTTGAAGATGATAGCAGTTTTTAAAGTACCTGCCTAAGACAGTTGGCTTAAGTGTGTATCAACTGTTTTTACTCCTTTCTTCTCCTGAAAGAACATTACTCTCGAGACTGTTAATGTCATAACAGGCAAATTATACTCCGGGTCTCTGTCAAAACCAAAAAGTTGATTAGAAAAGAGTCACAGCCCCTCAGTGTACAGTTGAATTAAAAGTTAACTAAGTATGATCAGCACTGATCTATAATGATGAAAAAGGTGAACTATGCAAAAAAAAAAAAAACATAGTCAGTAAATAATCGATAATCACAATCCCTCCAAATCTCTTTTTTTACAATTTAAGAATTAACACAAAAAAGAGGCTGCACTGTGGAGCAGTGGTTAGCGCTCTTAACTCACAGCAAGAAGGTCCCCAGTTCAAGTCCCAGCTGGGGGACCTGAACCAGAACATCAATGGGGGACCTCTCTGTGTGGAGTTTGCATGTTCTCCCCATGCATACACGGGTTCTCTCCGGCTTCCTCCCAGCATCCAAAAACATGCTCCATAGGTCAATTGGCAACTCTAAATTGTCTGTGAGTGTGAATGGGTGTGTGATATTTGGCCTTGCGACAGACTGGCGACCTGTCCAGGGTGTCCCCTGCCTTTGCCCGTAAGTGGCCAGGATAGGCTCTGGCAGCCTCGTAACCCCGTGAGGGACAAAACGGAAGAAAATGAACACAAAAAAGTGGGTTAATGGCATTCTGTGTATTTTGTTATTTTGCTTTTACTTACAGTACTTCAAGCCGGTAAAGGATTCCATTGTTTCTGTGTGTTGATACTGTTCTATCAAGTATTTTATAAATGTAGTTAGATTTGAATTCAGATAACATTCCTGGGAACCACATGAACATTTATACTACACTATTTCAGCAAAAAAATCCTGGCTACATGAAAGTTACTTGGAGTTCACCCTAATGTTGGAAGAGATGTGCATTAGTGTAATAACATTTGCATACCCTAAATGTGAGATCCTGTTTTTGTTTATTTGCAGTCAGTCTCAGTTCATTCTACAATGTTGCCACCATCTAGCGAAAGCACTCTCAGGTGTTTTGAATTTTTAAGACACCAAGATGATCATAATCAATCCATAATCTGGATAGATCACATACTCCATGAAAATAGCTGCATGTAAAATTAGGGATTGTACCGTTTGAAGTACAAATTCCAAGTGAGATCATTCCATAATTTGGCAATCGCCACTGTCGAATCAGACAATTACATTACAGCCAACAATTGTTAACGTTCCTGTTCACTGAAAACTGCAAGAAGGTTCACACATCCCATAATTCTTCACAGGCTTAAGAGATAGAAAAAATAAAAGCAACACCAATGAGTGAGACTTTTCTTAATTCAGTTTGCCCTTCATGCTGTCTGAAAAAGAAGAGTTCTTCACAATGAGCAGGACCACAATTTGGACACTTCTAGGTTCAAAATCTGTATAATTCTTCATTATAAATCACTTTAACAAAACAAGACCTGGAAATACATGATGTTGTTCAACACGCTTGTGTTATACTTGGTGACCACACAGCAGTCTTCCATAAATGAAAGTCACATTTTGTGTCACCCACAAACTCCTCAAATCTTCGTTCTTTTCCACTATGCATCCATCCTTCCATACGTCCCCCAGCAGGCCTCAGAGAAGATTACGTCTGCAACTCTGAGCTGCCCCATAGAGGATGCCTGGACTACATGAGTTGAAAAACAGACATTTTAATTTCTTCCTCTTTATCAAAGCAACACAGACTTCTTTCAGACCACTTCTCCTCTGTCCACTTGCATTTCCAAGCTACCCAAATCTGCGCCTCTCACGTCCCAAAATCTTCACTACCCAAATGTCCCTAATGACCTTCCCTCCCTGAAATCTGGCTGAAGCTCCAATCTTGGCTTGATGGGTTGTGTGGAATTAAAAACCAAGCAATTACAGAGTAAAAAAAATAAATATAAAAAAAAGAGATCTTCTGTCTTGTATGAGTGGTGTGCTGAGAGGGTGGGGGGTGGATTAAGCCAAAGCTGAACTGTTGGTTGAGCCGAAGAGTCCCTGAAAGACGCCACTTGTTATTAGAGTGTGTAAACACTGCCAAGCTGCAAAGAAGCTGGTAAAAACACATTGAACATAAAGACAGTGCCTGCAGACATATGGTATTATCCCTCTGTACATTAACTGGCTGCTAAATACTTGGCTCAAACAGAAACCCCTCCACCATATTCTGCTCTCAAACTCAGTTTTTTGGAAGCTTGTCTAGACAAGACAATAAGCAAAGGGAAAAGATGTAGAGTAAGGAATAGACCGAGGGATCTATAATGGCTATGGTTAGTGGTTTTATCGCTTTCCAGCATTCTTAGTGTGACACTGAACTCACATGAGGAGAGGATTAAACACTGCACCATCCACAAAATGAGATATTTTGTGTTATTTGGTTGTCTTTTGATGCAAACTGCTGTTTGGAGAGTTACACTGTTCGTTTTTTTGTGCGGATGTGTCTAAAATCTTTGTTAAAATAACAGAAAAAAAGAAAATGCTAACACAACTTGCTGACTGAATCCTTTTCACACAAATGTATGTTTGAGCTCTATCTATTAGGCATAAGTTCAGTCTGGTTTAACTTTCAACACACATTCAATGGCCATCTTTTTTGTATGTAAAGCTCTAAAACAGTTGTAGAAACTTGCATAGCTACAAGTAAACTCAAGAGTTTTAACCGCAGAAGCCCGAAACGCGCGTTTACACAGCTTTTTATTTGGAATAGGTCACTTAAACTCGCATTGTAGCGGTGGGAACATACCTTAATTGTTATTTCTTGAGTGGGTTTAGGTCTTCCAAAAACTGATAGAATTGTTGTTTTTTTACATCAGAGATCATGCTCATCCATTCCATGCTTAGAATTTAAACCAATAAGTTCTCGCAGTGGTATGGCACTATTCCCACACTACCTTACAAAGCTAGAACTTTAATTGTCATATGTTTCTCCAATATGCCAGAGAACATCCCTTACAACACAATTACGTTGCAATATTTTCGTGAATACCAAACAATGAGATTCAGCACAATTTCTTCATTGTGATCTCAGAGCTGTGTACCTACTGAACTGCTCACGCATTATTTTTCATCTAAACTATATGGACTATGTACTTTAGGTATGCTATTACAACAGCACAAAACCGAGTAAAACCCATATTAATATATTACAACCTATACTCTTTATGTCATTACATCCTGCCACTACTATGTTGAAATTAGCCATCTGGATTTTAAGATTATCCCTGTAATTATGCAGCCAAAGGGGAAATGCATTGTCTCTATATGTCTCAAACACGAGCTCATACACACAAGCTCACACAGCAAACGTCTGGCCCTGTAAGGCCATTATAGTAGACCACGTGAGTTTTCCATTCACAGTCCCCTATTGTTCACACCAAGGTAAGTAGGGAGCCTTCAGACTGTAATCACCTGCAGACACGCACACACACAAGTGCACACACTAATGCTGAACTATAGGAGCAAAAAAGAGGGTACAAAACAGAATGGAAGACAGATGTGTCTTAAAGAACTCTGTATGTGAACATTAAGAACACCTTGACCATTTATTCTATAGAAACTGTAAATTTGGTTCACCTTATTTGGTGGGTGTAAATACATGAGAGAACTCCAGTCTTAATCAAACAAGCAGGCATGAAGTTGAGAATCTTGGTTCACATGCAAGTGAAGCCTGGTGCTTTTCATTACAATGTAAATGCAAACTGACTCTTCAGTTTGTGAGGAAAAAGAAGTAAACCAGACAGGACAGGAAGTGATGTAAACATTCTCCATTTGAGAAGATATAATCATAATTATTTTCCCGAATTGAAAATGATTCATTTTAACTGCAAAATAATGGGTCAAATAACATCTGAATAAAGTTGCAGGAAAATGTTGACATGTTTATTACTTAATTCATCTTTATAAAACAGAGATGCAAGTAAAGTCACTGTTTCACTTAATGAACATTAAAGACAGTTGAAAATCCTAATCAATAATAATGACGCAAACTACATTGGTACACTGCAGTGTGCAGTTTATTTGGGTAGAAAAGTCAGTTGTCATCTCTGTCTATATAAATCTAAACAGTTTCCTAGAAAGGTTCAGCCATCACAACTGTTGACCAGAATCAAAAATGCACGTTTCAGGAAAAAAAATAGTCAATCAACGTCTTTACATTTATCAAAAAATGCCAACAAAGCAGGAACCTGTTTTTCCCACCCTTTTATAGTTATCTCCACGTTCTCTTGATTCAGTATTATTTTGTGTGCTGCTATTCATCATGATCCAGTAAATATAAAAAAAATATGAGAAATGCTTACAAGAGGTGAAATTTCAATCAAAGTCTTATTTTTAATTAAGCAATAATACATTTAATAATACTACCAAATGAACTTTTTTTTATAAAACTTTTAATATGTATTTTTTTCTTTTACCTTTATCTCATCTTCACATGCTTTTAGCATTTAATTTATTTATCTGTATTTTTTAGTTAAAATAGATGACCATTTTAATTCATTTCAATAGAAAACATGTGCTCATTGTTTCTTACTTGAACTGTTTTGATCTTCTGATTCTTTTTTGCTGCTGTATGCATTTTATTACACTTGGGTCATGTGATTCACTTTGAGTTATACATATTCACAGTTAAAGTGCTGTATAAATAAAGGTTGATTTATTTACAGATAAAGTTGGTAAGCTTTCTTTGTGTTTCTCCACAAAAGAACATCTCTGTAAATGACACGTCAGAGCCCTGCAGTACAGGGACAGGTACAGAGGTGACACATTAGAGTCAAAATAAAAAATATGATAATTAATGACAAATAATTTCTCTGTGAGCAGCTGTGCGGTAATTGGTTTTATTTTACAGTTTGTTGCTTACAGCTGGAACTCATGTAAGTCATACTTAACCAGTTATCCTGTCTTTGAAACACATGCATTAATTCCACCCTCAAGTTTTTTTTTTTCATCCACCCCTTTACTCCCAACATCTCTTGCTGCCTGACATGCTTTTATTAGTTCAGTATGGTGTTCATTAGAAAAACATACAGGTAGCGTAACCTCCCCTCCCTCTTTTCTCTGTGTGGCTGTGAGAGGCAGCAGAGCGAGGTGGGCTGCCTTTTTTCACCCTTCTCTTCTCCTTTTTTCTTTTTTTTTACAAGATGAAAATTGTTTAGTGCTGTTTCACGGCTGACAGGTTATGGTAATCCAGGAGGAGCACCGGTCTGGAAACTAATGAACTCAGAAAGAGATGGAGGGAGAAAGATGAGGCAGCTGTGCATCACAGGACTAGTGGAATCCTTGTTCTTGTACTATTGGTCCTTTATTTTACTTGTTGCCACAGATAAATTAAATAAACAAACAAACAAATAAATAGATAATAAATACATACATACATACATACATACATACATACGTACATACGTACATACGTACATACGTACATACGTACATACGTACATACGTACATACGAACATAAATAGATAAATAAATAGATAAAATCAAAGTGCTTTTAGTATCAGGTCAGCATATTGTTCAACAGAATCTCACACTGTGGGTGCTTGATGCGTGAAACAGTGCCTAAGAAGAGGCAGGTCAAAAAAAGGAGCATGATGCATCAAATTGAAACCACATAAAAAGTTGTAATTGTTTGAGTTAGTAGGTCTTAAAAATTTAAGTATTTTGGTAGATGTCTCAAGCAATAGCGGTACTAACAAAAATTACAGCCTAAAAGTGTACAATCCTAATTTCAGAAAATAAACCAAAATGTTTACATATTATTTCAACAGAAAACATAATCTGTTTTAGACAAAAACAAATAAAGTCTCAGCAGTTATCTTTTGATATATTATAAGTGTTCGCAGTGGTCTTTCAATTATGTTTTTCCCATT
Organism: Oryzias sinensis; assembly: GCA_037389245.1. Lineage (NCBI taxonomy): Eukaryota > Metazoa > Chordata > Actinopteri > Beloniformes > Adrianichthyidae > Oryzias > Oryzias sinensis. The sequence goes on along the minus strand of CM074498.1, from coordinate 12,962,022 downwards.
TTTAGCCTAAATAAAAAAATAGTCGTTTTGTAGGACATAGTTTCTGCAAAGCAGCAGTACTTCAGTTAAAAGTTGCATTTGAGTTGTGGATGGGACCATTGGTGAGGAATAAGCCTGCCCTTATTTCCCATGATCCCTCTGCTAGTTTACAGTCCCTCACAGCCCTAACCCAACATTATTGGTGAAACAATAACAGTGAGCAATATGACGAAGGAGACAGGGAAAACGAAGTCATGCATATATCTATTTGTCTCCAAGGGAATTTATTTGAATGGAAAGGAGCAGGGAGGTTTTGGTCCACTGACTGTAGCACCTACGTTGCTCCTACAAGCCTTTTCAAATGGCTTTTTTTCCTCTGCTCCCGATTCACAATGATACGAATAAAGAAATACTCAGAATTTTATTCTTAACTTTCTTTTTATATGTTCTCCGTCAAGGGAAAAAGGCCACAAGAACATGTAAAAAAATCCTAAAAAAACCACCATTTTCATTGCTGTGGGTCTTTAACCATCTTGTTAGTTTTATGTTTTCTAATTTAGGCCGCAGCTGTTAGCATGTTTATCCGAAGATAGAACTTTGAGAACAAATATCTATAAAAGAGGGGAAAAAATTTCAGAGAGACCACAAGAAATAGAACTTTGTTTTTGTTGTATTGTTTCTTTACAAAGACATAAATGTTATAACTGTATTTCAGTGTTGGTTAAAAGCAACAAAATATAACCTTTTTTTCTATAAAAACCTCAAAAAACACACATATAAAAAAAATGTTTCCATTAACCCTTAAGAACCCATGGATCAGAAATGGATTTTGTGGTCCACTTGGTTTGTGGTCGAATACACATAGCTTTATTTTTAAGAAAAGAAATGGGTCTGGGTTCTTATGGGTTAACATATTCCCGTAAGAAATTTTCCTAATTTCTTGATACAGAATAATTTTATTATTTTGTAACGAAGCTAAACTTGCTTCAGAGTTATTGTAGGTTGTCAGCAGAAGGTCAGAACCAGCAAACTATTAAGCAAAGGGCCACCAAAGAGGGGTCAGCACAAATATAGAACATTTTATGAAAAGTAAAATACAGCATGAACCTACCATGGGTAAAAAGTGCCTTCACAATACAATGATTAAATTTCATTTAACTTATGTGTTAAGGCATTTTTTCCCAAAGTTAAAATGTAATGAACCCTGTTTTACCAGTTGTTCTCATCCTCCCCCAATCAGAGAAAACATATTTCCATTTTAGAGCCTTAAACATGATCAAAGGATCGGCTTATTATAATCAGTTCAAAACCAATTTATCACTTCCTCCCCCTACACCACCCCCCTTTTGCTGCTCACTTCTACCCCCGCCTGCCTTTTTATTCTCCCTCTACGCTTTCCTCACCCTTTCTCTCCTCTTTTTTTTCATGCCCTCCCTCTCTACCTCTGCAGCTTTTATTTTCTTCACTCTGTTCATCCCTGCCCTACCCCCCCCCCCACTACCTCTCCATTTCATCAGCTCATGAGTGTTTGTGTGTGTATGTTTGTTGGGTGTGTGGGTGTGTGTGTGTATGTGTGTACTCTCGGCTCTATCTGGCCTGAAACAGGTGCCATATAATAGTAAATTAATTAGAAGGGAAGATGCGCTGTGTTCACCGCAAACCTCTTGTGGCCTGCCAGGTCTCAAACACATGGTTCTCACTGACACACACACACACACACACACACACACACAAACACAGACAGCCACTGGGAAAAAAGCCATCTGGGCATGGCGAGATCCCATGGGAGCATTTCGTAAATATACAAGTGAATGTGTATGTGTGAAAAAGAGATTTGGAGTGATTGGCCGTGAAGTTGACTGCAATGACGGTTTACATGACAATTAACCCTATTAGCCCTCACGTTCATTCGCTTCAGTGTGTGAATCTGTGTGTATTTAGTGGATATTTGGAAACACGCAGCCAGGACTGCAAGTCACAGAATCCAATTTTACCTGAAGAGTGAGAGTCACAGACTATCACTGTGTGTGCTTTTGAGGTTTGGCTTTCACTGTGGAAACAGAACCAGCAGTAAAGACAAGCGATCAGAATCAACCACTTTGTTTTAAAGTTGATGACAGAAAAGTTCAGAGGCATTTTTATCAGGAAAAATAAATGTAAATACCTAAACATGGGGGTACCACTCTGCACACCAGTCTTTTAAAGTTAATTATTTTAACTATACACAAAAGAAACGTTACAAATTACAGGGTAGATTTCCAAAAAAAATCTATTTTCTTTGGAACTCTTGAAGCTTCACTTTCTTAAAAGCTGGAATGTAAAATAATCAACCAGTGCCTTTTGGGGCACCAATAGTATACGTGGTCATTGTAAAATCTATATTATTTCAAATAAATTAATAAAAGAAAATTAGACAAGTCCTCAGACGCAGTTTATAAAAACAGTTTCTTAAATTAATAAAATATCCATAAGCAGGTTACATTGAGCAAGTCTTAAGCATTAAAAAAGCTGAGTGTCTTGAAAAAAAGGGTTTAACATGTAAATTTTCAATGCCACATAACCAACAACAACAAAAAACCTTTATACAAGCAATACAAAGTAAATTTTACATTTTAAGAAATAACACATGGAGGACCTTCTGATACTAATGATAGGTTAACAGATAATGTGGGTGTCCAGTTAAGAGCGATCCTTTTGATTCCAGAAAAGATGTGAGATGTTGATCGCTCTTTTTTAATGTGCATTTAAAACATACCCTTCCTGAGTTAATCCCAGCAATGTCCCACCACTCTGTAAAAGGGGATGATTAAGGTTGGCTTTGTTTGTCTGAAAGGTTGTCTCCAGGTAATTTTAGCTGTTAAACACACTTGTAGTTCTCAGCATGGCATCAGTCAGGTCAGTAAGGACTCATGGTTCTGTTTTATATGATAAAGACAGTTTAACTATCAAAATGAATTGCTAGTAAGCGCAAACACAAGTACTGGGATGCCAGACCACAAAACAGCTGAAATACAGGACGAGCAGCAGTGAATAGCCCTGAGAACCCTGAAATTGGCACAGACAGACAAGCAGAGGAGTGGGGGATAAAGCATTGAAAGTGACAGTTGAGGTTTTGATTGACAGGACCATGTTTTGACTTGGAGAGTAATTACTGAAGGGGGTCGGGGGGGGGCACAATGAAACACAATGGAGATTTCAAGGAGCAAGGGGACAAATCTGGGCTTGAAAAGATACAGGATTTTAAACCATGATGGTTTCAGGACTGCACAGGGTTCAATATTATGGAATCTAAGCATTTTTGGGTAAAGAATATGAAAAAGCTGGGATTTATATTTCTTTGGTATTCAGATTAGTAATGTTTTTTGTTGCCATTGTTGACGTAACCAAAAACCAGAATCAGACCCATTTTTTGGTATCTAAAAACAGATGCATCATCAAATGTGGCAGACATGTTCAGGTAGGATCTCTATTGAGAAATTCATTCAAAATAAGATTTGCTTCAATTAAAATGTCTAAACTCAAAACTATATGGTTTAAAAAAAAGGGAGAATAAGTCTATGAAGAAGGTAATCTTTAAATAAAGCAGCTGCCAACGGTGTAAAGCAGAGTGCTAACCACTACTCCACTTGTGCAGCCCTCATTAAACACATTTTTAGCAATGGAAAGTTTAATCGTTTTAGTAAGGTTATATTTGAATTGCATTAAGTTATAAGAAATACATTTTCAGCAAGTCAATCTTTGTGCCAAAAGTGTGGTTTGATGGCTGATCTGTGGAAAGTTTAAAACCAAAATATTCCATTAAAGGCGGAGCATCAATGAGCTGAAGGTCAGTTGATTGTCACAGATGAGAGGCTCTTGCAGAGATTTTAGATTATCACTGTCAGGTCCTCTGCTGTTACTGTAACCAGCTAAACACAATGAAACAGCTAACAGCTTGCAATAGGGATTAGCTGTGCGCTTCACTTTTGTTGCATCAACTCTTACACAAACACACGCTCACACACACACAGATCCCTGGCAGAGTGAAAGAGCCTCATCCATGTGTAACACAGATTTAGAGATTCATCAAATTGAAATGGAGTGATAAAACAGGCGGGAGAATGTATGAGGCCCCTGGCCAGGCAGCTTTGAGGGCCTCAGGAGGCCCCCCAAGAACTGGCTCTCAGGGCCCCTTGAGGGGCCCAGTCAACAAATATTGAGATTGGAGCTCCAGCCCTGCAAAAGCACAAAAACGAATGAGTCTGTGTGCGTGTTTGCTGCTTGTATGTGTGTGTCAGCCCCTGAAGCAGATGGCCAGGGATGTTCGTTTAAGACAGATGATTGATTTTAGGAAACAGATATCCAGCCTTGTTAAGCAGAAAGCACCTCTGGGACCTGGTGAGAGAGAAAAAGGGGAGGGCTGGATGAAGAGACGGAGTGTGCTTGTTTAACCTCTGCCACTGCAAACTGTAGAGAGATGGAGGGAGCCAGCAAACGAGGAAAGAATAAGCGCATGAGAGAGAGGGGGAAAACTGTGCCTATTTAACTTCATCACTGCAGCTGGATAGAGGGAGGAGAGAAGAGGGGAAGAGAGGGGGGAACGAGAGGAGAGGATAATGGGGTTAATGCCAGCAGACAAGCAGCCGCAGTGTTGGGGTTAATAACACACACTCACTGTCTCTGTGGAAAGAACTATGTGGGAAGCCTGTATTTGATCTGTGAGTAATATATTAAATGTGTACAACCACACACCCCTGTAGTATATTTGTGTGTTTTTTAAATCAAAAATCATTTAAAGACCCACTCTGATCATCTTTTAATCTATTGTAAAGGCATTCCAAGTGGTCTTTTTATTATGATCATGCTGTTTTTAGCCATACATTTTTTTAAAGTATCTTTTTCTAGGAGAGTGTTTCTACAGAGGAGAATTAGTTGATTAGAAATTCACCTCTGTGTTCTGAGTAAGCCTGCTCTGACTTCCCATCATCCTTTTGTTTACACTCTGTCCCACCAGCTTACAGCCCCTCACACCCCAAACATTACTGGAGCAAAAAAAAAAAAGAAAAAATGGAGCTATCCAGTCGTACAGTTTTAAGTCAGAAATGAATGAACACCGGTACATGAATCTAGTCATCTGCTATTTGATGCATCAGAATGGAGAGGAGCATAGAGCTTGTGGCTGTTACACCTACGAAACAGCAAAACCTTTTTCCAAAAGCATTTTTTGTTCTGGTCTTGATTCATTAAAGAAATACTCAGAAATGCAACTTTAAGCTTAATTTTCTTTTATATACGTGCTACATCATGAGAAAAATGCTACAAGAAATTGTTAAAAATATTCACATCTGACTTTCTTTTACACCATTCTATATTGTGCTGAAAGCAAGCTGATACAGATACATTGTTCTTACAGCTTGAAAATGTAAAACATAATCAAGGGCTGCGTGTGTGTGTGTGTGTGTGTGTGTGTGTGTGTGTGTGTGTGTGTGTGTGTGTGTGTGTGTGTGTGTGTGTGTGTGTGTGTGCGTGTGCGTGTGCATGTGTGTGTGTGTGTGTGTGGGTGTGTGTGTGTGTGTTTTGTGTAGACAGCATGAGCTGTCAAGCAATTGAGGGAATATCAAAGATATTGAGAAACTAAAGAAAACTACATTTAAAAAAAAAATCACAGAAATTAAAGAAATAAAAACAGAAGCAGTTAAATATGAATGACTATAAAGTAATTTTTTAGACAACATTTGTGTGACTACTTGCAGACACAAAAGCAGTAAAATACTGTGGAAAGCCAGAAGCCTGGAATCCTGAGAATTTTTAGTTGCTTATAGAACTGCAGTCTTCTAGACTCAGATCTTGGTTAATGTTCTTGGATCTGCTGGAGACATTCTCCCATTTTGGGGTCTCTTCCTCAATAGTTCCAATTAGCTGTCTTTTATCATTTGTTCTTGGTTCTTTTTTAAGGTCTAGTTGTTTTACTTAATCTTTCATGTTCTTTCTCCCTGATGATGCTATCATTTGGACTTCCTATGTTTATTACTATGGCCTTTTTTCTCTTTTTGTCCAGCATTACAGTGAGGTAAGAAAGTATTTGGCAGTCACCCATTCTACAAATTGTCCCACTTAAAAATGATAGAGATCTATAAAGGTCGTCATAGATATACTCCAACTAAGAAAGACATAATGTAAAATAAAAAAAAATAAAAAAATCAGGAATACCAATTTAGCCCTGAAAACATCCCAGCTCTTGAGAAGATCTGCATGGAAGAATGGACCAATGACTGCTACAATGTGTGCAAACCTTGTGAAGGCCTACAGGAAACATTTAACCTCTGTCATTGCCAACCAGGTTTACATTACAAAGTATTGAGGTGAACTTTTGCGTTGACCAAATACTAATTCCATCGTATTGCAAATGTAATTTCATTTAAAAAATAAATAAATCATACAATATTTAATTTTTACATCTTGTCTCACAGTTATAGCATACCAATAGTGAAGATTACAAGCTTCCCTCATCTTTTTAAGAGGTACAACTTGCAGAATCTGTGACTGGCAAATATGTTTTTGCTCCACTGGATATATGGTTTATTGACCATTACAAAGTTGCTGTTATCTTACATCATGCCTACATTCAAGGTAACTGGCTGACTTGTTTACATGCCACATAATGTTTCTCCAGTAACTGTTCCAAAGGAGAGTACTACTTCTTATCTGTGCTGTGCACGATTGGTATCAGTGATGGTTGAAATAGGGATTGTATGTTGTGCTGTTTTCACATCCTCAATAAGACTTTCAGAAAGTTTTTTTGCTTTATCTTGATGGCCTGTTTTTTATTTAGCCAGGGAGTCATGCTGCTGGTTGTGATTTCCAGTCTGGGGTCAAGCCTCTGACCTGTCTATGACATCTGATCTAGCATGACTCGTTCATTATGTGTTTTGCTCATATTAAAGCTAGACAGGAGAATGCATGATAGGACATGATAGGACATGATAGGACATTACCTATTATATGACAATGATCAGTTATTACATTACAGAATTCATTTCTGTGAAAATATTAAGTTGAATTTAGAACTATAAAGAAATAATTATCTCATGAACTATAACATAAAATGTGTGCAAGTTCGCAATTTATTCCACCCATTTTCTCTAAACAATTGTTTCATAAAAATGTTACATTTTGAACAGCTTACCATCAGTATTTTGTTGATGTCAGGTTGTTCTATTGATTTCTAAGATTTTCACCAAGCAGTTGTTGGACCTGTTTTGCCAATAGAATAATAGAATACATTTATGAACAGTTCTGTGAGAGTTCAGTGACTGCAAAGTCTCCAGGTTCTGTTCCGGCATGAGAAGCCCAAACCATTTACCAACCACCATGGTGTTTAATAGTTTTAGGTTTTTCTACCAGCAATACAGGCCCGTTTCCTTCGAGTCACCTATGTCGTGATGACTTGGGCATTTTGTGGTTTGTTCAGATGTACCTACCAACAGCCAATGCTCCCCCGCCCCCACCCCCTTTAATGCTATTCCACACTGGTCACGTGCAAATTCAGTCATTTTCTAGACCGGATCTCCAGTAGCGTTAACTGAAGTTATTTCAAGCCTGGTACAGGGGATGTGCACTTTTTCAAATTGCTCATCAACAAGTTGACTTTGTGCTTAAGTTGCGGTGACTGATACCTGCTTTGATTGTACTCATCATTCAACGGACTCCATGTTAAAAAAATGACTTTAAACCCCTTTCCTTATTTATGGACACTAAGCCCATATATGTCTCCTTGTTTTTTTCATAAAAACCTGACAATTTTAAACTAGCTGCACAACTGTTATAATATTAGCTCATATAGTTCTGATCAAACAGCATCAGGCTTTTACTTTTCAAACTGATGGAATGATTGGGAATTTTGTTTTTCATCCTCCGTCGTTACTGCAGATTTTGACACTGCAGTCACTAAAAAAAACTAACGTGTGACTTGGTGGAATTTGACAGTTTTTGACGTCAAAGAACCAGAAGATTCTATACTTTTTGGATAAAAAGGAAAAAAAGAAAATGTGTTGCTTGTATTTGTCAAATAAAAATTACACACGTGGTAAAAAACAAGCTGTTAAATAAAATAATAAGATGAAACTTAAGACATGGTGAATCAGAAATAGTCTACAGTGGGAGCGATGGACTCTTCTGCCTGGATAGTGCTGTAGATTCAGGAAGAGCAGCAGAGTGAGCAGACCAGGAAAGGACACAGTTCTCCACACTCTTCTTTGAAGGTCTCTCCCATCTAGCATTTAAAAATTATTCTGTGTAAAAGAAAATACTGTTTTTTCATTTTTTCCATATATGCAAAGGTGTGACCTGTAAGTAAATCAAGCTCTTTGTCCTTTCTATTCCTTTTGCCAATACTGCCGGAAAATGCCCAGAATGTTGCAATTTTCACTTTTGTTTATTTTTTATACTTGGCTTTCCCCTTCTCACCCTGTTTTTGTTTTTTATTCAGGCAAACTATGGTCAGCACAGAGCTCCGCTTAGGCCACACTCCAGCCGATTCTTTGTGTTTCAGCATTAGGAAATTAGGCTGGAGACTTTACCACAGAGGCCAAGAGGAAAGGTCTCATTAGTCCACAGATCACAAAAAGGAAGATTATCAGTCTGCACACAACAGTTGAAGATTTAAATGACATTAAAGGATATTAAAAGGAGCGCCTGTCATTTTGATATGACACCTCCATCTGAGCAAAAAAGGAGAAAATCCTTCAGGGAGCTTTCACCTTTTGTATTCCAGCACAGTTATGCGATACCGACATCACAGAAACAAATTACAACCACACAAAAGCAGATTGTGCTTATTATGTGAAAGAAAATAACGGTTTGGATTTTAAGTCCTTCCAGGATAAGTGAAGAAAATCATACATAATTTAAGCAGTATTTTCAACACACACAAAAATAAAATTCAGTCATAGGAATTTTTTCAAAATAATTTGATGTATTTTAGGCTTTTATTTTCTGGATGTTAAACACAAACTACAAATTTATGCCACATCAGCAGCAGTGAAAGTCAAAACTGATGTTTTCCATCCACATACACATGTGATTAATACATTTCCTGTCTGTGTGAGTCTGCGAATGTTTTAGGCCACAATCATTTGTCATTTCAGGAGCCCTTTTTAGACTTTTGCTGTAGAAAAACGATCCATTATCCGAGCCGACTATCTTTTCTCCTGTCTGAAGTGTCTGCATGAAACAGACCAGCAGGTGATTTGTGCACACAAAAACACATAGGCCAGTGAAACACATATCTGCTGCTAAGAGTGACAGATTTAAGGCTGGCTGCTTTGCAGATGCAGAGCTGACTTCTTTCTATTATGGCAGAATAAAATTATTTTATGCAGCAGCCAGATCCTGATGTTAATTTACGTTACAAAACTCTTTGAAAACAATGCAATGCAGAGGATACAATGGTCATAATATAAAGAATAATTTATTATATAATACTGACGTATTTTAGGACACAAAAAATTGTTTGTAATGCAGGTCTGATATTGTCAAAATAAAATCCGAAATAGGTACATGACTGCTTTCGAGTGTATTAAACCCACAAATGTTTAAGCCAAAAACAACCAAAAGCTGTCTTTTTTGATGCACTTAATTATAATTAATTTTTAAAAACTGATTGGTAAATATTTATTTGAAATAAGAATAGGCAGATACGAGAAAAGAGAAAAAACATGAAGTAGGTTATGTCTATTGTGTAAAAGAAAATCTATCAATATGAAAAATCACATTCATTTTGTACACTTGTGTTCTTTTCTAAATGGAATCAGCTATTTGTGCAAATTTTTTGGTTTAGGTTTTATTTAATCAATGCGGTCCGCATTCCAGCTGGGCTCCTGCATGGGCAGCAGTTAGCTTCAGCCTAACAGAGCCTACAAAAGCCTCATGTTTAGTGCAGTGATGCCATCTATTGGAGCCCTAGCTGCCACTATAACAGGATTGAACAGTGGAAAGGATTGATTTATGCTAAAAACAAACACATTGCTGCAGCTTTACAGAAAAAGCTATCCAAAAGAGAAGAGATCCATCAGGTTGAAATAATTCATTTTAGCACCGCACATCAAAGATGGACTGTTTACACAACTTTTTATATATATATATATATTTATATAACTAAAGATGATACTTGTAAAATATTCAGTTGACAAAAATCCTAAACTGTTCTGTAGACATTTTTGGATTAAACAGTATATTGCATAATTACAAACTATGTCTAACAAGGTTTTTAGAGGAAAAAAAGATCCATACAAGGCAGAATTATTAGAATTATAGAGATCTTAGCCACAAAGCAACATCTGCATTGCACAGTTTGTTGTGTTTTTTCCTAATTTTAATTCTTATTACCACATAGTAGACTTTAAAATAATCCTATATTCTAAAAAATTCTACTTTATGCAATGAAATTGTGGTTTGTCACAGATGTCTGACTGTTTGTTAAGCCCTGCATTTAGCAACAAAAAGACAGACGCATCATTTGCAGCATTGGTTATATAAATTTAAAAAACACTTTCAAATTGTGTCCATGTTGTGCTTGTAATGTCCAACATCTGTAAATGCCTTAAGTTTTATATTTTAACCTTGTGACCATTCTCCATCTTGAAATCCAATTTTGTGACATAAAAACCTTTCATAAAAGAAAAACAGTTTTTAACTACCTCATGAATGAAATTATCAAACAAAGGAACATTTAAATCTTAAAAAACTGCATTGTTTTCCACAGTAACAAAGAATATAGTGCATAGTTACCGTAAATATGATACAGCTGTGCACACTTCAGCTATACACAAAGAGATAACACTGACTGGAGAGCACAAAAAATATTTTATTTGAGCATGCTGTGGCAGTAAACCAAGCATATACCGTAAATGATCTCTGTTTTAGTTTTGTTTTTTCTAATTTTCTTGTGATTCAAAGCTAATGTTTAACTACTAGTTACATTTTAAAGTGAACTTAACCTAAAAAAATAAATAAATAAATAAAGCTTATACGTTTACCAGGGTTTGTGAATTCTTAGACATATTCTAAGAGTGCTGCATGATTCCCAGTAGATTTGACTCTGACCATGAAACCTGGTCAATGGCTATCAAGTCTGACTGTCACATAACTGATTAAGCTCCTTTGTGTGTGTTGGAGATAATGAATGCTACCCTCTTATTCTGCTATTCTTTCTGACTCTTTCCCCAACAATGTCTTTATGGATCCTCCTCTTTTTTTTGTTCCCTTTGGTTTTACTGCAGGGGGCACTGATAGCACACTGCTGACAAACACGTGCACGGGCCACACACGCACACACACTGTGAGCATCCACAAAACCAACAGACACATGACGGAAAACAATCACACGTTTTCACATAAGTCGATCTAAGAAGGTTGGAGGATTTATAAGACTGAGCTACGAAATAAAAGGCAGTGTTGTGTGACATGTGACACACACACACACACACACACACATCACACAAACTCATATTTTTTTTTTACATTCAATTCTATTTATAGGAATTAATATTACATAAATAAACAGGTAATAATCTTTAAAAGGTCGTTTGCCAAAGATGTAAAATCACAATCTAACCTTCTTGGTTATCTTAATACTTTTAAATTAGTGTTATTTAAAAAGTGAACTGTTTAAGACCTTGTTGTTTTTTTGTTGTTTGGTATTGTGATTCAGTCAGTACGTGAAGTTGTGGTTGATGTTTGAATTACAGTTTGAAGCTGTCACTATAAATTCAAATAGATTTGTATTCTGTGTCTATCTTAAAAGTAAAAATTTGTATTTGGGGATTTCAAAAACAGTTTATCGCTGATAAGCTTATAAATTACAAAGGATATTGTCTAAAAGTTAGGTTTCTGCGAAATTCTAAGACCTGGAGCAAGTATTTGTTGTGGTTTAAACTAATACTCCACATAAACAACTTCGTCAGTCAAGTTTAATTTTCCTTCCAGAATTTACCACCAGCAACTGGAGATAAAGCTATCAAGGTTTAAATCTATTTTGCCTTATTAGAAAATATTCTACAAACAATTATTTTTAGATACCGACAATACCTACAGTCATCCCAAGTGCACGGATGTCAAAATGTCCTCCACGACTAAGAGCAAAAGTTTAATTTATTTTGATGCGTGTATAAATATGTGTTGAATTCCTATATGTTGTTGTGTTTTCTTTTTTATTGTTATATTTTCTTTTCTTGCACTGAGATGGTGGCTGCTCCAATTTTAGTGAGAATAAACGCATAACAATCCGTCCATCCATCCATTCACACACTCAAACAACCACAGCTAATCAGGCCTCAAATTTTCCAAAATTGAGAATGACAATTTTTGCTGCAGCAGTAAGGGTTTATGGTGTGTATTAATGTCCACAGTAAAAAAAAATAGATAAGTTTCATTCTGGTTCTTATCCCTGATTTTCTGTAGTTTTCAGCACCATGGACAGAGACTTACTCCTTAAAGTGCAAGCGCCTCATGTTCTCACAGAGATATTTTAGGTGAGGTCAATGTGAACTGTTGCAGGCTTGCAGGAAACAAGACTTTAACGCTCCACATGAACTCACATTACCTGTGCGTTTTGAGTTTGTTTAATAGTCATTTCGGTCATCAAATCTCCTTTGTCTGGCATTGGATTCTGCCACTAATGTTTCTGTCTAAGGAATGAAAGGGTCACATATTACATCCTGTAGTGTTTCTTTACCATTTCTATTCCAGGTAGCCGAGGAATCGTGTCAGCTTGTCTGTGTATGTGTCGTTTTCACTTTAACTGTGCAATTTGTGGCAGCCCAGCTCAAGGCCAAACACTGAATAGTAGCACACATGAGGCCTCATCACCAAGGCCCACAGCCAACCAATGGAAATCAACTTCTCTGACCTTGCATACAAGGCTACATATCTCTTTTCAAAAACTCTCATTCTCTTTACAGGTTTTTCCAAAATTAGCTGTACCAAAGCACCTGCTCTCTGAGTAACATTATTTGAAAATTAATTATGTTTTTGTTACATTTTTACGAGGCCTCATTCTAATATTCTTAACTTTAGCCACAAATATTCTGCAGTTTCTGCCTGTTTCATCCTTACTAAACTACCTAGAAACAATTTTATCCTAACCTAAAAACATTTCCATGCTGATTGATTAAACAATACTTTTGAAGTTCGTAACCCTTGTGCTATCCTAGGCACTTTAACATTGGGAGTTGGGTCATCTAGACCCACTAGACAGTGCTCTGAACCTTTTTTCTTCAATGATTTGTGAACCTCACTGGTGTCCATGGATTACATGAAATCTTTCCACCTTTATCCACCTTTGTCATGGTAAGGAGAACACGTCAATGTAAGGGTGGGGTCATCGAAGATAGCACAAGGGTTATTAAATAATCACAAATTGGTATATACATTAAAAAACAAGCTAACTATGCCTCAAAAAGATCCAAATAATAAGGTAAAAGTACACAATTTCTAAGTTATTTTAAGTAGCAGCAGGTTAGGTGTTAGAAGATGATTCCTTTTGTCTGTAAAGAGGATTTAAAATTTGGGTGAAGCCTGTGGATTTTAACATTTAGAAGCCTTCTTTATGTTTGTTAATACGAGTTTGTCCTCATTAGTTTGTTGTTTGAGTATTAACATGTCAAAAACACTTATACTCCCGTTTGATTTGTTTTATTCATCTCTATCGGTTTGTTTTGTGACAAAAACAATGGAGAAAAAGTCTATACACATAAAACATTCTCTTTTTTTCTTCCCATCATTTCCTTTTTCAGATTTTCCTCTCTTGAATGCCGAGCCAGCGACTGAGACTGCACGTGCGCTGTGTGAGTGTAACTGCTGCTGGACTGTGAGGCCACAAGGTCCATCTGATAATTGACTGTCAAATAAAGGCCTGTTCCTCTCTGGAGTCCTCTCTGACACCCACATCAATCTGTCCTCCCATAGAGAGGCCCTAACCCAAGCCTTCACCCCCCTTCTTTCCTCCCTAAACTCTGCCATTCATCCACCACCACTTCATCCCTCGTAGCCCTCCCTCTGTCCTCTACACCCAATTATCCATCCATCTATCTATCTATTGGCCCTGACCATTTATCCTGCCGCCTCTCTCCTCCTTCCCTCCATGCCATCAACACCACTTCTCTTGACGCGCTAACAGCTGTTTGACAGTAATGGCTCTAAAAGCAGAGCAGGGTGCCAGTCGATGTGTGTGCAGCCCCCTGTGTGTGAATAAGATGGCAACAAGACCTTGAGATTTCAATGGGCTCACATACACACCACCACCAACGACTGATGGCGAATACACACGCATGCAGGCAAACATACACTTTCCAATCAATAGTAAGTATGCATCTTTTCAGCCTCAATGTTGGTATGTCATCACATGTCCTGTTTAGAAGCAGAAATCATCTAAAATGCTATTTAATATGAAAGGCTAAAACATGTTTTGCAGAGGTATGACTGTAATTGCATCAAGATAATTAACTGCAAGAAAAAGCTACATAGAGATGTCGTATTTTTGTCAATGAAAAGCAGTTTGCCATCCAGCAATTATGGCTGAAGCGTGCTGACCACAAAGGCCCTTTTTGATGATTTTTTTTTTTCATGCCACCTAATTGCACGTACACCATAACATGCTTCTGCGTGGCTGCATTGATGTATTTATGCATTTTCACCTCCAGTCAGGCTTCTCCCCTGGCTTTGCATTGTGTTGCTGTCAGTTTGCTGCTTGATAAATAGCAACAGATTACACTTGGTCTCATCATCTGGACAATTACTTGGAGATCCTCACAGCAAGACATACAAACACACTTCTGCCTCTGTCATATGAATTCTTGAAAGGCAGCACACACTTAAAGTGCAATGCTTTTTTTGCTATTTTCATTTTTCTATCTGTTTATTTTGGTCTTTGGGATGCTTTAATGCATGATGAGTAACCTCTGATCATGCAGTTTTATAAGTTTTCTATTATTGAGTTACATCCATTTTGTGTAGATCTTTAAAAATGTTTTCTAATGAGAACCACCCTGGATATTAGCTAAAAATATAGGATTATGTGAATTGCTCGAGGTGAAAAACAAAATAGAAATTGTTGTTTCAACATAAATACATGAGACAATTGTCACCCAGGCACTGATTACACATTTGACTTTATTGATTTCTCACAAATAATTTTTTTATCAAAATGTTGACAAAATTTTTAGAAATGCTATTATAATGATCAACGAGGGATCGTAAAGACTAACCAGAGGTTTAAAGTTAAAAGACCTGAGGGATTTGCATGGACTCTTAACTTTTTTGGCAGCTCCAACAAAGCCTCTTTGAGCATAAATAATTCTACTTAAGAGATCTAATTTCAGCCCTCAATCCTCTCTTGTCACCCCTCGTCCTTATCAATAAGAAACAACCCCCAATTTCAAACTAACACCTGGAGCTAAGGCGACCCTACAGTATCTAAGCAGCGGGTTTAACAGCTCAACTGTCCCTTGTTCCTCATCGTCCACTAATGCAGCTCCCAGTGCTCCCATCACCCACTGCTGTAACCCTCATTACCTTATCAGGACAAGACAAAAGGTAATAATAACACTGCAGACTGTGCTCAAAGGCCAAGCTGAGGTGTCACATCTCCATCTTTGTCTACTGATACAACTTTGTAAGCCTCTCATTGACTTATCCTCTTAAGACAATACCCCTGTGATTCCTTTCCATCTACTAAACCGGCTGCTTTTAGTGAGATATTCACTGGTCATCCATTACACGTGGCAACTGAGACTAACTCCGAGGCCCACCACACCTCCACTGAACGTCCCTGTATCCTTATTACCTTATCTCCAGAAGACAAAGAAAAGCAGAAACCTGTCTCATTTGCTCTGCTGACTGTGGGATTAGCCATCAGACTAACTTGTCTCCGTCAGACCAAGGTGAGGACCGTCTTAATGCAGCGGCTTTTTGCAAAAATCTGTCTAAATTCTGCTTCCATCGCAGCTAGTAGAGCTTCAGAAGGGCTTTCTGACAGTTGCATGAACCAGCACCTCAGACAATGAAGTGCAAGGTCAATCCCAGCAAGGGAGAGGTCAGAACAAAATGATGGAAACAGAACACACCTGTTTAAGCCTTCAGTCAAGAGAAGTACGCATTATTTTTCTTGCACAATCAAAATTGGAAAATTATTTTAAAATGGGAACAATTGTATAAATAAATAAAAAGAAACAAAAAAATCCTTCAGAGCAATACCACATGTTCTCATTGTCAAATA
The DNA here is from genome assembly GCA_037389245.1 of Oryzias sinensis. Classification (NCBI taxonomy): domain Eukaryota; kingdom Metazoa; phylum Chordata; class Actinopteri; order Beloniformes; family Adrianichthyidae; genus Oryzias; species Oryzias sinensis. The sequence goes on along the minus strand of CM074498.1, from coordinate 12,945,791 downwards.
GACACTAAACACAATTACTATGCATGAAAAACCACTGTTTTAAGCTATTCAATAATGTGTTTTTTGGTATCAATAATCCAAGTCAAATACATGTTAGTGACTGGGACCCGAGTTTCACTTTAGATCGATTTGACTTGTGAGCGGAGCTTGATTCCTGTTTACATAGAATTGCAGTAAGGGAAACAAATGACGTGAGTCTTTTAAATTTTCTCCATCTCTTATTTTGTGGAAATTACAACAGGCATTATATTGTCATTCATGAAAAAAAAGGTCATGAAAATTACCAACACAGAAGTTACAAATCTGCTGTTTTGTATAGAAGACTGGCAACAATAAACATATCCAAACCCTGAATATCTTCTTATAGTTTTTTTTTGTTGTTATTATTTAATTACTTGATGTGCTAAGATCTACAATGAAAAGCAAAAAATTGTACGATCACATAAATATTGTACAAATCATTTTTCTTAAAAATGTGTGGAAAGTCCTCTAAGAGCAAATATTGTCAGTGTTCGTTATAGTTTGGGCACTAAATCAATGCATTGAAGAGTGACCTGATAGCTTGTGCAGCCCTAGGAAGGTATGCCATCTATTGTGCACAACATGTCACAGTTTTCCAAGACACCTGTGCTAAAATGGGACAATATGGTCATTATGGACACACTCAGCAACTAGTCTGTCTGCATGGAAGACACATTCATTAGAGCAAAGAAGCCCCCTGTGCACAAAAAAAATAAAAAAATAAAAAATAATCGAAGGTAAAATTGGAAATTAGAAAAGAGGAGTAGGGTACAAAATCCAGAAGTAGAAAAACACTGCAATGCTTGGAAGGCTATATGGTTCAATAACATTTCCCTCTGGTATTCCAAAAGCATTTACGCAAGCAGAAAAGATACTCATTGCATTGTCATTTATGGTGACTGGACCTCCTAACAGTTAATTATGCAAAACAAATGCAAAATGTCACCCCTCAATGTTCATGTTCGATAAATTATGTTGTGTGCTCTAAACTAAGTTGTCTGCATCAAATTTTTGCCAAGCATGCTATTATAGTTTTGTTAAAGGGAAATGTGCAAAATGGATTGTGCATATTATTGTGCCAGTTCAAAAAAAAAAACCTGGAGAGTAAATCAAATACAAAAGGTTTTCTGCACAAGTTTGCAGACATTCTTCAAAACACAAACATGGGGTCGACCAGGCTGAAACATAGGCGTGTATGACGAGACTTAAAACGTTCTCTTTCCTCATCTCAGAAGTTATGCATCAACAAGGAATGATATTGATGGCTGGAAGCTGGAAAACAAGGGGTCCTCAAGTCAGTATTTTAGATTTATCAATTGGGTTCATAATGGAGGAATGTCCTTTGCTCTTGTGTAATAGTTTTTCATTTCGAGCCCCACCTCTTAACCCAATTTCTAATGATAAGCCAAAGGGCAGGGCCAGGAGGGAGAAGGAGGATTCACACACACAGTTTCTATTACACAGGTCTTGGCCAATGTGGGCAGCATCACATTTCACATTTCACTGCTTGGACATTTTACTTGAACTAATCACACAACCACCTGATGATAACTGTGACGAAAACAGAACGCATCCGTTTAAACATGTCAGGTATGTTTAAAATATAACCTGCATCTGATAACAAAAGAACCAAGAAGTCAGTCAGTTATTACAGACACTATGAACTTTATAGCATTCATCAATTCTAGACTTTTTTTGATAGAAGCTGTTAAACTGACTTTGGAAATGTGTTCATCAGTAAATCCTGATTAATGTGAAAATACAAGAACCCATTAACTGATTTGATTTTCTAATTTTTTTATATATACAATCTGATTACTTGGGACTTATTGCAAATTTAAAATATCAAGTGTATTTGTATGGGGTCAGAAATTATGACATTGCAAACATTATCTGTGTAAAAATGCAAAGCTTGGCATTTTATAATAGTACAGGTAAATGTATGGCCAAACAACAGTTAGAGTCTGGGGGTGCTATTGTTGAGCCTTTATTGTGAAGCTATCTTCAAGCTTATTCATTTATTCCAAAAAACAAAAACAAAAAAAACAATTGTTGGATGTCTCCAAAAACACACACACACCTTATGAGGGAAAGGCGCAGAGAGCCGAGTTCACAGGTTAAGCATAGACAATGTTCAAATCAGCAGGTCAGCTGGTAGACAGAAGAAATGACAGGCTTAATGACTAGCTGCTGCTGTTAATGACCAGCTACTCACGGCTAAGCTGGATGGAAGACGAGCCCGTCTGACAAATGCAGGCGTTCACACACAGGTGCACCCAGATGAGCACTCACAGATTACAGATGGAATCGGCCTTCTACCTCTCCTGCTCAATGAGCTGTAATTTTGAGAGCCCACCATCCAGGGCTGGGCAGCGCAGGCCACGCCCACTACTTTAACAGTCCATTAGTAGTTATTAGAGGGTCCTCAGGGAGCTGCATGGGTCAGCACACTGCCAACATGACTAAGATTAATAACCCATGAGATTTAATAGAGACAATCATACTGAGAGAAAAAAAACAGACGTTACAACAGGAAATTAGAAAGAAGAAAAAAACTAGCTGCAGTTTACTCTGATTCTCCTCATTGTTTTCATCAAATCTAAAATACCTGTACCTGCCTTTTCCATTAGCAGATAAATGCTAATAGATGAAGTCATTTTGAATGACAAAAAAATATAATTATAATTGTTAAAAACTGAAGCCATAATGTGAGAAAAATCATAACTAATATTTTCTACCAAATTCTGATTTATTTCAGCAGAAAGACACAAAAGTGTTAGAAAGAATTGACATTTTTTATGTTGCTTTAGCTACTTTCAAACTGTTATTTTGAAAGTCATAAATGAGGAACCAAGTATTAAATCAAATTATGTGTATACATTTTTTGAACATTTGTACATTAAAAAAGGAAAGCAAAAGCAGCATAGATTACTTTGGAAATCCCCCTTAATGTTCAAGATATTTTCAATTTAGAAAGCGATTGACTTTTTACTGTGTCAGCAAAGGATGGGGTCTCTGCTCCTATGGTGACCTTTTGAACAGCAGTTCCTAAAACACGTCTAAAGGAAAGTAAAAAGCATTTCAAAAAAAGCAACTTCGTCAAAAACCTCCCTGCATTTTGTAGAATTTGTCAAAATAAAATTAAATAAAATAGTGATCATTTATATAACAAATCAATTCCAGTTTCAGTTAAATCCAAAAGGTAACTCAGGCACAAATCTACCCCCTAAGGTTGCATCACCACAGTCTGCAGGTGAGAAAAAAAAAATGCAGTTGCGGCTGAGCTCACAGTATGTGCATGTGACGGCTGTGACACGGACACACCTCCTGGATCAGAGAGCATCCAGACAGAGATCCTGCTAAACTTTTTAAAAGTTTAAAGGCATAACAATTGCAGAGCGCACCACCACCCCATTCACTGGCATCATGTGGTGGGTAGAGTGGCACAGGGCACAACTATGGTTACATTTGTTTTTTTACTCTTATCAGTTTTATTGCAACAGTTTCAAAGCATTTGTGCTTCACTTGAGCACTTAAGTCTAATTGACTGGGCATTAAATAAACACTTTAAAGATTTCAAGCTTTAGTAATAAATAAATACAATTATATGAGAAACATTGTGTTTTTAGGAAAAATGTTGATTGTGTAAACAGCTAGTTATTCCTCTGACTTTCCCAGTAAATCAATTTAAACCAGAGATTTGAAATAATGTTTATGCTGCATTTAAACATTCAAATAAAAATAATTCCACATAGATTGTCTCAAAAAGGCAAGAATGTTAAACGCTATCAAAAAAGGCTGCAATAATTTGGTCACGTTCTTTGAAACACGAAGCATTATCAGCATGGATTTAAGTCCCACATGCCTTTGCAGAGCACAACTACAAATCAAACACCATAGCATTTGAATAAGAAAAGATGACAGCATTACTTTTTAAAGAAGGAAGAATCTTTTTAGCAGTTAAAAAAGAGGCATGGTTGTCAAAACTCACCAGTCTCTGTGCTGCAGGACACTTCAGGTACCACTTTGTTCAAAGTAAACAGGAACCTGTGCAGGCCGAACAAATTATGTATTTAAAAACTCCTGGCAGAGCCACATAAACAGAAAATAGAAACACTAATAAGGTAAGTAAAACATTAAATGAATTATCAGTACACTGGCTGCAATTGTATTACCCCATCAAACAAAATGTTGCTGTTGACTGTTAGAGAAAAAGGCTCAACTGAGCTTGGTTTTTAAAAATAAAAATGTAGTCTTGTTGGATTCAATCTTACCTGTTAAAATTCCTGAGGGAACATTTGCAGGTGCTGCTCAGGTGGTAATCTTGCAGATCCACACAAGTCTCTCCTCAGCCAACTCCGTGGAAGTAACGAATGAAGCCAGTCAGCCGCAATACTTGATAATCCTTCAGCACAATGATCCCTGCTGGATGCTTTTATTCCTTTTTCTTCTCTGCTTCAGCCCAGACTTCCTAACAGAGGAGCATTGCTGCCTACCTGTGCAGGGCCAGCCACACACACCTGCAAGGGACAACAGGTACAGAAGGAATCAGCAATATTCCTCACTCCTCTTCTCAGCATTGACAACTTCGTCTGATCCTCAGAGTGTCTCTGCCAAGAGTAACCGGGCACAGCAGTCCTGTTTCTTGCCAAACACAAACAGACACACACACATAAAGAAGAGCGTCTTGTGTTTTTTTTTTTTTTTTACAGCAGCCAAGCTAACCCTGAGCCGGGGCCCGGTCTTCCTTTGAGATGCTCTCTAGCCCACAAACACAAGACGGCTTTCATTATCTTTCCCGTCGCAGCGCAAGGCCTAGCTTCTAAAAGCTACTGATTTCTTTCTTCCCTTAGCCCCCTGCACAAAAGGAGGGCATTTTGTAAATTACTTGCTCGTTTCAGACCAACAAAAGGTACTTTCATTGAACCCTCCTCCCCCCCATTGCTCTCATTCTATCCTCCCGCCATTTGATTTTGCTCAAATTTGATTACAAGGCTTGAAAAAGAAGGAGAAGAAAAGAGAAGAGGAAATAAGAAAGCCCCACAGATGGCGTGTTCATTCAGTGCTGTGAATGGCTTTATATGGGCTGCCTTTATACATGTGGCAATCCAAAGACGATTCAGCCGCTCCGCTAAAAAAAGAACTTGACAAAATTATTGGTTTGGCGGCTTTCTTACATGGCTGACACAGAGAACCGGCTGAAAGAAATGTCTGCCTCCTTCTTTCTCTTCTTTTCTTTTGCCGTGTTTGCTTACACGTGTGCCTTGTCATATGAATAACCACCTGCCCTCCGTCTGCAACAGGACACATTCCAAGACAGCAAGGTCGCATATTCAGTACAACGCATAGAGAGAAAATTAATAGCATCAGGTACAGTCAGGTTTAGATCAAATCAAACACCTGAGACTCAGCATGAAAGCACCTTTCAACCAGAGAGCAGAGATTTCTGTTCTGTCACAGGTTAGAATCTTGTATCTACAACAAAACTTGTTTTTCACTTGTTTTTATTCTGCTGTAGGATTATTGCAGGTTTTAGAAAAGACGCACAAGCTCACACAACCTGACACCGTGGATCGAGTGACCAGCTCCAGCTGAACAACGTTTGTCCTTTGACTCGTTACACCATTATCAGATCATGTCACTCAGAGTCCATCCACGGCTATCAGTCCACAGATCATCCAGAGATCATCAGTGTCCATCGTGGTCAGAAAGTCCAATGGGAAAGGGTCAGTTAATTCTCAGTTCAGGTAACTACACATCGGCACCCAGGCCGTAGGCGGTTTCTGTCCATCTGTGTGATGAATCGATTGCAATTGCCGGGGTCAGCTGGTCGAAAACAAATGTTTCACAGTGGTTCGTTGATTCAAAACTTAAATAGTAAGGCAATGTCTTTTTCGGTTCTTATTTTGGGACGGGTATTTGTCAAACTTTAGCTGTATGAAAGGAAAGTTAAGTCTAGGTCATTTGATTTGATTTATTTTTATTTCAAGCATTAATTGTAGTCAATACAATTAAAAAAATGTTTTATTCACACAGATTTACAAAGACACAGTTAAGTCACATATGCTTAATATAATATAGTGATCATTAACTAAAGTCAAGTAGAGCTTGAAAAGGACTGGAAAGCAAGTTTATATAATCCCAACCCCTATAAGAAGAGAAACCATAGAAAAATGGCCGTGCTTTGTGTTCATCAACCAGCCATTTGTTTAGATTAGGCTTGTTTATCATCTATTCCTCTGGAAAGAATTTTACTCAAAAAAAAAAAACAAAAAAAAAAGGCGGTTTCTCCACATTAACTAAAACCTTTTAAAAACTCTGAAGTAAAAGTGTCAGTTTTGATGCTATAAGGTGTGGAAAAACCTGTTACCTGACTTGTCTAAGATTTCCAGCTAATAAACTGTATTGACTGCATTTATAATTCATTCATCTTCTTAACCGTTTATTCCCTTTCGGGGTCACGGGGTTGCCGGAGCCTATCCTGGCCACTTGGGCGTAGGCAAGGGATGCCCTGGACTGGTCGCCAGTCTGTCGCAGGGTGGAATATCCTCAATCACACATCCATTCACTCTCACGCTCACACCTATGGACAATTTAGAGTTGCCAATTAACCTATGAAGCATGTTTTTGGACGGTGGGAGGAAGCCGGAGATCCCGGAGAGAACCCACGCATACACGGGGAGAACATGCAAACTCCACACAGAAAGGTCCCCAATTGATGTTGTGTTTTTCATGTCCCCCAGCCGGGACTTGAACCGGGGGCCTTCTTGCTGTGAGGCAAGAGCGCTAACCACTGCGCCACCATGCAGCAAAGGAAATTGCCATCAAATATTTTATTTTTGTTCTTTGGCTGCAATCAAAATTTAAATGGTTTAACCCCTTTTCTCTTTGTATACAAAGCTAAATGGTCAACTTCACATGTTTTAAGGACATGGCTCTCCCTTAGACTGTTTTTGCTTTTATGGTTTTTTAAAAACAATGAAAAAACGTTTTTTTGTGGAACCACATCTCTTGGGATGGAAATTCAAATACTTTGCTTAATATAAGTACAAATTAAGGTTTCCCTCTTAGAGAAAGGTCATGGTAGGGATACTTGTGTAGCAGCCATTTGTGATCCTTGTGTACTGGACAATTTTATTTTATTCATTTGATTATTGGATAACATCTAAAAAAAGTTTCAAACAAAGGCAATGCACACATAATACTAGCTAAGAAAAAAAAGCAAATCTGCACTTATAATCTTTTGGCTGGTGCAAAAGAACTACAATTGAAACGACAAAAAAAGAAAGAAAAGAAAAAAAAAAGAAAGTTCAGGATTGTCTTCAATGAAAATCTAAATTAATCTAAAATATTCCATAACACTTTTCTGTAGTATGTAGCCCCATTTAAGCAGTTTCTTGTGTAATTGTTGCTCATTGTGTTAAACTGAATATACAAACTTTATCACTAACCCTGCATCCATCCAATTCCCATAGGATCTGTGATGGGGCTGACTGCAAGTGTCTGGGTAAACCATAACAATCTGAGTATTTTTTTATTCAAAAATCGCTGTAAATCAGGAGCAGATGCAAAAGAAAATGCAGTTGGGAAACGTTGGTAGCAGTGACATAAAAGCTACAATTGGTGAGTAACAAGCTCCCTGCCCCACTTGCTTTGAAAAAAAAAAAAAAAGTTGATTTCAGTGCTTAAAATTCTTTGTTATTTTATAATGCAAGTTGCCTAGCAACAAAAACAAACAGCCTTAAAAGGTCTACATATCCAATGTTCTTAACATTTTTGATATTTTTTAATATGAATTGGGATTTTAAAAGATGGCATAAAAACATCTAGAAATATAATCTGCTACTATCATGCTACCATCAAACTACTGATAATGCTCAAGCCCTAAACACAAAAACAATACAAGCATAAAAATGTACTCTGATCCATTTAGATTAAAAATTGTGATGTCACCATAATTTCTTGTGTTTGCTCAGCAAAATTGGAAGTGCAAATGAGTGAATGAATTATCAAAGACTAACATGTTAATATAAAAATATATAAACCACAGCACCATGTAGTTCTTTTTTTTTTCATCTTTACTGTTTTATCGGGGTCACGAGGCTGATGGAGCCTATCCCAGCTACTTGTGGACATCCTGGACAGGTCGCCAGTCTGTCGCAGGGCCACAATCACACAGATTGTGTGATTTTTAATTTACACCTATGGACAATTTGGAGTAACCAATTAACCTATGAAGCATGTTTTTGGACGGGGGGAGGAAGCCAGAGTCCCCAAAGAAAACCCATGCATGCACGGGTAGAACATGCAAACTTCACACAAAAAGGTCCCCCATTGATGTTCTGGTTCAGGTCCCCCAGCCAGGACTTGAACCACTGCGCCATGTAGTCTGTCTGGAATAGGCCTTGTGTCACCCAACCCATGTGTCAACCAGACCCGGTCTCCCCAACATGTGACATATTTGCCCATTTTATTGGAATAATTCAGCACATTGTTTGAAACAATAACACCTCTTTGCATGCTAAGCTAAATATTTATTTAATTCACTCAGTTGTATTTAAAATGTTCAATTGTGACTGAATTTGTATTCAACTAAACATTCTTTTAAATTTGCACCTAGTCCTCTCATGGTATTGTGTTTTTGTCGAGTTATATTTCATGTCAATGTGAGAGCAAAAGTCCTAAAAGGAAACAAACATCAAATTTTAAAATACTTCATCTCTAATTAGACAGCTTTTTTTCCTATTTAAGTGTAATTTAAATAATAGTAAATAAAATATGACCTTAAACTTTGTTTAATAAATCCTCCAGCTATTGGAAACAGCTGAATTTGAGCATTTTTTTAAACCGTCAAAGTTACATTGACGCCAGAATGGCAACTAATCACAATCAGGATTAGTTGCCATCAGGATTGAAGGGGGGACAGGTCACACCCATCCCAAAGTCACTTCCTCCTGCCGGCATCAGGGAGGAAACTGCAAAGTTTCCAAGCCAGAACCAGCACACTCAAGGACAGTTTCCTCCATCAGGCGATAAGGAAACTTGACTCCCTCCCTGCCCTACCCCCTCTACCCCCTCCACTCCCTGCTACAAACTCACACTAAAAAACTTTCACACCTGTTCAGAACATCATCTTCACCAAAGACTGCCATCACTGACTCATCAACTTACTGTTCTTATCACTGTTTTCACTTTAAACTGCCACTTTAACCATCTCATTGCTCTTCTGCACTGTTTAGATTGCTGTTATTCTTTTTATTATTACTGTTATTTTATCTATTTGATTTTATTATTTTATAAGCTGCTTGCACTGTGGGGTGAGAGGAAAGTAATTTCATCTGTGCTGTATGTCTTGTGTATGCAGAATATTTGACAATAAAGCTGACTTTGACTTTGACTTGACTAAGAATACGTTTGAACATCCAATAAAGACTTTTCTGAAATTGAGAACATTGTTTCAGTTTACAAGAAAACCTTCAGCTGCTCCCACCAGCAGTGATACGAGCTTTAAACTGCTGACAGCAGCTCTGACAGCCTCCATATCTACCACTTCAGATAAATTAATACAAGCAGTCATCACCGCCAGCTGACCCACATTACATTTTCACTCCAACCTGCCTGACTGAGGATCATCACAGAGAAGTAGGAAGCCACCTTCCCCAGGATTCCAAGTTCTTCTCTTAATATTATTACTATTTTATGAGAACGGTGTTTTTTTGTTATAACAGATAAGAACACAGATCCCTTACTGTGGGAAAGGGTGCATAAGTAATCATTAGTTTGGTCCCCATCGACAAACCTGAAGCAATTATTGTCTCAAGATAAAAACGGAAAGCAGAAGAGATTTTTTTAAGTGGAAAAAAAATAAACTACAGATAGAAATGACCTTAATATTATTTCTCTCTCTGGGCATTTCCAATAAGACTCTTCCACAGTAGAGTTTGATAAAAGGATTATGCAGCTGCAGCCAAATCTGGATGTGGAGGGAAAGCTGTTTGATTGAATAATTCTTGTTTCCTTTCTGCAAAGCCAGCAGTCCTCTTTCAAAACTAAAAATCAGCATTATGGCAGATTTACACATGTGCACTACCTGTCTGGGGATGTGGGTGTGCTGTACTGTCTGAATGTCTGCAACATTTGCATGTTTTGATATAATAAAAAAAGAAAAGAAAATACTTCAAATTGAGTTTTATATGAAAGTCTGGTACAGATAGTGACCATTAAATATTTTACTGATTAAGTTGTCAAAGCCGGTATACATCTAACCCAGAAGCTTGCTTTTAACTAAAGTTTATGACTGTTCCTCCTGACATTGTCACTAAATTAGAAAGAAAAAAAAAATAATGTAATCCCTTTACCTACATTTATTGTCTTAAAGTATATTTTCTTTTTTGAAACATGATTATCAAGAAAGTAACTGGGAAGAGCTTAATTCCTAAAACTAAAAAGGAAAAACTTGTTTGCCTTGTTTTTCTAAAGAGTTTGAATAGATTTTAAATTAATTGAATATGTTAGTCTTTTTAAATAAATTTATTTTTTAAAGTTATTTAAAGAAAAAAGAAAAAAAACTAAAACTTGCACATGAAAAGAAACACAAAATGAAATAAGATGCTTTTTCTTGGGTGTTTGGGGATTTGAATTGAGTCATTTGGTGCTCAAAAAGCTGTTAAAAAACAAATTACTTTTCTGAATCAAATTTCATTTAAAGTGCAGGAATAACAACATGATTCATCTGCCTTTATCAGGCATCATCAGCCGTCAGAGCAGAGTGTTGTTAAGGCGCCTGACCTCGGTTTAGTTATCACAGCAGGGCTGTGACCTCAGGACCTTTAGTCATTACTGCCGTCTCCTCCCATCAGCCCTCCAGAGCTCTGATAAAGCTCTCTGAAACGAAACATGCTGCTGGAATGGAAGTGACACGAGATTCATGTATAATGTGATGGGACGGAGGTGGACTGCATGCTTTCCCTCTGTAAATTGTCCTTTTTTTGATTACCTATGAAGACCAAAATGCCCTCATGTGATAAAAGAGGCAACCAAGTACAAGTTCTTCCTTGTTGTCATTCACCTCTTGAGAGGCTTAGTTAAGGATTATCAGATACATGTTTCAATATAAGAGTAAGTTGTGAGTGGAAATTGGTTTTAACGATGCATAAGAAGTAAAGGGGACTGAGGTGTCAAGGCTCCTCCTCCTAAATTTGTTTAGAAAAAGAATTATATTTATTACATATATCTGCACTAACGCAATGACAGAACGCATTGACAGAATCCATTTACATGTAATGAAAATAAAAAGGTAAGATAGGAGAAAATCAAGCTTCCCGACAATGAACATTATAAAGATAATTAAGCTAATTTTACAAAATCTTCTAGTTTTTTAAAAAAATATTGTCTAAAAACTATATATTTAGAATGTGTGTGGAAACATTCGTAGGGTTAACTCAGCAAGCTGGATAAAACTGAAATAAATCAAGAAAGGAGCCCAGAGTTTCAACCAAAGAGAAACCTAAATTACCAGTAACTTACAAAAGCAGGATAACAGGAAGTAGAACTTCTTCATCGTTTCTCCTGTAGGTTTCACTGCAGCTGCCATCCCTGCTGTTTCATTGCTGCCTTCTGTTGATGCCTCAATACTTTTAAGAGCCATTTTTGGAGAGCCCTTGATATTTTTACTGTAGTAGAAACTACTAAAGTAGAAACAATGACTAATGAAAAGCAAATCTTTTACTGAGCTGACTACTAATGAAGTACAGGTGTGCCGGCTAACTCAGGTGTGTAAATGGAAACTGTTCTAGTTACCTAGAGACAAGGAAAATCTGAAACAAAGTCAAAGAGATTTATCATTTCATGTAGACACTAAAGCATATATCACCTGGGTTCAAGAGAACACTTCATTCAAAATATATTTAGAATGGGTTAAGAATGCAAAAGTTCGGCAGGAAGCTGTGTCAAGTCACAACAGGTGAAAAGATATGAATTTATTAAGAAAGTGGGGTAGTAATGAGGGACATTTGCTCAGCTACATTCATTTGACCCTTTATAGAGCACTGAATGAAATACTTTAAAATTCAAAAATTCAACTATAGAGTGTTATTGGAAAACATAACAAGACTTCATTTCATTGGTGACATTTTTTCAATTTATTTCATTTTCATGTAGAAAATCAATGCAAATGAAGTTACCATATTTGGTTATTTGCCCGTGAGTGGTAAAAAAATTCTAATAAGTATACATATATAAATAAATATAAGAAAAACACATATTATGTATTTGAACATCACTTTTAGAACATAAACGTGCTAATAACAAAAGTGTTGAATAGACCCTCACACAACTGTGTGTGAGGGTCTGGGAATGTCCTGGCTGTGGGTGGGTGGGATGAAGTCAGGGTCTGACACATCATCATCTTGATCTTCATCATCATCACTAATGTCAGGGTGGACTGGCACAACAGCAGTTTCCCTCCTCTTGCCATAAAAGATTGATGGAAGCTAAAAATTAAACACATGCAATAAAACAACTTTCATAACATTATAAACTGACAAAAATCCCTCTTTATAACTATTAATAAACTAAAAACAGTGTTTAAATTCTCTCTGAATCACTGTATAGTGATAGAATATTATGTTTTAATGTTGCCAAATTTTTTTATGAGTTGTATTTCTTTATTTGTAAAGAAAATGCACTAATATGGTTTTTTAAATGCATAGGGCATATGTCCAAAAACAGACATACCAAGTAAAATTTAGTTTTTACTGAAAAGGGCGTATGATCAAATATGGTGCCTGCCTTTTTCATGCCGTATTTTCACTCATTTCAATAAATTCACTGCAAACAACTTATATGTCAATACTTAACACAACTATTCAACAATAAAATGTATGAGTTTTATCAACTTACCATGGTTAGTTTTGACGATTCCTTTGAAAATGTCCAGTGAACCGAGCTGCAAAAGCAAATTTTTCTGACTTTGGAGAAAAAGGGAAATTTGATGTGACCCTGGTCTCTGCTGATTGGTCAAGTTGCACAATTGAGTAACCTATAATGTAGGATGATCTTTGCTGATTGGCTGGGTAAAGATCACATGATTCTTGAACTCACTGAGACGGGGAATTGGCGTGAAAACTAACATGTGCGGAAATTACCAAAAACAGTCACTTGCCCGATAAAGGGTTTTAAGTACCTTTTAGTAACTTTTGGGAGTTTTTCTGCACCATACTTTTATTGTACTCAAGATGTATTAGTCTGGTTGCTTTCTTTGTTGAAACTATATTTTTGTGGAAACATAATAAACACTAATATACCAAAACATCAGTTTTGGCAAATAACTGCTTTGAAAAGGTAAACATCCTCAGGGTTTGAAAGCGTAAAGTAACTCAGCATTGACTGAGCAACCACGGCAAATGTACTAGTGTGTCTGCAGCAAATGTTGGGATGTAGAGAGATGTAAATATATCACATCAAAGACATCCAAATCTTGTTTATATTTGTAAGTGATGTGTTGGAGTTTTTCTTCAATAGAGGAAACCAAAAGCTGTATCACTGCATGACAATTATAAGCCCACATCTGCTTCAGGATATCAAATCCTGACAGAAAGACAAGAAACAAGAAGAATATCATTCTAAACAGTAAATTAAAATTCTTTATTTTAGTTTCAGAGAATAGATTTTAGGCCGATTCCAAATACTTCTCCTACCCTTCTGGCTTCTCCCTACCCCGGCAATTGTAGGGGCAGGAGGTGTAGGGCTGTCCAAAATAGTTTTTTTAAGGGGAAACCTGAGTGGATGTTCCACAGGGATGTTCTGCGTACCGCAGAGGAGAAACACATTCCTTTACGTGGGTGTACTCTAAAGCGGTGATCCCCAACCTTTTTAACGCCACGGACCGGTATGACGTCATAAAAGATTTCACGGAACGGTCTCATAGATATGGCGGCTGATTATTGTGGCGATGCCACGATTAAGAAGGAGCAGGGACGTGACAACCCGAACTCTGTGCTTTTATTTTGACAGGCTTGTCATTGTACATTGGACAGGTTTCATCATCCTCTCCCCTTCCCACACTCATGGTCCAAAATAGAAGTACTGTCTATTAAATGTAGCTTTCTTTTTTTGGAAGTGGAAGGCTCTTCTTCTGCCTCCTGGCTGTTTTCCCCTTGGCAAAGAAAACTTTCCAAAGACGTTTATTTTTTACTCATGTTGCTAGCTCCTGGGTTTTATTTTAGCAGTAAACCTATCACGTGAGAGAGAATAGTCCCATGGCCTGTGTCAAGAGAGCATCGGGCAATTTTTAATAAAACATCTTTTAGATTCTGAAATAAATAAAACGGAAGTAATGTAAGTTTTTTATTCTTTCTGTGCGGCCCGGTACCAAATGACCCACGGACCGGTACCGGACCGCAGCCCGGGGGTTGGGGACCGCTGCTCTAAACCACAAAAGTTTTCATTTAAATGAAGGTATTGTTTTGGTTTTAGCATGACTTAACTGGCAGCTACACGCTGACGTAGCAGACCGGTGACTATGGATTACGTCATCGAGTGGGAATGACGTCTGGATTAGAAAATGCCATTTTTCCATAACTCTCCCTTTGGAAGGTAAATGTAGGGATAGGGAGAAGAATTCAGATTCAACCTTAGACTATAAACCATATTAGTTCAAACGATTATAGAGTAAGTGAACATTTTTATTAGCAGTTACTTTTTTGCTTTTACTCAAGTGCTTCAACTTTAATAAAATCCTTTTGGAGTACTGCTACTTCTCCTTCATACCTTTGGACATTGGTCTAAATTCTTTGACCTCTGGTGGTCAAAGAATTCCCAAATCCAGCAGCTCTCTTTTAGCATGGTTCTGCTTGCAGCTATCAGAAGTCTCTTTTTATGCATCTCCTCTGCAGGTAAGAAACTGAGTGACTACCCAGGAGCAATTCTAAAAGCTTTGGTCTCAGTGCATTAGTCTCGCAGTAATAAGTATTTGTGCATAAGTCAAGATTTATTTATTTTTAATTGAAAGGAAGTTTTGATGAAATATAAATATATATTTTTTTATCATCTGCAGTGAAAAGAAAAACTGGCAGACCTGCAGAGTGGCGAGACACTGACTTCACATGCAGGGAACTAATGCACAAGTACCATAACTTTTAGTACACTAAAGTAAAAAAAAACTATAAAATATAAAAGAAATGATCCAAAATCTGGTTTAATTCATCAAATTCTTGGATACTGGAATTACAGTTTTATATTAAGATTTATATGGATCTATCTGAAAAAGGCTGTTTTAGAACACAAACAATTACTATAGAATCTTTTAGTGAGTTATATGTTGTAAACTATCACAATAAAATAAGCTAGTTTGAAAAGAAATGTATACACACACTTGCAAAAATATACATATATACACATTTTAAATCAAAGCCAATGAACAGAAAAGCACAAACTCTTTACATCAGGTTATTTAAAAAACTTTTAATTGTCCAGCCAGCATGCTGCCATCCCACTGGTACCGCTCAATTGTTAGAAATCATACGGTAGCAGCACCGACAAACAACAAGGGCTGTTGATATGGGCCAGACCAGATGTCAACTGGTGATCCTGGACACCGTGGGTCCAAATGGGGAGACAACATTGATGCTGCTCAAATCTCATCATGCTGTTGACAGAACCACAGCGACTCAGAGACCTGCGTATTGACGAATTGCGGTTGATGCTGGGAAAAATATGAAGAAGAAATATCATTGTGCTTTCTTGGGAGGCATATTGTCTATAAATGTGTAAATTTGTAAATCAACAATATTATAATGTGTGCTCAAAATCAGAGTTGCGAATGGTCAGTAGTGCAGAATGGCCCGCTTTTTATATTCCCGCCAGCTATTGGGCAGCCGGTGGCACTTAATATGCTGCTGCTGGCCTGCAATTTTTCACCTGATTTCGTAATGACGTCATCCCCGCCTGACTACCGCCATCTGCATTCATAATCATGCCAACAATTTTGTTTTTTAATCGAGTGGCGGCAGCTACTCTCAAAGATTCTGCCGATGCTTCCCCATCGTGCGGTGGCAGTTGTATGTGACCGTAGCATGAGGATGGGTCAAATAAGTATCTTTATCTTATCCTATCTTAGTTCACAGAAAAGCACTAGGTTTATCCAATTACTGTATGAAAACCAGAGATGATTGGAGTAAAACCACAAATCATTGTCCTTCCTCTGCTGTACCTGACAAATGCTATGAGCGGTGCTGAACTGGGTTTTTTTTTCTACACAATAGCTATTTCTCATGGCCAAACAATCTCACTTCAGTCTTTTTCTTACCATAATGCTATGGCATATACATATTTATTATGGTGGACATTTGTACATTTTAAAGAAAAAAACTAGTTTTTCTTTGATATTTATTCATTTAGAGTAAATATCTTTGCAAAGAGAGTGAACAGCAGAAGTTGCTGGAGCAGAGTTCCAAATCTCTGCTGAGGTAATCACAACAAAGAACCTCCTTTTTCCTACTTTTCCAAAACTAATTACTTAAAAAGGAGGGGATTAAATGTTCAAAGACAAAGCATCGTTCTTAGAAAAACTATAACAAAGCTTCTGTTTCTCTGTGTGTGCGATTGTTTTCTGCTGAACAGCATTAACAATCAGTGAGCGTGACAGTTACACACAGCTCAGCCTTGGATGTTTTCCTTCATTTTATGACTCAATGATTTTTTATGCTGGTGCAGGAAAAACTTATTTAGCAACGACAGAAAATTAAACCTTTTTCCCTCGCACTTTGTCTTTTTGTAGCTTTGTCATCCTTCAATCACTACCTGTATTTGTCGCCTTTTTGAACTGGTTATCAGTTTAAAAAACACCTGTCTACACCTGCAAAAGGTCAGACTGAAATCTGTCCACCATGACCCAGACCAAAGAGCTGCCACACTATTTTCAACTACATGTTTGACATCTAAGAACACATTTTGTTTTTGGTAAAAAAAAATGTATGCTATAGAACAACAAACTGTAAATTGATCATGTATTTTCTTTTTCTGATAAGGGAGCTATCATTAAGATATTTTTTTAGTTTTTTTTTTAGTTTTGTTTTCTTCTTGGTGTATCGTTTTCAAGTCAAATCAGAACTCTGAATAATTACGAGTAAAACTTTGAAAATCTGAACTGGTGCAGAAGAAATTATTAATAAATGTGTAGCTAGAAAGTTGAAAGATCTGGCAACCACTTACCATAGTTGGCAACATGATGTACAGAATGAATGGAGACAATAGATTTAGCATGCCTGTAATAAAACTATCATCAAACGGTTAAATCCTCAGAGTTCAAATGTTTTTTCATCCTAATTTCTCCAGGAAAAAACCTTTTAAAGCCATCTGTTGTTACAAACTGTAGTTTC
Organism: Oryzias sinensis; assembly: GCA_037389245.1. Classification (NCBI taxonomy): domain Eukaryota; kingdom Metazoa; phylum Chordata; class Actinopteri; order Beloniformes; family Adrianichthyidae; genus Oryzias; species Oryzias sinensis. The sequence goes on along the minus strand of CM074498.1, from coordinate 12,928,392 downwards.
CAAACCTGCTGTCTTCTTCCTGCAGTTCTGCTGTTCTTTGTCTTAGACAGGGTATCACTGAAAAAAACTAAATTTCAAGTCCCAAATTCCCACGTTCAGAGTGTTTTGCTTAGGAATAAATCTTTTTTATAAATTTCAGTCAAAAGAAATCTGGAAATTTCACTTTTAAAATACAAAATTCTAAAATTAAAACCAGAACGTTTTTGTTTTTTTTGCGAGAAAAGAATTACAATAAAAATCCCTTTAAATAACTCATTCATGGCTATAATGAATCAAAATTACGCCTCTGTAAGTAAAAATTATTTTCATAATCCCAAATTTTTGACTTTGCTGTAATTTTATCATGCATCACATTTTCAATAACAATCAGAGATGTAAACTTGCTCAACATCCTTCTCCTTTCTCTTTAATCTGCTCCTCCATTAAAGTGGAAAAGGCTCTCAGAGGATTTAGCTGGGCTTCAGTGATCCCAATCACTTGTTACTTCATCTAAACAACTTAGTGGTTGGCATGGGTACCCAGAAAACAGGCATACAAAAGTGATTAAAAAACATGTCAGCAGGAAAATGTTCTTAAAAAATGTGTATGAAAATAAAAACACATTTAAAAAATAAGTATAGCAGCTGCAACAGGCAGATTAAAGATGGAAGTCTTTGATCCAAAAAAATCAACACATCGCGTACAGATTATCAAATGCTAGAGTGTAAAATTATCTTTAAAAATAGTTTTTGTTTTTCTTTGCAAAATAAAAAGTCATAAAAGCAGTTAAACAGTTTTGATGACCACTTTAAGAACACTAAAAATAATATTGAAAAAATTAATCGCAGCACTTGCAAAAACTTCTCCGTGAGACACTTGAGATTCAAATGAATTCATGAAAAATAAAATACTCCAATTATTGAACATATTGTGTCAAAGAGTGAAAGTATGCGCCACGCCTACTGACAGGGAAGAGTCGCCCACAAGACCTCCATCCTGCAAATGATTGGTCAAGAAAGAATTCCTCTGACAGAAGGCTAAAACTTAGCTCCACTTGACCAACTCAAATTTAAGTTTGACCCCATGACACATGAAGAACATTCTGCAACTTCAGCAACTTCTCATTAAGTTCCAAGAAAACTGACAAAAAGAAATAGGTATTGCTCCCTTCTTTGCCTCAGCATGCAGACAATCAAGAGTCCTCTGATGTCTCCAACGAACACTATTCAAATGCCAACTGCAACTTACTAAACACATGCAAACCCTGAGGAGTCAAACTTTGAATTGTCTCCCTGCATCTCCCTCAGGCAACAGCACAGTCTTTCACTTCAGCGCAGACAATAAATAAAAAAATTATAGCACTGTTCCCTGAAGCTTCTTATTGTCGTTTCTAATCAATCTTCTGAATCACAAACAGTCCCACAACTTTTTGTTCAGTTCTATCAGCTTATGCAGTTCCCAGAAGGCATTGCCTTTTAGACTCCTGCTCTCGGGCGACAGAGATGCCTGGAAAAACAAATAACGGCAGAAAACAAAACAAAGTCTCCCTGAAATACCTTGCGGATGCCCAGAGGAAGCCGCTGGACAGACAGATGAGCAGATAGGTTTCCTCTGTCCTCCTCTCTCAGGCTGCCTCCTCTCTCTGTGTGCTGTGGAGAGCGACTGCTCACAGCCCGCCTGGCATATCTAATTAGAGCCAGGCTGTTGCCACAATCGGGCAGAGGATCTACCTCTCCAATCTCTCCTGACTCAATCTTCCCCATCTCTGATTTTCTTTTATATTTATGCTGGAATATTTAATTGTAGACAAAAGGTTACTCTGGGCTCTATTCATCGCACACAGGCAGAATAATCTCCTTTAAAAGGCTTGACATTTCAGGCTTTTCAAAAGGGGCTGAAAAAATTATATCCCCGCTTTTGTTAATCAATGAAGTAGAACTCCCCCGAACAAAAGAATTAAATTGCTTGGTTGGGTTAATAAAACACACAGAAATAGCTGCTTCCTGTAGGCTTTTGTGCTGGCAACTGCCCCCCTTCTCTCCTTCCACCCTCTATATGCAACCAGCACTGTAATTCCATATGATTTTGGGGGGGGGGACTTCATTTCTCCACACAGTTGGCTTTTTAAATCCTTTTGAATGTGCAGCATGTGAGGCTGATTGGGACCTCTTGCCTGATCCTGGCAAACTGGCTGGAAGAACATGTTCTCTCCATTTGAATCTGACTTCCACCCGGGAAAAACACTGAGCCCAACACAATTTCAAATTTCTATACTGTCCCTGCCTGAAAAAGAAAAAAAACAACAACATTGTAATTATGCAAATGATAGGGGCAATAATTAGGCCCTTTACTGTCTCATTGTGTTAGCTGCCGTCGCTCTTCAGTCCAGCTGTAGGAGCAACACAACGGGACATGCTCTGGTTTCAATTGCTCCACACAGACAGTCTGCAGATGTGAAAGCCATACTCCTGAGCCAGGATGAAGTGGATGACTCCAATTTGCAAAATACCGCACAGCAGAGGTATGTTGTAAACTTAGCTCTGACAGTTTAACATGTTAACACCTTAAGTAAGGTCTGTGCGCTGTGCATTTATCAGAGCGATCTGCCTGTTCAGTTTTTATTTTTCTGCAAAAAAAATCAAAATGCAGAAAAACATACTATTGATTCAAACTATTTTTTGGGTAATCTTCAGCATGGTACCACTTTCAGAAATACAATATTGTGTTTTTTCTTTCAAATCGTGGTGCTTTTTTTTAATCAAATATGTTGTAAAGATGATGGGAAAACTGCATGGCTGTGTAAAGTTCTTAAAGACCAACTCAGATGAAAATGATGTTTTTAGTGTATGTTTAACATGTTTTTGTGGTGGCATTTTTCTGATGACAGAGGACATAAATAAAATTAATAAAATAAAATTATTTGAATTTCTGAGTATTTCTTTATTTAAATTGTTGTGAATCAGGAGTAGACGGAAAAAAAAGCTTGTAGTTGCTGAAGCTACAACGCCAGACAACAAGGTCCCTGCTCTGCTTCATTCCGATGCATCCACTTACAGACAAATAGATCCTTGTGTGGATAGATGACTCCAATATTGCTCGCCTTTTTTGTTGCACCGGCAATGTTAGGTTGGGGTTGTGAGGCTGTAAGGTATCAGGAAAGAGTATAAACATATGGATGATGGGAAATGAGGCGCGGGCTTATAGTGCAGTGCCTGCCACAACTCAAAGGCGGATTTCTGATGAAGTCCTGCCATCCTCCAGAAACTCCTCTAGAAAACAAGACACGTTTTTGATTTGAGTTAAAATGGCTTATTTCTAATTAAAAGACCACTGGGAATGCTTTGAAAATAGATCAAAGGATGATCAGATTGGGACTTTAATGTTAACACTCTGCAAGAAGCCAGACATTTAGTGGAACTTTGTATGTTTTTAATAAGTTAACCTTGTTTCTTTTCAGCCGTTCAACAACTATTCTGTGATTGGTCGACCATTTTAGTGTTTGAGGCTGAAAACGTGCTTCTTCTGGTTCTGACCTTGACAATTTTTCATGTCCACGACAAATCTTTTTTTGAAAATGTTTTTTTTAAACATTTTTTTCAAACTTTTTAATTTATTTGAAAAAATAAAAAACTTTCTCCTCAGCAGCTGTCATTACCATGTATGGACATGGGACAGTGGGAGGGTCACTTTTTTTCACTTCCCATGGGGGGTCAAATGTCATGGCCGGAGAAAACAACGCTCTTGGTCTTGTAGCAGCAACAAATTTCACCATTTGTGGAGTTTGAAGCAGCCTTTACAGTTATCTTACTAAAATAAGTCACATCTGGATCTCTTTTCTACCAAGTTCCAGTGTTTATATTCTCTAGAAAATGGGGCTTTTTTTCCAATAATCAATAATTCAATCATTTCTGTTTAAAGGACTGGTTTTAAAAGGTCCAGAATGGATGTTTTCTAATATTAAAATTGCATCGTCATACATGCTGGATATTTCTTATCTTAATTTAACAGAAAATAAAGTAATATTATTTATTTGTTTTGGTTTTTTTCTAAATACCATAGTATGCAAAAACACTTGAACCATACTATTGCACTAACTAAATAATCCATTTTAATGTCTTTTAATATTAATGAAAGCCTTGCAAAAGGTGCATAGCTTCCAGCAATTGATTGGCTTGGATACTCTCCTATTTTCAAACCATGCAACAACTACACATGGTGTAAAACGTAACAAAATGGGTTCATGTAAGGACAAAGACATTTGGTAATATTATACCACACTAATGTCAGTGACACCAGTGAGTCACTACATAGATTGCTGCTTCTGATAAATCTCTGGGGATGAGAGAAACACTATTTCACCAACATACATCTTAAAAATCAATATATCAGTAAAAAATATTCAGATCTATTTACAATAATCCATTTAGCTGTAATAACAGTAAAAGAGAGACTAACAACATTTAGAGTTAAGTTCTGTATGGATTTGTCAGCTGCTCTTCTCAGTCTTTTGTGCAATTGGTTTGCCTTAACAACAATCTAAGTTATTATAAAAATGCTTGCAATTATTTAAATATCTCGTGTGTGACCCGTACATGCACTCACACACAGTTGTCATGGCTTCTTCTCAGGTCTAAGGTGTCTGTTGTCCTGTATGTTCCAGAAGTGACAATGAAAAGTGATCAATTCACCCCTAACCCTATCAGCTGCAAACCCTGTACATTAACCTCAAAGCCAAAGAGGTAATTAACCCTTACTTTAAACAAACTGGGTTTACTTTCCTAAATGAACTGACCTAAAGGGTTAATTTAACAAACTAAGTTTCCTTTTAAAACTGTTGTCCAACTGTGTTTTTGATCTATTTTTTTTATCTGAGCAGGTAGTATCACAAAAAACATAAATTTGGTGAGTTATCAAATCTTGAGATTTCTTGAGAAAGCTGTTCACACAACTGTAATGACAAAATAAAATGGCATGAATTCCTGAAACTAAAAAGTGTTTTAAAATCAATAATTGTCTTTTTAATAGAAACAGAAACAACTTAGCATCAAATATGAAATTAAGAGTCAAAGAAAGAAAGAAACAGCCTGCTCCACAGTAAGACGTAATAAACACTTTGGTCCGCAAACAATTGTCGAAAATTCAATATTTTGGGATGATGGGAATATTGTATGCCTTTTTAAATAAAGTTAAATCCATGAATGCATTCTGTATATTTTAAATGATATCAAACAGAAAATTTCCTCGTTTCGCTTTCTTAACCAAATCATTTTCAAATTCAGAAAATTGCCTTTTATGTTAAAGGATTAGCCTAAATGTTGTCAGCTTAAAGACTGTCAGTAACCCAAATGTAAATGCATGCAATTATGCATTATATCTTTGAATTCTATTTGAGTTTTAATTTAGTCGTGGTTCAACTGAGTATGTCCTTAAACTGGACAATGAGTTAAAAATCTGCTTTAAACCTTTTAAACTCGTAAAGGTTCCCTTGGCATTGTCCACACTTCAAACAGTTTCACCAAAAATAGACGCGAGGGGGCGGGGCCACATAAACACGCGTCTGGACTTTACGGCAGTTGTCCTCGGTTTCCGGCATAAACACATGGGAACCAGTAAGGGAATCATGAGAGGTCAAAAGTTCTTTTTATAATCTTTGACATAAACGAAAACCTATCCCTAAAGCATGGTAAGTCAGTCGCCGCGTTTTATAATGCAGGGTAACCGATCCGAAACCAGTTTATTGTCATCAGCCAATCGCCAATAACCTAATTTTGAAAACGGCTAAGCTAACATCAGCAACCAACTAATTGAATTCCTCCAGTGTTTTTACTGATACTATAGTGAGTCAAAATAGATGTTTAGTGTCTCCATCTGCAGTGGTTTTAAACTAGTCATACTTGCAGGCCAGCTCCATGGTGGCGGCGGGTCTGGCTCTGGCAGCGGCTGGATTCGCAGGTCAGTCTGAAAACACGTTACATCATCTGCGGCAACAATACAATAGACTTGAAGGTGCGAGTTCACGCATTCACTGGTGTCAACCACTGTCATCTCCCAGAGTTCACCAAAGGGAGTAATGCACTGGAAACAGAAGGACGTTTTCATCTGCTTTTTTTTTTTTTAATTCTAGACAATAATATATCTGCGTTAGCAAGTGGACTGTGGCATGATGTGTTTTTTTATAGACACTCAGATTTCTGTAAATTGCGATGCGTTTTTCTGAAGTGCATGCATTTAATTAAAATATTCCTTTGAGACAGTATATATATATATAAACTGTCTTTACTTACATAAATGTCGGACATGGTAGTTTTAGTAAATATTATTGTGCACCATATACTTATTTTTTAAAGTAAACATACACTCCAATATTTCTGTCTTCTCTTCTGCCAGGTCGCTATGTCATGCAGGCCATGAAGCACATGGAGCCTCAGGTGAAGCAGGCTCTTCAAAGTTTTCCTAAGACGGTACGGCATCAAAACAGGCTTGACGTTAGACCACCGTGTTCTGTGCAACTCTGCACCAATCGTTGACTTGCATGTTCTGCTGCAGGCTTTTGGAGGAGGGTATTATAGAGGAGGGTTTGAACCAAAAATGACAAAAAGAGAGGCTGCCCTGGTCTTAGGTGTCAGGTATGTGGACTCCCCTGTCTTCTTTCTTTGACCTTTTTAAGGCATGTGTTGGTTTGGCTGTGCATGCCTCTCTCTGCAGGATATTGCTGCTTAACATTAACTCAACAAATGGCTTTTTTCTGCCTTTTAGTCCCACTGCCAACAAAATGAAGATCAGAGAAGCACACAGAAAGTTGATGATCTTGAACCATCCCGACAGAGGTGAGTGCATCCTTAAATTGAGTGATCTGGACACATCAGCACATCTTTTCGTCATGCATCTCATCCCTTTTACACTCAAAACTTGGTCATGTTTAACACAGCATAGCTCAGATCTTACATGCAACATCAATTCACATCACATGCAAATGTATAAAGAAAATGTAACTTCTTATTAGAGTGTACAAACTGTTTATATCTTTTAGTTAAACGTGCAAATTCACACAGATCTGCAGAGCAAATTGCTAGAATTTCTTGTCTCTGATGTTGCAGGTGGATCTCCCTATTTAGCAGCAAAAATAAACGAAGCCAAGGACCTAATGGATGACCAGGTCAAGAAGTCGAGCTGATTTTTCCAAAGGATTGTTTGAACTCCCTCTGAATCTTTTTCATGCTGCTGCACTGGCTGACTTGGACACTTGATTTTTGTAAATCCCCTTCAATAAAATCAAGTCTGTAAAAAGGGTGAAATACTTCATTTTAATTATCTGCTCCTTTATAGATTTGAGTTTTTAAAGGCTTAGTACTTAAAGATGACTGAAACTCATGGATTTATTCAAGTCCGTATTTGTTGAAGTTACAGTGGCTGTAATTTGAGGTATTTTAGATTAAAACATTCAGTTTTCATCTCAGATTATGAGACTTTCTGCTTTGTGTGCCACATTTTGATCTAGAGCACAAACTGTTTTCAATCTACATAGAAGATCAACTTTATTTAAGAACTATCTGCATACAAAACATATTGCACATCAACCAACCAGACAATCCTTTAAAAAAACAAAACAAAAAAACACTGTAGTCAACCCATCAGAAACATGTGGGATGTCAGAACTCTCAGTAGTTGTCATTTGTCTTAAGAGAAAAGCCTCTGGTTATCACACACTTTAGTGTTTCTCTTTTTTTAAATACTGTACAAATTTTTAAAAATAAATAATCCAAACAAATCCTTTTCTTTAGAGAAACAGTCGTGACCAGTTTCCAGCCAGCCAGTGTTGGAAGAACCATGAAAATGACATCATTGTCACAGAGGCATGGCTTTCCAGAAACATCTCAGTAACCGGGAAGTCTTGTTCCTATGAATTTATGGGTGATGACATTTAAAAAAAAAACTGAGCATTGTTGTAATTTCTGTGAACAAATAAAAAGAAAAGAAAAAATGCTGTTACTAAACTAGATCATTTTCAGTTCTGAGATGTTTCCAGCAAACCAATACAATTCTGTCCAGCACTAAACAGTACAGACTCAACTACAATCAGCTTTAACAGAAAAATGGTTCCACTTCAGTGCAAAACAAAACTTTTGTTTTCCTTTCTAGACGGGTAACATTTCTATGATTTAAGTGGTTGCATTAAAAAAACGAACAAAAAAGAAAAAACAGAAAGCAGCTAATATCAACCCCCCACCCAAACCCCAAATAACATTAAGAGCAGACAAACCTGATTTTGGAAAAATGGCCCTGAAAAACTTTTAGGGGTGTTCTGACTGTTTACCCTTCATCCACCTCCAGCACCATAAGAGACATTAAGCACAAAGCCCCCAGGCCTGACGGAGTTCAAGTGAGGGCAAAGAGCGTCCACGCATGTGAGTGAAATCATTGGGGATGGCGTGCAGAGCCAGGCAGCAACACGTCCAGTCTACTCTTAAGGCACAACAACTGATCACATGTGGGTTCATTATGCTTTCCCATAGAACTGCTCTGCACTGTAAAATAGCTCATGCAAAATATCCAACAGAAAATGCCACTTCCAGTTTGTCAAAAGGACACGAGGAAACATTTTTCTGAAGGGGGTGGGGGGGTATTTCCACAGCTTTTTTTTTGTTGTTTTTAACCAAAAAAGGGAAAGAAAATATGTTTTTTTTGCATGCATACCACAGTGTCGGTACAAGTAGAATCCCTCAGCATTAAAAAACAAAAAAACATTCAGTTCATCCTCTTGAGGAAGAGTGGACTGAAATGTACAGTTTGTGTGTTTTTGACTATCTTTGGCAAGCTCATACAGGAAGAACTAGAGTGTAAAAAACTGTATTTAAAATGAATAGTTGTACAGAGAAATGTGTACAGGAGAGGTTATGTTTCAGAACACAGAGAGTTGCACAGCAGAGATTTGAGAAGTACAAACAGAACAGTGCTTGTTGAGTTTAAATGTCGAGAATAGGTTCTGAGGCTGCTTCAGGAACACAGATTTAAACAGGGGCAGCCAGAGACGTTCAAATATTTGAAACCGTTTCCATCTGATTAAGAGACTCCGTTGACAGCAGGTTGTGGGTTCGAGCCCTCCTTTTCAGAGGCTTCGGGGGGGTTCTCGGTGGAAGACTTTGCAGCGTTGGTGCCGTCAGAAACACTGTGTGCGTCTTCGGGTGCAGCCGAAGAGCTGTGCTCAGTGATGACATCCACCCGATTCTAAAGAGGAAAAAGAAACAATCTGTGTGAGACACAACTGGGCGATAGGTCTCAGATAACATTAAAAAGGCTATTACATATATTACGATGTAAAAAAAAAAAAAAATAGGTTACACAAATGACAACAAAAGCTCTTTAAAAAAGGTGAACAGTCACCAAAGCTTTGCTTTTCTTGGTGTCCTTGGTGGTCTGTCTGCTCTGAGACTCAGATCGAGATATGAAGTCAGCAACCGTCACTGCAAAAAAAACAACAGAACAACAAGAAATTTAGGAGTTTTAAGAACACAGAAGCATCTTGGCGGAAAAACGTGTTTGTGAAGCTCCAAGACAGGAAAACCTGCTCCATATGTTCATTTTTTTATAAGTGTAGTTCATGCAAAAGAGTTAGTTGAACACAAACAGCCGTGGGAGGATTTTCACACCCGACCACAGTCAGACTTGGAGAAAGCAGGCATGTCTGTCAGTCATACCAGCTAACACTAAACCTGAAACTCTGGCTCAGCGCTTTGTAAGTTGCAAAACGAAACATGAGGCAAGGCACACAGTTACCAAACTGTAAGGGAGTTGGTTTGCAGAGGCCACAGTGGCTGTTGCCACGGTTACCTGGGTGCCGGTCCTCAGGCAGGCGGTTACGGCGACGCCGGCTACGATTGCGACGCTGCGGTTTAGCTTCTGAGTCATCTGGGATTTTAAGTCATCATAAAAGAGGGATTTGCACCTTAATTATCTTTCATTATCAAACTGCTCTAGCTTCTTTTTAACGTAGAAACAGGAAACGAGGGTCTGCAGCATGACGGCTACAAAAACATTTTTGGTTTTAAAACCAAACACTGAACATGTTTAAAATGTTCATTCATGTCCATCAAAGTAGCCTCCATACTGGTCAAAATGCCATACCTATTCCGTTTTCCCCAACTGAAGCATTGTCAGATTCACTCATGCCGTCCATCATAGTGGCATCCTCGTCTGTTCTGCGCCGCCGAGACCGTCTGCGGCGGTTTGCAGGCAACAAGGACTCGCTGGCATCGGTGTCAGCTGTGTGGTCTGTCTCTGTGTTCGTCTCTAAAGCTCCGTGGGAGTAGGTGTTGTCCCGATCCCAGGACCCTGCCGACGAAATTAAATGAACAAATGTGTTGTGTTTACATGAGAGAAAAAAACTTTCACTTTAGTTTTGGTTTACAGTGTTCCCTTGAAATATGGCTGGTCAACTCGCAGGGTTTTTCATTGTAATTTGTATACTCTTTTTTTTTTTTAAGTGTTCTGCATCCTGATTGGCTGTAGACAATTGCGTTCATTTTGCCAAACGACATAAATCTTTGATCGCGATCAGATATAGTTGTCATTCTATAACTCTGGACTTATTTTTCTGTTACGGTTTGAACCTGTTAGAGCTTCGACAAAATAGAAAAGTGTGAAAATGTTCATGTTTGTCTGAGAAAAGTGTAGTGGTGTGGGGTTTTACAGCCTTAAAACATCTGCAGGTTTCAACTATCACGGGTTATTTATGGAATGTAGCTCCTGCAATAAACGAGGGAACACTGTAGTTCAACTTGTCTTTATCGTTACCAGAATTGTTGCTGTATCCTCCTCTTCCTCCACGGCCCCTTCCTCCTGTTCCTCCTCGACCTCTGCCAGGTCCTGGTCTCCTGCGACCGTCTCTTTGTGGCCGAGGACCTCTCTCCCTTTCTCTGCATGTCCAGCAAAGCAGAAGTGACAGATCACGTGCTCAGCCTGCAGAGACATTTCAACTTCCACAACTTTCAACTTCCGTAAAAACAGACGCTCACCTCTCCTGGTCCTCTCCAGCCAGGGACCAATCACTGAGCTCATCCTTACGCTCCGACTCAGTCTCTGAGGCGTTGGACTGCTCTGAGTTTGTGCCTGGATGGTCAAGAAAAAGACAGAATAGCCATAAGATGAGTAAAGCAGAGACACACATCGCACATTTTAGTCTACGCTCCAGGTCCTTTTGGTTTAGTTGTTGGAACACACTGATTCATTCATCTGAGTGTTACCATATCCAGTGCTGTAGCCTCTACGTCCGCGGCCTCGGCCGTTGTAAGAGCGGCTGCCATGCGAAGAAGACGAGGACGCGTTGGCACTGCTGTCTGCATTAATTCCGCCCCCTCTTTCCCCCCTCTCCCGATCGACTGGTCGGTGACCCTGGGTGATCTGTCGCAGCTGTTCGTCGATCTGCATCCTCTCCAGACGAAGCTGCTCCACCTCCTAGAGAGAAGAAAAAACACTGTAACTTTCAGAAGAAGAAAAAAATCCAATCAGGCACATCTGACATTTGTTAAGGTCATCACTGTTTATGCAGAACGCCTCACATTGTGTATATTCAGATTGTTGCTACTTCCTTTAAGCTCCTGAATCTGAACAAGAAGATCTGCCGCTTAATGCATTCAAAGCACAACACACACATCCATGTGGCACAAAACCTGCACAAAAACACACATCAGAGCAGCGCAAGGACATCCTCAGACATCTGTATTTGCAGATGTGTGTGTTCATTCCCAATGCTTTTGGATTTGACAACTGATAGCTGATTTAATCAGCCACTCAGACCTCAGGAGCATGTAGACATGAAGACAGGTGAGCTGCTGAGGTGCAGACATGCTTCCACTTTTAAAAATCCTACTTATGAAGTAATGTTTACATGCAGAGAACAGTTAGATGCTGTGGCTGTAGCAGTGTGCAAAAAAAAAGGGCTTTAAGACACAAGAGATGCTTAAATTAGCGTTGGCATTCAATGTTAAAAGAAAGCATCAAAACGAAGAATGTTTAAGATCTTACATTCAAATAGGAAATGTGGTATTCCAACAGGACCTGAACGTTGCTAATGCTCTCCTTAGTACCAACAAAGGTAAATGGGACCATTCCCTGTAAAACCAAATATATAAAAATAAAAAAAACACACATTACATGCTAGAAAACATAAATAACCTGAACAGAACTGCACTTTGCTGACAGCAAGCAAGGCATCGCTACGCTCAACTTACTTCCTGTCGTGGCTGCTTGTTGTCGTTGTCGCCTTCTATCTTGACCCGTACCACTCCAGACTTGTCCACAATCTCCTGGATGACCTTCCCATTCTTACCAATCACTTTACCTGGAGAGATAACCAGAAGGAATGAGACGGTGACCATGGGATATAAAAATATCTACAGGTGATATAAAATGAAACGTACAAATGAAATGCAACAAAATGAAAGATTTGAATATTTTTGGTTTAACCAACTCTTAAAAAGTGCAAAAACTGTGGACCTACCCACAAGGTTCCTCGGTACTTGCACAGAATCCTCCAAAAACTCCAAGAAGCCTCTTGCTTTCTTTACAGCCTCTGCTGTCTGGAATAACAACCATTTAAATGTATTGATATTAACCATCAGCTCCATGAAGAACACTAATACTGGCACAATAAATCTCAAAATAAAAGAAGGAACAGTCCCTCCTTGTACATCATTTCTCATTTCTAGTAAGTAATATTCTCCGAATAAATCTGCAAAGCACAGCAGGTGTTAACAATTGTTTGGTGGTCGAGTCACACAGCTGCATACCTCCCCGTAAATGCGGAAAGTGCCCGTCTCCTCATCCAGCTCGATGGCAGTGACACCCACAGTTTTCCGTGCTTGTTGGATGTTGCTGCCGTGGCTGCCGATGGCGAGGCCCATCAGGTCGAGTCTCACCGTGAACTCCTCCTGGAAGGAGGACACCAGCTGCCTCGAAGTCTATGCAAACAAGTGACATCCCATCATTTCAGGTTAAGTATGAGCTCATTCTAAATCATAAATCATTGACATATTACTCAAAAACACATTTTTTTAGGACAACCAAATAAAGTGAATTTTTATTTAACATTTTGGTGCAATTTATACTTTATGTATTTAGTGTGTTAAGGGGCAGGGGTGTCCAAAATTGTTTGTTCGTAGTGACTTTGTGAATGTGGTCTGGAGCACAGAAGTTTACAGAAATGACTTTGTTTCAACATGACTTTTTAAAATTATAAAACCGATGTTATGTATTTTTGGAACATTGGCAGCTACGCGCTAACATAGCTCTCAGGCGACTATTTGTGATGTCATCGAGGGTTAGTGTCGCCCAAATTTGAAGACAGTGTTTTTCCATAACTCCCCGTTTGGAACGCAAAATGTCAGGTAGGGAAAAGCTATAGGGGAAGTGGAATAAATTTAGATTCTGCCTTTTTACATACCGCAACTCCAGCTATATGTGCAATAAACATGAATAGGCTGATTATGACGCGGAGAAAAGCGGCTTTTCCTATCAGTTTTGCACCAATATGCAACAGATGAACATAAAATGCTTAATAGCGCAAAGCCACTTTTCTCCATGACAGCGGGTTCAGTCATGAAGAAACGTCAATACTTTAAAGCACATGTGTCACCTCAAGGCCCGGGGGCCAAATGTGGCCCTCCATGTCATTTCATGTGGCCCGCGAGAGCATAAAAGTTTTTTATTTATTAAAATAAAAAATAAAAAATGATGTGTAATTATTCATATCTTGGGGGAATCAGACTTGAAATATCAGATTGGGACACTCTACATTATGACTTAAACACCGTCCATATAATCTAACCTGACAGACTCAAATGTAAGGATTTATGCTAAAGTAACAAGCAAACATGTTTTCTATGCTATCTCAAATCCAAGATGGCGCCGAGGATGGTCGCCCTGGTGCTAGTGTGCTCTGCGTTATGTTTGTTATTGTTCGTAAATCGTGTGTCAGCGTGCTCTTACACCCGTGAAGAGCTTCTTACCATCAGAACTTCAACTCCGTCTGATTTACTACCGGTTTTTTTGGCAGCTGCGGCAGATTTAGTCCACTTTTTAAGAGCAAAAGTGAGACGCCGGAGGAGAGGGAAGCGCGCGGGAGTGCTCGTGCGTCTCCGGAGACGGGGCGCACGTTCGCCCTTACCTGGAATCTTCCTCTCCAACGTTCGCTCACTCAGCAACAAAATGGATGAACTGGCACTGCTGATGCGTCGGAACAGGGACTTTTCTTCCTCTTGTGCCCTGTGCTTCACGGAGACGTGGCTCAATGAGCAGATCCCGGACTGCGCGCTTCATTTGGAGGGATTCCAGCTTCTCCGCGCGGATAGACATCGGGACTTCTCGGGAGGAAAGTCCAGAGGTGGAGGTGTCTGCTTTTACATCAACAACGCCTGGTGTTCGGATGTGACTGTAATCTCCACGCACTGTTCTCCTTCGGTGGAATACATCTTCACTAACTGCAAACCATTCTACTCCCCACGCGAGTTTGCTTCATTCATTCTGGCCGCTGTTTACATCCCGCCGAGCGCGGACGTGCACGAGGCCCAGCGCGCGCTCGCGGAGCAGATTCTCCGTGTGGAACGAACTTTTCCGGACTCTTTAATCATTATCCTCGGGGATTTTAATAAAGGGAATCTGAGCAAGGAGCTCCCTAGATACAAACAGTTTGTCAAATGCCCAACAAGAGAGCAGAACACGCTGGATCACTGCTACACAACAGTAAGCAGGGCTTACAGAGCCCGCGCGGCTCTCGGCTTCTCGGACCACGCCCTTATTCACCTCATCCCCGCATACAGACAAAAGCTGAAGCTCTCCAAACCAACAGTGAGGACTTCCAAGATGTGGACCAGCGAGGCTGTGGAGGAGCTTCGCACGTGTCTGGAAACAACGGACTGGGATGTGTTTAGAGCTGCCACAGACAGTTTGAATGATTACACAGACACTGTGACGTCATACATCCAGTTTTGTGAAGACAGCATCATCCCAACAAAAACCAGGATCACTTATAACAATGATAAACCCTGGTTCACACCCAGACTGAGACAGCTGAGGAAGGAGAAAGAAGCAGCCTACAGAGCGGAAGACAAAGAGAGCTATAAGGCTGCTAAGTACCAGTTCTCAAAGGAGGTGGAACAGGCGAGAGCTCGGTACAATAAACGCCTGGAAGACCAATTCTCTGTCAACGACGTCACCTCTGTTTGGAGAGGGCTTAGGCAAATCACGAACTACAAGCCCAGAGCCCAACATGCTGCTGACGACCTACAACTGGCTGAGAGGCTTAACACCTTTTATGCCAGGTTTGAGGTCCCACAACCCTCCTCCTCCCCCCTCACTGAACAGGTTTCCTCAACAACTCTGGTGCCACTTTCCTCCCCCACCACTATCATTGAGGACAGTATGACCCCCCCAGACCACCTCTCCCCCACCACTGTCCTCTCAGTGACAGAAGAGGAGGTGCTTAAGCTTTTCCGGAAGCAAAACCCACGGAAGGCTCCGGGTCCGGACGGCATCTCGCCTGCCACCCTGAAACACTGCGCAGGCGAACTGGCAGCGGTCTTCACAGACATTTTCAACACCTCCCTGGAGTCCTGCCACGTCCCAGCCTGCTTCAAACTGTCCACCATCATCCCTGTCCCCAAGAAGCCCCGCATAACTGGCCTCAATGACTACAGGCCTGTGGCACTTACGTCTGTAGTCATGAAGTCATTCGAGCGTCTGGTCCTCCCCCACCTCAAATCCTTCACCTCCCCCCTCCTGGACCCTCTGCAGTTCGCCTACAGAGCCAACAGGTCTGTAGACGACGCTATCAACCTGGCCCTCCACTTCATCCTGCAGCATCTGGACTCCCCGGGAACCTATGCTAGGATCCTGTTTGTGGACTTCAGCTCTGCGTTCAATACCATCCTCCCCTCTCTGCTCCAGGAAAAGCTCCTCCAGCTCAACGTGCCTGACTCCACCTGTAGGTGGATTACTGACTTCCTCATGGACCGGAGGCAGTGTGTGCGGCTGGGGAAGAATGTCTCCACCACCCAATCTATCAGCACAGGAACTCCACAGGGCTGTGTACTTTCCCCTCTGCTCTTTTCCCTGTACACTAACTGCTGCACCTCCAGCCATGACTCTGTCAAACTGATCAAGTTTGCAGATGACACCACCCTCATCGGACTCATCTCTAATGATGATGAGTCTGCCTATAGGAGGGAGGTGGACCGGCTGGGTTCGTGGTGCAGCATCAACAACCTGGAGCTGAACGCTCAGAAGACAGTGGAGATGATAGTGGACTTCAGGAAAGTCACAGCCCCCTCACCCCCTCTCATCCTGACAGACTCTACCATCACCATAGTGGACTCTGTCTGTTTCCTCGGCACCACCATCACGCAGGACCTCAAGTGGGAGCCGTCCATCTGCTCTCTCCTCAAAAAGGCCCAGCAGAGGATGTATTTCCTGCGGCAATTGAAGAAAGCCAGGCTGCCGACCCAGATGATGGTGCAGTTCTACACGGCCATCATTGAGTCCATCCTCACCTCCTCCATCACCGTGTGGTACACTAGTGCCACAACCAGGGACATTAACAGACTACAGCGTATTGTGCGCTCAGCAGAGAAGGTGATCGGCTGCAGCCTCCCATCTGTCCAGGAACTATATGTCTCCAGAACCCGGGGACGTGCAGGCCGGATAGCTGCCGACCCTTCCCACCCTGGACATTCCCTACTGAAACCACTCCCTTCAGGCAGGAGGCTAAGGTCCATCAGGACCAGAACCTCCAGACACAAGAACAGTTTCTTTCCCTCTGCAGTCAGACTCTTAAACGCCCTGTAACCCCCCCCCCCCCCTAAATTTCACGTCAATGTCCAACCAGTCACCAGCCCACTACCTGCACCTTGAACATTCTCAGTTGCACTGTTTTGACACTCCTTGCACTACTGACTCTATTTATATTTTTTGTTATGTCCATTGTATAAAAATTTTGTTGCTTACTGTTCTTCTGTTTTATGTTGCACATTTGCACCGAAACAAATTCCTACTCTGTGTAGCTACACAGAATATGGCAATAAAAACCTCTTGAATCTTGAATCTTGAATCTATGCAACTGTAATTGTCATTTTAAAAAGTTATAGTGAATAAATAATAAGTTATTTCACATTAAAGAGTAGTTACGTTTATTTTTCATTACATTTAGTTACATGTATAAGTCATATCTGGCCCTTTGAGGACTGCCACTATGCTGATGTGGCCCTTGGTGAAAATGAGTTTGACACTCCTGCTTTAAAGGGTTGCATATCAGCAAAAGGCTGCTTTTCTTCACTTCAGAACCTGCTGAAATTACATTAGTTGCATAAACAGTTGAAGAGTTATGATAGTAGAAAATTTGCAAAGACTGGAGCAAAAGCTCTGGAGTAAAAGGGTTAAAGAATATAGCCTTAAGGTCGGTGCAGTCTTGTAAAACAACTGACCTCCAGGTGCTTTGTGGCCTCCTGGTTACGTGACATCAGAAGCAGCTTGGTTCTAAGGCTGCGCAGGTGCATGTCACTCAGCAAAGACACCCGCTTCACCGTTGCCTCGTTGGTCGACTGACAGAAAGAGATAAACATAAGGACTACGGCAGAGCTGGGGATCGTTGGGGAAACTGTGGATAATCCAAGCGTTATGGAGACTTGACAGCATATCGTAGTTACCACAATCACTAGATGACTGGTTTCAGGACAGTATGAAATGCGACAAGCTCCCACAGCTTTCTTAAAGTCCTTGTGTGCATTCTCAGCCTGGCACCTGAAATTCAACAAGACTGCATTGCATTTCCTTCCTTATGTAAAGAATCTGGACATACTCACACATAATAAATGATTGTGGAATGTGGAAGGTGATTTTCTAATAGTGGGACACGTACGCTTCTTGTAGATCCTGAGGAACAGGAACAGTGCACTTGTAAAAGGGGTTTTTGGAGAGGGGCTTGTTGGTGTTGACGGGCCGCAGACGCTCAAAGGTTACAATCTCATTGTAGGTGGCATCACAGGCTGCATACTCGATCACATAGAACTAGAGATAAACAGAGGCTCAGTGTTTGGAACAGCCCAATAATCTGTTCTACAAGAACTCCATATAAAAATAACTTTCATTCAGCTGTAAGTTACATTACTGCACAAAAAAGAAATTAATGACACGTACATCACCCTTCATCATACGAACTTTCCCTAACCACCAGCCGCAAGGCTCCAGCTCATTGGCTCTGGATAAAATCTGAGAAGATTAAATAAGAAGAAGCAGATCAACACAAAAAAACGAAAGCGAAAGGAGAACAGTTTAGAAAAATAGGATGTGCTTTTCTCACCTCCACCTCTTCACCCTCTCTAATTTCCTTCTTGGTGTCAGCAGGTGGTGGCAGTCTGACATCCTCAAAGGGCACCTGGCGTTCTGGCTGCCAACTGCAATGAAAGATTCTGATGTCACGCCTTGCTGGAAGCATTACAACTGCAGTGAAGACCTTGAATTTTGATTATGAGGGAAACGGATGCAGACATAGAGCGGTAGCTGCAGATGCTTACTTGTTCTCAAAGGCAATGGTGAGAGAATCATCGTGGATGTCTCTGACAAAGCCCTGGAAAAAATACACAAGTGAAAAATTCTTTTTATAACAAGTCTTTACAGCAGGGCTGTTCAAACCCGTTTCTCAAAATGTAGCCCCATCTTTCTTCAGATGTGTGTTTCTGAACAAAAACTATGCATTTCACACAAAGGTTAGATCAAATAAATGTTTATATAAAAGATAAGCAAAGTCTGTAATGTTCACCATAGATACACTTCCACTGTGAGAGACTTTAGGATGTAGAGGCCAAAAAAAAACAAAAACAAAAATCACAGATTATTTTTAAATAATTTCTTTGTATAATGGTGCATACAAGTCTTCAGCTCCTGCAAACCAGCCAGAATTCTGTCACTCACAGACCTGATACTTCCTCTTTAAAAAGCTTTTTCTCTCTCTTATCATTACCTGAATTAATGTCACTTGTTTGAACTGGATATTGGTATAAAAGATGCCCACACATAAACAGCTAAAGAGTAGCCTTTCTACCATGACCAAGACCAAAGACCTGTCTGTCTAAGGACACCAGGGACAAGATGATTCAGCTAAACAAGACTGGGATGAACCAATCAACAATAAGGAAGCACCTTGACGAGAATAGATCAAGCTGCTTCCTTGAAAGAACTAAATAAATATATTTTATTTATTACAAAATAAAATAAATAGAAGATCACTGACAATCTTCTTTCCCCTGGTGGGGTACAAATGATCCTAAGAGAAAACAGTGCAGAACTACACAGGGGTACTGAAGGGAACTGGGACCACAGTAACAAGGAACACCATACCCACTGTGAAGCATGGAGGGGGAAAAGTCATGCTTTGGGGCCGCTTTTTCACATGGGGACAGGATGACTAATCTGCATTAGGAAAGGATGAATGGGTCCATGAAAATGGTAAATGGCGTATACTTGTACAGCGCTTTTCTACCTTCCTCGAAGGCCCAAAGTGCTTTACAGTCGCACTCCCACTCCCCCATTCACAGACACATTCACACGCTGGTGGCGGCTCCACTGCCGGGCGCTGGCGCCAACCTTCCACCAGAGGGAAGGTGGGGTTCAGTGTCTTGCCCAAGAACACCTCGACACATGGGCCGGCAAGGAATCGAACCTTAAATCCTTCGATCATAGGTCAACCGCCCTACCACTACACCACAGTCGCCATTAACGCCACATGAATGGTGAGATTTTGGGCAAAGGCGTCCTTCCATCAACATCATAATTGACTATTAAATATATATGGATCCATCAGCCTGTCAATGACAAACACGTGGCCCAGGCAATAAAGGAGTGGCTATGTGAAAAGTATCTCAACATTCTGGAGTGGGTTAGTCCAATAGACCCATCCCAATACAGAATCTTTGGAGTGAGTTGAAAGTCCTTCTTGCACAGCGACAGCCCCAGAACATCACAGCTCTTGAGAAGATCTACACTGACAAAATGTGTATAAATAGCAGCTATAGTGCTTACAAACCTGCAGAAGAACTACAGGAAACATTTGATATCCATCATTGATAACAGGGTTACAAAAAGCATCAAGGTGAACTTATGACTTTTCTCATCTTTTTAAGAGGGACAACTTGCTCCCAACTACCAAATAAGTTTTTGCCTCACTGTACATAGTCCAACTTCTTAGAACAGTCCTCCCATTTGTTAAAAATATCCTTACCAGAAACCCAGTTCAGTATACCTATTGGAAATGACAAGCTGACATTGAATCACTAGCTTAACATTTATCTTGTGTTATGTATGGGTTAACAGACTTATCCAACTGTTATTTCATGAGTGGTCAATGATTCCCCTTATGGTCATGTAATGATCAGGAGTGGTGCAGTTCCAGCTCCTATAGCAGAACTTACCATGAACTTTCTGGACTTTTGTTCAAAAATGGTTTCATTTTTTTCCTTGCCTTTCTTTATGCTAATCAGCATCTGTTTTTTATATTATTAGATTATCATAGAAAATGCAACAGAGATGTATGTTTCCTCTAGATTCAAAACTTAGCTTTATAAAGTGGTTTTAAGCATTTGCCTAAACCATGATGTGCAGACACTATCTAGATCTTGCAGTAAAGAAAAGTAATAAACCACAGGGTAGGACCGAAGGGTGTCGTTGGTGTGAAAAAGATGTAACAAGCGGTTTATTCCCTTAATCTTCACATTTTACTATCAGAGAAGACATTTACAGGCTCACAAAATCTACAAATGCCATAAAGTTACATAGAGACTTCTAAATTGTAACTTAGGATAAAAGGACATCAGTTAAACAAAAAAAACACAGAAACATCCAAACAAAGTAATAATGGTAAACCTTAAATTCTGAATAAAATCTATTTATGACCCTTCTCACTGTTTTGACTTGTTCCGATTAACATCAATGTTACCAATCAGCTTCCCTACAATACCCAGGTAAAGAATAAACAACATGTTTCTTCATTTCTTTTTTTAGTCTAACTGACAAAGGCACATGGAGATGCTCAGAGGGTGCTTGATGGGACTTTAAGATATTTAAATTTACCCAAATGTCACTCTTCCTTTGTTAGTGTGCTTAATATTTTGAAGGCATGATAAAACTCAAGAAAGTAACTGTTGCATGCTCACTCTTCTATCATTACTTAGTTAATTCTGGGCTGAGTCTAAATAAACTTGAATTTTTCCAGACTCAAATTAATCTAAAAGTCATTAAAAAAAACACTTTAAAATGATATAATATTGGGACCACTACTTCACTTTTTTTCTACTTACTGTTTACAGCCTAATCACCACAACTTACAATCTTTCGCTTATGTTTTCACTTCTTTCTTTCCAGAGTTCAGAAAGTCCCTACACAAGTATAAAAGGAGTCGAGCTACAATTAAATAAAAAAAAAAAAGTTTTGCAACATCTATAGTGAAATCAAAACCCATTCTACTTATTATTCCTAGGAGATATTTGGAATCACAGTAACAAAACTCACTAAGCATACCCACAGTTGCTTGGTTTAGCTGGAATTTACTCAAGTGAAACTATTTTAGCATCTAGTGTTGGTTTACAAAGTGGCCTGGCAAAAAGAAAACATGTTAAACATTATGTAAGAAAGAAATGAAAATAGTAGATGGGGGGAAAGGATGATGAAAAAGGAGACATGGAAGGAAGAAAAGGGGAGACTTTGGTGCCACTTCAGATTGCAGGACTATAAATACACTGTAATTCTTTGAAATGAGCGACCCTCTCCCAGCATCAGCATGCCAGCTGCTCAGGATTGACAAGGAACAGCTGACTCGCATACGCAAATAGTAAAGATAGCTTGGGCATGATACAGTCTCAGTGAATGAACAGTGGCAGACAAGTGTGAAGTACGCCACGTGCATAGAAAACCTAACGTCGAGATTTCAAATCCCTAATATGTACATTTAACAAACTCATCGCGTCCTTGTGTTCCATGGAGTAAAGAGCACTTTAGCAACCAACTACGGCAAGAAGAACCTGACGTCAACAGAATAAACCAGTGAGCTAGTAAGCTAACTTTAGCTTACGAAAACCCGAAGAAAAAGTCCATTGTGTGTTAAAAGATACACTATAAAACAAATCAACTGTCTTACAAAACGGAATATGCTTTCTGGATTTGATTATAGTCAATATAATAATCATAAATAACGAATGTTCACAATCATCGGCGTTAGCCTAGCCTGCTAATTTTGGCTAACTCTGCTATCAGAGGCTTACAGCAAGCAGCTGGATGAATTTAGAGGAAGATGGGACACGTAATCAAGTCCAATGAACTTAGGTTATCATAGTAAACAATTTGTGAAAGACAGAAGGTCAAAGGTGCACGGATGCCCCGGTATTTACCTTGTAATAAGCGCCGCGAGAGCCACGGACCTCCACCGCCAGTTCTTCCATATTGGATACGCAAAGGATGCTGGGTCGACAGGTGTTCCATCAAGCCTGAGGTTTGAAGTTTGGGCTAACACCTGTCCTTTCGCGTTTTTGTGGGCAGATACTCCCAACTTTAAAATTATTAACTTACAGCCAAATTACATTTTTGGGTTACTGTTTGTGAAAAGTATCAACAAGGCTTTGGACGATTTATTGTCCTGTTTTTTTATGTTAGAAAGTTACATTGCTGTGTTTTATTTAAGTAATTTTAATGATGAAGCAATACAATAAAATAGATCTATTATTTAGTGTGAAATTTTATGCAGATTGTAATATAGCTAGATATAAAAAAATGTTTTAAAGCCATTATTGGACTAGCTAATTTGCTTAAGTATTTAGTATTTTGAAATTTTGTATTTCTTTTCACCTACACTCAACAGGATCCAAATCTTTAATACAACAGAATGATGTGGTTCAGTCTAGTATCTTGCATTAAAAAAAAACAGCTGTAAACACAGCAGGCTTACAGCTCTGATCAGCATCAACTGCACTAAAGAATACTAGAACACAGACTGGAAATTTGATTAATTCTTTATTGTGTGCTTTCTGATTTCAGTTTAGAGACTGTGCATTATAAACAGTGGTGAACAAAATTGTTGGTACCCGTCAGTTAAAAAAAGAAAGTCCACAATGCTCACTGAAATGACTTGAAACTTTCAAAAGTAACAATAAATTAAAATTTATTGAAAATTAAATAATCAAAATCAGCCATTACTTTTGAGTTGTTGATTAACAGAATTATTTAAAAAAACCTAATGAAATAAGGCTGGACAAACTGATGGTACCCATAACTTAATATTTTGTTGCACAACCTTTTGAGGCAATCACTGCAATTAAACGGTTTCTGTATTTGTCAATGAGCCTTCTGCACCTGTTGACAGGTATTTTGGCCCACTCCTCATGAGCAAACTGCTCCAGTTGTCTCAGGTTTGACAGTTGTCTTCTCCAAATGGCATGTTTCAGCTCCTTCCACAGACGTTCAACGGGATTCAGATCTGGGCTCATAAAACCATCTCTAAGCAGCTTGAAGTCCCTGTGATGACAGTGGCTCATATTATTTAGAAGTTTAAGACCCACGGGACAGTAGCCAACCTCCCTGGACGTGGCCGGAAGATGAAAATTGATGACAAATTGAGGAGACGGATAGTTGGAACAGTATCCTAAGAGCCCAGAACAATCTCCAAAGACATTAAATTTGAACTCCTAGATCAAGGTACATCAGTGTCAGATCGCACCATTCGTCGATGTTTGAGCCAGAGTGGACTTCATGGGAGACGACCAAGGAGGACACCACTGTTGAACGGAAATCATAAAAAAGCCAGACTGGAATTTGAAAAAATGCATGTTTAGAAGCCACAAAGCTTCTGGGAAATGTCCTTTGGACAGATGAGACAAAACTGGAGCTTTTTGGTAAGGCACATAAGCTCTATGTGCTTAGACTCAAAAATCCCAAGATTATCAAGGCATTCTGGATAGAAATGTGCTGCCTAGTGTCAGAAAGCTTGGTCTCAGTCGCAGGTCATGGGTCTTCCAACAGGACAACGATCCCAAACACACAGCCAAAAAACCCCAAGAATGGCTCAGATAAAAGCTTTGGACTATTTTGAAGTGGCCTTCTATGAGCCCAGATCTGAATCCCATTGAACATCTGTGGAAGGAGCAGAAACATGCCATTTGGAGAAGACACCCATCAAACCTGAGACAACTGGAGCGGTTTGCTCATGAGGAGTGGGCCAAAATACCTGTGGACAGGTGCAGAAGGCTCATTGACGAATGTAGAAACCGTTTCATTGCAGTGATTGCCTTAAGAGGTTGTGCAACAAAAAATTAAGTTATGGGTACCATCAGTTTGTCCAGCCTTATTTCATTAGGTTTTTTTAAATTCTGTTAATCAAAAACTCAAAAGCTGGCTGATTTTGATTGTATAATTTTCAATAAATTTTAATTTATTGTTACTTTTGAACGTTTCAAGTCATTTCAATGAGCATTGTGGACTCTCTTTCTTTAACTGAGGGGTAGCAACAATTTTGTCCACCACTGTAAAAAAAAGACATTGTTGTGAAAGTCAATCTGTTGAATGTCAAAAGGAAATAAAAAATGATGGCAGGAAATGGATGCAAATGCATCAACAAATTATCCCACTGGCTTTTAAACAGCCTTCTGCAAAAATCTGCACATACAAAGTACTAACTAACGACTTATACTGTAGTTAGGAGTTGATTCACCATTAATAATGCAAAAATAATAAACATCGACCTGTGTTGTTGGACATTTAAGTACATTTTTCTAAAAACACTGCTGTTTTAGAGTTTAGAAAAAATCTGAAGAATAAGTTCAAGCAGGTTTAAATATTTGTTTCCAGTAAACTAGATCAGAACAAACACTTGGGTATATGGATCTATTTAAATGCTGGAAATGTTACATTTATAATATGCAGTTATGCTAAGGAGCTTAACCACAAACATATTCCCTGTATTACTTTTTATTCCCCACAAAGTCCTTAAAACTGTACATATGTTTAATAATAACAGGGTTATTTAACAAAATTTGAATAGATTCTCCTCTGCCATACTTTGATGATCAAAGCTGTGACTTACCAAAATCATAAATGAAAGATATGCTTAGAGATGTAAACTATAGCAAAAATATTACATTTACTAAGAAACAATGAAAATTCAACAGAAAGGTTTTATTGTAATCCATCAATATGGAGGCTGCTTTGAAACAATTCATGCTTGTTTAGTCTTTTTATAGTCAAAATGAGAACACAAACCTTTGTATAAAAGGAATATATTAAGGCTGTCTAAAACAGGTTAGGTTTAAAAGACAAAGATGAGATTTTTCACTCTCCACATACTCACAGCAGGTAGTCAAACAGAGGACATGCAAGCTTATCTTTTTCAAACAGCCATTGTGACACCTAGTGGCCGAATGATCTCATGGGAACTGCAGTATGGATGCTCTATGAAGGCTATCTTTACTACTTGACTTATGCAAAAAGAAAAAAGCTAACATAGACCAGAAAGCACAAAGAATATTTAAGTCAAAGTAACAGCATCCCTCCTGGATTATGTAACATAAAAGGATTTATCATTAAACATACGTGAAGGGACACATGCAGAAAAAAATTAAACTAAAATCAGTGAGAGGCAACATATCCTTTAAAAATGAAAAAGTAATTTTGATTAAAAAGTCATGAGTAATCAAAGGAATAAGCACCCAAACTAAAGACAAAAAAATCTCTGTTTGGATGTTACTGCTGTGACACAAAAACAGTATTCAAAAAGATGCACATATTTTTTTCAGGAGGTTGTCCATTAACTATACTAAATTATACAGTCATGGGAATTTGGTTTCCATGAGGTAAATGCAACAATAACGAATAGAACTTACACAAATGTGTGTAAAGAGGAGTGACTGAACAACAAAAGAAATGTGCTTTAAGAGTGTGTATGTGTTGTGTTACTGGGATGAGAGGTCAAAAAACAGTGATCTTGTTCAGTTTGCTATGCAATGTGTGTGAGTGTGTTCATGTGTGTGTGTGTGCAGCTCTGTGGTGGAAATGCTTGGTCTGAAGACATTACCACAGATCCTCAGAGTCTGCCTGATAGTCTGTCCTCACGTTCTGATTTAAACCAGTTTACCAATTCCATTATGCTAAGCCCGAACATTGGTTGGGGAATGATGAACGATTATGTGAAACACATAATCTCCCTGCTGCACCATCACTGCAATATGACAGCCAAATTTCATTCATCCTATCCAATTTCTTCCTTATTTAAGGAAAGAAAATGACTGGTTCCAGTAATCAGATATGTAGCAAGGCTGTGTGCAGGAGTTAAGCCCACTCCCATTAGGCTTTCTGCTTTGCTCTGGCTGTATTCATATACACTCACACACATAAAAAAAGCAGATACACATGTTCCACATGTCTGACCCTACTCAGTTCTCACGTCCCCTTTCACCCATTTCAAGGACTATGATTTGGCCTTGATACATTCTCTCTACAACATCATCTGTTAGTGATGCCAGTTTGAAACAGTCTCCTTTAAGTGGTTTAGAGAGCAGCAGGCAGTTCTCCTGCAGATTCCCACTTCAAGGTCTCATCCTCTCTGCTCTGTCTTCTGCACCAATACAGCCTTTTGAAACAACAAAAACATCATTTTGGAAATTAGGTCAAATTAGATAAGAATGCAGTCACATCCTTGCGCTCGGGATAATCCTTTGAGAAGAATCAAAAGTAATGGCTGGATATGATTTGGCACTAAAATTCCTTCCATCTTCTCTGAGTTTCTCCATCTCTCTCAGTGGAATGAAATCACCAGCAAACAGCGTCTATTTTTCTTTCTTTCTCTTTTTGCTAATACAATCCGGCCCTCAGAAAGCTCCCAATATCACAAACAGGAAGATGAGTGTTGAGACTGTTTGTTCTTATCCCCACATGTCCAATATCTCTCTCCAATAGGTAATGCATCATAGGCATAATTGAAAATTAGTAGTACATTTTAAAGGGGAATTTTTTTAAGCTTCATTGTTCCTGCGTGTCACCTCCAGGGTCCTTTTTGGAACAACGACCCCGGAGTGCCAAGAGGCTTTCTGTCTGCTCGGGCCCCGGCAGCGCTCTCCCTTCTTTGTCGCTAATTGTGGCCTCCTCTCCACTGAATTGTGATTTGCCTAAGAGAGCTTGTTGGCTCTATGCAATGAAGCTGCCGGTGACGCTCTCACCATTATCAAAGATACTCTTGATCTTTTCAAAAGCAGGAAATAGATTTTTTTTCCCCAGCCCCTGTTCAATCACAGAGAGGGGGCTGGAAGGGAGAAGTAATTTGCAATGCGTCCATTAGTTCTTCATTAAAGCAAGATTAAATTGCACCTCAAATCACATCTGCCTTTTTCCAGAGTAAAGGGTGACAGTTTTAGGGCCAAAACTAATTACTAGTGCCAATGAATGAGAGAGGAAAACAGGGCTGTTTTTACATGAGATAGTGCGGCCTGTCATTATATTCAGACTAATTCCACTCTGCCTGCTCCCTTAATGAGACCAGAACGTCCTCACATCTCTCTCCTACTCTTTCTCTGTATCTGCGCGCACTCCAAATGTATAATTTCGATAGCACTTGGAGTTTGCATTAATTAATTTTTCTGCGAGACCTGCTACAAGTGCCAAATCTGTGATGTTCGGAATTATCATTTGGAAGGAGAGAAAAGGCACAGACGGGGAGGAAGTGACAGACAGACAGCGAGAGGCAAAGAGAAAGATGGAATGAAAAAGGGAAAGACAATAAAAGCAAGATAAAGACTTTAAACTTTATGTCTGCTCCTGTTCCTCCAGTCAAGTGGCTGCCACCTCAAAGGCTTTATGTCGGATGACTCAGGGAACAAAAACTGTAAACTTTGTGACAGAGAAGCTCTTAACACACTTGGGTTATTTCCTCAACCCAATCTTGGCTTAGTCATTATGGGATATATTTTTTAATTACTTTTTGGACCTTTACTATATTTTTAGGCTATAGTGGTATCTTTTTAACTAAAATTGTTTTTTTCCTGAGTAATTTGATTAAAATAACCCAGAAAAAAAGTTACTCCCTTTTTAATCTCAGAGTTGGGTTAAAAGCAACTCAGTTTGGCTTAGTGTGCATGAAAGAAAAAATGTAAAAACTATTCTTATTTGATAATGTTATCTCACAGGGAACCAAAATTAAAAAAAAAAGTAGAAGAAGAAGAAATCTATTTCATTTGAAGTCACCAAACATATATTTAAAGTAAATAAAGTTACCCTTTTTTTACAATAACATATTTAAAATCAAGCAACTCAAACTGAATCTCTGTCTGCTTTCAAAGCCAACACAAAGACTTTTCTTTTCTCATATTTTCCTGAAAGGATGGGCAAAAACGGTGTCTGTTCAGTGTTGGCCAAAGTGTGCACCTCTGCCCCGCAACAACACAAAACATTGCCTTGCCAAACATTTATTCACATAGTTTTATTTCTACCTGCCTCTTTATTATAGAGCGATCAAGGAATATCTGGTGGGAAAACAAAAACATTTGAATGAAACAGATGGTTACCAGACAGAAAAAGAAACATATAAACCTTGTTTGTCACAGCAAAAGTAAAAAAGATGAAAAACTATAACAGCACACAAGGTTTGGACCAAACATAAATATGCATTGAATCAGATCTGTGATCTGTTGAATAAATGCTGCATTTGAATGAAATACAAATTTAGAATCGCAAGCTTGAGGCAGTCTTTGCTGTTCTTTGTAACAGTTTGGCATTTCAGCCCTTTTTTATTCAATTTAAGTTGAGTTACTACCAACTTTACTGCTTTATCTTAATTTTTTGTCAAAATTCCCAAACTGTTTTTTTTGGGTCTTTTTATTAGAATTGTACAGACTGTCTTCCAACTCCTCCGTTCTGTTCTTCCTCTTCTCTCCTCAGCACCGACAGACTCTCGTTTCTCGGAGGTTGAGGGTGGTTAGATTAGTCTAAGAGCTGAGCGCAGTCAAGTCTCACAAACAGGATTTAGCATGTTGTCTCACAGTGGCAGCTCTGCCTGGGATCGCATGGTACTGATGAGCTCCGGCGCATAACATGCTTATGGCAGATGCACTGCGATTTACAGAGCCAGGAGAAGTGCAGAGTACACCAACTTAACATGAGTGCATTTGTTAACAGTGCACAAAGTTGAGATGTTGGCACCTTTAAATGAGTCAACAATGTTGTGGGGCTTTACCTCTGCGCTGTGTATAAATCTCTTAATGCACCTTACAGGCTTTTCAGAGTTGCCAGCTGATTAGCCTTCTCAAGACGATTTTTGCCTTCTTAATTTTTTTTTTTTTTTTACATACAGTGCATTTTTTTCTCACAGGGTATCAAACCTCCTTTCCTTGCAGAAAAAAATATATGCACTAGCACTAATTTTTTTTTTTAAGCAGAGGAATCCCCCCTCTGGTTTCTGCTGAAGTGAGATTTAGCTGCAGAGACTGTGCCGGTTCCAGAAATTCAAACCTCATACCGTTCTAGGCTGGGCTTATCCTAAGCTTGTTAGTATGTGTGATGCTGGGACAGATAGGGACCTCTACATTACCATAACGCTGCTGAATTAACTATGATCTTCCACTGCACAGGGGAGAAAAAAACTGGACCACAGAAGTTTGGCAATATGCTGTGCAGGACATTCTGATAACATGCAATAATAAATGTTTATAATCTACTTAGTGGAGAGCCAGGGTTCAAATATGTTTCTATATTAGGCTTATTAAGACTCCCAAAGATTTTCCGTACCACCATCACGATTGCTGGGGAAAATATGCAGACCAAACCAGAAGTGGGAATAAAAAAAAAAAGACAAGGTTTAAAATAATTAATTAAAAGAGAGATATGAGATGATTTGTTTCTTAAACAGAAACCCTGTCAATCAAGGCTGCAGCAAAACAAAAACGCAAAAAAAAGGGAAAAGAAAAGTTTGCGCTCATACATTACAAAAACGAATTGTTTTCTGTGGATGATGTTATATTTGGTACTGTTTTACATTTGCATATTTAGCTTAAATCACACAAACAAAACATGTTCTCCTTCAAAAATATAAATTTAAACTTCAATAAATGCTTATATTAAAATGATTGTATACTATTCCAGTTCTGTGCTGAATCATAGAATGCTGAGCAAAGTTTTTAAAAGCTCTGGAGCCAAGGAAATGTAAAATAAATTTGAATGTACGTCAAAAACATAAGCTACATTCTAAAAAGTAGTACCACCCTACTACAATACACCGTATAAACAGGCCACTTGTTTTGGTTTTAGCAGAAATATTAAAGGGTGTTATTGTTTTTATTTTATTTTAAATATGCAGCAGAAAGCAGAGAATTATTGTAGACATTTTCTATTCCGCCTGCATCCTGTTTTGGCTAAAAATGATAAATGTGCAAATGTCAAACTGCATAAAAATGTACCAAAGAGTCCAAAGTTTGTTCACATTTATATAAATGAACAATCCAAACCACTGCAGTCACTGTTCCCCCCTCTGACCTCCAGTCTTAATCGGGCTTCTTTGAGAATGTTTCTGCTCAAATACCAAAAGTCCTCGACATATCCGAGACGCATTAGACGATACACTCCTAAAGCATTCTTATTATACTGCTCGTCTTATTTTGATAAACAGTAATTTGGTGTCATGGGGGGACAGTAAAGACTGAATGGGACTTGTCTGTCTATCTGCCTCTGTGCCATTCACACCCTTTCTCTCCTGGGTTAAGACTCCCCTCTCTTCCTCTATGTTGACACATATACATATCACACACCAGGATTAGTATGATGGTGACTGTAACAAACCTCTCTTTAAAAAAAAAAGAAGAGAAAGAGAATAAAAGGGGGAAGCGTGGTATTTTATAGTGGAGGTGCCCAGCCAGAAAATAGCATACTTAGACAACAATAGCATGGTAAGTACCTTAGCAAAGGATCAGCGCTGGCAGAGTGAAACACATTACAAAACAATGGCTGACTGCCTGCCTGCTTGGCTGCTTGGCTGGCTGTCAGGAGCTGTGGAGCTGCCATGCTGTTATTTGTCAGAGGGGAGAAAAGAGACACACATCATCATCATCATCTCGCTCTTCATCACCGTAAACACTGGTGTGAATGACTGGTCACAGAGAGCCTAATCCGGCCTGCACACACTGTGATCCCCCTCTGCAGAGTCTGGCGTTGGACGGCGCTCCTCGGCACGACAATGCAGATGTGCAGATTTTACAGTGGGAAATACAGATGACGTGGGAACGTTGGGACCAAATTCCGACCTCAAATTTGTGTATAATAACAAAATACTAACAACAATCGGTGACCATTCCTGCTTATCAATCACCATCACTCCCATCACTTTGTTGCAGCATCCATAATGCTTGTTATCAATAAGAGTTATTTTTGAGAAAACAGATCAGATAAATATGATTAAAAAAAGTAAAAATTATCATCTAAAACCTAAAAAATATTAATTAATAAAATATTGATTGCTTCAAAACGTACCCTTTAGTCTAAAACCTATGGAAACCTTTAAACTACTGTAAATCGACAAAAATGTGAAACACAAAAAAATCCTAATTTTAAATAAAAGAAAAATAATCCTGCATCTGAAATAAATGTGTTAAACCTCCATATCATGCGTTCAAAATTACACATTTACATTCCAATATTTTGATAGGATCTGAAACAGGAAGTCGAACACATTGTGGTTTTATTATTGGGCCAATAATGAGTTGAGATTGTTTAATGCCAGTTAAAAGAAAAAAAGGGCTTCTCTAAAGACGCAGGGGTGGAGGGGTGTTACTAATGATATAAGAGCAAATGTTGGAGCATCTCCTGGAAATCTGGCAGAAATCCTAATGTCGCTCCTGTCCTTTTTTAATGCAAACCAAATGAGCTGGCACTGTAATAAGAAGCTTCCCAGAATTAGTTTCCGTTTGCAGAAAATTGCACACACAAAAAAAAGACCTGGTACCTTTATCTATGAATTTCACTCCAGCATAAGCAAAAAAAAAAAGGAAAAAAGAGGGTGAGACCCTCCCCTAACATTATTTGGATGACGTGCCATCAGTAGCAGCAGCAAGAAATAACATTGTGCAAATTCTATGCATGTTAATGATAAATAGGAATCCACCTGCTCACAGATAAAATGAGTTTAATTTCTCCCCCCCACCCATGCACATGTGCCTGCCTGGCCTTTTAGAAATTACTTATGCACAGCTATTATTAAAATAGGGCCAGAGCAAATGAGAAAGGAGCGCTATCTCTGGAGAGAGTGGCTGGGTTTAGACTGCTGCTTCCAGGACTCTCCTCTTCACACAGTCAGCGTTTCTTCCTCACGCGCGTGCATGCACGCAGCAAACACACACTGACAGCCTGTGCACACGCACCTCGCCTTCCCTCAGCTTTGGTGGCAGCTCTGACCTCCATATTTACAAAATTAACCCAAATCCTTCTGGAATTGTAATGGAATTTGCTGGCTTTTTTGGGAGAACTTGTGATTTGTGTGAGTCTCAGTGTGGATGTGAATATTTAAAAAAGTCTATCAGTGAGAGGAAGTGTAACTTCACTGTTAGGAGGAAGGTTTCAACGGGGCACTACAATGTGCTTGCATCTCCAGAGTAGCTGCTTGTCAAATATCAGTAATAAGTGTTGACTGGACTATATATGCACGTGCAGACAAAGGCAGAGGGAGGGGAAAAAAATTGGGAAAAGGCATGGAGGAAAGTGTAAAAGAGGTCAGAACAGGAGTGTTGCTGTTCAAAGGGCTCTCTATAGTCTCCGCCACCCCTGCTCCATTAGTAAATCAACAGATTCCTCTCATCTCTCACTCTGGCCTTGAACACTTTCAGAGCATTCATCCTTTTTTATCCGCGCAGGTTGAAGGATGTTCTGATGGCCAGCTGCACAACCTCTCTCCTACCTGAACCCTTGCCTTCTCGGATTCAATAATGACTGTGAGAGAAGGGAAGAAGAAAAAAACATGAACAAAACTCATTATGGTAAGGGGGAAAAAAAGAAATTGGAAGTGCACTGAGCACTCAAAGGTGACATCCTGACATTGTAGGAAATTAAAAACTGCCTCGTCTGGAAACATTAGAGCATTCACCTGTCGAAACGGAACACGGACAACGCCATCTTTATAAGCTTCCTGCCTTTTAAAATTCAATTAAGGACAATGTGTGTAAAAGTAAAAGCATGCAAATGTTCCAGTAGCCTTTGGAAGAAATGAGGAAACTTTAATTTTATCAGGCTTTGAGGAAGAGCAGATGATGCTTATAAAAACAGTGCATGCACTTGTTTGCATTTAGTCATGGGACGCCCCGCTGTGAGTGTGCTTTCTAATAACTGCTCACTGGGAGGGAAAACAGCCCCTGGGGGGTATGTTAAGGCTTTAATAAATGAGGTTACTTCTACTTCACACACTCTCAGGGCAGCAATTATGTCAAAACAGTGTTTTCAGTTGTTACTGGAAAGAATATTTCTTTCCTCTGAGAATGGCTCCTCCTGCTCTTTCAGGAGCTCAAATTACCATGTGGCCTTGACGGTTTTTTCACCATTTATTCTGTGCTATAATTTACAAAAACAATTGTTATTATTATAGAGTGAGAACAGTAAAGAATGCATATTATTAGGTGGACAAACTTCAGTGTGTGATGCGTACAGCAAGATCCAGGATATATATTTTTTCTACTTATGAAGAAGTTTATCAAATAATGTCCCTTCATGGCATCCAAAAGTCAGAATCTAGTGTAGTAATTTGATTTTGGTTGAACTAGATACTGTTCTTATTTTGAATATTAAAAATGATGTTACCAGTTATGATATGTGGCCTAATTACTGCTGATTTATAAAGAATATTGTGTCAAATTTAAGAGAAATACAGTAATAAATAAGACTGTTGACTATTCCTTTATTTATTTTGGTCTTGTTTGCAAAGCTCTCTCCTCCTGGGATGATAGCACAAAATGAACATTTCTACTCAAATCTTTCAAGTTTAATCACTGAAGTCTAAAATCTTAATTTTTAGTGCTTAGAACTGTTAGTGAAGAAAGCACAGGCTGATGAATGTAGAGCAGTTTCGTGTTGGGCTGGAGATTTTTTTAATTTTTATTGAATCAAACTTATATTCATAACATTTTCTGTTAACGCATTCTCGTATATTTTTTTTAATCCAATTGAAAAAAATATATAGTTTTGGATGATAGAATCTATGACTTTACAAATGTAAATTCCACCTTTGTTTAGTTTAAGTCTTTCCTTATGTGAAAACAGGTTTTTATGACTAAACAAAATCAGTTCTAGAATTGGAAAATTGCCTATTGAAGCCAAATCATGCCGGTTGTGAAACAAGATCAAATAATGACCTAGTGAAGTCAAATCAAATGGTATCGTCTGAATTATTTATAGTTTTCCTCAGGAGCCAAATCAAGAGTCTGCCTGGCATTAAAGCATCCTCTTCGTCATTTTACTCCCATTGCTTTCATTTTATAAATAACTTAACCAAATTTGTGAGTCTCAGTGTGGGAACGAAAAAATGCGCTCCACAAAATCCTTTTGCTTTATGGGCTGTTGTGCAGATTAACCTTTAAAGAAGCCCTAAGATCATCAAATGCTTTGCAAAAGAGTCCAAAGCATATATGCCTTAATAGCACAGGTCTACATAACTGGGCTTTTCCCCTCCCAAAAAAAATAAAAATATAAAGAATATATATTGCCACAAAATTCTAAGAATCTGTATGACAAAATAATTTGGGGGAAAAAAGCACAATTATTACTTAAAAATGTAAATTTAGTGCTACATTGACAGGCTACTTGTCATTCTTGATTTACTTTTTTATTCTCATAGCATATTGATTTTATTTTTGATCATAAATCCAACCTTTTTGTCATTTTCTGATAAGTCCGACACTGGAAGACTTTGGACTAGACTTTAATTTTTGTTGCCCAGAAACAAATGTTCACGCCACTTTTCTCTGATCGAACAGTCTCAATCTCCCCATCTGCTCCTTGAGGCCAGCCTGCAAACTGAAACCAGCCCTTTAAGGAGGGAGCTTGCTCAACTCTGTTAGGCAGGATTAACATAACAGGGCAGTTTTTTCATCATTTATTGATTCACAGCAGCCCGAGAAAGGAGGAGTTCTAGAAATTGTAAATATAAGAAACTGTTTCTGTGGAGGAACTTTGAGTCCCTGCAGAGTGTTTTGACAGCTCAGAGGCGAAGGCCCACGACAGCGACGGAGCTGAGAGCTCGAGTGAATGGCAGCCGAAGACCGTACACCTTTAAATTCCTCATTACCCACTAACACATGGACACCACGTCCACTCCTATTCCATTACTTCTCATCTGTATTGTCATGCTCCGGGAATTCAATGTAGTGCCTTTTATTGTAGAAAATGAAAAATGTCTTTTTCCGCTTCTCTCCCCCTGTCTCCTTTCCTCCTCTAACACTAATTTAAAATGTCTCATCTCCCTCTGCGTGTTCAACAGTCTGATTGCCTCAGTGCTGAAGAAAGAGGTCTAAGAGGAGGAATCCCCTTCTCTTTGTAAAAGGAGTCCAGGTGGGAGCAGAGGAGGGGGGCTGAATGGAAGCTGTGAGAATCTGCAGCTTCATCAGAGTCGGTCAAGCAGGGAAAAAAAGAAGAAAAAAACCTGCTACTGCTGACCTCCACAACTAGTTCACAGACCTGAGCCTTCAAGGACTGCAGGTCCACTTCTCCTTTTTCTCCCTGCAGTGGTCATCATGTCTCATCCTTCTCCTCCTCCTCACCTTGCCCTTTCTTTCTTTTCTTTCTTTTGCTGAGCTTACTGTAACAATGCAGGATCAGGATATAACTTCCCAGAGAATGGAAGTCCTTCAAGTATGCAGAGAAGGACAATTGCAGGTTTATGGGCCCTGTAAAATAAATGTAAAAGATGTATTTTGTTTGTTTTAATTTTTCAGAGGGAAAAAAAAAACTCATTTACAAAAAATGTAGAAGCTGGAGAAGTTTGCCCCACCACGGTAAATCCTTTAATTTATTAAAAAAAAAAGACTTTTTCTGTATTTTGTATGTAAATAAAAAGGCATGGATTAACTTCACTAAAGTCACTAAAGTACTTCATCACTTTTCTTTTTTAAGGAAGCCACAGAAAGTTTCCAAACGTTTGTTTTAGGAGGTGATCTGGTGACTCGCTTTGGCTAAACTACTGTCTGGTTATCGGCAAACTTATAGGGCACGGTGCAAAAGCCCAAACATTTATTCAGATGTGTTTTTTTTGTTGTTGTTGAAGAAAAATAGTTATATTTATAGATGTATATATATATCTATATATACATATCAATCTGGTTAAATGCAAAATGTAATAAAACTGATTTGAAATCTCCCTCAAATCCACACCTTTGCAAAAATGTTCGATCAGGTGGGACAAAGTAACATGACTTTGGTTGTTTACCTGTCAATCAAAAAAATAAATAAATTAATAAATAGCCTCCTTAAGAACACACAAATTTGAGCTCGACTAAATTTAAAACAACTGAATTAAATAAAATAAAAATGAAAAACCCACAAGGCCGCTAGCTACAGTTTTCACAAATAGAAACAAAGCAATAAACTTAAAAAAGGTTTTTGACACCTGGCTGTTCATTTGTTGTGGAAATTGCTGTCACCGGTCTAAAGAGTAATTTTTTTTGAAAACACATTTGAAAAACTGCCTGGTTTGTATAAAATTGGTAAAGGAAAGTGGGGTTTGGGTTAAAATACACACACAGGGACTTGGAACCAACACCAAACAATCTTCAATAGAAATCTGCTGATCATCAGCTTACTGTAAGCAAAGAAGAACAAGAGTGTCTCATTTTATCGCAATAAGTCATTTTTTACCTTTCTTTCTCCAGTTTTTAAAACAAAAATAACTACTTTTAGTGGAATAGTTAGAAAATCTTTTTTTTTTTTTACAAAAAAAAATCTTGCACTGGTTCAAAGAGCTACACTGCCCCCAAGTGGCTAAAGGTAAAACTGCAGCACTGGAGCATCGATATTGTGGTCGTGTTTTCGGAGGGTCCTTGGTGTTTGATTATTCTGATTGATTAATTTGTAGACGACTAGATCATGTATGTCTTGGAGCCAGATGCCAATCTGGCGTCTGGCTCAAACTGTACAGCTGGACAGCTCCAAAATTGCTCACCATTTTGCTAGGTTGTTTAAGTTTGAGTGAGAGAATGTAAACAGATGGATTTTGGGAAGTAGAAACAGGCTTACTCCACACCAACTGTCCCATTCATAACTCAGAAGCAAATTTCAAATGAACTCCTGCTGCCCTGCAAAAACTGTTATAGAAAACAACAGTTTTTATTTTTTATTTTGGCCAAAAGCAGCATTATCATAATTAAAAGAAGGCTTTTACAATAATTCAAAAGATGATTGGAGTCTGACTTTAAAATTTGGCTTCAAATGATTAAAATGTTCTTGTTTTATTGGTTAGTGAAGATCAAAATTCAGCTTTTGTTCTCTTCAGGACAAAAGGTCAGTGACGGCGTTTACCAAACACCTCCAATGACTCTTCATTAGGGGCAACACACACTTACCATTTCTTTTAGTCAATATTTTATGATATTAAGATGTCAGGCATCCAAGATAAGAAGCAGAACGCTGTTTGTGTGGCATTAAAATGAAGAAGTCTCTTCTCCGCCTGCATTAGTGCTTAATCTGTCCTAACAAGATAGACCAGAATGTGGAGCTTCTCCAGAGCATCGCTGATGATGGGAACAGTAATGATGGAGGAGGAGAGGGAGGCTGCTAAGCCTGGAGAAAGCTACTTTGGCTTGAGGCGATGCACGGTTGGGCGCACAGTCCCTGATGTGTGTGTCCAGTTATTAAATCAAAGGCGTGACACCAAGAAGCTTAAAACACCAATAAGCCTAAAGGACATTGGATTTGATACATTTAAGTTGTTGAGTGAAGCCGTGTGTTCGCCAATATTTGT
Source organism: Oryzias sinensis (assembly GCA_037389245.1). Classification (NCBI taxonomy): domain Eukaryota; kingdom Metazoa; phylum Chordata; class Actinopteri; order Beloniformes; family Adrianichthyidae; genus Oryzias; species Oryzias sinensis. The sequence goes on along the minus strand of CM074498.1, from coordinate 12,890,420 downwards.
TTTTTTTTTTGTTTTTTTGAGGCTCAAGTTTAGGTTTTGATTTCCAATCCACTGAAAGAGATGCACAGCAGAGTACTTGTTATTTTTATAAATATACCAGGTTTGAAGTCTTTTGAACTTATCTTTGCTTTACATATTTGCAGGCTTTTCTCAAAATCAGCACAGTCGAGATTTTTTTTTTTGTCTCACTGAGAGCTAATAAAAACGCCTTTTGGTCCGTACTCTTGAAAGTAAAACAAAAATTGATTTGAAACCAAAAAAAAAAAAAAACTTGAATCGCACTATAATTTCTAATTAAGTTTTAGGGATGTTATTTTAATGTTTTAAAATATGTTGAAAAGTTAGTCTGGCATTTATTGTTGCTATTTTTGGAAGCAAGCATTTTGATTGAAGTTCCAAGAATAGGTGCAGTTTAGTTTAGTTTTAGATTTTGGGAGGATTTAAGATGGGCCAACTTGTACAAGAGTATTCTTATTTTGTTCAAAAATCAGTTACTTCCACTTACTTGTAGTTTTTTGTCACTTTAATCAAAATGAACAATAATTAGTTGGATAAAAACTAAAAAAAAACATGAACTGTTTGCTTAGGACTAGCAGAAACAACTTATTGGGCTGTATTACATTCAGTGTTTAGTTATTCTATTTAACAGCTTTTTAAAGCCAATTTCCTCCTTTTTAATGTTTGTGTGGAACTTAACGTTTCTAGATTTTGACACCTTATTTTCAGATTTCTTAAGTAAAAACGACTTGCTGCTTGAACAGATAATTTGATAACATTCTGGTGATTTTCTTTTAAAGATTAGTGTTCTTTTCCTATGTTTACGTCTTTTTGCAGCGTGAACATTGGTTGATTTTTTTAAAGCAACAAAACTTGACAAAAGTAAAGATATTTTAGGCTGTGGATACTGAATTTTAGGTTTCAGCCTTTTTCCTGCATTATATTTCAACCCCTTTTGTCTAAGCCATTTCCTGAAGTGTTCTCTCAGTATGAATTTAGTTAAAAATAAAACCTCTGTCAAAGAGCTAACCTGTTCATTTAATGCGAACCTCTTTAAAAAAGTCAAATATATAAGACATTTCTATATAAAACTATTGTGTACAAAATGTTTAACATGCCCGTTTATATTGTAATTGCAGTGTTTTGCCAGTAGAGGGCGATATAGGCTCAACAAAACATTTTGTATAAATTTACGGTAATTGAATGCTATAACCTTGTAGTCCCATTTATCTTAAAATTGAAGCAATTCCATCAATTGTTTTCCTAATGTGAGTCCTGAATGTCTACTTTGATGTTAATTTAGACACAATTTGAATTTCTATACAAAGAAACATGCAAACAAAGTTTTATTTTTAAAATTTACTTTTTGGACTCTGAAGTGTAAAAACTAATGTTCTGCTTGTAAATCGGTGATTACTAAGTCTACTGTATAAAAATCACCAGGATTCCAATGATAGAGTTTCCAAAATGGTTTATTAGGCAATCTCACAGGAAATCACTACAGCTGGATATTTACACCGTGCTAACCTGATCTGCAAAGCTGAGATGCTGAAGAGATTTTAACAAACCAGAGAGACTCCACATCATGGCACACAGAAAAAAAAAGGCAGATTTCTTTAAGACTGCTTGTTCCAAAGACTGGGGCCAGCTTTTGTAAACGATATCGTGCACGTGATAGGTTCAATGACTGTGATTTCAGACGTGTAAAAGGGCTTCATGAGCTTTATTTCTTCTAATAATGTCCTTGCATTTCAATTCATTCAGAAGCGATGGGATTGAATGTCATTTCAGGTAAAAAAAAAAAAAAAAGCTGCAGGCTTTGACATTTTTTAATAAACTTCTCAGAAATTTCTCATGTTTAAAGAAAATGTATCTAACCCAACATTGTGGATGACAACAAATGGAGACATGAACTGATTTGGCGATCTGTCCTGACAACAGCGCAAACGTTTCTGTAACGCTTGTTTTTATTTTGGAACTTTGGCTTGACTCCCTTTTTTTTTCTCAAACTGTGCGATCTGGTTAAAGATCTCCAGCAGGTTTGCGGGGAGCTCTTTTTTTGGCCCCGTCCCACTCTGTCCGTTCTGACTGCCGGCGTTGACCTTCCCACAACCCGACGTGTGGCCCTCGACCTCTGATCTTTCCTTTCCAGCTTCCTTCTCTCTTTTTACCGGCTCTTCTTCTTTCTTCCCTCTGTTCTCGTACCTACCGCCGTCGAAGGAGTTTCTCGAGGACGAGTCGTGGCTCATTCTTCTTTCCAACTGTTTGGAAGCGGAGCACGAGTTTCCAGGACATTCCGGTAGGAAACTGGATTTGCGGGAGTGCTCCACCTCGGCTGATGAGCAGGATGACTTCCGCGTTTGATTTTCCTCAAAGCTGCTTCTCCTCTGTGATTCGCTGTCTTTCCTGTAATCGTCCCTCCCTCTTTCTATGCTTAATTTCCTTTCTCTGCTCCTCCCTCTCCCCTGTGGGCTTCTGCTCTGCTCGTCTGTCCTCGTCCTCCTCTCCGCTCCATCCCTTCTTTTGGTTTCTCTGCGTGAGGAGTCAGAGTCGTCCTCCTCTGAAGCTGCAGAGACGGAATTCAACAGACCACCCCTTCTAGCTTCTCTGTCCCTCCCCGCTACCTCGTCCTCCCCTCCGAACATCAGCCCACCTGTCTGGTTAAGAAAAGTGGCAGAAGTGTTGGGGGGCTCGGGGTAGCACTCCGCTTCCTCGTCCTCCTTCTCCTTCCTGTCCTCCTCACTCTTCCTGCTTTCCCTGGAGGAGATCCTGCGGTGTCGCTTGCTTCCGCGGTCCGACTTTCTTCGCCTCTTTTTTTTCTTCTTGGACCTCTTGCGCGACGAGGACGAGCGTGAGGAGGAGCATCTAGAAGAGGAAGAGGACGGGGAGGAAGAGGTCGCCCGCTTCTTCTTCTTCTTCATTCTATGAGCAAAAGAGCCAGCGGGAAGTGGTTCAATTCAACAGCCGTTTTCCTCAACAGTGATGGAACGATGAAGAAAGCGGATTTTTTTTACTGAAGGTGTACTCTTGAAAGACGAGTGGACGTACCTCTTCTCCTCTTTTAAGATCTTACGCAATTTCTCAGCGCTGGTCTGGCTGCTCTTAGGTTTGACCTGTTCCTTAGCGAGTGCTTCTTCTCGCAGGCGGATCGATTTCTTTACAGTCGACAAGCAGGCAAACGCCCATTTTTAAAGCATTTTTACCCCCAAAAATATCCACAAATACACAGAAAGCAACATTCATTTAGTCAATTCACAAAATGCATCCAAAATATAGAGATCAAAGTGGAAAATTAAGAGTTTAAAAAGATTAAAAAACAGCCTCAAATAGAAACACATCACATAATGTATATATATTTATATATATATACATAATGTATATATATTTATATATATATACATATATATAAAAAGAGGAGGCACATTTACCACGAGGGTAAAAAGGAATGATCATCAAGCCAGATAGTATTCAGAGGTGCAATCAAAGCACAGATAAGTCCACATTACCGTATTTGTGGCAGGGACCCGGCACACACCCGTGTCCGGAGAGGGAGCAGTCGTTTACATTGTGAAGTTGGTGGTTTTCACACCCAGAGGGGCAGGGGGACGAGGCCGTGGCAGCCAGCGGGGTCAAAGGCCAGGGTGCAAGAGTCACAGACACACTTCCATCAGTCTTACAAACCACACCGTAGGAGAAAAGATATTCATCTTCACAGCAGGGAAACCGCGCCCAACATCTAATCTGCATTTGGTTTTTTTTTGGGGTCCGAAAAACTCGACCCACAGCACAGACGGAGCCCTTTCTGACACTATTGAATTTTTCAACAGTTTTAGCCATCAGGATTTTATTTCACATTTTCATTTTGTAAACTGTAAAAAGATACGATCACCTATTTATACATCAAAGAAATGCCCCCCATTACATCTCCAGCATCACCCTAAATACAGATGCGGTGTTGTTACTGCATTTTTAGCTGCTATGAAGATAAACATTCTCAACCTTCTCAGTTTTTTTCCCCTGCATAGTTTGAACCTGAGTCACATCAGGAAGGAGCCACATTCTTGCAGCCTGTTTGGGCTTCTTGCTCACCTGTATCAGGTCGCTGATGTTATGCAGAGCCTCCTTCGCCTCAGGGTTCGAGTCGTCCAAGGACAGCGCTCTCCGATAAATTCCCTCCGCTGTCACCAGTTTGTCTTGTTCTTCGAGCCTTAAGATTAAAAGAACGGAGAACAAAAGGGAATCCATTTGAAAGTAAAAGCAGTTGCTGAAATTCTTTTAAGATGTTCCTGTTTTGACTTGTCTTCCTGGAAAGTTGACGTGCATTTTAGACAGAAAAGCCGAAGGAGCAATTTTGAGAAGTTTTAGGAAAATAAATGACATTTTTTGCAGTTTTTCTGGAATCAGCTTTGATTTCAACCAATTCACGTCAAAATCATTCCAAACACAAAACTAACACATGTTCAGCTAATTCCTGCTTTTTACAATGTTCAGATCAATCTTCATAACATAAATTGTTTTTTTTTTTATATTTTAACTGTCCTGATAATTTTGCTGAAATCTCTGTTTACTTTTGAAGATGTGAGGCTTGCGCGGGTTTAAATATTGCATCTGATTTTCCTCAATGTTGGGAATTTGCACATCATGTTCTTCTCGACAGACATCTCACTTTATAGAACAGGATAAACAGTTCAAAAGTTTCTTCTGTGGATTTCAACCTGAATGCAGACGCAGGATTGAACAGATGCGTCCAAGAGATAAAAACACACTAAACTTAATTAACTAAACAGGTTGGTAATGGGTTTGAAGACAGCCATGGTTCCTGACTTTTACACACACTGCAGTCCCCCCCCCCCCCCCCACACACACGTACTGTTTTCCTCTCTCCACCAGCGTCTGGCAGAGGTACTTCCTGGCGTTGCGGTGATCTGGACAGTTTTCCAGAGCCAGTTCAAAGTCTGATATCGCCTTCAGGATGCTGCCTTTGTTTGCATACCTACAAACAAAACAACTATTTAGGTGGATTTCTATACAGCAACCAGAAATAATTAGATCATTTACGGCATTTCTTTACTTTCACCATAAATGTGTTAATTACAAATGTATTTGGTGGGATTTTAACATGAACTACCGAGCTAGTATGACATGACTTATTATTTGTTTTTATCCTTATTACTGTAAGCTTGAAAAAAACGTTAATACAAAAAGTAACAACTTAAAATGATAATTTTGCAACTCAAAGTTTGTCTAAAATTCTCTAAAATTTACAAAATGTCAAGTAAAGCATTGTGCATTAAAATAGGAGTGGAAGCATTTTTAGGGCTAACAACCATATCAGTTTGAACGATGGATCAGAAAACATTCTGCTTTGGACTTTTAGGTATTTTTTACAATTAAGCCTTAAGGAATTTGAATTTGTTTAGATTTCAAATTCTATTGTATGTAGTGTATTCTAATGTATTAGATCATTTTCTTTATTCTTTTATTCTGAAATGGTATTCCAGTACATGTATATATATTTAACAAACAATGACCCTTTGGGGCTTGGTGTAAAGCGATATTCGTCAAATCTGACACTAAGGCTGGCTTTACACTGCAAGGTTCAAGTGACCCAATTCCGATTTTTTCCTCTCTTTTTGCACAGATCGGATATGATCGGTGAACGTGTAAGCAGGACAAAAGCGCATGGATTCCGTTTTTCTCAGATCGGATACAGGCCTCTCTCATATGTGGAAATAAATCGGAAACAAATCGGATACGTGCATTTGCGTGTGCCATGTAAGCAGACAAATCGGATATTCCCCAGTAAATGCTAGTCGTACGTCAGTGACGGCAACTCAGGAGACCACCAACTGAGATCACATGACTTATTAAGGTGCTTTTGTGCGCTGATTTTGCTGTCAGCTGTTACCTTTCAGCCTCAGGCTTCAGACCGTAGTTGGAAACCGCTGTTATGTCCGGTCCGGTCCCGGTCGGGACGCAAACGGTAACTAATGAAGCGAGACACCGTTGCTATGGAACAGCAGGCTAGAAGCCGTTTATTTCTTTGGGGGGCGTGTATGATGGGGACCATGTGTGTGTGTGTGAGCGCGAGCACGCGTGCTTGCGTGTGTGTGTGTGTGTGTAAGGAGAGAGAGCCCCCCCTCTCTCCTGTGAGCGCGGGGGTGTGAGCGCGGAGCGGGGGACTGTCGGAGAACCGAAAATTAAAAATAAAGTGTCTCCCCCAAAAGTTTTGGAGTCTCTTAGCCCACTCTGGAGACTGAGGGTTCAGAACGGAAAAGTGAACCCCGAGGAAATCTCCCGTGTGTCATCGCGCAGGAAAGATTCAACACTTGGATCAAACTGTTAGTTCAGCACGTCTGCAAACACTTCCTCATTCAAAACTCAGAGAAAGCACATAAGACGACCGACCAGGCCAGCCCTCATTATTACTCCCCCATGCATCCCCTCAGGAGCGCCCAAGGCAACGCCTCCTTCTGTCGCCGCCTTGCCTCCATGACAACCGCAGTCACAAAAGTCCGAAAGAGGTCCGCGGAATGCGGAAATGCTGCTAAGTAGTCCTCAGAACGTCTATGTTTGATAGTTTCAGCATTGTATAGTGTAAATGCAAAAATCAGATACGGTTCACTTTTAAAAGATGATGTAAGCGGGTCGTCAAAAAATTCGGATATAGTCAGAAAATCGGATATGGGCATCAAGATCTGCAGTGTAAAGCCGGCCTAAGCCTGCCTTTACACTGCACGGTTCAAGTGACCCAATTCCGATTTTTTCCTCTCACGTGGCACAGATCGGATATGATCGGTGAACGTGTAAGCAGGACAAAAGCGCATGGATTCCGTTTTTCTCAGATCGGATACAGGCCTCTCTCATATGTGGAAATAAATCGGAAACAAATCGGATACGTGCATTTGCGTGTGCCATGTAAGCAGACAAATCGGATATTCCCCAGTAAATGCTAGTCGTACGTCAGTGACGGCAACTCAGGACACCACCAACTGAGATCACATGACTTATTAAGGTGCTTTTTGTGCGCTGATTTTGCTGTCAGCGTGTTACCTTTCAGCCTCAGGCTTCAGACCGTAGTTGGAAACCGCTGTTATGTCCGGTCCGGTCCCGGTCGGGACGCAAACGGTAACTAATGAAGCGGGACACCGTTGCTATGGAACAGCAGGCTAGAAGCCGTTTATTTCTTTGGGGGACGTGTATGATGGGGACTGTGTGTGTGTGTGTGAGCGCGCGCACGCGTGCTTGCGTGTGTGTGTGTGTAAGGAGAGAGCCCCCCCTCTCTCCTGTGAGCGCGGGGGTGTGAGCGCGGAGCGGGGGACTGTCGGAGAACCGTAAATTAAAAATAATGTGTCTCGTCTAAAAGTTTTGGAGTCTTTCTTAACCCACTCTGGAGGCTGAGGGTTCAGAACGGAAAAGAGAACCCCGAGAAAATCTCCCGTGCGTTTCTGACTACGGTCAGAAAAGAGAAGTAATCGCGCAGGAAAGGTTCAACACTTGGATCAAACTGTTAGTACAGCACGTCTGCAAACACTTCCTCATTCAAAACTCAGAGAAAGCACATAAGACGGCCGACCAGCCCTCCCTCATTGTTACTCCCCCATGCATCCCCTCTGGAGCGCCCAAGGCAAAGCCTCCTTCGTCGCCGCCTTGCCTCCATGACAACCGCAGTCACAAAAGTCCGAAAGACGTCCGTGGAATGCGGAAATGCTGCTACGTAGTCCTCAGAACGTCCACGTTTGATAGTTTCAGCATTGTACAGTGTAAATGCAAAAATCAGATACGGGTCACTTTTAAAAGATGATGTAAGCGGGTCGTCAAAAAATTCGGATATAGTCAGAAAATCGGATATGGGCATCAAGACCTGCAGTGTAAAGCCGGCCTAAGAGTCCAGTTCAGCTTCCACGGGTTTTTGGAGTTTAACAGGATTTAATCATAATATTTTAATTTTCTAAAAACAAAGTTTGGGGTTTTCAATACTAGTAAACTCCACTCGTTAAAATACTTCAAAAAGTCTTTATATAATTCTATGTGGAATGATTCTATATTAATTATTGATGATTATATATGAATTAAGAGTTTCACTTTTTGAGATAACAGAAATATTTACTGTACCTTTTTTAGGACATTCTGTTTTTTGTAACTATATATTTTTTATGTGTGTATATAAGAGTAAAATACAATCTAGATTCCAAATGTTTCCCCACATTTCAACATTTCAATAAACTCATTAGGCGCATTAGTAACCCTGTTAAAACTTTATTTATATCAATAATATCAGGCCAATATTTTAAGGACCAAACAGCAGCTGATTAACTTCCTTCAAACTGAATGATTTAAAGGGAATATTTAGCAATATTTATAAACTGATTTTAGATGATGCACTTCCTGAACACCTTTAGAGTAATGTAAAGGACAAGAATAAAATAAACAGAGCATAATTAGGTATTTACTCAAGGAGCTTATTCATTTGATGTGTAGATTTTACAAACTTGACATTTTTTCTGTCAACAATTTTAAAAATGAACTGTTGCAGCTTAAAAAAAACTCACAGAGCTCCTCTTGCCACTAGCGCTTCCACATTGTTCGTGTCAATTTCCAAGGCTTTGTTGTATTCATTCATAGCCTCGACATGACGGCCATGTTTGAAGTGGTCCACGCCTGCTCGAACACTGAGATGAAGCACAACGAAAAACAATCAGTTCATGTTTGAAAAAAAAAAAAAACACCAGAAGATAACTGAAGCAGAAATACAGGTACTGGAATGTGACGATGTTTTTATCATCAATGATAGCCACTCTAAGCCTTTCCTTTAATCAAAGTTCAGAGTTTAGTCTTACCACTTTAAAGCCCAGGATGCAGACTGCTTCTTCCTGATTGCAGAAGCAAAATCGTCCTCTTGAAAAAGTTTACTGCAAAAAACAAACAAACAAGAAGTCAATTAATTTTACAGGATTCTTTCACTTAAAAGTTAAAAAGAAACCGAAGGTTTACTGGTAAAATAAGGTCATTTAAGCATAGCAAATCATGAAAACCTTTACTGAAAGAGGAATATGGGCTCCAAAACATCTCTTAACAATCATGTGTGACATAAGACCTTTGCAGAAATCTGGTCAGAGGCGAAAAGTGGCTCAAAAATCATTTTTGCTTTTTTAGGCTATAAACTGAGTTGCCTCAAACAAACGAGACAACACTTATTCCAATGTAAATATCAGAAAGTCGACGCCTGACTTGTAGCTACTTTAGTCGAATCCTATTTTATCAAACACAATATGAAGCAGGAGAATCTTTGATCTTAAAACAGAGCAGAATTACCTCTGCAGTCCCCGCATCATTGAAGGTGGATGCCTGTCGCTAATGCCTACTTTCTCCAGCAGGTATTCCACTACAGAGGGGTTCTGGTAACCATGGCAACTTTTCAAAATACATTCATATGTTTCTCTGGAGTCTGCAGCAGCACGAAGACTCCGACTAAGCAGAGGACAGAAAGCAGGTTTTATAGTTCCACTGTAAAAACAATGTTCCCATATTGTCTTGTCCTTTATTGATTATTACCTGTAGTGTATAGGCATCTCTTCTTGGGTAATAACACCCAGTTTGATGTGCTTCAAGGCAGGGCAGAGAGAGCCCTGTTGAAGTGACACAGTGATTTTTTCCTGGTAGCGATCGATGTCTTTCACTCCAGCTGCAGAGCGGCAAATAAACAAAGTCTAATTAAGGGTTTAGACCATCGTGGAATGTTAGAACAGACAAACAGAACCATCAACAATCTGATTCGGGCTGCACAATATGAAGAAAACTTGCGATATGCGATATTAGCGATCAATATGGCGATGACGATATAACTTAAGATACACGAACAAATTGTAAAACAACCAAAAACATCATTTCCATTTCACTGCAGCAGTTTAATTTAAATAAGTTAACCCGCGTCTGCATAGGAGGCCAACATATAACAAAAAAGAGCTCCATCTGATTGGTCAAATGCATAAATAGATTTAATATGCTAAATACTTCAAAATGCCATAAGCCTTTTTTAGCACATTTAAGAGAACCATTTACCGGTAATGCTATTTTCACTGTCTTTTGCGATATGGGTATTGCACAGCTTGATATTGCGATAACCATAAATTTGCGATTTATTGTTCAGGCCTACCTCTGATGAAGTCTCCAATCTGATAATAGGACAACGGATCGTCATGGCTGCCACTGGAGGGAATTTCTCTCACGTGGCAAAGAGCCTGCAGTTTAAGAGGAAAACAGTCAACAAAGACGGGCATGGGTCGAAGATGTGGGATCATAATGTACTGAAAATGAGTCATGATCATTTTGCAGATTAGTAAAGCATGAAAGAGAAATGGGATTTACTGGTGTCACTGATGAAGAACTCAGTATATCCTATTTGGGTTTTGGCTAAGTGGTTAGAAACAAACAAATCCCCGATAACTTCAAAAAGGAAATTCTCCAAAGATTATTACTTTTTCTGTGCTCTAGTCCTAGCAGACCGAGGATGCAAACTAACTTTTAGTGTTGCTGGTAGATCTGAAGCCTATGGCTTACAATGCAAGGTCTCCAAACTCGCATGTGTTATTCTGACTCAAGATTAAAGGCCTCTTTAGAGTGAAACTGTCACTCAAATTCCACACCTGCATTTGGTTTGCTGTAATTCTGGGGAAAGATGCTTGTTTGAACACTAAATAAGCCCCAAATGAGTACAGACCAGGAAAAAAAAACCCCAGCTGGTCTATCCAGTCCTCTGACTTTCATATGCAGTAGTGTGAACTAGTGCTCATCTCCATTCTGGTTTTGTTTTTTGTTTGCCACACTTGAATGTGTCGGATCATGTTTCTTCACATTCACACTGTTGGCTCTTTTTCATTACGTAAAGCACTTTGGTGACTTCCTTCCTTGGGTTTACTTCTACAATCCCAAAGCCCTGTTTTCAATGTTGACCAACCGACAGCTCCAAGTCCACGATGTCTCTCTTTAGACCCCCGGCCATGCAGATCAGAGTGAGAAAGAAGCCGTATTCTCGAATGTTGTTGATCCTTCCAACCACCACGTCTCCTTTCTCCAGGTCCCTGTAGATCATGGATCTTCTCTCCTCAAATGACAATTCCATGAATAACTCCAGTGGTGGCATGGTGGCATAGGGCTCTAAGGAGAGTTAACAGACAATCAGGAATGTGTAAAATATTTTACCTACACTTTTGTGGTCTTTTACTATAAGTAATTACACAACTCGAAGTTGATCGTTTTCCCCAATTTCATTTCACTTCATTATGATCCCAATATATCAAAAATCTTTTAAAAACATACAGTTTACTTCTCTCAAGTTACACTTCACAGGTTGTTTCTGTGATCTCTTTTAGATTTCAATAGTCAGGGATACGATTAAATGAGCACACCTGCAGCCTCCTCTTCCTCGTGATCCTGTTCTTGAGGGGTGGCGGTCCTCCATGCAGGGCTAAACAGAATGTCAGCTTTTCTGGCAATGAACTGCTCCACCAGTGAGCTGCCTTTCTCTGTCACCTTCCTGCAGAGAAAAAAGAGAAGGCTTTTTTTTTCCTACAAACTTAATGTTAGCTTGTAAGAAAGAAACTCACGTTGCACAAATGCAATGAACTTTGCATCTTGCAAGGATGGAATGTGTGTGAAGCCTTTCACGGATTTTACATGTTTTTTAAGGCAGAAGAAAAGGACAGACCCTTTTCTTTTTTTGGAGTGTTTTTGTGTGGAATATAAAATGAGCCATCACTTATTGGAGAGATTTATCATTTGTTTCAAAGATCTTGGTTAATAAACATTTTCTGCTCACAGCAACAGGCTGCGTGGAAATCCAGCTCTAATGGAGAGGCCGATCATCAGTCTTAAAATACAGTTTAGTACTTTCAAAATGTGCACTAAAAAATTTAGAAGTTAGAAACCCAGGCTTGATGGCTATTTCCAGCCTATTTCATAGCAAGTCTCTGCTCTTCTTTTGAGCTTTAGGTTGGAAAATGAATCAAGTACACTCCCATCATGACGTTGGCCTTCACACCAAAAGAACAATCTGACCCCCCCACCCCCACCCCAAAAAAAGCACAAAACACTTCAACAATTCTTCTATCCGAAGACAATACCTTTCATTTGTAGCTATGCCTAGGTCCGATACCACAGCTTGGAAATCTGGATTTTCGGTTTGTTCACATTTAAGTTTACTGAACAGTGACTCTCCATGATACACGAGGCACTGCCTCAACAAATCTCTGTCCATCCTCTCTTCTGTCACGTACTTTTAAACCCAAAACACATTTTCAGCCGCTGGGGGAACAAAAACAAACAAACAAACAAAAAGTCATTAATTAAAAACAAACACAATTAAGTTCAGGTTAAACGTAAATTCTAAAAGGTTATTAAATAATTGGTTTGCAAAATGTTGATTTAAAAATTACAATTCTCTTTTATAAAGAACAGACTGAAAAAAATCTTATGAGAAAATCCTAGGATTGCCTTTGTATTTCGTTTCCTGCTAATAAGCTAACAAACAACAAAACAATAAGGCTTAAGAGATTACGCATCATTCAAAAATACAGCATAAACGATATTATATTGATTATTTAAATCGCTTCAATACTTTTATAACAAGAAACACGGGTGCAAATACCGTATGTATTTTTTTAAGTTTTAGGACACAAGTTCACTGATGTATCCGAAGGTAGCTAACTGCACGGGAGGAATACGCAGGCGCAAAGAGTGTCACATTCAAAACCTTCCCTAGAAACCAATAACTACTAGGAACTATTGAGATCCATAAAATAATCGGGGGTTACAAACGACATCGACGGACGAACACTATTCTCAAAAGTTTATCTTTGGCGATAAAGAAAAAGTGAAAAGTGAAATCATTGTGAAAAGATCTAGTTTTCCAACTCAAGAATTTTTGAACATGTGATGTGGGGGTGAACAGTGGTTACATTTTTCTTTTTATTATGCATAATTACAGGGGTTACATTATTATGTTCTGTTATGCTAATGGATTCTATGCATGTATATTGTATTGCAGAAATATGCTTGATTCCTGCCTTCAGTAACACATAATTTGTCCCTTGATCAGCAGTAGTTTTTGTATTTTGGTCTCTGTTTTCTCTGTACTACTAGAGTGTTTAAATGAAGCCACGACACCTGCAATGCAGACTAGAGTAAAACACTATTCCGATGACGTATTTTGTATGTTTTCATTTTCTCTTACTGAATAATAAAAAAAGGCTTTTTGCCTTGAAGACAGAGAGAGCAGACAGCCAAAAAGCCTAACAGGTCATGTTTTTCCACCTCTCCCCTTTTGCAAAAGGTTTGAAAATGCATGCAAACTCTTGTGTGTATTTACATTTCCCAACTGCACATTTCATTTTTAGACGTCCTGAACCATCAAAAAAATACGCGAAGGCTGGACGGTAAGGCAACAATTAATGTGTGGAATGACTAAACACGTGTGTACCAGACCCTGCCGTTTAATTAAATTACACACGGAAAAAAAACTTTGATAAGCCCATGAAAAATGTTGTGAATTACATTATAATTTAGGCTACATTGCACTATTAGGTTGTACAGGTTATGGCTCAGCACTGATTTGATGCTAGGACATGCAGATTGTTGTAATAACTTGCACAGAAAATAAAATGATATTGTAGCGACCTGGGAGTTATCCCCTAAGACTCATGGGAAGTGAGGAATCTTGGGTGAAAACTAAGAGTGAGAGGGCTGGGAGCAGAAGTGAGGTCCATGGTGTTTGGCTGTTTGAGGTGTGTTCGAATAAATGGGCATAGATGCTGAAAAGGAGATTTTGCTTCTGCACCTATTTCTTGCTCGCTGTGACTGACAGGGACTGTGCAGTGCATGCATGGACATGTCTCCAATAAAGCCACTTATTTAGCAGCTCGGTTCTCATTTCCTCGCTGAAGTGACGATCCAGCGGGGTTGTTAGAATATGCCTTAAAGAGAGTGGCTATTGCACGAAATTTACGAAATACCTGCGGCCAATGCTGAACTTTATCTCTTGGCCACACTGACCCAAAGGAAGGACCAAGTTTAGGATTACTGGCTATGGTAACCGCATGTGATTCGTAGCCAGTTTTAATGTTAAGTCAATCGTACAGACGTGATCTAAGGTCCCACGGTGCAATTTGAGCGATGGCCGCGGTGCAAAGGTCTGGCAGCAGAGTGATTTTAGAGGTGTAGTGCCATTTGGTACCCATGTGAACAGTCTGAACCAATGGCGGATACACCCTGGACAGTCTATCGCAGGGACCACGGGGCAGGAGCAATCAGGATCACTATGCCGGCTCCCAGGAGGCGAGTTGGTGGCCAGAAAGAGACCAGCTGCGGGATGGAGAACCAGCCTTCTCGGGTGTACTGAACTTTGGAATATTTTTCTTATTTTCATCTATGCAGAAATTATAGAAAAGGCGGTTCCCTGGTTTTATTCTTGTTTTTACCCCTCTCTGGTTAATTGCGGACAGCAAGCCTTCAAACTCGGTCAGAGAGAGAACACATTTAGGTGCATGACAATTACTGGGACTTTAATTTTAAATATGTGCAGCTAGCAACAAAATCAAGCCTTGAAGGAACTTGAATGTGTGCTGGCAATGCAGCAATGTGCCATCTTCTCTTCAACCGCACCTCCGTATTCAGAAATGCATAAATGAAATCATGAAAAGTCTTCAATTCTCTGGACCACAGGATTTACAAGCCAGGCAAACATTAGCAAACCTCTGCTTCTTTTTAGGACAAATGTTCATCAATATTTTCATTATGCAGTCTTTAATAAATTAATTCCCCATTGGTAACAGGTTTGCAGTGCTTTCCAATTAGTGTTGCTACCTCGTAGCTCACTTCTGTGTTTTTTCATTTGAATTATGGGGTCTTGACACTGCTGTGCCGTTTAAAACACTTTCCAATTGCTTTAATTTTTTGCACCGTCCCATTCCCAGTTTGTCATAGTTACTGTAACATGTCTCATCTAGTTATGCCTTTTGATATTAAACTCCTTAAAAACAGCCTTGGTCTCTTGGCATATTAAGCAGACATATTTATTGCAGGTTTCAATAAAAAAATGTGCAATTTTCCACTTGTCATGGAAGCCCAGGTTTCCTCCAAGTTCTTAGAAACCAATCACAATCAAGCATTCGTACACAGCCGCAGATTATTGAATATTTGACATGAGCTTGGGCCGGCGAAAATGTGAGCGGCCAGCGAGCTAGACTTAGACATGCCTGACCTTAATGGTATGAGAAGACCTTGTTAACATGGTTTTTAGAACGTTCTTTTAGAAAAAGACAGTACTTTTGATGCGCAAGTATAAACTATAATCCATTAACAAACTAAATACAATGATGATCTTCTGTCAACCTTTCCACAGAACTTCTTTTCAGGATGTTGTCTTCCTTTTTTACAGCTTGCTGTAAAACATTTTTGTTGTCTAATGTAGCTGCCTGATAATTCTTTTGATACTATGTAAATTGCATTCCTTTGAGTGTTTTCATACTATATGTTTCAGATTTGGGACCTTATACCTATAGGGAATGCTGTTTGCTAAAGAAATACATTTATTTCTTTTGCATATTTTGTAAAGGAATGATTCAATACTCCTGTATTCCATTATATTGATTCTTTTCTAAAGCATATCTGATTAAACTGTACGATTGCATTTGACAATTTTACTTAGTCTATACCTAATGACAGGACAATCAGATTTTAAGACTTTAAGTTGATACTGAGGATTTTTTTTTATTTTAACCTGAAATTCTATCAAGGTTTATAGATTTTTTCCCCTGAACCAAACAAAAAATTTCATCTAAAGCTTTTAGTTTTTCTCTTTTTCTCTATTCTTTCATTTTTCTCTTTGTGTTCTTTGGAATGCAATTAAAATGAATTTAAATGAACTGGTTTTTCAGGTTTCAAGAAAATAAAGGCTGTCACTCCCATGTCATTTTCTGTTGGCTGTGGGTGGAATAAATTTAACAGTGAGCTTACCAAGAAAATCATTCAGTTTTCAGAGGAGTCAGAAGAAACTCAGCTAAAGATGACAAAGACACTAACATGCTTGATATTTGTTCTTGGATATTTTCAAGCCTGCAATGGACAAAGTAAGTATGTATGAGTTGCGTAATATAAGTTATTTTTTGATAAATTGCATAAATATTGCTTTTTGACTCTTTAACAGTTGTTAAATGTGCTTTATTAAAGTATTAGCCATAATATTAAAAAAATGCAATTATTTAGTTACTTAATATGTTCATTTAGAGGAGGTTTCAGCCTTTGTCTGTTTTAGAATAATGTTGAGGTATTTTCTGTAACTGTTTATTATGACATTGTTTGGCTGTTCAAAAGAATAATGAAAATGAACCACAAATTTCTTCAAATGTTATTGGAAAATTAGAAAGTCTTTAATTTGACGGATTTGACATTGGACAAACCTTTTAGAACAAACATCTTCATAAAGAGTAAAAGAAGGTGATACTTTATGTGTTTAATATTTTAAACAGTGAAAAGCCCTTTTAACAAGAATAACCTGAAACAGTAACAAGAAAAAACTAATGTACCAATAACAGATACATATTTAATTAAAATATAATTTTACTTGTTTTACAGTTTCAATCGTATCAACGAATGAAACAACAGCATCAACTGCTTCTGCATCAAATGCAGAAACAACAATATTATCAACAGCAGAAGCAGTACAAACAAGATTACCGGAGAGTGCAGCACCAAAAACCATAGTGACTGCAAATACAACAGCCGAAACCACAATGGCAATAGAAACAGCAGAAAACACATTGACAACACCAACAGCAACAACTGAAGCACCAGTACCAGCAACAACAGAATCAGAAAAAATGACATTACCAGCAACAACCACAACAGAAACAACAGCACCGACAACAACAAAAGTGGCAATAACAACAGAAACTGAAACAACGGTAGGCAAAACAACAGCTAAAGAAACAACAGTTCCAGCACAGACAACTGCACAAACAATTGTACCAACAACAGAAACAACAGCTAAAGAAACAACATTGGCAATAACAACAACAGAAACAATTGTGAAGTTAACAACATTAGCAGAAACAACCCTTGAAATGCCAGCAGTACCAACAACAACAGTATCAGAAGCAACAGCAGTGAAAACAACATTGGCAATAACAACTGCAGCAGAAACAACTGTGACATTAACAACACCAGCAGAAACAATCCTTGACATAACAACAGTACAAACAACAGTACCAGCAACAACAGTAGCAGAAACAACAACAGAAGAAACATCAGTACACACAACAGTAGTAAAAACATCCGTGGCAACAACAGCAGCAAAGGAAACAACAGTACCAGAAAAAAAATCGACAAACACAACTATGGAAATAACGACAACAGTAGAAGCAACAAAACAAGACACAACTGCATCAGAAACCACGGTGCTAGCAACATCTGCAGCAGAAACAACATTACCAAACACAACTTTGGGAATAAAAAGAACAGTAGAAGTATCAATACAAGCAACGACAGCAGCAGAAACCACAGTACTAGCAACAACTGGGGTGGGAAAACTTTTACCAACAACAGCGACAGAAACAACAACACCAGCAACAGAAACAACGATACCACCAACAACAGAGTCAGACACAACTTTGGGAAAAACAACAACAGTACTGTCAACAACAGCAGAGGATACAACAGTACCAACAACAACAGCAGCAGAAACAACAATAACAGCAAAACCAAAGGTAGAAACAACAATAGAAGCAACAGTATCAGAAGCAACAACAGCAGAAACAACTTTCAACATAACAACAGCTGTAAAAATAACAGCACTGTCAACAACAGCAGAGTATACAACATTACTAGCAACAACAGAGGCAGAAACAACAGTCCCGGCAACAACAGAAAAAAAAGTATCAGAAGCAACAACAGCATACACAACTTTGCAAAAAACAACAACAGTACTGTCAACAACAGCAGATGATACAACAGTACCGACAACAACAGCAGCAGAAACAACAATACCAGCAAAAACAAAAGCAGAAACAACAATGCCGGCAACAATAGAAACAACAGTATCAGAAGCTACAACAGCAGAAACAACTTTCGACATAACAACAGCTGTAAAAACAACAGCACTATCAACAACACCAGAGTATACAACAGTACTAGCAACAACAGCAGCAGAAACAAAAATACCAGCAACAACAGAGGCAGAAACAACAGTGCCCGCAACAACAAAAACAACAGTATCAGAAGCAACAACAGCAGAAACAACTTTGGAAAAAACAACAACAGTGCTGTCAACAACAGCAAAGGATACAACAGTGCCAACAACAACAGCAGCAAAAACAACAATACCAGCAACAACAAAGACAGAATCAACAGTGCCAGCAACAACAGTATCAGAAGCAACTACAGCAGTCACAACTTTGGAAATAACAACAGCTGTAGAAACAACAGCACTGTCAACAACAACAGAGGATACAACAGTACGGGCAACAACAGCAGCAGAAACAACAATACCAGCAACAATAGACACAACAGTATCAGAAGAAACAACAGCAGTAGTAACAACAGTACTGTCAACAACAGTAGAGAAAACAACGGTCGTCGCAACAACACCAACAGAAACAACAGTACAGTTAACAACAGCAAAGGATACAACAGTATTAGCAACAACAGCAGCAGAAACAACAATACCAGCAACAACAGAGGCAGAAACAACAGTGTCAACATTAGAAACAACAGTATCAAAAGAAACAACAGTAGACACAACTTTGGAAATAACAACAATACCAGCAACAACAGCATCAGAAACAACATCAGCAGAAACAACAATGGCAACAACAACAGCAGAAACAACAGGACCAGCAACAACAGCAGCAGAAACATTATCCGAATCAACAACAGCAGAGACAACAGTATTAGCAACAACTGCAACAGAAGCAGCTACAACAATGCCAAAAACAACAGCGACAATAAGAACACCAGCAGAAACACCAGTTATCACACTAGAAACAACAGTACCAGCAACAACAGCAGCAGAGACAACAGTACTAGCAACAACTGCAACAAAAACAACAGAAGCAGCAACAACAATGGCAGAAACAACAGTGACAAGAACAGCACCAGCAGAAACACCAGTTATAACACTAGAAACAACAGTACCAGCAACAACAGCAGCAGAGACAACAGTACTAGCAACAACTGCAACAAAAACAACAGAAGCAGCAACAACAATGGCAGAAACAACAGTGACAAGAACAGCACCAGCAGAAACACCAGTTATAACACTAGAAACAACAGTACCAGCAACAACAGCAGCAGAGACAACAGTACTAGCAACAACTGCAACAAAAACAACAGAAGCGGCAAAAACAATGGCAGAAACAACAGTGACAAGAACAACACCAGCAGAAACACCAGTTATATCACAAGAAACAGCAGTACCAGCAACGTCGGCTGAAACAGCATTGTCAGCAAAATCAACAGCAGCAGATACAGTTGAACTAGCAACAACTGCAGTAAAAACATTACCACCAACAACAGCATCAAAAACAACAGAACCAGCAACATTTTCAACTAAAACAGCTGCAACAAGTGCTGCTAAAACCCTTTATACAATCGGCTCATCTACAGCCCCTTCAACAGCCAGAAAAACTACTGAGATTGCAACTAGTATCAATGCATCCACAGCTGCAGCAACCACAACAACAGCTAGTGTGCAGCCGCTGCCTTTCAACATAAGTTCTTCAACAAAACCCCTACAGGACAGCACTGCAACTTCAGCAGCAACTGCAAAATCTTCACTTTTACCAACAGGACCCACAAACACAACTAGTCAAGGTAAGTGATTGCAAATGCAATTATGGGAGATCCGCTAATGTCTGTAAAAATATTTTGCCTTTCCTTTCCTTTTTTTTTAAAAATCCAAAAACATGCTTCATAGGTCAATTTGCAACTCTAAATTGTTCATAGGTGTGAGTGTGAGAGTGAATGGAAGTGTGATATGTTGCCATGCAACAGACTGGCGACCTGTCCAGGATGTCCCCTGCCTTCGCCCACAAATGGCCGGGATAGGCTCCGGCAGCCCCGTGACCCCAAAAGGGACAAGACGGAAGAAGATGATTTATTCACTTCCAATTGTTAAATTTTTAGAAGGCATGCAGTTATTTAAGCTAGGATTCAGCACAAAGGAGTTATACATTAAAACTAAGACTTAACAACATTAATTACTGTTTTGTAAATGGGAAAAAATATTTATTTATTTGTCTATTTAGTTTTTGATCACGTTCAACTAGGCATGTTTTAACCACATGGATTTTATATTATAAATATATATTTTTTGCCTGCACTGGGTGTAAACAAAAATATAGTGCATTTTTGTTTGTTTGTTTATTTGTTATATCTAGGTTTCGAAGCCACAACTCGTCTGCGGATGAGATTAGCCACTTATGGAGGGGTCAGCAATGATACCGTCATCAAACTTATTGAAAAGGTATGTTAGCAGAATGCAAAAAAACAAAAAACTGTTTACAACTGCTAAATGAGTATTTGCTCTCTCTTTATTCAGTTTTTCCAAGAACAGATCCTGAATGGAACAACAAGCACAGTCACAGTAACAAACATCCAGAGGGTCCCTAATCCATGAGGACTATGTGTCCAAGCACAAATTCCTTTTTTACCTATAATGTGAGGAAGCGCTAGTAACATTTATTATGGAACAGTAATTCATCTTAAAGATTTTGTTTTTAAATCTTGTTAATAAAAAATATTTGTTTGTCTCTAAACAGATTACCCTGTTGGGTTTGGAAAGAAATGTTAAACTTTAAAATTGTGTTGATTTTCCTCCATTATAAGAATTTATAACACAATAAATGAATCTAAAATTAAGCCATCTTCTCATCAGGTATGTTTTTGATTATGAATGATTCATTGAAGATCAACAAGGAAGTTGGTAGCAATGACTTGGAATTTGAATGACTATTACTTATTGAAGGGGAATAATAATAGAGCATTTTGATGACAACTAACTAGTTATGTCCATAAATGTTTTTTTTTTTCACTTTAAATCCAGAATGTGTTTTATTTAACATAGTCCTAAAAGTAGTACATTGACTTATAGTAGGGAATGCGCTAAAGTCCCAGACCTTGCATCTGCATATTAGCGTGCACAAAAAGGCATTATTGAAAAAAAGAATACATATTTTTACTCATCAGTGATTACATCATCATTTAAGCTTTGTAACTATTTTAGTAGCAGAATGTGTGCTTACATTGAAGATGGATTTATGTACTATTAATATTATTATTTAATGTGTTTGAATGTAATCAGTTGTTGCTTCTCAACACAAATAAGTGTTGTTAATGTTGTTTGTGAATGATGACAACTTAAAAAATTGACAAATTTTTGGAATATTTCAATTATTGTATATGTTTTCTGGAAAAAATGTTTTTTTTAATGCAGTTTATATTTAATGCTTGTAATCATCAATGAAAAATAAAAAAAGTGATAGTATTACAGCATGTTTTTATGTTGTTAATTATGAGAATGCAAACGAATTGCAGATACAGGGAATTTTGTTTACCGGTAAATTAAATGAAGCAAACATTTGAAACTCAAACAAAAGCAGACAGGAAACAAAACAAAAAAAGCTGCAACCACAAAAGGTCATTTTTAAAGAAATGCACAGCAGCTTAAATTCCTTACCACTGATTCCATACGAGGAAGCATTTGTGCCCTTCGGTCATGCTTCTTGTTTTCCTCCTTTTATGTTCTGTTTTCTGTTTTCTTTTTTCCCACCATCACATCAACTTTCCCTTTTGATCATTCACAAGTTTTTTTTAAAAGTAATCAGTCTGCCTTATATTTAAGTTTACAGCTTTTATTAAGTTAGTATCAAGATATCTAGTTCACCCCCTCCTCTGTTCTTCTTCATACCTCTTATATCAGTTTAGCTATGTCATGCTTTAACTATTGTATAATACAATTGATGGCACAGTGCCAGTTTTCTGCATTGCTTACTTATTCATATTACTGTCATAGGTTGGAGCTGCACTAACAGAAAATCTTCATAATTAACACATCAAATAGTTCAAAATTATATCAAACACTGAAAGGTTTGCAACAACAACACAAGAAACATTGGTCTCCTATAAAAAGCTGAGTGTACATATATACACACGGGCCGCTTTATAAGGCACCTGTCCAACTTCTACTTGGCACCAATTTCTAAATAGCCAATTACATGGCATCAATTAAATGGATTCAGGCATGTAGACATGGTCAAGATGATCTGCTGCAGCTCAAACCGAGCATCAGAATGGGGAAGAAATGTGATTTAAGTGACTTTAAACATGGTATGGTTGTTGGTGCCAAACTGGCTGATCTGAGTTTTTTAGAAACTGCTTACATACTGGGATTTTATCTCATATCTAGGGTTTACAGAGAATGGTCTGAAAAAGAGAAAGTATCCAGTGAGCAGCAGTTCTGTGGGCGGAAATACCTTGTTGATGCCAGAGTTCAGAGGAGAATGGCCAGACTGTTTCCAGCTTAATGAAAGGAAACATTAACTTAAATGACCACTGGTTACAACCGAGATCTGCAGAAGATCGTCTCTGAATGTGCAACAAAACAAACCTTGATACAGATGGGCTACAGCAGCAGAAGACCACACTGGGTGCCACCGCAGCCAACAAATCTGCAGCAACTACATAATGCCAGCATGCAAATATGGACCAAAAGGAATGTTTCCAGTCGTTTAGTTTTGTCCTACATTAATAATAAAGGTTTCACTTAATCATTGTCAACTGTTTTTCTTATCTGAGGAAAATGGACAGAAACGTAAAAAAAGAAACATTATCAAGTTGTGCTGAATCCTATGTAAATCAAACTTTTAATTCGTATAACGATTTAATTCAATGGTTCTATTTAATTCAATAGACATTTAGGCACACCCGGAAAAAGAATATTGAGTTTAAGGAACTGCCAGTAAAGGGATAGACATGAAAATGAAATTGTTCTTAAGCTATGACGGTTAACCAGTTTTGTGAGAACAAGTAATAACTGAACATTGATAATGATCTAGTCAACTAATTAACTCAGTAAACTGCATGGAAAGACAATGGGAAGCACAAACATAATTGTGCTTTTCTGTGCAAACTTACTGAAGAGGTATCAAAATCTGCTGTTACTGCTATAAAAGTGACCATTTTGGCTCTACAACACCAGTGCAGGACTATTACAATTGCCTGGGCCCGGTGCAAGTTGAAGTTGGAGAGGTCATAGTATTTCCATAGGCAAAATCATTTAAAAAATACAACTTAGAGATTTTTACCTTTGGCAGTTACCACAATCTCTAAAATTATCAATCAATCAATCAAATCTTTATTTATATAGCACTTTCACATCTTCCAGACATCCAAAGTGCTGCACACGTATAACTAGACTAAAACCATAGGTAGAATTCAAAGAAACACAGTAAAATGATAATAAAATCATCAATAAAAGAAAACACTAAAAAAAAAAACTGTCTAATTATCATTCTCTCTGGTGTTAAAAGCCAATGTAAAAAGATGAGTTTTTAGCAGAGATTTAAAATCATTTAAGGATCTGGCAGATCTCATTGACAGGGGGAGACGATTCCAGAGTTTAGGAGCAACCACTGAAAACGCTCTGTCCCCCTTGGTCACCAGTCGAGTCCTTGGAACCGCTAAGAGCATCTGGTCTACAGATCGCAGAGCCCTACGAGGACAATGGCTCTGCAGGAGCTCCGAAAGATAAGGAGGTGCCAGACCATTTAAACATTTAAAAACCAAGAGTAAGATTTTAAAATCAATTCTAAAAGAAACAGGCAGCCAGTGCAGAGAGCGCAGTATTGGTGTGATATGATCACGCCGTCTGGTCCCCGTTAGAAGTCGGGCAGCGGAGTTCTGGACCAGCTGAAGACGGTGGAGGAGAGACTGGTCGATCCCGGAATAAAGGGAGTTACAATAGTTCAGTCTGGAAAAGATGAATGCATGAACAACCCTTTCCAGGGTGTCATGGGGGAGATATGGCTTTGCTTTACTTATTAATCTCAGATGATAAAAGCTGGACTGGACCACTGCACTAACTTGTTTGTCAAATTTAAAATGACAATCTAAAATGACCCCAAGATTCCTAATAAAAGACTGGTTAGAGTCTAATGACCCAATGGCACTGCTGCATCCTGTCAGGAGGTGCGTTTTCCCAAACCGAAGGACCTCGGTTTTACTTTCATTTAAGCTGAGGAAGTTTAGGTTCATCCAGGCTTTAACCTCCTCTAAACACCTTTGTAAATTCTCTCTACACACTGGACTCCCCCATATTTTAAGGATAGATAAATCTGGATGTTATCTGCATAACAGTGATAAGAGACATGATGTTTTTCAAAGATGGAGCCAAGTGGAAGCAGGTATAAAGAAAATAAAATAGGACCTAAAATTGAGCCTTGAGGAACCCCATGTCCGAGTGGGACCTTTGTGGATGAGATGGGCCCAGTTGGACAGAAAAACTCCTATTGGCAAGCAAAATATAATAGTTTGATCAATCTAGGTACCAGTAAATGATTAAAAAAGGAATAATCAAAGTCAAAGTCAGCTTTATTAGTCAAATATGCTGCATACACATGATATACAGCAAAAATGAAATTCTTTCCTCTCGACCCACAGTGCAAACACCTTATAAAAATAACAACAATAATGGTAATAATAATAATAATAATAATAATAACAACAACAACAATCTAAATAGGTCAGTGCAAAAGTGAGATTGTTTAAAGTGACAGTTTAAAGTTACAACAGTGCTAAGAAACAGTAAGTAGACGAGTGGGTTTTGGCAGTCTTTAGTGAAGATGATGTCCTGATGCAGGTGGGAACGTTTTTCAGTTTAAGTTTGAAGCAGCAAGGGGAGGAGGCAGAGGGGGTGGGGCAGGTAAGGAGTTGAGCTTCCTATAATACAAGGAATTCCATTTTCTATACTTGATTAAAGCAAATTAAGGTGACCTTTCCAGGGTGGGGCTGCATGATTAGTGGTTAGCGCTGTTGCCTCACAGAAAGAAGGCCCCTGTTTCAAGTCCCGGCTGGGGGACCTAAGACAGAACACCGACAGGGGACCTTTCTGTGTAGAGTTTGCATGTTCTCCCTGTGCATGCGTGTGTTTTCTCTGAGTACTCCAGCTTCCTCCCACCGTCCAGGTTAACTGGTTACTCTAAATTGGCCCTAAGTGTGAGTGTCCGTGTGTGTAAGTACCTGAAAAGAATAAGCTGTCCTTGGTTTGACATCTTGGTTGTTTGTCACTGGAGTCACTGGAGGAGTTTAAGTGAGTCTGAGTTGAGTTTTTTTTTTTTTCTTTTTCAAAACTGACGGATGACTGTCGAGTCTGCAGTGACATCACTTGGGTTACTTGGGAACAACAAAACGCATCATCACAAAGGCTGCTACTTTGTGACTTGAACCTCTGAAAAGCGGTAAATAGTGGATACTGGAACTTCTCAAGGTGTACCCTGTCTTTTCTCTATGAGAGCTAGTAAAGACTTATCCAGCTCAGTGTATGACAGGTATATATAGTCAATAATGGAAAAAACAAAACAAATAAATAAATAAAAAATTACAATTTTTTTAGTGCAAAACAAGCAAAAACATCTAGTTGCAACCAGAAATCTCAAGATTAATGGTAGAACCAGTCCACAACTTTAACTGGACATTAAATGTTGCATAAAATAAACAAAAATCACCTTAAATTGTGTCTAAAAAAGAAAAAGGGTTAGCTCACCCCCATACCCCAAACAATTACAGTTACTGAAGTTGCTAATAAAGTTTTCCTGTTAAAAAATGAAAGATAGTTACAGCACAAAAGTTTTGGATAAACCTTGGCTGAACATTTTATTCAATAGACTGAAAACTCGATGAACTTCATTTAGAGGCAGATTTAAATCTGAGGACAACCAATCGGTGCAGAGTGAATTCTTTTTCTAAATTTTGTATTGCATGTGACTGTCAGAAGGTGGCAGCATTGTATAGTTAATTGTGAAGCATTTTCATTCACTCATTGAAGTCATGTGACCGAAGAAATAATAAACCTGGTTTCAGGAGCTCATGTTTCTATAGAGTAATCTCTTTTTGTGAACAAAATAGCTTTCACAGGTCTTGTTTCTTTAGAAAATTGATGAAAAGGAAGTTTTACACTATAATTTTTGTATTTAATACACAAAAGTGGGCGGCCGTGGTGCAGCGGTAGGGCTGTCGACCCATGATCATAAGATTGCAGGTTCGCTTCCCGCCTTGCATGGCCATGTGTCGAAGTGTCCTTGGGCAAGACACTGAACCCCACCTTGCCTCTGGTGGGAGGTTGGCGCCAGTGTTCGGCAGCGGAGCCGCCATCAGTGTGTGAATGTGTGTGTGAATGGGACTGTGACTGTAAAGCGCTTTGGGCCTTCGTAAGAAGCGCTATATAAGTATACGCCATTTACCATTTACCATAAGTTGAATTTTAAACACTGCATCGGAACTCAGACTGCAGTGAGTCCTGCTCTGTTACCATAACTTTTCATTGCTGTTATACATGCAAAAATCTTAAATATAACTGACCGAACCAAATATTACTATTTATTACAATATATTACAACAAATCATACAATTACATGGTGGAGAAGCATAAAATGTTACTGGATTTGTGTGTTAAATAGAAAGGGTAAAACTGTCTTCCATATGTTATAATCATGTCACTCACATGCAAGATTTGGCTCTCTATATAAAAAAAATAATCTTTAATTACTTTCTGAAAACAGTGTCCCTTTTAAATTAACTAAATATTAACACATCTTTCCAATACATCTCTGTAATAAGTTAAACCAAACATTGATTAACCAGCAGATATTTTCATGTTCATGCTACCTAAGCATACGTTGTGCTCCCTTTTTAATGTTCAATGTCTATTTTAATTACAGAAACAACACTATTGAAACGTTTTTGCCACCAAAACACAGCTTTTTAAATGTCACCAGCACACTGCCAAGTCACAAATAGACCCTTCTATTGTCATGTTCGAGAGAAGTTTTTATGATCCGTCTGAGGTCTGCACTGTTCTTGGTTTCAGGGATCAGTGCTCTGCCATACCCCCGCAAGCATACAAAGTGTGTCATGCCCAAGAAAACTAAAAAAACTGTAAATTGGGGTCAAAAAGAACCTGGCATGGATTAAAAAGTGTGATTTGAGTAGAGTCCTTATGATAATAGAAACTAAAAATAATCAGCTGCCCTTAGTTTGACATCGTGGATGTTTGCCAGAGGAAGGGGGAAATTCCTACTAGTTAGGGATTAGTCACTTCCTGTTCTGTATGAGTTAAAGTGAGTCAGCAGTGACATCACTTAGGTTACTTGGGAAATACAAAACGGATAAAAGACATGACCATAGAGAACGTACCTTTACAAAGGCTGCCGCCATGTGACCTGAGCTTCTGAAAAGTGGTAAAAAGTGGATACTGGACAGATGAATAAATCTTTCCAAATTGCTATATGTCAAAACACTCATTTAAAACTCACCAAATTAAATGTGAAATTAACACAAATGTTTTTGAAAGAACAATTAAACTCAGCAAGAAGTTTCTAAGGGCTGCTTTTCTTTTCAAAACAAATGTTGGGGCCGTAATTTGAAAAAGCAGAGTGAACACTCTGCCTGGTGGCTGCTTTATGAGACCAGACAAGCCAGATTTACCAAGGATGCGGACGGGAAGGGTGGATGTGGGTTAAGTAGATCTGACTTTCGGTTTGCACGCCTATGTTTATACAGCAACAAAGTAATGTGGATAAGCAAAAAAAATGAATGAATAAAAACACTGAACGAGCGTATAAAAAGAAAGTGTCGGACTATTCTGTCAAAAAGGTAAAAGTCATTCAAGACATGGATGTTTTCTCACTTTTGTAATAGCCATATTACCACTTTTGTAGGCTTCAGTTGTTTCAAAAACTTAGTTAAGACATTTCAGATGCTATTTATGGTACAACCAACAACCAATAATTAATTTTCTAACTTTAACAAATATGTACAATAGAAGCTAAACACCTGACACTGAACTGCATGCCTATTCATGATCATCTAATGTTGTACTGATTAATAAATACAAGGCAAAATGAACTTAAGTGCACAGGGTAAAACAGGAAAACCTGTTTGACAAGGTCGCATGAGAATTCCAGTAATGGATGAATGAAAAAAGCTATGGAATTTTAACAGAACTGCTGGTTTATACATTAAAATTCCACTAAAGAAATCACTTCTGCCTTTATAGAGAAAACTTAACTGTACATTGAAAAACAGCCCCCCAGCCAAGCGACCGCTACTATTATTACTAACTACCATATGTAGATTTGCTTTCTACACGTATTCCTTGGATAAACCGGTTGTGAGAACTTGTTTTAGGGTAGTTAACTAGGAATTTTTTATTCGTCACTGTTAAAGGTCACTTTGTTTTAGTATTATGTGGCTTTATAACTGTTAGTTTAAGATTGTCTTTCTTTTGTTGAGATGCATTTATTTACATTTGGTGTTACAGGTTTACCAAAAAAACAAGAAAAAGAAAACAACCCGTCACTATCACCCTATCTCTGCTTGTGAATATGTGGGAGGAGCAGATTATAAATTTAACAGAACAACCAGTGAGGCAGTTTCTCTTTCATCAGAAGTCTGAGGAGAACTCACTCAACATGGAGACGAAAATAATGTTCTTGATTTTTCTTCTTGGACCCTTTCATGCATCTTTTGAACAAAGTAAGTAGTCAAAATTAAATATATCTTGATTCATTGTTGTGCTTATTCACTTAAGCTTTGGAAACATATGAGACAACAAAATATATTCGATATTTGAGTTATGTTATCTTACTCTGAGCAATCCATACATACACAGTTTAATTGGTCTCAACCTTACCCAACGAGTGAGTGAATACAGAAATGTTCATGACGGGTCAAGAAAATGAATGTCAAAAAGATGTGTGCAAAAACACCTAATTTAAGAAGTTAATATATTTGTTTACTTTTGTAATAGAAAATCTTTTTTTTTTCATTTTACATTACTAAATTGCCCCATAAAAAAGGAAACTTGAAAATGAAAGTTTTACCCAGTGTGATTATTGGTCAAACGTCTTACACAAGTTTTTAACAATCTTAAACTTTTTTACAGCAACAGCTCCCACCTTAACTGCAGACAACCAGATATTTGTCTTGGTAGATACAACTACAAATGCAACGGTTCCAGACACAGCAGCAACAGTGGCACCAACAAGCTCAGACATTACTGAGACTACTTTGGCCAACACAGCAATTGCAGATGCAGCAACCACTGCCCTCAACTTGACGCAAATAGTAGCAGAGCCTCTGGTCCTATCAACAGCAGCAGACACAACTACAACTACTATTACTTTAGAGCCAAGAACACTAGGACCTCCAGTCGAATCAACATTAGCAGGCACCACAACTACTACTTCTGCTACTACTACAGAGCCAACAACAGTAGAACCTCCAGTCCAAACAACAACAGCAGGCACCACAACTACTACTGCTGCTACTACTACAGAGCCAACAACAGTAGAACCTCCAGTCCAAACAACAGCAGGCACCACAACTATTACTGCTGCTACTACTACAGAGCCAACAACAGTAGAAACTCCAGTCCAAACAACAGCAGGCACCACAACTATTACTGCTGCTACTACTACAGAGCCAACAACAGTAGAAACTCCAGTCCAAACAACATTAGCAAGCACGACAATGGTTACTTCTAAAACTACTTTAGAGCCAACAACAATAGTATCTACAATCCAAACAGCAGCACCAAACACAACTACAACTACTTTAGAGCCCACATCAACAACTGTGCCAACAGCAACCTTCCCAACAACATCAACAACTGTCCCAACAACAACTATCCCAACAACATCAACAACTGTGCCAACAACAACTATGCCAACAACAACACCAGCCCAAGCCAATGCTACATCTGTCAAATTAAACACAACTTCACCGATCACCATTACTCCAACTGGGAACACGACAAGTTTTCCAAGTAGGTGGTGATGGTTTTTCTCTAAAACATGCCAACTGATACTTTAATGAGATGAAACCGGCGAAAAACATTATAAAATACTGTTTAATCTGTTAATGTTATAATTTTGTTAATTTAGATTTTTGCCTTTTTTTAAATCCACATATATGTATATATGCATAAACTTAACAATTGCATTGCTTTTTATTTTAGATTTTGCACACATTCAGATGACCCTTACAACTATTGGAGAAGTCAGCAATGCAACCATTATTGAGCTTGTAAAAAAGGTATGTGGAAAAATAGTTCACTAAAAAGAAACTATCTTTAGATAGAAAAAAGATGTAATTTTCTTTTTGTCTCTTACAGTTTTTCAACGATCAAGTCTTCAATGGAACACCCCATATTGTCAGCGTTACAAACATTCAAAAGATTGGACCTCTTTCTTAAAACAATATGTGGATGAAATCCACAAATTAATCCTTACAATAGAAGGATAATTTATTGTATACATGTTGTGTTAAATGGCTAAAATGTTTTAGTTTACTTAAATACAGTTGTATTTGAGTTTTTTTTTTTGCTGTAATATGATGTAGTCTAACATGGATATCTGACATCAAGCAAACAGCAGTGTGGAAAACATTCCCATGATTTGCTGCTGTAAGAGTACACATTACACTAAAGAGGTCAAACAAGTCAAGTAAGTTTCAAGCTCATGCTTTTGGCTTATCTACGATCAACAATGGACATGACTTCTCAGAACGAGGAACTCGATGTTAAAAATCCTTATATTTTCTTTTTTGCACTAGAGTCCTAAATGTGACTTTAAACCAGTCAAATTCTGCACAAAAGCGTAAAAATGTTTCTATTTTTGTATAAAAACAAAAGATTGTCAAATGCACAGAAAACTCCAGGTCATTGTACAGGACATGTAAGGAGCACTTTTTGCAAACAAGATTACATTATACACACTACATTTAGATTTAGGTTTAGATTTAGATTTATTAATCCCATGAATTGGAAATTTCCTTGTCACAGTAGCATGGAGTTTGGCACAAGTATGTACAGACAGTAATAACGACTTAAAATCAAATACACATTTTTGAAAGAATATATACAAAAATAAGAGTGTTCTGAAAAATAAACAGGGAAAGAGATGTACAGGAATATAGAGGTCATCTGTATATACAGTTATGATACATTTAAGCACAACTTTCAGAAAATGTTGTGGAAAAAAGATGAAGGATAATTGTTTGTGTTTCCATCTGGTACAGATGAATTATATATTTCCTTGCTCTTTGTGTACAGTTTAAGATGAATGAAGAAGATTTTTGATTGATTGTTGTATTTTCTGAAAAAGAAATGCTTTGAGAAATGTGTTACAGTATCGATAATTTTTTCTGTGATTGCTGATACTTTTATCTTTGTGATTTTAGTGCTTCTTGTAAGAAATGTTAATCACATGACTTTTGAAGTGCATAACAGTGAATAACTCTTAAGACTCATTTATTATGGAACGTCATAAAACATATAAACAGGTGTAAAGTACACAGTGCCGTCTCTGTGTACCATTTTCTTGAAAAGACTAACAATAAAGGGAAACTTTCCAAAGAGAAGTTGTCGGACTGGTTTGATGAATTGCAGCAAAACATGAGGGCGTGCGCATAAGGATGTGTTAAAGGACTTTTTAAATACATATAAACAAAGCACAAACATCAAACTTAAAGTGACTTATTAAACTGTGGAAAATGTTATCAAATTATTAAAGTAGAAAACATCTGACAGAAGCTTAAAGTGTTACACCAACAGTAACACTGTTAACAGTATGTAACATGTAAATACTCTATGATATAAACAAAAGCGGCTCACAATGACAGGGGGATTACAGTCCACTTGTTTTTGAACATGTTTTGGAAAGAAGACTGAAGAACATTCAATTCATTTTTAGACTAGGAAATATGAAGATAAAATGTGTTCAAAAACAATCTTGACTAGTAGATCCATGATTGCTTTATATAAGCTGTGATCACTGATGTACTTCATAACCTGTTAAACCAGAAATGTAATACAGGTCACCAGCCTTGTCTAAACCACTGCTGGCCAAAATGGTTGAAATAATGACATAAATAAATTGAAATATAGTGATAGGCAATGACATTTTCATTTGGAATCACACAGTAAGCGTGACAACTGAACAGTGCACAAATTCCTACAAGGTCCAACTTCAAGAATGTTTTTACATTTTTTTTACTGCCTGTTACTTGTAGGTTTCTTGGGCTAACGTTCTCTGTCAAAGTTATATCAATTTCTTTTGTTGAAATGGTTTAGCCACATCTTCCTTTTCTCCAACCAATTATCCATCCATCCATCCGTAATTCTTCTGGTTATCACAGGTGACTCACATGAGGAAATCAAGTTCTGTATTTTTTTTTAAAGTTATTCTAACTTAACAATCTTTAGACAATACAAAGGTTGTAATGTGCCAATTTGTCCCAAGAAGGTATGCCATTAATAATTCACAAAGCTGTTAAAATTTGACCACAAAGCTGACATCATGTAGAAAGCCAAATTGAAAAAAAAACACTGGCACAAAACATATTTCCAAGCTCTTGGGTGTACAAAATAATTTTATGTTTCAGCACGAAATCTTTTAAAGGTGATTGTAAAAAAAATAAAAACACTCTTGTATTTTTTACCTTGTAAGTTGCTATTTTTGGTAAAGACCATGTTATTTTGAGAACTTTTGTGGTAAATCCAACTTATAGCCTTAGGGAAGAAAAATGGACTTTTGAGGCTCTTTATTAGCCTCAGGGGACAGACCTGAAGGGATTTTGGGTTAAATTTGGAAGTCAAGGTTACACTTCACAAAGTAACAAAAATCAGTAAGTCCCAATGAGGGCACCCTCTCCAACATTTTAGCAATTCTGTGACCCCCACCAGTTTGTTTTTTAATATAAGAATAAAAAAATGTAAAAAGTAATGTTTAAATGTATTTTTTTAACCAAAAAATAAATTCATGAAAAGAAACAATAAGCTAACCAGGATAAATAATCTCCAGTTTTAAGTATTTGTATCTTAAACAACCAAATTTGCACATCTTTAGGTCAAAGGATTTTTTTCTACGTAAGAGCAAACCAGTTTGAAAGAGGGAACTCTTCCCTTTTTTTTCCTTTCTGTATTGTTCAGCATTTTTAGGACACAAAGAAAGGAAACTAAATACTGAATGTAGAAACTGCTATTGTCAGTGGTACAGTACAAATCATGCAGCTGGACATAAACTCATTATTTTCCCCTTTTATAACCACAGGCATTGATGGAAAACAGTAAAACATTTCCAGTCCATATTTATTTCATGGGAGCTTGATGGTTTTTATCATCTAGACTTGTTGTAACTCAAGGACTTTTAAATGGGTTGGTTTATTTCTTGTTAATACAACGAATGTAAATATAAATTTCAATATTTCCATTGACAACAGTTTTTGGAGTTGTTTTGATGACCCTTAATATACATTAATTTAGTTTATATAGAATTTGTGATCACACCAAGGATTTTAAAGGTGGGTACGACAAAAAGCTCTGTAACTGATACCTCCACTCTTTCTAAGGGAGGAGCACATTTCAAACTTTACACAAAAAGCCAGCACAGAGTCTTACTCTGCCAAATAAGAATAAGAATAAACTTACTCAACATGGGGAAAACAATATCATATTTAATCTTATTTTGGGGATGTTTCTATATTTTCTCTGCACAATGTAAGTATTTCTTTTTCAGCATTTGAATTACAGTTTCAGAGTATAGTGCAAAATTAGGATTGTGTGGCTTTTTCATGTCAAATTCTGCTTTTAATTTTTCCTTTGATGTCTAGCTTTAAAAAAAGCATTAATAACTGTAGTTGCTGAAGCATACTGTTAAAATAAACCATCTTATATTATTTTTATTGGACATCAACCATTTCAAAACAAGAGGAAAAACTACCGGTATTTCTTCTGGGTCACTTTGACAAATGACACTTAAAGTGTAAATTGTCTTCACTGATATCACGGAAAACAAAACAAAGTAAGATAAACAAAAATAAACAAAAATTTGCAGTAAGTTCCATAAACAATTATGAAAATCTTAGAAGTGTGCGTGGAGGACATCAGGATGAGAAATTCTTAAAAAAGTAATATTTTTGTAGCAGGGTTTCCCCATCCCGTATCTGAGGATCAATCATCTCTCATACTTTCATCCTTTCTATGATTTCTTGTCTTTATTGGGCTGCTACAGAGTTTTATAATCCATAATTTAATCCATCATTTACTGATTCTGAGAAACTGAAGGAATCTATTTGCATCAGGGACAGGGCTGAAAACCTCGTATTATACTTTTACTTCCCCACCCATGCTTTGTTTTTGGCCCTCAGACAACACCAATACGTATTGGTACAGTTATGTCTTTGAGTTAAATACAATGGTCCAGAAATATTAAAAAAATATCCGTGGGTGAACAATCTGTAAATCTTGTTGCAGATAAATGCTTTGTTACTCCAAAAATTCCCATTTCAACATGTCAACATCCAGAAGCCCCATCTTGTCTAGACTTATCTGTATCCACCGTATGTTTTGACCAATGAAATCTTTCCCAGGACATCCCATTATAGTTTAAAAGCCAAACATGATCAGTCTGGCGTCGCAGATGTGGGCCTGTACCTTTTTGTTTTGCTAAACTTTAAACCTAATAATATAAAATGGTTGAATCCTAATAACTGTCCTCTTTTCTAAACTAAGTATAGTCACAACTACTATTAAGGGTGGAAATGAGCGGTCTCTGAGCAAAGAAAATGGGCAAACCTGCATGGGGCATGTAGGTGGTCCGCACAAGATATCAAGATCATAGAGCCCTCTGTGAGCCCATAGAATGAAAATCTTCACATACATTTTTTCTACAGGCATGCTGTGGGCAACATGCCATATTAAACACATAAACAACTCGTGAAGATCACTAAGGGGGAAGTAGGCGAGACGTGGGCATGTCATTTTTGCATTTGCGTAGTCAGTAAGGACCCAGGGCATATATCTCACTAATGACTAAAGTACGGCATTAAGGCACTATTAACAACCTCACCAGTACACCATATCTGCATGCAAATTATATTATCCTTACAAATATTTCCTAATACACATACCACACGCACAACAATGGAACGTTCCATTTTCATTATTCACTTGTCTACCACTCTCCACATACCCGGGCAACCCAAAACCCTGCACACCCAAACATGTCATCCCCCTTGTGCCTTATGTGACTGAGGCAGAAGATGCAGTTTATGTATATGAATGTATTACCTCACTGTAAAACTGAAAAATTTCCATAAAAAAGTCAACATTTTTCCTGAGCTTTGGTTGTACCACTTCATAGCACTTTAGTCAAAAACTAGTGCACCCTCAACAATTAAAGTAATTACCAACCAATTCTGCTGGTATTACAGTAACAGACACACCGGACACGTCAGGTGAAGCTCTACTACCACCTGCTGCTGTACAACCCCAAACTCCACCACCAGCAGCTGCTCAAGCCTCAACACCACCACCTGCAGCTGCTACAGACCCAACACCACCACCTGCAGCTGTTCAAACCCCAACTCCACCACCTGCAGCTGCTACAGACCCAACACCACCACCTGCAGCTGTTCAAACCCCAACTCCACCACCTGCTGCAACAACAGCGAAACCAGAAATAAACCTGACATCCACAGCAGGTTTTGTTACCTCCACCCCAGCACCTGTAGCAGCAAACATGACAGCAAGTGTCTCTCCAGTCCCTTTCATGGGAAGGATAACCGCTGTGAAAGATGAAAGTCAACAAGGTTCTTAATTTGACCTTTTGCTAGTTGATCACTTACACATGCACGTGTACTGCCTGTTGGTAATTATAACTTTTTCATTTTCTTTTCCGAACCAGAATTGAACCATTTAGCAGTCCTACAGGTCGTCCTGACTAGTCATGAAGAGGTCAGAGATGAAACCATCAATGAGCTTATGAAACTGGTAGGTAAACCAAAATGCAATTAAACAAATCAACAAGTTACATACAATTTTGCATCGATTGAGTGCTTGTTTTCTTTCTTTTTAGTTCTTCGAAGAACTGAACCTGGATGCAACAACCCACATGGCCACCATTACCAAATTTGAAAAAGTCAGAGCTGATCCATAAAAGCTTGTGTTCAGGACCATTAGAAAATATCCTGCTCTTTTATGACAGATGCTGGTAGTATTGCTTGAATATGACACAGGACAGCATTTAGTTTGGTAGCTTTTAAAATGTTTTTTTTTTTTGAAGTATTCCACAACTGCATTCCAGTGTGTTGATGGCATTGAACACATATTCCTACAAGGGGGAACTTTTGTACATCTTGACCTTTAAATCAAGGAAAATGGCATCAATTGCCTTAAAAAATGTTAAAGTACTAAAAAACATTGCATCAGGAAATCAACTTAATGTAATAAATTGTTTTAGTAAGAACGATTTTCACCTTTAGTTGACTCAAACAGCAAGCATTCATCATCGTGCAAGATTTCCAAATGTAAATAAATTAACACTCATTTTGCACCACTTTCAAAATGAAATTTCCATTTTTTTAATAACAAATAATGTGAACAAAAATTTGGCACTGGGAAAAAAGGAAAACCACAAAAAAATACGGCACCGGCTTGAATGCATAGAAGCTTCATTCCATTATTGAAGCGTCTTATAAAAGATTAGGATGACTATTTTATCAAACATACTTGATTGGGTCATCAGATGATAAAGATTTATAGAAAGTATATAAAAAAAAGAAAAAGTTAACCTCCACTACAACAAAAAGCTCTTTTTTAAACTTATAAAAGTACATTACAAAAATAATGTGCCATTTGCATCTACACGTGTAATAAACAAGAAATAAAGGTGAATGAAAGACCATCTTAAACCTCTATATTTATTAAAAAACAATAACGTTCTCAGCCTAACAGCTCACAATGACTGATTCAGTGTGACATAAGTTTGACCTTCAAATCTGAACCCTTATTGTGGTGAAAGACAATTATGCCATCACAATTGGCGATAAGACATTGATACTCTAACTTTTTGAGGGTATGAAATTAAAACGTGCAAAAGTAAAGCACAGGCATCAACCCATTATCCACTGCAGTTGTATGTCTAATATTTTATAGAAAAAAAATCTTAAAAATGTCACTTAAATAGCAAAATATTTTCTCATAAGAGTCTACATCAGGATGTCAATAACATTTGAGAAGTGTTCCTCTTGGTCTTCCTCTGGCTTCAAGTCTACGAAGCCCAGGCTCCTCCGTAACGCTCTGCTCAGAAGCGCCAGCAAGTCGGCAGTTCCAGCCACTCCCCTTGGTAGGAAGAGCTCCAGGGAGGCCAAAGAGGAGTGGGGCAATCGGATATCTGCAGTGTCCTGAAAGAATACATCTCACTGTGAGGGATGTGAGCGCTAGGGAAAAACTAACAACTTTCATAGCATGGTGGTTCATGGAAGGGTTAGCCATTTGTACCCCCTAAATTAAGGTAACTTTGGTGCTGAAGTGGCTCAATGCACATTTGCATTAAAAAGTATCAAGTGGTTGTAGCTTTGCTAGTACAATCAAAGAAGCACAATTTAAATTTTTAAACATTAAACATTATTGGAGAATGTCAGATTTCATCATCTACTTTGGTGAAAGGATTGGATACTTTCCATTTAAATATGCTGGTTTGTAAAGAACATGTAATGTGGAAAAACGAAAAATGTTTTATTTGAATGTCAAATGTTCAATGTTTTAAGGAATGCAAAATAAAAGTTTTTGTTTTAATCAGTGCTCTGTGACATTTGACCTCAGATAAGAACTTGTTTGACTTGCGGTAAGCATCTACCCACTTCCAGTTAAAATCTAAAGCCTGTTTCCTGGATGATTTGTATGTTTAAAGGAATTTTGGCTCACATGCCACCTTCTTTGTGGGAATGTGCTTAAGCTCAGCTCTCTTTGACACTACTGTATTGATTCACAGCAACAGATAGCCAAAATATGTTGGAGTTCCTTAAACTTGTTAAAAAAACAACAACCATTTTATCAAGAAATGTTTTGTTTTAAAGGAAATATTTGTATTCGTCTCAACACATTGATATCCTGCTTGAAAAGATGTTGACTAAGCTGTTCCAATTTCAACATTCACAACAAAACATTTTCAACTGAGAGCTGCAAAAAATGTGTGCAACATTTTTATGTATTTCTGAGAAGATCTACTT
Organism: Oryzias sinensis; assembly: GCA_037389245.1. Lineage (NCBI taxonomy): Eukaryota > Metazoa > Chordata > Actinopteri > Beloniformes > Adrianichthyidae > Oryzias > Oryzias sinensis. The sequence goes on along the minus strand of CM074498.1, from coordinate 12,852,086 downwards.
ATTTGGAGTTTGGAAATCTACCAGCTTTAATCAGGATGTCCCTTAAGCTTAAGCTAAAAGACCTAACCTGATGCTACTTATTACTATGATCAATACCAACCAGAGAGTAGAACTGCAAAGAGATTAGCTTGGGAAACCCTAGAGGAGGAAGATGATCAGTTCCAGTGATGAAGATGAGGAGGTCTTCGAAGGAAAAATCTGTCAATCCATCTGAGTTTTCACAAAGAACAAACATGTAGGTTAAACTGTACCCCAAGCATAAAAAATTGACAAAAACGTGCTTACTCTGGTTCTGACATCCCAACATTACCTCTCACCAAGTTGAGGACTGTTTCCCAGTGCGAGAACGTGGCTTCCTCTGCAGCCCTTTGCTCTGGGTCCGAGTGATTGAAACTCACATTGAAGAGCTTCATGAACTCCTCTAGGGTCAGAGGCTGCTGCTGCCGTGTGCTCGTCATCACTGGTAGAAACATCTCCCAGTGCGCCTTTATCATTTCCCACAGCCCACCACAGCTGTTAACCCCCTGTATGAACTGGGAGATCATACTGGCTACCCTGAAGTTCAGCAGAGAGCCGACAACATTAGAAGAATATTATTAACTTAAAAACATCCACTAAATAAATAAGATAATCCCACCTATGATAGATGCAATGTTTCACCAAACAGGCGTATATTGCTGGCATTTCAATGGAACAAGCAGAATAGATTCCAGGAATCCCACACTGGGACACCCACTCACACAGACTGGGGGACAGCAGCTTCACATCACTGCAGCTATGCAGCTGTAACACATGTACACAAACATGTCCCACAATTTGTGCAGCAGGATTTTGAAATGATGCATTTGCTTTGTCTCTCTGCTGGTAAACAAAAGCAAAGCTTAGGGGAAAAAAGTGCAACCAAACCCAAACTGATGATGAAAGATGTAATGAACAAAACAAAATAAATCTAAAATCACATTAAACTTGGTTTGGAAATTACTTGCATGTCACACCTCTTGTAGTTTGGCTTGCACAGCAGGATCAACAACATCTCTCCAGTTAAAGTCCTCCAGCAATGGATTTAGGCCACAAATCAACTGAGATAAAGAAAAAAAACGTTACGATTACATAGCCGTTTCACAGATACCGTGCAAACATCTTTTTTGCGCATGTTGCAATACAATGACCTCAAACTTATTCATTTGTTTATAAGTAATTTACTATATATTCTTAGTTAAATTCCTGGTCTAAAAAAAAAGTTAAATTGAGCTCATCTGCAGCTACTCCAGACAGTCTGAGAACTAAAGCGCATCACAGATTGCATCAAAATAAAGACCTGCAAAGTCCAATTGAAACTGAAACTTTATCTCCTGAAAAAAACTGAAACCCTCTTACATGTTAGCATCTTTTACCTTACAGCAGGGGTGTCAAACTCATTTTCACTGAGGGCCACATCAGCATAGTGGCTGTCCTCAAAGGCCAGATACAACTTATACATGTAACTAAATGTAATACAAAATAAATGCAACTACTCCTTACTGTCAAACAACTACCGGTATAACATTTTAAAGTGACAATTACAGATGCATAGAAAACATATGTTTGCTTGTTGCTCTAGCATAAATCCTTTTAAATTTTGTCCACTTATTAAAACCCAAATAACTCCATTAATGAAGGATCAATCTTAAAGAAAAATATAAAACTGAGCTAGAAAGAACTTGTATTACAAGTGTAACATTTTATATAAAAAAAGGCTGCACACAGCCTTGCATCTGATGGTTTGATGACTACAATTTGTCTGCATACACACATAAGACCTGCAAACACTGAATAATTACAACAGGAGCTAAACATAAATAATATGTTCTCAACTAAAGAAACATTTTATTTTAAGAAATTAAAAACTTGTATGCTCTCGCGGGCCACATGAAATGACATAGCGGGCCACATTTGGCCCCCGGGCCTTGAGTCTGACACATCTGCCTTACAGCATTTTCAAAAAATCCTAAATAGCTGCACAAAATGCAAAAGAATGTTGGCAAAATAGTGCAATGGTACTCCCAAGTAAATTTAACATCTAGAGAGTGTGTTAAACGCTACAATTTTCCAACCTTGTAAAGTTCAGGATGTAGACAGTGAGGTCCAGGGCCACCTTGAGCCAAGGACCAGCCAATAAGAACCCCGGCTTCATAATATTTGCCATCTTCAAGTGCTGTGAGATCATAGGTGAAGAAAAGACGGCCTGGAGATCCCTCAAACACTTGGCTCTGCTGCAGCTCCAAAAGACTTAACCTGAAAAGAGATGATCACAACCAAAACGCATGGAAACTAACAATGAGTTCAAGTAATAATGCAAAAAAATTTTTTTTTTTTTTAAATAGAGAACCCCTCACAATCCAAGAACTATAACACCTATAGTGTTGAGCAGTACCTGAAGAATTCCCAGATGGGATCCACAAGACCGTCAGTCCACTCTTCACTGAAGGAGATGACAGGAGTCCACCTGCAGCTGAAGCCTGGCTTCCTCATGGCCTTCAGAGCACTCTGGAGAGCAAACCCGCTCCTCACCTGAATGCGAGTTTCTACTTCTTGATCCTTGCTCTGTCTGTACAGTTTTAGGATTGTGTCCAGGTTGAGCGTCAACTGTGGATTTAAAAGACACTGGAAGGATTCAAGTCTTGTTTTTACATCACAGAAAGGTTCAGAGGGACGTGAACTCACCCTCTCAGGAGTTTTGCAGATGCGGTGGTGGATCTGTTTCACAAGCCGCTTGTCATTCTCTCTGCCAACATCGAGGCTAAATGTCCCGATTAAAAATAACAAATGTATCTGTTTTGCTTCATCCAATATTTTTCCAAAAGTGTTTTCTTACCCGTTTGGCAAAGATGTCTCACTTTTACATTCTGCCTGTGTGCAAAGGAGCATTAGACAAGTGCATCTAAAGCAACATGTAACTTCTTAAATTACAGACTTCCATTAAAATTATTTTTGTAGTTTTTTGCAAGAGTTTGCATACTCAAACATGTTTGTATAATCGAGTATTTGAGTTTTCCTTGTGCCTGTACTCTTACTCAAAAGGTGACGGTAACCTTTGTTTTTTTTTTTTTGTTTTTTTTTTATCTTAAAAGCAAAGAATCTGCAACCATCTAGCAATGAGGAAGTCAGATTTAAAAGGAGTGAAGAACCTGTGGGTAGTCCTGGTGACTGAGAATATACAAAGCCCCCTGTCCGGATATCCTGAGCACCTGCTCCCCTGTCCAGCCCTCAGCAGGGGTGTCAGGCACAAACACTGCTTTAGATCCCTGCACACACTAAAAACCATCGCATGTATGAGAACATTCATGGTAGCATTTATTCATGGGAATCGTAAAGTGGGGCAACGCACATTTATACCTGTAGATATGTGAACGAAAACTTTTGTCCCACTTTTTTAACAAACCAGTCCCAGAAGAGCAGCGTCAGACGACCTTCCACCTGACTCGCTGACCAGGTGTGGTCGATTGTGATGCGAGCAGTCAGCCCCGAGGCTGTGAGGGTGGCTCTCACTCTGTTCTCCGGAGAACTTTGTCTGAAGCAAAAAATCCATTACTTTAAAACAAGAAATTATGCAGTGAAACAATGACTTTAGAATCAACAAGCATCTGCTGGAATGAAGATGAACTAGTCAGACCAGGAAGTGAAACTGGAGTGAATGCATTGTCTAGGGAGCAGGGGTGAGATAAACATGTATGTACTGACCTTTCAGAGATCCTTCAGTCTTTAATCTCTTTTCAACTAGAACTTTTCTCCTAAATGCATCACTTTTAACCAATTGTATCTGTTTTTTACTTTAATTTTGAGATGAATTTGTGGCAAAGTAAACAATGTGTTACTGTAACTGGTAGCTGGCAAATTAATAGATGGCAAATAAATAGCCCACACTGTCTTACTTTTGATTGTGTACCTGCCAATAGAATGATCTAACTCTGACTGTCATTACCTGGGGCTTATAAAGAAAAAAAGTCAGGGAATTAAGTTTGCAAACCTGAATGCAACGACAAGCAAGTTGGTGATGCATGATTTTATTCAACAGCACATCCTTTGCATGGAATTTTGAATTTTACTCCTTGTGCACATATCAGATACGCTCAGATTGCAAGTTAGCTCATTAAATACAACTTCTCTTGATCTTCAATTCTATTTGTCAATATTATGATTATATATTAATATCATGTGACCTGTTAGAAAATTGGCTGTTTTTCCTGAATCGTCTGAAGAAGAATAGAAGAAATGCAAAGACAGGTCCCCTAGACATAATAGCCGACTTAAAATACGAAAATTTTTCTTTAGTACAAAGAAAGAAATATTAAGGTGCCAATGGATTAAGGTTTACAAAGAATTCTTATGTTAAGAAAAAAACAATTCTAGTCACTAAGGCATGAATTCTTAAAGATTATTTTGCTTTTGGAAAACTTTAAAAGATTATTTTTCTTGAAAGAAAAGATAAGAAATTGAAACATTTTTAACATTTAACCATGAATTTACAGGTCTTAATTCATACTAATTAAACCTCTTTGCAAAATATAATCCGACACAAGAGTTAGAAAAGATAATCGGGTATTTAACCTAATGCAATATGAAGCCTAATGTTTCTGCAGTGCTGATCAACATGAACAAAAACAAACTTTTAATCTACTTTAAGGAGAACTGACTAATTGAAAGTGGTTTTCCAGCCCGCTTACCTCTCTAACTGAGTCATGTAGTGTCTTCTGGTTAAACAGATCACATCTTTTACCTCCAGCTGTGTCTTCTGAGGAGTCAGTCTCTTCCATTTTATAGAACTAGCTTTTCGGAGAGATTGCTGAAATGTAACAGTTATTTTGTTACTATAAACAATGAGTAATTATAAAATGTTAAAAAATTAAGTTACCATTTCAGACATGTTGATCCATAAGGATATAAAATGTTGATAACATGCAGAACCAATTAACAAAACAAGGGCTTATTGTTGACCCCCACCTCTATTTAAAACTATTTTAAACAAATCTATCAAAAACCACAAAAATGCTACAGATTTAGAAATTTTAGTGTTTTCAACTGTTTTAAAACTATATTCAGTAGATGGGTTTTAAGTTTTCTAACTGTTCTCCCTGCATTCCAAGTGATGATCAGAAAATATGTTGGCCGTGGACAAGAAAATATTTTGTATAAAAAGTCTCAACATGTTTTTTTTATTTTCATGAAAGAAAAAAGTCACACATAAATACACAAAAGGCGCACCAGAAATTACAATTATTTACAAAAACAATATAAGAAAAACATGCAGAATACGGTCAAGTTAAGTAGAAAATATCTAAAAAAATAGAAAAAGAAAACTCCAATCAATCTTTTCATACTCTATGAAATGTGATTGGAAACAATTGAGTAAATTAAATGGAAAAATCAGCAAAACAGAACATTTAAATAGAAATCACCCAAAAACTCTTACAAAAGCAAAATATTTTTGTTAATATATTTCTGATGAAAACATCTGTACTTTCATGTTTCTTTTTATCCCCCCTTTTAGTGTTATACACCTCAGATCCACCACGTGAGCCCCTTTAACAGTTCTACTTGGACTATTGAATGAAATTTGGCGCCTCGTGACTGAAACCCGTTTCCTCACAATGGACTTAAAACTGAGATGATTGATGGAAGAGCAGATTAGTATTGATTAGCACCATCAACCCGGAGTGCAGTGAGAAAACATGATTAGAAAGTCTTAGGTCTGAGTCCGCAGTCTTGAAACTAGCTTTGATTCTTCCATCAGAAAATGACAAAACCTGATGGGACATACCGGGGTCACGACAGAAGAATCACCTGAATGTATTTCCACCAGTTCAATATCTGATATTCTGATGGGAGGAAATGACTGCAGGGAGGGAGAAATCACATTAGGGGGTAAAAAAAATTTGATAAATTGGGCCCACAATAAATCATTTCAAAGCCCAATTACTGACCTCCATGTCCATTTCATCTGTTAACTCCAGGATGCGAGGGTAGTACTGTGGCTCTTCCTGGACAGAAGGCTTTGCTTTGAGATGGGCTTGCTGCCTGGGTTGGATCTGGAAATCTGGGTCTAGACTCTCCTCATAGTCAGGTTCAAGAGGATGTTCCAGGTATCGGTATTTCTGGGTTCAGAAAAGGGAAATAGGAACCCTAAGTTCTAAAGAAACCGCACATTACCCCAAAAACGGAGTCTAGGTCACTCCAAACATAAAATGAGACACGATTTTATCTGGCCTGGCAAAAGATTTAATTAAAGGTTTATTGTAAGAAACCTTATAACAATTTTTTTAGGTTAGGTGGTGCGGAGGTAGACCTCTGGTTGGAAGATCTTAAGTTCAGTTCCCACCATGTATGCCCATGTGTCCATGGGCTAGATACTCAATCCCACATTGCCTCTGGTGGGTATAGGTTGGCACCAGTGTTCGGCAGCAGTGCCCCATTGTGTGTGTGTGTGTGTGTGTGTGTGTGTGTGTGTGTGTGTGTAGCACTTTTGACGTTCCACAAAAAGGTAGAAAACCTCCACATAAATATACATAACTTAAATTTGACTCATAATATATTTTTGCATGTGTTTGCTGTTTAGTCATCAATAGATTAAAGGAAAAGGTCAACACATGTTTGAACACCCTAAGTTTTTTTTTTTCTAGTGTAGTACATTGCATTTAGACATTTTAGTCAACATTTCAGTCTTTGTTGTGAACTTCTGCAATGCCTGACTTATGCGTTGTTTGAGGGTGAAGAAGGCAGGAAAACTTTAAAAAAAACCATACTGTCCCCCAAGATAAAAAAGATCAATAAGTAGGGATAAATAAGTATACTTACTTTATGGTTTATGTGGACAAAACTCAAAAAAAAACATGCACATTATGCAACAAAGGATCAGCCACATCATCGCGCTGATAAACAAGACGGTGGCTCCAAACCCAAGGCTTATTTACACATTCAAGTCTGAGGCTCTTTTGTATTGGGAAACACACATCTTATACATTTCCATAATAAAACCAACTTAAAAATAATGCTCCTGCAAGAACTGATTTTGAAATTTTCCTTAAAAATAAGATATGTGATAGCAAATCTTTGCAAACCTTTAACCAATTTACTAAAATTAACATGACTTTCAATGTTTTGAATTGATTGGGCCTGGGAAAATACATACTCAAAGTGCATAGTCTCTAGGAAATAAATTCTGTCACTGAACATTATATTAAAATTTTATTCAAATGTTGAAAGACTTGACACTGAATAATTAGCTGCGGTTTACAGTAATCTCTTGCCTGTCCAAAGTTAGAAGCCAAAATACATTTTTTGATTTTGTTTAGACAGCATTTGGGATTTCAAGAAAGGCTTTCCAGTTAGGCCACATGTACATAATGCAATGTTACAGTCTTACCCGCTCAAAGTTGTTTTCTTCTTTTTTCTCTTGCTTTTTCACCACACAGCACTCCTCTGAAGAGAATAGCTCCATTTCTATGTGTTCACTGATAGCTAGTAGCACCGCTTTCCTCTCACCCAGTCTCATTCTGTAAAACTCTTCTGAAAAACACTTCAACGACTCCTCACTTTATCCCCTAATTGATAGAACGCACTATGTGTCCTCACTTTAGTTGCTAGAACATTCTTTCTTATTGCATTTATTTAATCTTATTAACTTTTACATCTAATCTGAGCCCTTCATGCCAAGGAATTATTCTTTTGACGCTCCAGTTTGCAGTTCAAGCAAAGTGCCAGGGACCCTCCAAACATCTGATCAGCTGTGATCTCATCAACTCAAGCTGAATTCTATTAGTCTAAAAGTCTCTTGGGCTCTGATTGGTTCTATGGTCAATCTGGAAGTGTTCATTGGTTAAGAAGTTCAGCAGTATTTAAAATCTTAAAGAAGTGAAATGTAAGACTTTGACCTTTGGGTTTTAAGCAATTTATCTTTCCTTAGCTTTTACAGCACTGATGCCATCAATCAATTTCAGCTTATTTTTACTATCAAGCTGATTTTTACATTAACTTATAACTACAGATGCTATGCCTTAAAACAATTAAGTTATTTGAATTTATTTGTCATGCTTTTATTCATCCAAGCATGTGCTTGAACGTAGTTGTACACTTAATGTAAAAGTATCAAAAAGTAAATACAAAAACAATTTTGCAAAAGTACAAGAAAAAAATCAAAATTTCATTAGTTATATTTAAAACTGCATAAAAAACTGTCTAAAACTAGTCGACTTAGAAAGTTAAGATAAAACGCTTTGTTTGTTCACTTCGCTGCTTTGATAAAAATAAGTCTAATAAGAATAGGTTCATGTAGAATTTATAATAAATCCCAAATTTACAGGAAGTTGGCTAAAAAAAAAAGGCAAATGTCTATGGAGATGGGACGGTTTTGGTTTCCAGTGAGGAACACTGGAAACAGGCTGCATTTTCAATATGCTGACATAAAAAAAATAACCATGTAGATCACAGCAGACTCCCAAACCCAAAATATGAACATATCAAACACCATATTATAATTTTCTCCTTTTAAAAAATAATCTTACCTAGGAGAGTTTTCACAAATGTCAGTTGGTGAAACCATTTTTAGGCTAGAAAACCAATTTTCAAATGTTTTAGAAGTGCAATATATTTTTAAAGATCTTTAAATATTTTTTTAATGGAGACAAAGTAAAGTTTCTTAAAGAACAGCAAAAAATGTTAATTTTCTGAAAGTTTTCTAATTGAAAATTATTTACTACAAAAACAGGAGGTACTAAAATAAGACCCTGAGGGACCCCTGCTGAGTGAACACTAATATAAAAATGTTCACCTTGACAGGTATGACTAAAATTGACAACTTTTCCTTTAATGCATACAGAAAACTCCAGAAGTGACAACAAATGATTTACACATTTTAAAAGCAGAACAGAAGTTTCCAGAATTAAATGCAAAAACAAGAGATTTAAAGAAGATTCAAAGACCAGATTATAAAAGGCATCAAGACGTGTGTTTTGTCATTTAAACTTAAGTATTCAACTCAATTCAATTTTATTTTTATAGTCCAATATTACAACAGCAGCTTTAAGTACCGTAAATAGATTCCTCTTGACACCACAGAAAATAATCTAAGCTTAAAAAATGGTCATAAATTGAAAATATTTTTTAAAAAGCTGTATCTTTTGAATTCAATAAAACTTCCAACAAAAAGATTCTTGTTCTTCACTTACGACTGGAGCACTTAAATATGGCTCTATATGCTTCTTTGCATATTTTAGTTCTTTTTACAAATTATTAGTTCTTGTTTTTAAATCAGTGTAGTTGAAAGCCCTTTCTCTGGAGGACGAAGTCTTATTCCAGAAAATGTTTTCTGTCCCACTTCCCTGTTGTGTTAACTTACCAATCAATCAGCATTCAATCAACTGAAGCAGTAACAAAGGTGACTGTCTTCTGTCTTATCAGTGACCCGAGCTTCTTAGGAAACATGCACACGACGCCAGCACAATGATATTGTGTGCGACTTTAATTCCAAAGCAGTGGGAATGTGGGATTGTGAATTACCATTAGAACTTTGTGCACTTTCTCATTTAAGAGGAAAACTTAAATATTGTTGTAGTCAAGTGACAAAAGAGAAAGGATGGAAAAATGATTGTGAAAAAGTTTTTATGACAACTGAGATGTTGATCTAATCAGCTTTTAAGCAATTCTCAGCATTTAACTACCTACAAGTTAAACAACGTCAAACTATGCAGAGATGTGAATCTATGCATAATAAATTAAAATATGTAAAATAAATCATAGAAGATAGCTGTCAACTACGAACAAGTATAAGAAAAGCCATTATGCATACATGAATAAATGCAAATACACTCTTTTACATACAGCAAATACTTTTTCTTTTAATGTAATTATACTATATACTTCAAAGGTTGTCTGAGATCAAGTGAGGTTCAGATGCAGATAGAGATTCTTTCAGCCTTCGCAGATTCCACCGCCCGCATCTTTGGCGAGTTTGTCAGGCCATCAAATGTCTTTGGCTGCACGTCAACAGGTGAGGGAGAAAGTAGGACGCAGTGCCATCGTCAGGAATTAGCTCCAAAAACTCAGTAGGACTCGTCTCCATGGCAACCACCACCAGTGTCTCTGTTGGCACAGAATCCCAACACATTGGACGGACAAAAAATTATTATTTTTACCAAACATTTTCTCTTAAATTTACAGACTAAGAAACTAAATACCCCCCCCCCCCCCCATAAAGGTTCTGATAATATGGCCTCATATTATAAATCACTTATAGAAGAGAAAAATAAACTAGATTTCTAAAGCACCTGAGGGTTAAATCAAGGTTACCGGTACATCCTTGAAAAGAATATTGTTGGCCCAAGGGAAAAACTAGAATTTAATGTAATAACAAAGCAAAGTAGATTATCATAGCTTGCTTGGTAATGGACTTTGACATGTTTTGCATCAACAGCACAAGCCTATCAGGGTTCTTCTGGTTGAGTGATTCCCGGTGAAACTAGAGCCAAGCTCAACTGCAGCTGAAAACAATGTCATTTCCTCATTCTTTTCACTTCTATATACCCTTTTCATATTTGTACAGGCTAAGACAGAGGCATTCTCTGTGTTGAGCAGGAGGCAACTTTGGTGATAAAACACCTTTTAAATGAAACTTTAATGATTCATGAATCCAAAGTCATCATAAAAGTTAATAGGTATTTTTTATATAATTAACATTAATAATAAATTGCAATTCACTGTCCACTACTGGATCTCATATCTCCGCTCCATGTGTTTAATATTTGCAAAATGTGCACAGTGCATTTGCCTTGTTTAGAGTTTATACGTAATTGCTGCATGTAAAATGGAATGTTTCTGCTGTAAATTAAGTACTAAGGGCCTAAAGGACCTAATGATCAACTAGAGCATGTATTTCCACTTTTCCTTTTGACTTTTACCTTCAGAGGTTAACACAGCGAATCATCTTCCTCAATCTATTATAAGTCGGATTCTCAATTAATGCAGCCAAAGATGCCCAATCTCTCTGTATTTATCCAGGTTTGGGACCAGCACAGTAAGACCCTGGTTTGGGCCAGTTTGTGGCTACATGCAACTTAAGCACATACATTCTGTTGAGTATGATTGATTGTTTAAACAATGTTTTAAAGTGCCTGAATTGAATAAAATAGTCTGTAGGAAAGACTTCAACAGAAAAAAATCCAACTGATACCTTTGAGAGCCCCCAGCAGAATGCCGTTATCTGCTGCTGCTCTCGTTCGCTTGCAAAGCTCCGGAAGCAGCTTTTGCCACCATAGTGTCTGCAAAGATCAGCCAAACATCACACTGGGACACAGAAATGAAACACAGAGGGGCTTAGAGGCTTTAGTTTTAACAGTTAAATGCAGCACAAACCATATATTTGTCCTGTAACTGGTGGTTGGCATAGGCTATGATGGCCTGAGGACACCTGTCCAGCAACTGCTCAATGCTGCTTTCATACTGCCCCCTTCTGGTGGCACAGAGGAGGTGCAGGCTGAAGCCCCACAAGGTTTCTTCTGAGAGACGCTCCAATAGAGGCACGATGGAGCCCACAGAGAGGGAAGGACCGCACAGCAGAGACTGGAGACACAGATATGAGGATATTGAAGATATAAATACAAACACAAAAATATTTTTTTGAATTCTAAAACATACATTGGTAAATATTTTACTCAGACAGCTTAGCTACCCTAACACTAAAGCTTAAAAAGGTTTATATCAATCCATAAATGTAATTTAAATCATGTTCAATAATTAATTTTGTTACACAATGAATATTGCTTTAAGATTCTCAAGTTTTTTAGTTTGGTATTGATTAGCTTTATTTTTTATGCCAGTCTTCTTATGTTGTGCCAGCTTCTTCTTACTCATTGTGCATGTATATCACACACTTGTCTATCCATAGCTTAATGCTCTGTAGGCAGAACTCTTTAAATCCTCCTTTTCTTCGTTTCCTTCCGGCTTTTCCCTTTAAGGGTCGCCACAGCGAATCAGCTTCCTCCATCTAACCCAGTCTTCTGCATCCTCTACTCTAACACCAGCTACCCATACTGTTTGTCTGCGTTCACCGCACCCATAAGAACACTTTAAAGCCTACCAATTTCAAAATAAAACTCAGATTATTTACATTATATGACTAATAAAGGTGTCAAACTTGTAAAAAATATGTTATCCTTTTAAACAAGATATTTTTGAGACGCTAAATCCTTTAAAAAAGAAAAAAAAACAACCGGTGCCGTCCTTTCATACTTAGCAGCTTTACATACCTGCAGTTTACGCAGCGCCTCCTGGTGTTCAGACGTGGTGCTGTGAGTGGGATTTAGAACAGTGAGCCACGGGTACAGAGCACCATAATGAGAGCAGGAGGTGATCTATAAGACACACATTCATGAAAAATGTTACTGTGTGGAATCTTTTTGACAACAGGAGCAGCTAAAGCTACAAAATAAAAAAAAGTGAGAATACCAAATCGTCGGCCCCCTTTAGTGACTTGTACTGCGGCGCTCCACTTCCATTGATTGAGTTTGTCAGTCGGTCAATGTAAACTGACGCCACCCTGAACAGAAGTTCCTGAATGACTGCATCCTGTGACGATGCCATGAGCATCGCCTCCCAGAAATCCACCAGTAAAGTGTTCTCACAGCCCAGCTCCTTAACAAAATCAGCAACAAAAAAAGACTTAGAAGTCAAATAAAAACTAAAATCTGATTTCCGTAATAGTTTTCGGCTTCCCTGTCCAAAACACATACTTTGAACACAAAATCGGCCTGTTCCAGCTGAACTTTGCAGTTCTCATGTAAAGCCACCATAGCAGCCACCAACAGTCCAGGTTGGGTGTTTGCCAGCTGCCGAGCCAATGAGGTGGGATGGACCTGGGAGTGCTGGCCTCCTCCTCCTCCTCCTCCGTGCAGCAACAGCCTCGGCTCTTCTATGAACCCATACACCAGCTGCATCTAAATGAGCACACCACAATAAAACATGATTTGAAATATTTACATTCTTCTCTAGAAAATATTTGTAAATGTGCGGCCATCAATTCCTGTTCTCGTCACACTAGGTCAGAACAGCTTCCATTAAAACACTGGTACAATTAAGCTTATAAGAAACTACTTTCAATACTTCTATCAACATCCACCATGAAGATGCCATTTTGTTTCCTTTTTTAATGCGTATTTGTTTCTTTTCTAAGATATATTCTTCGATTTGAAATATAATTACATTTCTTTGAAAACATGAAAGATTGAAAGATTTTTTAACCCAAAACACAATCTTGCTGGGTAGAATAAGCATTTAAAGAGCATGTACGGCTCTAGAAAAAGCAAGCAAAAACTCTAACGTAACCTCAGCGTGCCGCTCCATCAGCTCTGTGTAATCCTGCAGTTTGCCCAGACGCAGCGCCATGGCTGCCATGATAATCGTGAGTGGGACCGACACGCCAGCCGTGTCTTCCAGACGCTGCAAGATCTGGAGCGTCCGAGTTGCACTGCAGTTAATCATGCAGGGGCTGGCACACACGCTGACCAGCAAGAAGGGCTCTGATTGGCTGAAGATGTAAATGATTTCGTCAGCTTCTTCCTGCAAGGATGGGATACTTTTTTAAGTTATATTTTGCAATAAAAACGTAAAATCATCAAATACAAGTTAATCTGTCTGACTGCCCAGCTGTGTTAGTTTCTGCTTAAAAACACAAATTATTTAACTTGGACAATGGCTTTAATGGTAGCAATTTTAGTCTTTTAAGCTTTTGCTCACCTGAGTGAGATGCTGCTCAGTCTCCTCTAAAAGGTGAAGTTTAAGGTAAAATAGGAAGCCCATTCCGTAAGAGGAAGGGCCTTCTGGAGGAGGACGGTTTCTGGAGATGACCTCGGCGACGGTCAAACCAGACATCTTGTAGTACGGCAGGGCTAAATGACAGTCCTTCTGACTCGCCCTGACAAAACAAAGAACAGGAAAACACTTTATAATCAATATTTTTTTGGGGTTTTTTTAAAAGTAGCATAAATTATATTAAGTAAGATAAACAAAAAATTATTCAGCAAAACTTGGAATCAATTTTAAATAAAATTTGTGAATCTCAAACTTTTAGACAGAAAATGTAACCTTTGTTTGGTATTTGACTATGTAACCATGGTCGTTCCCTTGTCTATGTGCAGGCTCTACAAACGCCAGCTTTTCTTTGGATCCTGTTATGAAGCACCTGCATCTGGTGAGTCCCACACTCATTATGAGACCAAAATCAAACTTTTAATCTCTGTCTTTAAACTTCAACAACAGCCCATTTTCTGAATTTCATTTTCTAAACTAGCTTTGTATATCTTCCATTTACAACACTGGAACTTGACCAATATGCCCGATGGGGCAGATGTTTATGGATGGGTGTGTGCACTTTATATTTACTCCCAGTGTTTTTTGTGACATAGTATGCTCTACAACAAACCTCAGTGACTTGGAGCACAAACCTCCTTAACATTTTAACACGGGCGATTTATGTCCAGGGTTTATATTCTTTTGACTATTGGAACTCTTTAACTGTTCACATAATTACTGCATTTCCAGCAAATTCTGAAGCAGAGAAAAGCAGCTTTGTGCTGATATGCAACCCTGCAAAGCAATAGAATTCTAACACAGTCAATATAAAATCAGCTGATTGTGTCGCGGAGAAAATCGGCTTCGCACTATTAATGCAACACTTTACGTTAGCAATGCTTTGCATATCGGTGCAAAAACGATTCAAAAGGTCGCTTTTCTCTGCGTCAGAATTAGCTGATTCACGCCGATCGTCCGAATGCTCAGAGTTACACCATGTCAAAGAGCACGGTGTGTTTTTAGGTGTCGCTGGCCACAGCTCTGCTGTTAAAGGGTTAATTGAGAAGTTTGATGTAGACAGGAAATCAATGCCAGTTTAATAAAAGCCCAGTGACCTCGAGATGTTTTGCGTATTTAGCCTCATTTGGTCATGTGTGGATCAACCAGTGATGTTGATTTGGCTTTGACTTACTTTTAGTGTGTCCTTTATATTAAGGAAAAATACTAAGATTTTTTAAGCCAACTAAGAATATGTATGAATTCCAGATATAACCGGATTTTGATCTTTCGTGTTGGACTGTTACCTGCTGAAACAGTCTCCCAGCTGTGCGGCGTTCTGCCTGAGCGCCTCCTCTAGTTCTTCTCTGTTTGCCTGTGTGGCTGAGATTTTATCAACCGCGCCATTGCAACCTGGTTTCGAGGACACTGTAGGGTCGCCCTCGCCACTCTGCTTCTGCTCTGGTGTTTGCAGCAAACAGGCTCGCAGGAGGAGGTGAGCTTCACTGAGGAGGTGACGAAGACTGTGGGATTGTGGGGTGGTCTGCACGTAGCGAGAGCTGTATTCAACCTTGTACAAAAGGAACACAAGGAAAGTTTGTACATTGGCATAATATACAGTATATGAAACTCTGCTTTTTTATTATTAAGGTTATTTTAAGTAATCTGTAAGCTGAATGGATTTTAGTGAATAAATATGCTCATGGGTGTAAACAATGCTCTAAAGCAGTGTTTCCCAACCCTGGTCCTTGGTGCGCACTGACCTGCACTTTTTCCAATCCAACCCTGCTAAAACACACCTGCCTTTTGATGACTGTCATTGTCAGGCTTCTACAGAGCCTGATGATGAGCTGAATCAGGTGTGCATAAGCAGGGCAACATGGAAAACATGCAGGACAGTGTGCCCCCGGGGACCAGGGTTGGGTAACACTGCTCTAAAGTAATCGAAAAAAATGGATTTTTCTGATATGTATGTCAGCGTTACCATCTCCTGGTAGAGTGTGAAGGGATGGACAGTGTCGACCACGTAAAGGTTCCACCCATGTCCAACTGTGCTGGTTTCCTTCGGCGAGGAGATTGTCCACTTCCTGCTTCTGAGATCAAATATTTTAAAGGAGGCAACAACATAACACAGAAAACTTGCTGTTTATGTCTTTTTAGTTTTTTTTTTTTAATTTATTTTTATGACAATAGGTTTTATTGTCATAAAAAGTGTAAAATGTAAATAAAAATAGAAGGCAATTAACATGACTTAAATGTTTTGTTTTTTGTTGGGGACATCAGTTTAAAGCAGGTTCACCTGGTTTAGTTTCCTACTTTTTTCTAATTATCTATACAGGTTTGACAGTTCTTTTAATTTTGTTGAATTAGAAAATCTCCTCAAAGATGTTTGGATGACAACAGAATCTGCTTCTTAAAAAATGAAAAATAATTTTTTCATTAGGTGTGAATTACAAGAGAGCCATAAGCAGGAATTCAGCTGGTTTTTAACAGATCTGCTTACTAAAAGCAAGATGGCTCATGCCTCCATCAGCCTGGATGATGTAATGCCTATTATTGGATTTATGTATTGATTTGTGAGACAATATGCTCGTATCAATGTCTCCACTAAATAGCTCATTTTGGTCTCTTTCTCTGAACCAATGACAACTTCACTGGTTTACTGGTGAATCCTTCCCAACATTTTAAACCTACAAAATCATAGTCATGTGCATATTTCTAAAGAAAATACTGGGATTGTGCCTGAGAGCTTTAGCTGTTCAAACTAAGGTCTTTTTGTCAAAAATGTAGTGCTGATTTACATTTTACACAACTTTTGCAGACACAGCTCGCAGCTGCAAAAGCTTGCCTATAGAAGGCACAGTTAATGATGCACACACAATCAGGCCTCACAATGTTATAGGATATTACCATCCAAAAAGACAGGAAGCATGGCAAGTAAACAGTTATAACAAAAAAAAACTTGTAAAGCCAAATCATGAACAAAAACATAATAAATAACGTGGATAAGGTAGTAGCATCTCCTAACTGTAAGTTACTACATTGTGTTTTTCAAGTGTACCTGAAGTAGCACTGTTTGTTTTTATTGTTATTGTTTTGCAGCTTCCAAGAAGACAAAAGTTTGAATGAATGCATAAAGAAATGAGGGAAATTGTTTATATTTATGATGTTGCCTGTCTCTGTGCGGCCCAAGCTCTAACCCTATGGTCCAGGGTTTTTCGCCGCCTTCGCCAGACAGGGCCTGGGATAGGCTCCAGCAACCTTGTAACCACCAACAAGAATGAAGCGAGTTTGCAAGGGAATGGATGGACAAAAACGTGCTTAAGGGTATGAGCAAAAGACTAAACTCTTTTAAAGAACAAAAGATTAGTATGTTAAAAAGGGCACACTGAGGACCGTTAGCAGGTTTATGGGTATATGATTTGGGAGAATTCAGTCTCTTTTAGGTCAACCTGCAACATCAGATGATCAACTAAATGCAAAGCTGTATCATGGCAACGAAGACCAAACTAAATAGCAATGTTTCTTAGCAATATTTCATTTTCACTGTGTAATTGTAAGTGCTGACTTCTTTTGATATGAATTTTACACTGTACAATTTTTAATAATTCTTTTTTTTTACTCCAGCTCAAATGCTCTCTTGAAAGAAGCATCTGCTTGGACCTGCTTGAACAGAGTCCTGCTTTGCCTAGTTTAGACATTTGTGCACAAAATGTGTAAACTTTGTATAACAAAAAAACTGGAAAAGAAAAGAAAAACATGAAAATCTTCATCTAAAATTATGTTGAATCTACCGTAATTTCCAGATTATAAGCCGCTACTTTTACACCCCCTGCCTACGCCCAATTAGCCGGGATAGGCTCCGGCAGCCCCGTGACCCCGAAAGGGGGCAAAGCGGTACAGAAAATGAATGAATGAATGAATAAGCTGCTACTTTTGTCACACGCTTTCACCCCTGCGTCTTATTCAGTGATGCGGTTAATTGATGCCCTTTTTCATTCTTTTATTAATGCATTTTTTCTAACGGATCTCGGTGAGACAGGGGGAATTCGGTATTTGTGTCGAGGAAGACGCAAGTTTAATGTAAATTCCCGCTTTGTGAATGAATGGCACGAACAGACCTCATCATGGAAAATGCAAGAAGAAATGACGCAGCTTTCAAATTAAAAGCAATTGTTAAGAGCAGTGTGAAAAAATCCACCATCACTAACGGGTTTGGAAAAGCCGGTCTGCTGCGCGACGGAGAGGACAGCGCAAGCTCAGGAGTGAATTTGCCTCAGGATGAGAGTGACAAACTGACAGCGACAAAGATGGAAAGACTGACAGAGTGTGTGGCAAAGACTGTCTGACGCTATTCCAATCCAACACTGGGGAGGAAGACTTCCATGGTTTCAGTGCACAAGAGGTGCGTGCCCCGCAGAGGTGCTGCTCTCAGTGACTTTTACCGGTATGTTTTTTTTAACCAGCCCTGTTATAGCTGTTACTACTGCCGTGTTACTGCCACGTCACAGGCACAGTTTGGAATAGAGCTGTGATGGTGTGGGATTTTGATCACCGCGGTGACGAAGCAACAGGAGTTGCGGTGTCGCGGTTCACCCCCCCCCCCCCCCCCCAACACAAAATCCCCCGGCGGCCGCGTCGCAAATGAATACCGGTACAAGTAATGATTACAACGCACTAATCTTTATTAACAAATAACAGTAACAACTAACTACTAACTAACTAATTAACTAACTGTATAGGTGTTGTAGAATAAGTATGTGTGTGTGTCAGCGCTCTGCGTGTGTAAGAGGAAGGAGCGCGAGCGGCACAAGAGTGAGTGATCCCTCTTGCACTGCACGAGCTCTCCCCTCCCTCGCTGCAGGCTCCCTCCTCTTTCTTACACACACGGCGCCTGGTTTCAGCACATACACATCCTCATTCTACAACCGATTCAATGTGGGCACATGCAGCTTATAGAGAGGTGCGGGTTATGTATGCATAAAATGTTTTATCCTTTCAAAATGTAATGGGTGCTGCTTATAATCAGGTGCGCTCTATAGTCCGGAAATTACGGTAAATGGTTTTGTTGTCAATCTAAAAAAGAACATTTTTTGCTAAAAATGGTGAAAACGTTCATTAAAAAAAAAGATATTCCTATAAAATGTCTGCAGATGAGTTTTGGTGCTGCAACTTGACCTAAATTGACAGCCGGGAATTCTGGGATGGGGGTTTTTCTTACAAAAAAGGACGTGACAGAAGGTTCTCCAAAGCTGGCGTGGTTGCGGGATCAATTCCCACCGCCAAGAAAATACCTGTCAGCACGCTGTTCTCTTTGAACTTGCTAAAATAACAACACAAAGATAAAGTAACAACAAAAAAGATGTACACATGGCATTAGCCATTTACATGTCACCTCACAAGCAACAATATCCTCATGAGGCCTTCAAATTTTACAAATAAAAACAAAAGAAGCATCTTGTGCTGAATGTGTGAAACTTACAGGCCCCTGCGCTCAGGCTCCTGTTGTGTTTCAGTGTCCGCAGCAGAGAGCAGGATGACACGTTGATTATAGACGCAAACCGACCGCAGACCGATGAATAACTGGATTCTGAGTGCACACACCTCCAAGGTGTTGGGTGGACAAGCCTTTCAAACACACAGAAATTAGTCATAAGTGCATAATGTAAACAGTCCATAAATAGTATTTGTTAAAATGACCAGAATTAATAATACTTGTACCAAAAATGACAAGGAGTCACTAGGAAAAGTCTTTATACCTTCATGGTGGTGTCAATGTAAGGGTCTTCCATTCTGGCGGCCACAGCTGAGCATCGCACCGTAAAACACTGCAGGGCATTTCTGCCAGACACACAAGGGACAAAATCCATCATACCAAATATCTCAACAAATTGTTGTCAGCTAAAATAAATCCTTGAAGTGATTATGAAAGATGAGAACAGGTAGATGAGAATTTAAAAGTTTACATTTTAGAGGCTTTTTTGGGGGGTAAAAAGTGTCTGTGTAGCCTTAGACATACTTAGTAATGACATGCAACAGGTGATCAGACATCACCGCCTGAAGGACCTTTTCTGGATACTGGTAGGCTGACAGCAGCTCCACTCCACCCTTTAGGCTGTACAAGTAGCCGGCAGTGGGAAGAGAGAAGAAGCAGAACACACTTGTTGGGTCCTCTAGGGATTTACCTGGACAGAAAATACAGATTTAATGACAAGGACTGTTATTTTAAGTGTCTAACGTTCAAGGCGTTTGTCCGCATCTCACGTGTAGTACTCACTTGTGAACAGCGGGTAAAGCTGCAGCGAGTGGATCTGCATCTCCTCGACTCTGCAGCCTTGGAAGAACTCGGGAGAAAAGCGCCTGCAGAGACACAGTTTACACACAACTGTACAAAGTCGCAAACAATAGAACGTCCAAATGACAAAACGCACACAGACCGGAAAAGAATGTAGGAGAACTGATACTGCGCTTGGTCCTCCAGCCCAGTTTTTTCCATGGTAACAAGGATGTCGCAGTCTTTCGCTTTGCTTTCGAGCAGCTCCTGGTGTCTTGGAATGAGCAGGAAGTCATCCTGATCTTGTGGAGGTTCTGCTGCTTAAAAGAAAATACACATAATTGAGTCTTAAGTCAAAGAAATACGTCAAAAGTTACAATTGTGACCAAATTTTGGGAAAGTTTAAAAAACAAACAAAGGTCAATATAGTTTAAAGTAGAGGTGTACATAACAACATCCTCAGTTTTTTTATCTGGAAATTGGAGAAGGACCTGACAAGATGGCGTCTGACATCATCAGCCGGAAGCAGAAATTGTGAAATTTACCCAAACTCTAATCTGAATCCAAACCAAAAGTGTTGAGAATTGTAGAAAAAAAAACTTTTTATTGAAACTTAAAAGAGGAAAAACCTTAATTTTTAGGGTTGTGGTTGAAGACTTTCACTTCTTGATGTCTGCAGCCAGGTCCTCTTGGGGAATAGAGGAATTCCCAAGTGAAACGAGGAATGATGTCTAATACACAACCAGTGCAAGAAGGCATCTTCAAAACAAGTTCCACCATTACTTACATCCTATCCAGTCATTATATTGCTTATTGCCGGAAACTTGTTAATTGAAGTGTATCCATTGCTTTATTTTCAGCCTCTACTCAAATGACATCTGTGTTTAGTGTTTACTCATTTTAACACCGTTCAAAGGCAGATCCTTATTTCAAAACAATTGAATAAACATGTTAAAAAAGCAATATAAAGGCTTCAGCCTATTAACTTGTATGGTAATTGAATTGCCTAAAAAAAAGCCAAAACAGCTCAGTAAGAAGAAAACTTCTTTCACTTTCGGCTTCTCCCATCAGGGGTCGCCACAGCGAAACAACCCTCCCTCGAGGATGAGTCGCATGGTTAACTTGGCAATGTTTTTACGCCGGATGCCCTTCCTGACGCAACCCTCTCAATCAAACCGGGCTTGGGACCGGCACAGCAGCAGAGAAGGGAATAGGGAGCAGCCCAGATTCGAACCCTGGTTTCACAGACGGAAGGCGCCGCAAACCAGCACGAGCTAAACCGGCCCCCCTCATTAAGAAGAAAACAATCTAGCAAAATGAAAGTCAATGTTATTTAGGGCGCCACTGTGGAATCCTGGTTAGCCCCCTCACCTCTCAGCAAGAAGGCCCTGGTTTGAATTCTGTGTGCATGTTCTCCGTGTGCATGCGTGGGTTTTCTCTGGACACTCCGGTCTCTGTGCATGTGAGTATGTGGCCCGTGTGCTCCAGGGTGTTCCCAGTCCTTGCCCAAAACATGCAAACCATAAAAAGCATGTTGTCGTGTACACTCTTGGGTTGGTTCCAGCAATCACGTGACCCCAAAAGAGATTCAGTGGGTTCCCATGTTGGATGGATGAAATGTTATTTGTCAACTGTGTTGACAACCAGTAGACAATCAGTATTTCAACTTCATAAAGCTTCAGAGTTGCTCAATGTTTAAAAATGTAAAAAAGTCCTATCAACTGTCCAACCCTTGAGTTTGTGAAATTTGTTCTGGTCAATCGGCGGTGAGTGTTGATTGGAAATCAACAGTAAAGCAATCGTCTATATACCCCAATGTTCCCAAACATTAAACAGAACAGTAAATGTAATTGTGTGTTGTTGGTTTTTTTTTTACCACTTTTACTGGTTTCCAGGGGTTCTTCTGCAGCTGCAGGGTCAGATGCTGCCTCCAGTTTTAGCACCAAAACCTCCAGCTCAGCGTTCACTGCGACATATCCTCCACACAACGCCACCTAGGAAGAAGACGAGGGGGGGTTAAAAACTGATAAACATTTGTATTTTACATATATATATGTGTGTGTGTATATATATATATATGTATATATATGTGTGTGTGTGTGTGTGTGTGTGTGTATAAATAACTTAGTTACTAACTAAAAATTAGAAAATGGGCATGTTGCAAAAATGTAAGCAAAAAAAGGCAGACACCTGTTTAAGAGACAATTTTGGAAGATGCAGGATGACTGAACGCTCAAAGTCCACAATGTAAAGATTCGGATTTGATACAGAGGTAGGTCCTGCAAGAAAGTGAAAAAGAAAATCTTTTCAACTTCTGATAATCTGTCAAAACTCTCACATTACCCTCAGAATAAGGAGTCTTTTCCTACAATAATGATAAATCCCGTTTTGCTCCCTCTATGCTTTCTTCCTCACTTTGTGTTGCTTCTACTGCAGTGAAGACTTAAAATTTGTTAACGCATTCACAAAATCCTTTATGTTAAGTTACCTTGGCTCTGATTGCAGCTCTGTAGAGAGTTTGGCAAGGAGTTCCGAACGCTCTGCTGACTCTGATTCTGCTAATTTTTTAAAACAGCAGAAAAAAAACTTAGCCTGCTAAAAGATCACAAAATAAGAAAATATGCATGTTCTATCTTTGGCATGCTTTTGTAGTTGGATCTTACCAAGTTCTGCTGGTTCTGTCTGCTCAGGGTAAAGAGAACCACAGTCTTCTCACAGCCGACTAAAAGATCCCCGGTGACGGGGCAACACGAAACAGCAATGGGACGCTCTGACATTGGGATCTCAATGATCTCCATCTGCACTCCGCCCCACACCGACGCTCCACCCAGAAGGTGGCCCAACAAGCGCACCCCAACCCGACCCTTCTCCTCCGCCTGAAAAGTAAGCAAACGTACATCAAAAAGCAGAAAATAAAGTTCTGACTGTGATTCATGGAAAGGTTTTGTCATTTTTGAGCAACGTACAAACATTTCTAACTATAGGGGACAGAAAATATCTTATTCTCTAATTTTTTCTTTTTATTTATTTAGTTTTTTTTGCGTTTAATTTATTTATGAAAGCATGAAGTTTTTGTACAGACTTTGTTGCTTCAGTAAAAACTGAAATCAAAATGTTGCTAAATAAACTCCTTTTTCTTATAAACGCACTACCCGGAAGATTCCTTCAACAGTCTTTGATTTACATCGCATCTTTAACAATTTTCTTTTATTTTTATGTAAGAGTTTTATATTTACAAGTTAATTTTATTTTACTGTTTGTTTTGTAAATTTTATTTAAACCAATCCATGCAACAGAATTTTTGTTTTATTCCAGTGAGTTCAACTTGGAAATGCACAATCTTAAAATATAGAACTGATTCAGTCAGTCAATACTCAAATCAATTCTCTAGATTTCAATCTAGCAAAAAGACAAATGTTTTCCAAATGAAAAATATAGATCTTTAAAGTCCCCCTCCGATAAAAATCATGCTTTTTCCGTTTTTGACAAGTACGTGTGGCATTTTTCTGATAAATGAGAAGAAATCTTACACAAATCATTTCATATTTGCATTTCTCAGTATTTCTCCTTTTAAATCGCTGTCAATCAAACTGTCATTAAGCTGTTGTGATGTCACAACTGCCAGGGGGGCCCATGTGCATTGCACGATCCGTCTCGTCCAGCGTGCACAAGCTCAGGTGCGAGAGAAGAGAAGATGGCACATTGCTGTATTGCCCGCACGTAGTTTAAGTGCTTCTAACGGTGGATTTTTCTGTTGGCTGCATGTATTTAAAATTAAAGTGTTCTCTGCATTTGTGTTCTCTCTCTGACAGAGTTTGAAGGTTTGCTGAACCATTCAACAGAGAGGGTAAAAATAAAAACAGGAAGAAAATCAGGAGACCTTTTTTTTATTATTGCCTCGATAAAAAAAAAAAAAGGTGGACTTTAATTACATGACCTAAAATATTTTTGGTAGTGGGTGTGTGAACCTGGTAGCGCCAGTTGGTGTAAGCTCTCAGGTAAGTGGCGTTGTTCTTTTCCTCTATAGTAACCAGGTAGTCTCCTAAGGTGAAGTAAGACAGAAAATATTATTTTCATCCACTGGAAGACAAAGAATTTTATAGCATTTATGCTTATGGTTGCAAAGTAAAAAGAATAAATATCTGAACCTATTTTACTGTGTTGAATGCTCTTTACTGTGCCCATGGTAGCGAAGCGACAGAACAGGGGGCAGCCCTCCTCCTCCAGATTGTACACCTCCACCTATGTTTAGTTCAACAAAGTAAAGTTTTAATAAGCAGTCAAATTGTTTTCCTAAACAGTATATGCACGTAGAAAATGCAAAAAAAAACATACATTGTAATGAAGAAATAATTTCTATAAAAAGACTGAGGTGACCTTGCATCCTCCAGTAGCCACGACGAACAGGGCTCCGCCTCCACAGCAGACCAGTCCAGGTTCCTGCTCCACCTTTGCCACAAAGAACTCAAACAGTTCAAACTGCTGCTGTGAATCAAAGCTACAAAAGCTACTCACATCTTCAGGTTTGTCAAACAGACATTCATAGTATGGGTCGTCAGGGTGTATTTGCTGTGTTGCACTTGCCTGGACGATCTGCTGGGACTTGAACGGATGACAGTTGTAGACGTGCACCATGTTTGCTCCGCGAACCAGTTGTGCATGGAAATCGTCTTGTGACAGTTTAAGTCACTCTGTTGAAGATTTCATCTCTACGTCTGTCTTTGACAGCTAGAAAAAAGAACCCACAAGCCTCACTAGTTTGAAGGAAATGTAACCTCCGAGCAGAACAACGGTAATGGAAAATCCTTCCTTCATAATAACATTGCTTAAAGAGAAGTAAATATAGTCATTAAGAAGGTTATTCAACTAAGAGGAACAAAATAACAGGGAAAAACTTCTGAAGGACTGAGTAATAGTTTTAACATAACTCTGATTTGTATTTTAAAAGTTAAAATATTGCACAAATACTAAAAAGGTTTTACATTAAAGTCAATATTATTAGTAAATATTTGCATATTATTGAAAGAAAATATGAAAATAACTTAAGAAATAGGTAATAGTTTGATGCCAATTTGGAAAAAGCAATGTGTTTAATACTGTGCAGAGTAAATAAGAAATTCAAATTTGTGCATTATTGCTTACATTTATTATTTCAAATATATTAAAGTATGTGTTGACCAATATGGTAAAATACATATATAAAGGTTTGAAAGTTTTTTTTATTGTTTTTTTTTCAAAAATATAAAATCAATCCTAGGAAGAAAATGTAGTTTTAATTCTCAGGTGTTGCAACAGCAAGTCTATTTTATGTCTGAGATTATAAATGTTATGCAGATGTCATGATTTGTAGTTTATTCTGATTAGATAGTCAAAACTGAACTATATCTGTAATATTTACTTTGAACAATGATTGGATTCATATCATAATTTGTGGTTGCTGTTACGATTCATAGTATTTCATTTTGAACGAATCCTTGTATTTCTTGCAAGATTGTTAAGTGTAAATTAAATATGTGTACAATCACACATGTAAACATGAATTGATGGCAAATTTGTTCACATTTTAGTTTCATATAGTTCAGCCCAATGTTGTTATTCCACATCAAATTAATCCAAACAGAACATTATTAGAACGTTCCACCACACAAGACTTTCAAAGTCTTTCACCACGTTGGACTGGAATGATGGCTTGGTTGTAAGCCTGCACAATAAATCGCAAATTTATCGTTATCGTGGTATAAATCTGTGTGATACGCATATCGCAAAAGACGGAAAAAAATTGCAATAAATGGTTTCCTCAAATGTGCTAAAACAATCTTATGGCAACTTGAAGTATTTAACAAATTAAATATCCCTTTATACATTTAACCAATCAGATGGAGATCTTATGTCACATGATCACCTCCTGTGTAGACGAGGGTCATTTGGAGTGTAAATTTAAAACTGTAAAAGTGAAATGGAAATTGTGTTTTTGGTAGTTTTGTTATTTGTTCACGTACCGCAAGTTAAATCGTCATCGCAATATTGATCACTAATATTGCAAGTTTTCCTCATATCTTGCAGCCCTACTTGGTTATTCCAAAATAAACCTATCGTATCTAAATGTAAATGGCATTTTCCTATATCAATTTTAATTGATTATTTTATTTTGAAACGATATCATGGTATAGGGACATTCAATTAACAACTTGACTGAGACACATTGATGTGATGGGATCATTGATTAAATAAATTAATCGTCACACCCCTACAGCCAGCCGTGTGTGTGTGTGTGTGTGTGTGTGTGTATATATATATATATATATATATATAAATCTGATGCAGATATTACTTACATGATGTGAAGAAAAAATAATAAGACAATAATCATTTATGACTAAGTGAGACTGAGAGTATATCTTTCTTTTTTATTTATTTTTGAGTTTTAACATCATAACTCTGCTCAAAAAAAGAAATGTGGAGGAGGGGTACTTTAGAGGTTTCTTTTATGAAGTTTTTCGAGTAAATGTCACTTTCTGTCTGACCGCTAGGTTACAGAATGCTGATACACAAAACGAGAAGACAATTTTAAAATAACAATACCATCACGACCACCCTCAATTCAAAACAAAAGCTCAAAACAGGAACTTACATCATTGTGAAACGCCACAACTATCAGTGGGTGAAAGTAGAAAGTCGGTGGTAACAGCAGTAAAACATTTCATCTGCAGTAGTCAGTCAGCGGCTACAGAGCAGCTAAACGGGGCAGCGGCTGTTTGTCCCGTGTTTCCCCTAATCGACGTCACATGCCGCAGTTGTGAGCAGCAGCTCCGAAGGCTCGAGCTTCATTCTCTATACTTTAGCGCCGCTTCTATGACAACATAGGACGAAAAAAAAGTATTTTTAAAAATACCTTCATCTATTTCTCAGCCTTCCAGCGTCCATTTGTCTTCCTGCTTCTGCAATTCCGCTGCAACTTATTGATTTCACGATGAAAAAAGAGGAAGTGAACCTTCAACCACAACAACTATGCGCCCGCCTTTTCTCGATTCCGATTGGTTCTTGGATCTGCTTATTTGCGTTCGAGGTTTCTATTGGCTGTTGGTGGTAATCACTTTTAAAGAGTTTTAACGACGCGGAGTGATGAAGGATGGGGAGGGAAAAGCTTTAATTTTTGAGAAAAAAAAATATATCTAGGTAATACAACAAAAAATATCTAGATATATGTATGTTTATTACGTAATGAAACGGAAACAAACACGATTTTTCATTACTTATTGTACGTATACAGTTCTTTTCTAAAACGTTCAAATGTACCTGAGAAAATATTTACACTTTTGCTGAAGTTTCAAAATAACCAATCCGGATTTATGAAGAATAGTTGCTATTATAATATCAGGGGATTTAACATCGTTTGAAAAAATGTTGACTTGAATAAAAAAAGAATCAGGTATACAAAGATGAAAGATTACATGGAAATAGACAATGTTTTGTAATGTAATGTAATGTTTTACATCATTACTAATGATGTAACATTTTTCCTCAAACTTTTTTTGTAATGAAATTTATTGCACTTATTTTGAAAGGATGCCAAAAATAAACAAAAACACAACAACTGTTTAAAGCTCCTTATCAATCAGTAAAATATCCAGATGTTTCCCAGGTTTGATCAAAATGCAAAAGTTTTGTTTTTTAAAAGAAAATGCTAATCCCATTATTATGGATCAATAATTTGATTAGTTAAATTCAATTTTACTAAGAAAGAAAATCCACTAAATTCTGTTGAATGTTACAAAGCCAAAGTTATGTATAAGATGAAAAAAGAGACTTTTTAAAACGATAAAGAGCTTAAAAAAATTACAAAACCAAAACGTGCTGTTGAATAAAAATGTATTGTTGATTAAATCCGTTTTCAACATCAAACCCTTAAATTTCTGTTTAAACTTTGTATTTTTGGTTGAAAAAACAAAACAATGTTTGCTATGATTTTGCAGATATAGCTCCATAATATAATTATATCCACTTTTAGCATAGTCTCCAGCATGTAGTTTAGTGACAACATAGGTCCGTTTACAACATGCGCATGCGCACAATGTAGAAAGAAGTTCTGTCAAGTGCACTTCAGACATATTTCCGCCGCAAGAGGGCAACAAAGGCAAACAACACCACACACAGATTTTTTTAGTGTGCTGTGAATGCAGAATATCTGTAGTCTTTTTATTTATTTAATCCTATTTATTATTATTTTAGAAATTTGTCTTGAGGTGAACTAAAAGTGCAGTTTTATATATTAACAAATGCATTTTGAAACATTTGGACCTATAGGCTCAGATGGAAAAGGTTTAAATAATCCATTGGCAGAACTTTCATTTAGTTAACTCCTGAGAAAACCAAATACTTCTTAGTTATTATTTTGATTAACAAAAAATGTAAACAAAATTAGCAAATGCCTGTGTGGTTTAAAAAAATACAACAACAAGACAACATATTTATTTGTTCTTCCAATTAAGGTTCAGCCAGTAACGGGGGAAAAAATAGATTGTCCCATAGTACATGGGATAGTGTACTGACACAATTTTTTCTGCAAATCAAGTTGTGATAATAAACCAGATGTACAGCAAATGACAAAAGTTAAACTGTTATTTTATATATTATATATTATATTATTATTGTGGTAAAAATGACTAACAGCCTACAGGAAAGCATACATGTAAACATTCTGCTTAATATCCTACATTCTGGTTCCTCTGAAGTACTTTCCATGCCCTCTCTGCAAAGCCACAAAAAATAAGGAGAGATGCTTTTAATTTCTTTCAGAAAACAGGAATTCAGGTAAAGCACGTGGTTTCCATTCCTAGAGGATAACACTCCTGGGGGGACTTTCCAGTTAATTAACACCACCTTGATCTGCATTGACCCCTCCTCTTATTCTGTCGCTGCATCATAAGGTATAGTTATAGCAACCTGAGCACTCGAGAGGGTGCTTTGCAGAGTGCAAAGCTGATGCTGTCAGGAGGGTTTCTGCTGTGGTTTTGACTGCCATCCACCGACTGAACACAGTTTTCTGCTTCAAGAGGAGAGGCTTATCAGTGCTCAGCCTCAGCAGACTGCTGCACATTCCTGCAGATCGTGTACCAAGGTAAGAATTTTATTTCTCAGACTGATGAGAAATTTGAAATGAAAATGATAGCTATAAAGTTAATATTTTTGATGTATGCATTCATGACTATTTAGTTACTTTAAGATCATTTCAAGAATTGTAAACTGTAAAACACTTCATAGGTCTACTAAGGAAAAACAAGCACATTATGTTAAAGTTTACAAGACTAGAGAAAAAGTGTGAACCTTCTGCAACCTTTTCATAATCAAACAAGTGCACAAGCAATGTTGTTAGCAGATCTGCAGCACGCTATGCAGAAGCATGCCAACTCTGGCTCTGCTTCAAATCTGTATCATGCAATTTAAACATCATTCCAGCTCTGCCTGAGCTGCTATCAGATGAGCTTTTTTTTAAAAAGCACAAGTCATAACCTGGCCTCTTCTTTAAATATCTTAGTTGAATTTTCTGCAACATGAAAAGCATGATTCTTTTAAAAACTGCATTTGTTATTTAGATTTTGGAAGGAGTGAATAGAGAAGGATTAGAGATTTTAGTTCCCTGCTGAACCTAGAGGTGAATCTCTAAATTGTTAATAAATTAAAGGAAAATCTTTCTTAAAACTGCTCGTAAATGACTTATTGTAAAAGGGTTCTTGGATGCAAGCAAGAGTATGTAAAATGTGCAACAAAACATAAAAAGGAGAGTTAGACAGAAAAACTATCTTTTGATTAACTGGAATTTACACGCTACTTATTACCAGGGATTGGTGTCAAAGTATGTTCTTTCATTCAGAAAAAAAAGCTAAGTTTTGATTTAAAAATGTATACGTTTATGGAGTTAAATGATCTCGACAAACTCATTGCTCCCTCTTGATTTAAATTGCTTGCTTTAACTAACATAAACTTGGGAAAATGAGAAGCATCAGAGAAGAAAGGTTGGACCAGTGAAAAGTGCTGATGTTGTGGTACAGTGTGAGGACAGCCTTCTCTGCTCAAGCACAATGAGCAGAGCAGTGAAAGTCATCTTGAATTTCACAAAAATACAATGTTTGCTGCTTTCCAGCCAACTGCATGCCCAGCCATGCTTGACATGCACCAGTGTGCGTGAGTGAGAAAACCATCTGTGTGAAGGACAAAAATGACTTGAAAACATCATTCCTTTTATTAACGCTCTGACTACACATGCACATAAGCACCATCTTTCTAACTCTTAGGCTTATAAAATTCTTCATGATAACTTTGAAAGTTCTAGTTAAAAAGTTGCGATGAAGGATGAAACACGCACCTGAAACAGCAAGTCAGTGTGCTCATTAGTGCATAACTCAACAGGGGAAGCAAACAGGTGAGATGAGGGGCGGAGTTAGGAGGACAGTGGATGAGAGGAGGTTTTGGTTAAAAGAATAAAAAACTTTTAAGAGTTGATTAAGTTTAAGTCCCACTCCAAACGTTATTTTTTTATCTACTTTAAGTGTTGGTCTTTTAATTGTGGTAATGCTGTTTTTAGCCAAAATCAAAAACCTTTTTAGGACATATTTACTTTAGGGCAGCAGTACTTCATCAGAAATTCACCTCTGAGTTGTAGGCAGGACATTTGGCTTGGAGTGAGCCTGCCCTCATTTACCATCATCCCTTTATCTTTACTCTCTCCCGCTAGCTTGTAGCCGGGACTTTAGGGATGGAGCAAACCCGCCCCCCACCCTATCAGTTCTCTGTTTACATGTTGTCTTGCTAGCTTACAGCCCCTCACAACCCCAATGGATCTATTTTTCAGCAGGTGGATGCACCAGAAGTGGCTTGCAGTAGAACAGTAGCTTTTGCGAAACATTTACAAGTTTTTTCCAACTGCATGTTTGCGTCTGCTCCTGATTCACAATGATTTGAGTAAAAAAATACTCATAAATACAATTTTAAGCTTATTGTATTTATATGTCTTTCATCATGACAAAAATATCACAAGAACATGTTAAAAGCATCAAAAACAGGATTTTTATTGGCGTGGGACTTTAAAGCATAGGGGGGAAAAACAAATAAATGGAGCATTTTTAACTAGGTGGTATCCCAATGGGCATTGACCATTAGTGTCATATTGAAGAAGCCTCTTCAAGTAGTCACACAGTCATGGTAAGTGTCCCAGAACTGTCCCAATCTGCTCTCAATTTAGTTAAGAGGTGTACAACTGTGTGAGTTCTCATCAGTGGGAAATAGAAGCATTAACAAAAACCTCTTCTAAGTGGTGCTCGACTTAAATGTTTGCATCAGCTCATTTTTGGCCCAGATTTCCTCAGGTTTCTGTGCCCCATTCATGTGTGTCTTGTGTGATTTGAAATATAAAAAAGTATTCACCGTCTAATAAGAACAGTTCTAAGGTAACTTCCTTTTTTTCTTTAACAGTTTTTATGGGAGTTATAGGTGGTTTGTTTATTTTTTACCAAGAAAGCTTTCTAAGATATTTTATAAGAACGGAACCAGAAACTGAAACTGGTATAAGTTACAGATTAAAAGCATCCTGGTACAAAGCATGTACAAGTGAAGTTACTTGCATCATTTTAGATGAAACTCACACCTCTGGCATTTCTTAACAACACTGCATTTATGAATAGATCTAGAAAAAAGTAATATTTTTATCAATTTAAAAAAAAGCTGAGAAAATTGTTTTGTTGCTGGAGATCAAGCGCATCAAACTTCCAACAGGAGACCCTTTGCTGTTGAATTTCATCTCGCTCTGTAGCCACTGTAACTCACATTCAGTGAACAGTTCTAGACATGTTCTAAAGGCAAGAATCTAGCCAAAGAGAGAAAATTATATTCATCCTGTCACTGTCTATTTTCACAACTCAGAAGTGCAGCAGTTCACTTTATGAACTGTAATCTTCCTGTCTGCGTATCAGCAGGCCGGTTCAATTTTGTTTGAACTAAAAAAAAGTACAAATTGTTTGGTGCCCAAGTTAACACATTAAAGGTGTGATTTTATTGTTTTCTTAAAATGCAGTTAATCCTTTTTTTTACTGCTGTGTCCCACAAACCCAGATTGACCCTAAAATTGACTAAATCATTAAAGAATGTACAAAAATCAAATATAATTAAAATAATGTTCGACTTGTTTCCTGTCCAATCAGCATAAATATTGACGGGGAAATTCAACCTGATGATCGAGCAAGAACTTGTTGTAGAAAATATTATCAGGAAAGTTTGGTTGTGCCAATGGCTCTTTGCTGAATTGTAGCTGTTTTAACATCATTGTTATTGAGCATCCTTTGTATGCAACTCGATATGAAAATTCCTGCATATGACTGCAGAACCAATGCTTGAGTCAGCAATTGTCTTTAAAATATTACAAAGAAAAGCACAGTTATAGGTATATTAAATAGTTTTCATCTGCTAATGCAGAATTTAACATCATTTGCTCCATAGCTACAAGACAACTACAGTGTGTTTACAAAGTGAAAGGCATAAATGTTGCTTACAATCCTTTATATAGCTTCATCATGAAGGTTTCGTGTGCTGAAAGATTTTGTACTATATAGCTGGCCATCGTCACCAATAGACTTGTGTCTAATGTTTCAGATTTACTTAAAAAACACATAAAAAGTTTACAAACAAGGTGGGCAAAAAATTACAACCCTGTTCATTTTTATTGAACCATTTATAAGAAACTGGAAATTTTTAATTTTGGGTAAATTTCTGTGTTGGAATTATTGACTGTGTCCGAGAACTGGACTTAGTGACGTCTCCTTCCCCCGTATTCCAAATAGAAAGCACCCACTGGCTCCAAGAAGCCGAAATCCCATAGACTTCTATTGAGAAATAAACAGCTACTATTTTCTCAATAGAAATAATAGCTGTTTTTCTCAGAATAGGTTATTTTTGTCAGAATAACCATTCTTGCTCGGCTGCCTTTTTAAATCATCTTTTAAGTTATTCAGTTTATACTCTGACCAAATAGATGCTTCAATGAAAGTATGTGGCGCCTGCTGGCCTAACGTCGGATGTTCGTAACGTTTCACTGACAGATTTATGACCAACTACTGCTTACTGATGACATCTGCCTACAACATGACGGCATCCGTAATGCAAAAGAGTGACAACTGAGCTGACTTTATTTGGTTGAAGCCAGAAGTAAAATGATTTTCTAATGGTGGAATCCCACTAACTAGGTCCAGTTCTCATAAAAAATCAGTCATTGAAAAAATATATGTTCTCATAAAATTCAAGATGAAAAAAGATGGTCAAATGTGGACGATTCTCTGGTCTCTGCTTTGAAATGTAAGTTTGTATAATGCTAGGTTCACACTGGGCTTGTTATGCACTTTTTTTTGAATCTGCATCAATCAAGTCACATTCTTTAACGCGCTTTTAGCATATTTTGCACATTTTGTGGTGAACAACCACAGAGAGAGGCTTCTTCTTTTTCTATTAATTACTAGTGTATGTCCACCACCTACAGGTTGAAGAGGCTTAGTGCAAATCTAGCAAATTTTGCTTCAGGCTTTTTTTTTCACAGCTCCATTCCATTATATGACAGACTTGGCGACATAACATTCCGGCCGGGCAGAAACTAGAATTATTAATGTCTTCTACAGGATCAACTTTTAAAAGGTTGGCACTTCGTTAATTGAAATAGACGCCATCCAAACTTTGCAAAAAAAATCTTAATCCCTGAGTGATTGGTCAAAGTTTGATCTGCTTTAACTTGCAATGTAAATTCAATGGCCACAAGTATTGTATGCAGAGCCAGAAAACTTGCATAGAAGTTTACATAGACTTTTTATCGGAAATGTTGCTTGAATTTGCGTTGCTAAGGGGAGTGTAAACATATCTTTAAGATCTGTAACGGGTTTACTATAATGGCCTTTTCCCCACAGGCTTTGCATGTGCAAAAGACAAACGAAATGTGGATTTTAACAACCAATACTTGACTTTATAAAAACTTTCGCATTTCTTTGTTGTGACTTTAAAGAAAGAGAACTGAAGTAAAATCTACCTTCAAGTACTAACCAAAAACCTTCCTGCTAAGAGGAGCAGGAAATCTTGATGATTTTTGCTGATGTTATTTCTGCAGCTTAATTCAGTTGGCTGGATTGTGTGTCAGTCTAATGTGATTGGCAAAATGGATACCCTTGAAACACAAAGGGCAGCCAATACATGCATTAGGGAATAGCTGAGTAACAGGGACGTTATCTTTCCCTCTTGAGTGGCTGCTTCACTTTTTTATTTTGCCATGAATCTTTAGGTAAATGGAGAGCATACAGTCTGTTCGATGGGAACATCTGTTTAGATCATATAGTGAGCGAGTTTGTTTATGTTCTAAAACAAAACTGGAGATGTGATGGTGTTGTAGAGCAATGTGGTCATGGGAAACAGCTGAGGTCAAACCAACAGGATGAGCAGAAGAGGGGAGAAAGAACTATCAAGGGACAACATATTGGCTCACTGGGTTTTTTCTCTATATTTCCGCAAGTGAATGCTCAGCTTTTATTTATAATTTCTGATCTTTTTCAAGTTTCCAGCTCCAATCTACACAGCACAACATACGTTTTCCGATTTTTGAATAAAAAAAAAAACAGTAAAGCGTAAGAAAATAATCTCTCAATGACATTTATTTTTTTTTCTATTTTTGACATCCTTTTTTGCCCTATTTTGTCCTTTCCTTCTTAGTAATCAATTTTTTTACTATAAAAAGAAAAAAAAGACAAATTAGTGTCTTTATCAGACACATCACATATTTGTTTGATTTCTTCCGAAACATCATTGCCTTGCAGATTCTTCTAACACAGCCCATGTGTTTAGCTGTTTGTTGCTTTTATCTTTCAGGGTTTTCAGGCAGCCACGTGGAACCCGTTAAGCTTTATGGGATAAACCACTCATAGTTAGGGGGAAACTTCCTGCACACATACAAAGCTGTTCAGTAGTCTTTGCTGCTTTGTAACTGTCATCTGGCTAAAAGATGTCAGTGGCATCTTTGACTGCTGCTACCTGATTAATTAATTCCTCTCGTTAACTCTGTGAGACTTTATTAGACATTTTTGATCATCTGGAAGAAGTTCTTTTTCTGTCTGATTTGTCTTTTTATTAAGTGAAAGTAAATTTGGTGCCACATACTGTGAACAGACTAACTTTACAGAAGCCTAGTTTGTGTCAAGATTTAAATGGTTGGAAGTTTTAAATGTGATTTTTTAAAGGTATATCTGCATGCACTTAATAAAATCAAGGAGTACATATGTAGACGTTGAAGACTTTTTGATGGTAAATGGCTTGAAAAAGCTTTTCTTTAGAAATTTAAAAGGTTCATAAATGCCTCAGTGCTGTTAGTTTAAAAACAAACTTTAGTCAGGACTGCAGCTTTTATACTGACCGATAACAACTTTTATATAGTTGTACTTTAAAAAATATTATGTAAATGTGGTTTTCATACTGAACGTCATGACTGCACTTAATCAGAAAGATTTATAGCAATGGTTGGGAAGACATTAGCAGTAGATGGATTATTTCATCCGTGGAAGATTAGGGATATTAATGTGCAGCATAATGCAAATCTGACATATCATAGTAAAAGAGCCAAGAAAAACCGCTACTGTATGGCAGTTGTGTGCAAGCTTTTTAAAAAAAGTAAGAGGGAAAAATGTGGGTCTAATTAAATATAATAGCAGGATAATAGTAAGTGACGATCAGTTTATAATTAAAAAATTAAATGATTATAAAGTTATTTGATGATACAACATCTCCATGCATTCCTTTTAAACCTTTGCCCTGTTGGGCTATCTTTTTTCTCTTTGGTCCCTTCTTTTTGTTTTACACTTGAATTGAAGATGTCAGAAAATGGGCTGGACACAAGCACTTAAGGAGTGGGACTAAACACTCCTGCCCCAACCATAACCATCACTACTTGCACCTAACTACCCTTGCTTAAGGGTAGAACTTCACTGGGCTGTCACAGCTCGTGATTAATTGAGAACAACATTCACAAGTGAGTTCCCACAGTGTTTAAAAATGTGACTTTCTGTTTGCTTTTAGTGAGTTGCATGGTCTCATGATGCTGGAACACAAGAAAAAACAACAAGTGATTCCTCTATGGACATGTATGAATAGTGAAATAATACTTTTAAAAATTTGCATCAATTAATTTTTTTTTTATGATTTTATTAGGAGTCCAGAAATATAAAGAGCAGCAAATGTGTTTGTGAGCATCAAGTGAATTGGATACCAAGATCATTTTGCTCTCCATGAAAAAAAAACTGAAAATAGACCCTGACAGGAGTTCATCTGCAGCATGGAAACCTCCCTGTTTCTAATCTTCAAGATAGAACCCACATAGATTATTCTAATGATGATTGATGGATCTGGAAGATGGATGAGAGCAGATGGATTCTTTAGAGTGGTGGGTCTGACATCCTTCCGTGACAAACCTGACATTCTGTACATCCCAGGGACATCACTTAAGGTGATTGCATGTGGTGTGAGGCTCACTGCATGAGCTCTTTCATAGTCTCTTTTTTTTAAATGACATGCCAGCACAGCAAACATGACAGCTCAGCCTTTACGTTTAAATCTTCTATTTACGATGCACCTCATAGCTCTTAGACTAAGAGCAAAGTCACTCCTTACAAAATGACTAACTCAAAGAAGAGAAAAATAATCTTGCCAGCAATCCTCTCAAGGTAAAAATGTTTTAGTTTACTTTCATACCTTCATTGGATTTTTATCAGTAAGGAAATCTCTGTTTACCCTCTTGTCCTTGCAGATGTTTTCTTGGTCATGAACATGAATAAAATGTTGGATCTGCTGTGTTTTGTTATTGAATGCAAATGATGTAGGATTGTTGAGTGTTTTGTTTTGTGCTCCGTTGCACTGCATCCTTCGCACATCCCAGTCTGATCAAGTTTAGAAGGAATGAGACTGAATGAAAAAAAAAAGTTTACATTTTGGTGCCAGTCATCTATGTCCCACCACATCACAGCTGTTCTAGCTGACTCATTTGGACTAAAGAGTTTTTAGGACTTCAGAATGAAAATTGAAACTTGAAAAGTGGCCATTTAGATTGAGGAAAAATGCATTTCTTGTAAATAAGTTGTTAATTTCCCACTAAAGCGGACTTTCTTTCACAGTGGTTTTATTTGGCTGCAGCCTTCTGTAAACCTATTAGCCTGAAAACAAATGGAAAATGTCATACATTTATTACATTTCTTAAATACTATTAGTTATTGGTGGCAATAATGTGGCACCAGGCTTGTACTGAAGAAATGCACACTTTTCAGGAATGGTGCAACACATTTGAATAATACATTACAGGAAGCTCACACAATATGATATTCCACTCTTACATTCAGAAACTGTTGAAGGAGATGTCCAATATTTCCAAGTGCACCAGACAGGATCCCCTAGGAGCCCCCTGAGGGATGACAGAAAGAACAGTATGACCCTGAAAGTACCCGAGTGGAAAGAAGAAACAACGAAAAGAGAAAAGGACAAAAATAAGCATAAATAAACAAACCTCCATTCCATCCTCCATTCTAGTTTCACAAAAAAGGGAAACATCTGAAACTATCTCACCAGGATACCCAAAAACTGTCAGTCAAGGGACAGGCATAGAAACAGCCTTTCCAAGAGGGGTGTCTCTGGTACAGATCTGCTGAATGAAACCTGCTTAGATAGGCAGCAACGTAACCTTAAGGTGCTGCAGGCAGTCAATGATGCAGAGTCATCACATTTACACTATATCTGAGAAAAAGAAAATTGGACTAATTGCCAATTGTGCTTCACTCTACTGTAATTAAACTGGTTCATATGTTTTACTATTAAACATATTATTCTGCACAATCTACTGACAGAACAGAGTAAATATCCTTACTATGCCATTTCGTTTGTTGCTACATCTCTACAACATAAAGTGGCATTTTGTTAGAATTAAGGTTTGACAGTTCTAACAGTACTTTAAATTAACTCTGTTTGTATAGATTGCTTTTTGTGCTGCTTACCTAGATTTAATAAATGGTCTCTTTTGTCATTTTGTTATAGGGCCCATCTGAAAGAAGGCAGTGCCTAAGTGGCAAAGTGTGTCTACATTCTTCTGGAGTTATACTGGTCACCATGAAGCACCAGTCAATCTCCCGCTGGTTGAGCCAGCTGGGACTGCCACAGTACAGCATGCTGCTTGAGCAGGAATATGATGGCGTTGAGGTAATTCAAACATAAACTTACGGGCAAACAAAAAAGTGAGCTTCTTGTTTTGTGAAACTTGTCAGTCAGCTGTTAACATCAGATGTCTTAACTATAAAGAGACAAAAGAATGTGGTATGTATACATGTTAGGAATGTGTTTGACCATTTATCTATAGTTTTTGAAAATATTACATTGAGTTTTATTACTAATACTTTGAAGACAGCAGAGTCATAAGCACTCTAGTCATTAGTATGGTGCATGTACTGGCCCCTTACTTACCACATGCAAATGCCGCTGGCACGAGGTGTGCAGTGGATATGTAGGTAGATTTCCCACACTAACTACACTCTGATTGTCTAATTTCTTAAGTTTAACAGTGAAGCTGCAAGCAAGGAGCTCTCACTTATCACATGAGAAGTACTCACCTGCGCAGTCCACAAGATTTGGGTTGAGTCTGGAAAAAATAGAAAACCGGACGATGTACCTTAGTCTCACCTACTTCTCCACTTATTACTCTTGCATGTTGTATAACTGTTTGTCAGACCTGTTGCTTGCCCATGGAAAAAGAATGTGCATTAACATTTTCATTCCACAAACTCACAGAGCGGTCTAAAACCTTGATACTTTGTGCTCAGAACAAGCAGTAAAGCCCTAAAAACTGTGGTTCACACTTGCAGAGACAGGGTTCAAATGCTAACAGTTTTGCAGCTTTTTATCCTACGCATTCTGAAAAACATTGCTCAAGTTTGATATTGTTGACTTGAATTCTTTGTACTATTTTTTATTGTTTTACAATTAGAGAAAACGCACAGAGCCATAATTTGCCATAAAAACAGGAACATTTAAATGGCAAAATACAATATTTTTCTCCAAAAAGTTTCATTTTATTTCATTAAACTGGCCCCTCAGTAGATTTGTGCAAATGAGAAAATAAACCCCTTGGTGGACAAAATGTTTCCTTCAATCTAATCCTACATGAAGGCTTGTTGTTTTTAAGAGACTTTCCCACAGTATTTTTATCCACCAAACTAATAAAAACCCAACTGAGGCTGAATCCACTGAATGGACAACAGAGAGGAGCACTTTTATCATCCAGCCATTCACCAACTTCACTCTGATTAATGCATAGCCATTGACTTAGTCTTCAGATTGATGAGCCAGTAAGACACGAATTATTCTATACCCCATACTAATGCTTAGTGTAATGAGTCAATGAATTATGGGTAACCATTAGGAAAAAGAATGCAACAGGTTCAGGATGGATAGACAAGGGATAAAAAGAAATAAAACGCAGAATGCTGCTGACTGGAATAGCTCTCCAGAACTCATTTGGGACTCAAAACCTAGAGAAAAAGACTATACACATTTTTTGACCATCACCCTTAAATAATGAGCTCAGTGCAGCGTCAATAAATGTCCTCTGGGTCTTGTAGCAACAGTATTCGGCTCAGTGCCTCTGAGCCAATGAAGCTGCTACTACACACAACGCTCTTCTCTTAAAGCAACTTAGCAAGCGTTAGCATGTCCTGCAATTACATGCATTGATGATTTCGCAACATTTTGATTACATTTAAACAAATGACACAAAGGAAAGACAAATCCTTTCTAACAGAACACTGAAAAACCTTACAGTTTTACTGTAATTCTGTGATAAAGATAATTATTATACATAAATATTTTTCTCGTAATAATACATGTTTTTTTCTCATACATTTCCCACTTAAAATCTTGTAATTTTACATTTTTAGTGGCCCTAAAACTCTGTTGTATCCTCCGCCGCCTCTTTTTAAATTTTTTAATTTTTGCACCGCCCCACTGCCCGTGTTGCAAAAACATTTTTTTTTTGGCAAAATCAACATTGTCTACTTCAACATCAACTCTCCTCTGGACTGTTTTGAGACTGTTCAGCTCTGTGTGATCTGCAGAAACAAAGAGGAAAGAAAACATGTCAACTTGCTGCTCAGCCTAACAGGAGATGAGATGGATGAGGGGAGAGATTTTGAAAACAGACACCATTTGTCAACCATGTGTCATTCTCTGACAAGCACACAAAACAACACAAAGTGTGACTTAACATGTGCAAAAAATTGTAGTTATCATTCAGGAACATTAATACAGAGGCTTTGGGACTTGCTGACAACAAAGTGTGTGTGTATATCTGTGTGTACAGTTGTATGTATTTGCAGTATTTCTTAGTGTTTCTTTAAGTTAATTTTTTTCATCCTCATGTATAAGAATGACTTTAAACGTATATATGTGCTGCTGGCTACTTTAGTATGTGGTGCGTGTTTTTGTTTCCAACAAATTGTGAGTTGCTTGTGTTGTCTTTTTATGAATTTTGATTTTCTGTATTTATACTAATGGCCTTGCCCACCGTTTGTGTGTGCAGTCAACACAAAGCCGCGTTTGTTATCCACCAAGAGAATGGTCGTGTTGTTCAGCAAGCCAAACAAAAGGGGTCTTGGTTTGTGCTGTGATGACAGTGTGTCTTCTACACGCCTCTGACTGAATGCAGTGACATTAGCAGCTGTGTCATTCTGACTCAAACGTGTGTTTGCCGTCTTTTCCAGGGTTCTTTATGTTAATAGCGTAGGGAGTGTTAAAGCAAGTCAGGGTGTGTTTGTTCGTGTGTTAAGACAATGTAATGACAGGGGCAGGATGAGGGGAGGAAACTGCACACTTTTTCAGAGGTCACCATAGTCTTATTGTTTTTCGTTTTACACTTCTGGAGTTACCAAGCTGTCTAGACTTACTGTTTTGTAGCCTCCATCCAAAAAATAGTCTTGAACTGAAAGCAATGCCCTTTTTATTTCTATTTTCTGCACAGATTAGTTTTTTCTCTTTTAACATTTTAAATTGCAGGAAAAATGGTCAGATTGTATATCAGCAAAGTCCGTTTGAAAATTCTGAATCCAAATGTTTATGCATCATTATTAACTTTTAGATATATACAAGAAAACCATGTCAGATCTGAAACGTTTTCAGTTTGTAGCTGTGATTGTTTTAGTGCAAATATCAGCTCTAAATCAAATTATATCAAGAATAATATTAGAATATGAACTAATTGGATTTACAAGAGGACAAA
Organism: Oryzias sinensis; assembly: GCA_037389245.1. Classification (NCBI taxonomy): domain Eukaryota; kingdom Metazoa; phylum Chordata; class Actinopteri; order Beloniformes; family Adrianichthyidae; genus Oryzias; species Oryzias sinensis. The sequence continues at coordinate 12,810,681 of CM074498.1, read as the reverse complement.
AAAGCATCTGGCAGTCGCCAATTCTATAATTTGCCTCAATAAAAAAGATGAGAGGTTTTTAATGTTCATCATGGTGGAACTTCAACTGAGAGACAGAATGTAAATAAAAGAATTCAGGACATTGCACTGTATGAATTAAACATAATTTCTTGTATATTTTTTTAATGGAGAAAAAGTATTTGGTCAGCAACAAAAGTTCGCCTAAGTACTTACTCATGTGACCCTAGTTGGCAATGACAGAGGTTTCCTCTGTCTTCACCAGGTTTGCACACACTGTAGCTGTTATTTTTGTCGATTCTTCCATTCAAATCTTCTCAAGAGCTGTGATGTTTTTGGGGCTGTGGCTTGAGAACACAGAACCTAAGCTTCCTACACAGACTTGTAACTGAGTAGGCCACTCTAGAACCTTGAAATGTTTTTTTACGGAGCCATTCCTTTGTTGCCCAGCTGATGTGTTTGACATCATTGTCATGCAGAAAGGACCAGCAACATTTTCTCCTCAATGGTCTCATTGATGAAAGGGGGATTTTGCCCAAAATTTCACCATTCATTCTTTCCAAAGCATGATGTTTCCACCCTCGTGCTCTACAGTGGGTTTTGCGAGTGGAGTTTATACCAAAGAGTTCTATTTTAGGCTCATCAGACTACATCATCTCAATTCTGCTCTAAATCATAGATGGTCTGTGGCAAATTTTAGACAGGCCTTTAACGTGTCCCGGCTGTACAGATAACTACTTCAAACAGATGTCATTAATAAAGGTAACCATTGGAGGATTGAAGAGTTTCTGAAAGGTCTGTGAGCAACAGAACTCCTGTTTGTTTGTTTGTGGGAGCTAAACACTTGATTTCTGCACCAATTAAATACATTTTTAAAAAATTATGATATCCCGGATTTTGTGTTTACATTCTGACTCTCACAGTTAGAATGACCATTGCAGACCTCTGTCTGTTTAATTAGAGAGAAATACATTAAAAAATGTTACCTTTGGCAATTTGACGAAAGTTCTTTTTAAATGACAGACAATGAAACAAAGTAACTTCAATTGTTTTTCCTAAATAAGCGTAGTAAAGCAGACTTCATTTATTTAAGAAAGGGTGAAAGAGATAAAGGAGCATTTAAGAGTAAGGAGACATGGGATCCTTTATCTTAGAAATCTGTTTTCTGTCTGGATGCTAAACAATTTACAGGCCAAAAGGTTGTCCTGGAAAGTTTTTGCCTCTGTTTCAAATGTCAATTTCATTACAGCTGTTTAGCCTGGCGGGGTCACAGTGTTACAAACCTTTTTCTGACATTAGTTCAAGCATAAAACTCCATCTTAAAAAACCCTGACTTTTATATTCTTTTCATCTAAAAAAAGGGGAAGTTGACAAGTTAGATGGTAAAGTATTGTTATAAAGATCCAGTTCAACTAGCATAACATTTAATTTCAAGTTCTTTCACTCTTAATTTTATTAAAATTTTGAAATTTCTATGCTTTTGTCAATTTATAACTAATTGTTAGTTGCATGCTCATGCTTTGATGGATGCGGTGCATTCTAGGTTAGACTATACTGAGTATGGCGCAGCTGCAACATTTGTTTAACAGCTTCAAATTCTAAAACATGAAACCTGTCCAGGATGTCCCCTGCCTTCACCCACAAGTGGCTGGGATAGGTTCTGGCAGCCCCGTTACCCCGAAAGAGACAAAATGGGTTTAGAAGATGAATCAAAGTTGCATGTTGAAGGTTTACAACATTTAAAATATTACAGATATTGGATTTTTGAAATCTCAATGTTGTGTAAACCTTTGGATGTTTTACAGGACATCCTACATCTGTCGGAGTACGACCTCTTGGAGCTCGGGGTCCACAACCACCTCCACCGCCTGCATCTGCTCACCTCCCTGCGCCTCCTCCAGGAACGAGAAAGGAGGAGAGGTAACACATCCATGATGACCACAACTGATTTTATCCCATGAGGTTGTCCCCAAATTTGACTCCCTGCATTGCAGAGATTATAGAGTCATGTAAAGGCATGCGTATGCCTGGGGGGCTGCTGGCGGGGGCTGGTGCAGACCTAATCTCTGTTACAAGGAAGCAAGGAAAGAGTGTTGAGGCTTGCAGTCCTGCTGGGTTTAATCCCTTTTATAGGTGGGTTTGTGTGAAGAGACAAAGAGAAAAGGTTTTTTCCAGCATGATACATTGAAATCTTGGTTTTGTCTTGGTGACTGAGTCATGCGTGACTCTACACTTCATTCAATGGTTTTACTGCATCTTGTCAGCTGGAGCAGTTGTTAGCAAATAAAGGATTTAAGGCAGACCTATTCTAAGCAGTACGATGCAAGTCACTCACTGCCTCATCTGAGGAAACCACACTGTCGCTTTTGGCTGAACTGTTTTGGAAGCCAGATTTTCAAAAGCTTTTAAATGAGGCAGTAACTCCAAAAAAGTGTTGTGAGTGTTTCTTAACCTAGTAATTTAGAAGTCCAGCTGGCCTGAAAGAGCACAATGTTCCAGTGAGGATACAAACCTGCTTTAAAAAAGTGTTGCTTTGATTATATTTTGCTCATTTTCACACATTATTGCTTTCTCAGGCGGTATGTGAGGGTTGAAGGGGCTTAACATATTTCTGGAAGTAATTCACACATTTAATGGTGAAAGTTTAAAAAGAGTCTAATATCAGTGTAAACCTAATAAGAGTCCTTAAAATACACTGAAAGTAAAAAAAAAGGCTGATAACTGCGTGTTATTTTTAAGTTGACTGAACTCAAAAAAAAAAATATTTATATAAACTGAAGCAAATAATTAAGTTAGATTAATGTAAAAAAGTTTAACTCTACAACATTGATACATGGTCTTATCACCCTTTCACGGTGGAAAAAGTATTATCGAGCTTCTTCATCCACTAAATCATCTTCAAATGGACACGCCATGGTCCTTCACCTCTCTGAAAACAAACTAACCTTCAACTAAACCTGCTTCAGACCTGGTTATGTTCAGAGGATGAGTTGCTATGGGAACTAAGCATACCCTGAAACATACCTCTGTTTTTGGAACCGAAAGCTGAGGTTGTCTGCTTCCTTAGTCTCCAACTTACCGTGGTAACTCACATAACCTGCTTTTTGGAATACCTCCCTGGTTTACACTCAGCAACAGTGCTCCTTCAGATGCTTGGCTATGAGAGCAACCATGGGAGAAAATAATATCCACCATGGAAGCAACGGTTAGAGGCCAAAATCAAGCAACTCGGAGGGATGTGAGTAAGCGGACAGAGTCTCAAAGAGGTACAATGAGAGAGCAAGTACCTAAGAGATACAGCCAAATGCCCATACTTGAAACACTGGAAACTGCCAAACAAAGACTCCTAGCTTCGAGCAGCCGCCTAAAGAGGTACACAAGAGAGAATGAAGCCAGACGGATAAACAGGCTGTTCGCAACTCAACCTGCAAAAGTGTACGCTCAGTGGCAGGGTCAAAACAGCCGAGCAGACCCACCAAGGCTAGAAACTGAACAGTACTGGAAAAATATCTGGGAGAAATGCTCTGTCCCCACTGCTGTTCTGCATAGGTCTGAACACCCTCAGCCAAATAATCAACAAGACTGGCTATGGATACCTACTCAGAAATGGGGCCAACATCAATCACCTCCTCTACATGGATGACATCAAGCTATATACTAAGAGCGAGCGTGACATTGACTCCCTGATCCACACCACCAGGATCTACAGTACTGACACTGGGATGTCATTCGGGCTCGAGAAATGTAGCCAGATGGTGACAAAGAGAGGCAAGGTAGTCCACACAGGAGGGGTCTCACTCCCAGAAGGAAAAATAGCAGACATTGAGGACAGTTACAAGTACCTTGGAATTCTGCAGGCAAATGGAAACCTGGAGCAGGCAACAAGGAAAGCTGCAACAGCTAAATACCTCCAACGAGTAAGGCAAGTCCTGAGAAGCCAGCTCAATGGCAAGAATAAGACCCTTGACCCAATGGCAAGAATAAGCCTCCTTCCTTGCTAGCCGCAAGGAAGGAGGTGGAGGACTAGTGAGCGTAGAAGCAACTATCCAGGATGAAACATCCAAGATGCATGAATACATCAAGCTCAAGGACAATGGAGAGCAGAGGATACAGTGCTGGAGGACAGATCCTCATGGGAGGACAAACCCTAGCATGGGATGTACCGGACCATAACTGAAGTGGCTGATATCAAGAAGTCCTACCAATGGCTAGAGAGGGCTGGTCTACAGGACAGCACTGAAGCACTCATCCTGGCAGCTCAGGAACAAGCCCTGAGCACCAGAGCCATAGAGGCTCAGATCTGCCACACCAGACAAGACCCAAGGTGTAGGCTGTGCAAAGAGGCGCCTGAAACAATCCAGCACATAACTGCAGGATGTAAGATGCTGGCAGGTAAAGCATACATGGAGCGCCACAATCAAGTGGCTGGAATAATATACAGGAACATGTGTGCAGAATATGGACTGGAAACCCTAAAGTTTAAGTGGTAGAGAATGAGAGGGCAAAGATCCTGTGGGACTTCCAGATCCAGACTGATAGGATGGTAATGGCGAACCAACCAGACATTGTAGTGGTGGAAAAAGAACAGAGGAAAGCCGTTGTGGTGGATATGGCAGTGCCAAGTGATGGGAACATCAGGAAGAAGGAACATGAGAAACTGGAGAAATACCAGGGACTCAGAGAAGAACTGGAGAAAGCAAGGAAAGTGAAGGTGACAGTGGTGCCTGTGGTAATTGGAGCACTCGGGGCAGTAACCCCCAAGCTGGAGGATTGGCTACAACAGATACCTGGAAAGACCTCAGACCTCTCTGTAGAGAAAACCGCAGTGCTAGGAACAGCTAAGATACTGGGCAGGACCCTCAAGCTCCCAGGCCTCTGGAAGAGGACCCGAGCTCGTGTGTGAGTAACCACCCGCGGAAGGGTGAGAGAGGCATTAGTTTATAGTATATAAGTTAGAATACATATGTATTTTTTTTTACTTTATTTTTTAATTTAATATCATCTTTACATACTGCCAAATTCTCAATGCATTAAGTACATTTTGAGTAAAAAGAAAAGAAAAAGAAAAAAGCCTCCACTCACTTCATCCACTATTTGCAAAAACTGTAGGTTTACAAAGCTACTAAATAAAGTGTTTTCAACAAAAAGGTTGAAAACACCACTAAAAGATTTCCATTCACAATTTTATCTGTCACACTCTATAAAGCACACATCATGTCCTCAAAAACTGCTAACTACACATTTGATCTCTTGCGTTGCAGTAAAATCACCTTCAGGATGAAATGCGTAACCGTTTTCACACTGCAGCTAAGGCAGCTTAACAGCAGTTTGGTGCCTCTGCAAACCTTGAAGCAGCACTGTTCTGTGTAGTTTAAGCTCAGCTCTAATGTTGTTTATGGAACCTGCACTCCTAGACTGGGGCACCTTGAGTTCTCTGATTACTACTATTTCCCTTTTGCCTTCCTCGTTTTGTCACTTCCTCTTACAGCCCTTGGCATTTCCTGACCGACTAATATTCCTTTCTCAAGGTGTTACTTTTCCACTGTCTTGTTCTTTTATGAATGCAAGTGCTTGGCCTAAAAATGTCATCCAAAAGTATCAAGCTGTATTATTCTGTTTGTTTCAAAATAAAATAATAACAGGAGTGGAATAGAAATCTCTGTGAGGACTCGTGTGGGTTTCAGGTGCTTTCCTTGTTGTCAGTGATTAAAAAATAGCAGCAGCAGCTGACATCCTTTAATTAAAACAATTAGAGGGTAAGATATGGTTTGTTATAATTACCCTCTCGTGCATTTACAAGCTTAACATTTTTGAGGCATTTTTAGAAAAACCTATGTTTTCATGCTGCTAACATAAAGAGAAGCTTTTCTTTGAATATTCCTCATATTTCAAAGACTTTAATTCTTGTTTGCAGGTTTAAGGCTTATAAACCAATGGTTTTAGATGGATTCTGCATTCATAATAACCTGCAATCTGCTGTTTAATTAAACATGAAGAAAAACCAACATTAACATAAATAATAGAGGAGTTGTGTTACATAAGATCACACATTCTTTTAGAAAACTTGAAAAGAGCAGCACTTTGTTTAAATCATGTGCCTCTGGTTTTAAATGGAGGAGTTATTTGAATGGATCAAGCATGTGGCTCTGAAAAACACTATTAAAAAGGTCACATATTAACTCATTTTAAACAATCTAAATCCTGCCTGTTTTAAGAATGCATCCTTCAACCTCAAATTCCTCACAGGTTCTTCGTTTAAACTGTCATTCTCCTACAAACCATCGTTTTGTTGTGTCAAGACAGATTATTGGACAGATTCAAGCAACATGTGTTTGTGGGGAGATCTGGTTTTTTTGATTATGGGTGTATCAGAGGGCTTTGACGTGATGATGTCACAGAGTTAGGACGCTAGGAAAGTGATAGATGCCTGTGTTGTGATGCATTTGTGTTACAACGAAGAAGAGGGTTCATAACAAACGGCAACCAACTGCCAGAAGCATCATCAATATAAAAACTGATAGATTAAATTAAATGATCGAATGTATCTGTTTATCATTAAATCACAACCTTAAAAACAAAAATAAATTCCCCACCAGCTAAACTGACCGTGTTTGTATTTGACATTTTTCTTCTCAAAGATCTATTTTCAGAACATTTTTCTGTTATATCCAAGCAGGTCGCAAGGAGGTGGTGCAACCTCCTTGTGGCTTATTTCGTTATCAAATACCAAACAGGGGAAGATAAGATCCTTTTTAATTCCCATAGTGGGAAAATTTCTGTTACAGCAGCAAAACCAGTGTCTGGGATCCGCCTTATTGACTACTTGTATTTGTCAATAATTCAGTGCTATGACACAGCCTAAAATTGAAATTTTCTTTTCTTTTGTAATTGTAATGCTGCTTTTGAAAGCCAAGAGTTATTGGTTTGATAAAGGTGTTTAAAATAAGAGTTTTTGGCTGAAGAAAAGAGACTTTTTGTTAACTAAGGATACTTATGCCTTGCAGCAGTGGATGCGGTTTGTTAATCCAGGAAAAAGAAAGTGCATGGGTTTTAGTTGTTTGCACTAAAGTGCTTTGTTGAAACATTATAGGAATTTAGGTTTTCTACTTATCTGCTTTTTATATGAGTTTTAATTTCAGTGAGTCTGCTGCGAAAAAAACAACTGAGTTTGTAACAAACAACATGCGCAAACTCGATGTCCAATGACAACACTCAGGGAAGATGAATGTACTTCATTTTAATATTATTCTACATTTACTTTAGACCAAATATAAACACAGAAATTTGCTTTGGGATGTGAAGCAGACAAAAGACATGGACTGACACAAGCCTTACTTTGTTTGGTGCAAATACGTGTGGGTTTATATATGTGCATTTGTTAGACAGAAGGGAAAGAAAGGAACAGCAGATGCTCGTATACGTAATGGTGCCTCAGTAATAAAAGACTTTTAGTGCTCAATTTATTGATTCATGAGCTAAAGACAACACTTATGGCTTGTGCTAAAACAATCAAATCGTCCATTTCATTTAATTTCAAACTTTATCACATCCAATGCATAGTGTAGAATTTTTTTTTTAATAATGTAATGAAAAAAAATGTAACAAACCTGGGTAACTGCTATGGGAAATTTGTTGCATAGAAAAGTCAATTTTGGTTTACAGGATCATAGATTCTGTTACCATTTTGTCTGCCAATGTGAAAGTGTCCTTGGGCAAGATGCTTAACCCCCATATTGCTCCTGGTTACCTGGTTGGCTCCTGGCATGTCAGCCCTGTCGCAGTCCATGTTTGAATATGCGTGTAAATGGGTGAACAGGAGTGTGATTTGTTAAGTCCTTTGAAAAAGGTGGAAAACTGTTATGCAAGAATACACCTTTTCCAATTTTTTTAATTTATGGTCATATTCTAATCCTATAAAATGAGTATTTACATACAGTATACATATATTATCAGTGCCTTCTCACCTCTATTTTTGAACAACATGCTGTATCACTTCACAAAACAAGGTACAGAAAACTAGCAGATAAACACACACAAGACAGCTTATCTGACAGGACTTTTTGTTTGTTTTTGTGTTTTGTTCTACAACTTTAACAAGCTAGATAATCCATGTTGCCATCATACAGGATGAACAGTCTCTCATAAAGGTGAATCACTTGTTAAGACGGACGTGTCAATGTCAGTAACATCAACAAGGCCGTCAACGTACTGATGTGATCGCTCACATATCTCAATACAGAATATCTTGTTTTCGAAAAGACTAATCCCAGAAACGAAGGTCAAAATAAGTCACTGCTGGTTAAAATGTTGGTTAAAAAATATAAATAAAAGGGTTTTGGTTTATTTTGTAAAACCTAATTTCTTTTTATTGTAATGTGGATTAATTGCTTTTGTCTACCATTCCTAAATAATTTGCTTTTTGCTCAGACAATATTGATTTAAAACAACCTTTAAAATGACATCTTCCTCAAAGAAGTTTGCGGGTTATTAAAAAAGGTATCTGCTACATCTGCTACATTAGCCGTGTTTACATGGGCAAAAGTAATCGGAATGAACACCTGATCGGAAAGATAATGCGTCATGTAAACGCGCCGTTCGGAATACTCTGCCCCAATCAGACTCATTCGGATCAGAATTTCATTCCGATCGAGATAGGTGGGTTATACCGATCGTTTATCCGATCGTGGAGCATGTAAACTGTCATTACGATCGTGTGTCACTGCTGCTCTGGGTTACCGTATGCATAGACGGTGTTTCGCTGAGAGAAAGCTTTGGAGCGCATACGGGACCACCAGCTGCTCTGCAGACGCCCCGTGTAAAGCGCTGCTCCGCTCTCGCCCCTATGGCTCTCCTCTCTCTTTCACCCCTCACAGGGGAGATTCGGAGGAGGAGCGCTTCGTGCCCCCCGACGCTCCCTCGGTCCACTGGCACCCGAGGGAGCAGAGCAGCTGGATTAATAATTTTGTATTGGGGGGGGGTGCTTTGTTACATGTGCGTTTTGTTGTTTTGTTATGTGTGGGAGAATTCAGACTGCGAGCCGCCCCGCCGCTCTGGGTTAGCGGCTGCAGGACTCAGGAGGAACCGTGTTCAAACAGCGCTAGGGCCGCTAGCTCACAGAGTGGCTTTGGGGCGGTCTGTGTGAACTTTTCAGAGCAGAGATAAATGTCGCTCAGTCCTTAGAAACTGTTCACAGATTAAATATAACGATGAGCGAACAGGCACTTCATAATATTCATAACATAAATAAAAGCACGTTTGGAAGATTGTCTCGTATGTTACCGAGCTGCTGCATAAATGTCTGGCAGTGGTTTGTTTACAACGGGACCTATTTCCGCATCCGGGTGATTTGACACTACTGCGCATGCCCAAATTATTCATTCCGACCGAAAGTGTGAGCCATGGGAACGTTTGTTCTAATCGGAAAAAGGTTTTCAGATCCCATGTTTACGGGTGAATTTTAACCCGACCATTGATCCGATCAAGATATTCTGCCCATGTAACCGCGGCTATTGACTTAGTTTCCAAGTGCTATGATTCCTTTGATTGTGAAATAACTTTCTGAAATAACCGATTTAGCCTTGCATTTTACTCAAGCAAAATTTCTGAAAAATTAGCAAATTTTGTGTAACTGTCACACATGTGCGTTTGGTTCAAACTTTGATTGGGTTTCTGATTGGTTTTCTGTCACCAATTTACTGATTTAAAGTGCACATTGATGCAAATGTACAATTTTCTAACATTGTTTTGTTTGAAACTAGAAATGTTGGTTGCATTTATTACAGATTGCATCAAATTAAATTCAGACTCATACATAAAACTATACAGATAAGAAGGGCAGCAAAAGGGGAGATGGGGGGGGAGGGTGAGAGGAGACAAGGAGTCCATGGAATGAGGGGGAGAGAAGAGATCGAAAGCTGGGGAGGAGGATGAGATCAGGCTGTGAATGTTCTCTGCATGGTTCATATCTTTTTAGTGAGGAATAACACATTTCTTTTTTAAATAATTGTTTGCGGACACAACAAAAATGTATTAAAAGATCTGGAAATCAGTTGTGCCCCATGGTTTTCTTGTGGTTATCTTTAAAAAAAAAAGAGAGATTTTAAAATTGCTTTGGCCATGGTGTTTTGCTGCCAGTATGCCAAATCAGGGCTTGGCCTGTGACTTCATACTAACAGGAAGTGCAGGAAATGGCCCTGATGGTGCAGCAACTTCCAAGTGCATTTCAAAGATGGAGTTAAGAAAACATTTTAGTGGGCAAACGTGTAAACTCCCAAAGCTTCTAATGCAGTATTTATAGGTAATTTAGCCGATTAAATTTAGTCAGGCGATGAAATGTCTGTTTAACATTCCAGAAAATTTTAAAATACCATGATACAGATAAGAGAGACAGAGGTCAACTCCCAAATTATGTCCACTGACAAACCATGAAAACCTGTTGATGTTGGTGAGGATCCATGGATTTTCCTGCTTTTTTTCACTAAAAAAAGAGAGATTATTCTTTTTCTGTTTATTTTAATTGCTTTTACCATGTGAGGATGCACATCTGAGCTCATTGGTATGGATGGTTTGTCCTTTTAGCGAAACCTTGTAAGCAGCTTTTATCACAAGGACGTGTGTCAGTCATTTTTGTAGGATTATAGCCTCCCCATTCAAAACTCCCCCTCCTTTTCTGAGTGTTTTGGAAGGGTGCAGGTGATTCAGGAGATGATTACAGATTTCAGCATTGACTCACGGAGCTGCTTCTCGGAAATACCACCCCGGTACAGAAAGATGCCAAAGAATGTCCACATACCTGTGTGAAGCAATGCTGAAATGTACTCAAAATGAAAGCTAAAGCTTGTTTTCATCAACAAACTATCCTCCTGCTCAAATCAGTAAGCAGGATCAGTTCACTTATAACTATTAAGATGATGTACTTTTGTACACCCACATGCATTATTTTGCGTAATAATAAACGTTTTTATCAGGGTTGTTGGACTTTTCCTTCCTTTTTTAATCGCTAACTCCCAACAATAGATTTTGATGAAGACATTCATGTGCTTCTTTTACCGTTTGACAGGGGCATTTATCACTTGAAATCCCTTCTGCCAATCCCTTTACCTGAAAATAAAACTAAAGTAGGTCAAACTGAAATATGCGCTTGTCCTCCTTTGAGTTTACTGTATGAACAAGCCTGAGCACATTTGACAGATTAAAGATAAAACAGAAGGTTGACTTTGCCAGTCTAAAGATATCCCAAGGAACTAATCCCTGAAGGTATGTTTTTTAAGTTCTAAAATGAATCCCCGCTGACATCGTAATCACAAGCAAGTGAAACAAATATTCCCTGTAAACAAATGGTGCTGATCTTTGCTTGCTGTTTGGGGAAGTTTATACAATCTCTTTTATTTCTGTGTGATGAAACTCCGAAAATAGCCTTTCTTAGGGGCGGTCTTCCACAGTTTTTCAAAAAGTTTTGTACTACCATACTGCACTTTACACTGCACCTTCAGAGTTTGACAAGTGCATAAAGAAATCAAAATGCCTGCATTCACATATCTATTATAACGCATCAAACAGTTTTTAAGTTAAACACTTAAGGAGTTCAACACAGACGACTGTTGTTGTGATTTTTGGCTATACAAATAAAATTGAATTGAATTGAATTGAATTGAACACAAAACAAACCCACTTTATGTCATGTGTTTTTAGTCCATTGCTTTTACTTTAAAAAACCCCATTAATTAAGGGCAATCAAATGTTTAAACCACTGAGAAGTTAAAGAATTTTATTGCATGTTGTGCTTTTTGGATGTTATGTAAACAAAGATGTAGTAATAGTGTGTTTTTTAAGATATTATTTTCAACTATGGAATTTGCATATTTACCCATTGCCAATAATTAGTTGTATTTATTTATTTATTGTATTTAGGCTGGGTGGGGGTATTTTACTCCTTCTTTTTTATTTCACACGTGGGGTAAAAGTTACATCTAATTATATTTTAAAATGTTTGGGCATCACTTGATACCCAGCATCATCTCAAACTCTGAATTAACTCGATCTGAATTAACGGTTAATATTTATGAAGGAACGATAGTGATATTTTTTCTAAAAAAAAAAAAAGGGAGGTGTGTCAAGTGACAGGAAGTGAGGTGAGATCTTGGCTCTCCTTAAATTCAGGAAAATAAAGACATTAATGGATCTATTTGTCTGCAAGTGGATGCATCAGAATGGAGTGGAACAGGAAGACTCTGGTCAACCCATTTGAGTTGCTGCGTCACAAAAGAGAGCGTTTTCAAATGGCAGGATTTCTCTGCTCCTGTTTCATCCAGATTTAAAGAAATACTCATAAAGGCAGTTTAAATCTTAAATTATTTTATATATGCCTTCCACCATAAGAAAAATGCAACAAGAACATGTTAAAAACACCAAAAACATTATTTTCATGAACCAACTTCCAGATGTAACAGTTGTTTTATGTCTCAAGACTGGATAGGTGTCTGTCATGTGAATCTTTCACTTTCCTGCGGAAACCACACCTTCCAAACTAATCAGTTTATCATCTTTCCAAAGACTGTATATTTATCTTGATGTTTGGCTTACACTCTGTTATCTCTGAGCACTATGAGCAGGCGACTGACCAAGCGGTTCTTTGGTAAAGAAGTACTAGTCCATTTTTTTTAGATATCTTTAGACTGTCGTCTTTAGCTGTGCTCCTAGACAACAAAACAGGCTGCAAATGCGATGCCTATGTTTCCAAGGTCCACTCTGACCTAAGTGTCAAATGCCACTCATGTACAGGAATTCATCTACACACACACACAACTTCCAGTTGTCTTTGGTCTTTGATATTCCATTTGTTCTATAATTTACATATTCATTTTAAAATATGGTTTTTGGGCCAATTTACATTTTCTCTGCTTTGAGACTTTGTTCACTGCTAAAAATGTTTAATGTTATACACCCACTCTTTCCCACCACTTTTTTTTAACATGTTCTTGTGGCATATTTATCATGCTGGTGGACAGGTATTAAGAAAATTAAGATAAACATTCATTTTTGAGCATTTCTTTATTTGATTCATTGTGAATCAGCAGCAGAGGGGAAAAAGCTTGTAGGTGTGATGTAGAACCTACAAGCCACAAGCTCCCTGCTTTGCTCCATTTTGATGAATCCACTTGCAGAAAAATCGATCCATGTACGTCTTCATTTTCCTTGTCCGAGCTGGAATCTGACTCAAAACTGTACGCCTGGATAGCTTTAATATTGCTCGCCAATTTTGCTGTTAATCCAGCGGGAGACAGTGTAAACAAATAGATAATGGGAAGTGAAGGCAGGCTTACTCAATGCCAACAGGTGAATTTCGAATGAGCTCCTGCTGCTTTGCAGAAACTATTTTCTAGAGAAAACACAGGTTGTTTAATTTCTGCTAAAAACATCATAATCGTAACATCATTAAAAGACGATTGTAAAAGAACGCTATTGTTAGAGAGTGTTGAGTAATAATTTGGTGATTTTTGTGCAGATTTAAGGACAGTTAAAGCAAACTGGCCAATTTTGACCAGGAACAATGAGGAAGGGTGTTTCTTTTTTATATTGGTTTTGATAGATAGTGGTGAAATAGTATGTTTAACAGTAGCATCTTGTTTTTCTGTCTCAGTTATGTGTTTGCCTTTACAACTCACTGGTGTTTGTGAATACCATGAAAAAAAAAACATAGCACTCAGCGAAAATATCTTACAGCAGGTAACAGCGTTCTAACCCAATCTGTGTGAAGCATCGTCTGTGTGTGGGCCATTGTGGACCATCTGATTATCTTTCACATCAACAGGATGGGCTTGCTGCATTGTCTGAAGAAAAGGCGACCACACACTCCAACCTGCACTGCACACACACATACACGTGTCTGGGTGTTATCAACTTCCAGACAATACAAAGGAACAGGAGCACAAAGACAGGAGAGCGTGAGGGCAGCCTGCACACACACACACACACACACACACACACACACACACACACACACACACACACACACACACACACACACACACACACACACACACACACGCACACACACACAGACACACACACACACACACACACACACACACACACACACACACACACATGAAAACAATAACACCCAGCTGTTTGAGATGATGAGATTTTGTACCTCTTTCATCTCCTTCAAACATTGTGTCAGTTCAACACTGAAATGATAAGAATCAAACAAGAATGTGAAAAAATGACAATAACCAGATTTTTTTTTTAGCCGACATTGTGCCAAGTGTCGAAACCCCTTTAGTCTGGAGGGCACCAGCGGTTGTTCAAACATGTTGAATCCACACTAGCATCACTTGCAAACAGCAGCCATGTGGAGTTTCTTAAATCTGATGTGATGGGTGCCAAACAAAAGGGCTTGGAGCATGAAATATAAGGCTGTGAGGGAATGGCATTGGAGACGGGGAGGGGGAGAAAGAGAAGAGGGCAGCAGAGAGTTTTGTTCAGTGCTGGAAGGCAGATGAGACAGTCCTAACAAAACAAAAAAAAAAAGAAGGAACGAATAACTCCCCCCAGCACAGAGAAGAAGAAGGAGGGGCTGGCTGATCACGCATTACTCCCTGGAGAAAGAAAGAAGAGGGCAGGGCTTGAGATCGCGCTGCACTACTTGTTGCCTGTGTGAAGGAGCATAAAGACTCCAAGCCGGTCAGCCTGTGGGTCAGTGAGCTGTTCAAAGCATGAGGGGAAAAAAGTTCAGCCAATGTTTCCAAGCTTAGGAACTAAATAGCAAAAATAAGCACAAACAGGAGAAGTGGTCACACTGACAGGTAAGAACCTAATTTTTAAAATTCTCTTATAATTTGAGCAGATGTGCATTAAAAATGTCATTTCTTGAACTAATTCTAAGTAAATTATACAGATAATGCTTTCATATAAGCGAAAGCTGTTTATTTTCCTTCACTTTCATGACCATTTGTCCCTTCATCCTGACTTGTTTGCTTTTCAGTGAGTTACATTTGCTGGGACTTTTGTAAGCAATCTGTTGCCATCCCAAGGCGCTGGGTGTAACTGTGGCTGAGATTGGCTGTGCTTGCTGTGGAAACCCCAGTAGGGAGTAATTAGAGGATATGACGGATAAGATCTGCATAATTCTGCTTTTGGAGTATTTTTACTACCTAAATAGTGAGAATTTTTAACTCTATTTTTACAGCCTAACTGGTCACAGCAGATGGTCACGCTTACTGAGTCTGTTAGTCGTGCAGGTTTCTTCCTATTCTTCCTTTAACAAGAGTTTTCTCCACAGTTGCCAATTGCTTGCTCAGTATGGGGGATTCCACTAAAACCATTGATGTAATTTGTTAGTCACTTACTAAAATACAGACAATTTGGCCATTTTGAAAGGAACTGCACTGATTTAAACAGTTGAAATTTGTTTTTTAAAACAATCATAAATAATTGAGTTTTAGAATAAACGGAATTATATATATTTTTGTTCCAAGCTCAATTGTTTAGCACTGGATTGACAGTGCAATGTTTCATTTTTGGCTGTTGCATCTGGAAAAATATGTGTTGAATTAGCAAAACAAATGTGGAAAATCAATTGGTTTGCTTTGACAGGTTGGGTGACTGCTCTTGAGACTCAAACTGGAGAACACATCTTTAAGCAGTGAAGCAGCCACCCATGAGATGAAAGCAGAGAGAGTGTGTTTGTGCTCATGCAGCAAGTTCCTTCAGACGTTAGTCAGTGTCACATTTAAATGTCACGGTGGCGTTAAGCATAGCCTGTGAGATTGAGCCTTTAATTAATGCTGTGATGTGTGTGTGCCAGATTTACAGATGTCAACTTCTTGCACTTTCAGTAGCATTTACTGTGTTTCCTCAGTAAATGGTATCCCAGGAGCAACATCTCATTTTTGTTGTCTTTTGTGAAACCCACTGCCTCTATTCTATAAAGTCAGGAAGTGCATTTGTTTATGTCTTTTTTCTTTAGTGTAGACATTTGTGAAGCTAAATTTCTCACAACTTCAGACACTAAATTTACAGAAAACACATTTTGAGGATAAAAATGTGTTATACAACATCAAAAGTAAATAGATTAGCTACATTCTGTTAGGATATTTAGGTTATTATATAAAATAAACATGAAGCAACAAAGCTAGTTTGTGCGACTTTGTTTAAAGTGTAAAATTATGATATAACAGGTTAAACTTGTAGTTTTGTAGATATTCTCTTAAATTTAAATTCATAAAAAGTAGACATCTGTTTCTTATTTCAGCTAAGCTACACTAATAAATGTCTGCAGTCTCACAAAAAGAAAGATATCACTCATTTTGAAATCTCAGTTTCAGCATGTAAACCTCATTATAGTTTTCTTGTCAGCACTTGTTAATGTCATGTTTACAAAGTCATACGCTGGGACTTGTAGAAGGCCCTGTTAACCATGATTGATGCCTCATTACTATTGTTTATCTCAGGGTTTGTCATTCTGCATTCTGGATGGAAATTTACTCATTGATGGAAATCTGGTTTTTGGTGTTTTTTACATGGTCTTGTGGCATTTTTCTTGTAATGAAGGTCATATATAAAGAAAGTTAAGTATTTATTTATTTAAAATTGTTGTGAATCAGGAGAAGGTGAAAAAATGCTGTTGGAAAAGGCTTGTAGTTGTTAGATAAAATCATCAATGGGCAAGACACAAGCTCCCTGCTCCGCTCCATTCTGATGGATCTACTTGCAGACAAGTAAATCCATGTAGGTCTTTGTTTTCCTCGTCTGAGCTGGCATTTGGCTTAAAACTTTACAGCTGGATAGCTCTAATATTGCTCTCCATTTGTGTAATGTTAGGTCAGGTTGTTTCTGATGTACTCCTGCCGCTCTGCAGAAACTATGTCCTAGAAAACGACCCAGGTTTTTTTTTTATTTTGCCTAAAAACGGCATAATCATAATCAAAAGAGCACCAACAGCGCTTTTACATAGATCAAAAGATGATGAGAGTGGGAATTTAAACCCCAACATTCATTTAAATATTCAGTTGAGGTGTGGACAATGGTAAAAACTGGATGCATGAAGATAATCTATCTTCATTGTAAATGTGCTACAGTCTGTCACGTGCTTTTTTTTTATCCTTAGCGTCAAATGGGTTTGTGATTTACCTGTTGCATCATTTAACATCTTTGTCTAAAAGTCACATTGTATTTTTATAAATAATAATGTTTTGTTAATGCAAAGTCTTTCTTTAGAAGTAGCTTTCTCCTTTATCTAAAACTCAAATCATTTCAGAGTAAAAAGGGTCTTCATTAAACCATTTTGGTACTATCTTCAGTTTGTTTTCTTATTCATTATTAAATTTAGTCTAGAATTGTGGAAACGCTGACTTTTGAAAGCAGTGAACTGCAAAAACTGTCATCTTTTATCAATTACACCGCGTCCTTTTCTGGTTCTTCACACCCATATCACTTTATTTTTTTCCTCTTCATAAGGTAAACATAGGGAACAACTATCACTATCAAAGCTTTACAACGCATTAAAAAAATTGGAAACATAGATGACCTCTTATAGGGTTAATACTGTGGTGCTAGTTTAAAAAAACCTGCTGGAGCCCTCCTAAAGTGTGTATAAAATATTGTTTTACAATGGCATTGTTTTAAGAGCAACTTTAAACATGTTTCTCATCCAGCTCCAGCTGACCCTGTGTGACTCAGCTCTCATCGGGGTTATCAACAACCCCTCAGCCACTGCGTATCTTCTCCCCCTGTGTAGACTCACAATCTGGGAGCTCACGCTGAGGAAGGTTGGGTGTGAATGTGTGAGAAAGAGAGAGACAGACCAACATGCTAAGATTTAGAAGTGTGATGTGGCAGCTACTGCTGTGGCGTTTAATAACAGCCTCATTAGTGTGTTGCACAGACACTCACGCTGGTAGGCCCACACTTGGAGCGCCACAGTAGGACACCTCTTTCTCCTTTCAACAAAGGCTGGCTCTGCACAGCAGTCATGTGACACTTGTTCCCATTGTTCACTACTGGTGAGGGGTGGTTTTGCAAACACACTTTGCGTGCATGTGTGTGTGTGTGTTCATGTGATTGCCAAAACAGGAAGACACTTTAAGCCAAATAGAGAAAACCTCTTATTCCCATACATGTTTGTGTGTGTGTGTGCATGTGTGTAATGACAGGCTGCTGGTGCTGCAGCATGGGACACTTACTGTTTGATGTAAACGCGTATTATTGTGTAGAAAGGAAAATCTCTATGTTGGTTTTGTATTTTGTAAACCAGAGGACCCGTGTAAAGCTGTCTGTCGGACCTGAATTGTCTGTTGTCAGTGGAGTTAGGGATTTAAATAGGGACAGGTAGCCTTACTTACAGGCTCCCACCAGTCCCCCCAAAACCCCAATTTTTAAAACCACAACTTTGAAAGGATTAAGCAAAGTGCTTTCTGACTCCTAAATTGATGTGTAGTCTGGGGTGGAGAGCTTGTGATCAAACAGTTGGACTGAATCAAGCTAAATTTAACAGGAAGGTAGAGTCTCCAACCCTCAAGGGCATATGGTGAATTAAACAGATAATCTTTGTCAGTGAAGGGAAGAAACAAGCCCTTTTGTTTTATTGTCAGTCACCCCCTGATAATGTGTTTACTACCATCTCCATGCTTGTCTTGCTGTTTCCTCTTTGAGTAACTTCAAGACCTTTTTGTTCCCACTCAAAGCCATGTGTTTGTGCTTCCATTTGTTTGTGTGTCTGTGTGTTCCCATCTCAAGGTTCTTCACAAATGTTGCTGACCGAGCGAACTTCACTTTACTGTTTTGTCTGTTTCCTCGTACTAAAGAAAACACTTTTCACACTCAAGCTCCTGCATGTTATTGTGTTTGAGTATATATATTTATAGTAATGAACTACTTTTAATTATCAAAGAACATGTCTCTTTTTCTACTCACAGCTTTATAAAATATCCAGTAAATAAATTCCGTACAGCAGCTGCATTCTGGAAAGACGGAACAGTTGCAAAATAAAATTTTTAATGTGTTCTTTATTAACACACTTTTAACTTAGCAGACCTTGGTTTTCATTTCTACTCCAGTTTTGTTTTTCCAATGTGTCCTATACTAGCCTGATCATGTGATTTCTTGGGATTTTGGCATAATCAGCAACAGTGATTGTAGATGGACTTTTTAGAAAAGAAAAGAGCAAAAATGATTTAAATAGCATTAGCATTTCATATTTTAAGTAAAAAGAGCAGTTTAAAGCACAAATAGGGAGAAACCTGAACCCTAAAAAAGCCATAAAGACCCTCAGGGTCTTCCAAGTGGTGCTCATCCTTTAGTCTTTCTGCCCCTCAGAGGAATCCACACCAGCATGCCTTAGTAGCGCTTCTTTACTGTAGGTGTTGAACTTGGTGTTAGAGGTAACATGACATTTATCTTAATCAGAATACTCTGATGTTTCCTCCCCCAGTCTAACACATCCCTGTCCTGAAGCCACATCGGTTGGGAGGTGGTTTAGCTCGTGCTGGTTTGCGGCGCCTTCCGTCCGTGAAACCAGGATTCGACTCCGGGCTGCTCCCTGTTCCCTTCTCTACTTCTGTGCCGGTCCCAAGCCCGGTTGCTTTGAGAGGATTGCGTCAGGAAGGGCATCTGGCGTAAAACATTGCCAAGTTTACCATGCGACTCGTTCGCTGTGGCGACCCTTGATGGGAAAAGCCGAAAGAGAAACAACAACTTTGCTGAATGGTTGTGCTAAGTGATGCACAATGGTATAATCAGTTTGTTGCTATAAATACCTTCTGGCACAGAGAGATTTCCAATGAAATCATAGAAAACTAAAGTCAGCTTTTAAAAAATCGCCCCCTCCACTCATGGATATAATTAATTCATTACATACAAAACATGCAAATCCTTTTACTAGTTCATCAGATCCGTTGGTTTATTTTGCAAAGAGAGGTTTTGGCATTAGTTTAAAACCTGCAGAGAAATCTAAAACACTCCTTTGAGCATGTGCACGCGTTGTGGGGAGATTTGACCGATAGCCCAACAGCTGTAGACTGAAAACGATGAGGCCGTAAAGAGAAGAGGGGAAAGAAAAGTGTATTATCGTGAATGGTCTTCGGACAAAGAGAAGAAGGAAACAAAGTCTGGGGCCTGAAAGAAGATGGACAAACGGCAGGAGGCAAGGATGTCTGAGTAAAGGGGGTCGGAATAGACGGGAAGGGGAAAGATGGATGGCCGGAGATGGAGGTTAAAAAAAAGGAGCAAAGTGACTTAAATATAGCAGAATCAAAAAATAGATGGAACGGAAGGAGAAGAAGGAAGTATCTGAAGAGAAGTAAAATTCGAAGAAGGCTGGGAGATTCTTCCCATTTTCTTTAAATGACTTCCAGCAGCTCTTTGCATAAATAATCAATTTAACACAGTGGTTGACAAAGTATTCATGAGTGTAAGTGCTTGCCTTTTCACCCTGGGGAGCTGGTCCTTTCTCCACTGCAAGGGTGGTTGTGTGTTTGCCAGATGGTCTGGGCCACACACACACAAATGCACATGCACAATTGAAAAAGCACACACAGCTGAATCCCTCAGGGTCTTCCAAGTGGTGCTTATCCTTTAGTCTTTCTGCCCCTCAGAGGAATCCACACCAACATGCCTTAGTAGTGCTTCTTTACTGTCTATGAACTTACTTATCACACCCAAGAGTGCAGAACGAGCCAGCTGTTCCTCACTCATTTGCATCTGTTAACTCTTGTCTTTACAAGCGAGGTGACTCCCTGTTGAAGTCACTGCTTTGTTCCATTTCAAATCAGATTTTAAAAAAGGAAACATTTACCCATCTTCTTTTAGTTTGCAATAAAAAGGTTTCAGGAAAGTTTAGAACATTTGTTATATTTTTTTACATAATGGGCTCAAACATTGCAAACTTCGGGGCAGCATAAATATTCTTATGGTCAAACGTTTTGACCACAGAAGTCTGTTTTCTGTTGTTAAACTCTTCATTCACTTGTTTGCACATCAAATATCCTCAAAAACGTTTCTTTCTGCATAACAGTTACCTAATCAACACTTCTTAAATCTGTTAACTCTTCTACTCCACATTTTTCTAGGTATGTTGATTCTCTTTAATTCGATAGAATTTACATAAAACTGTAGTTAGTTGAATAGATCAGTTTTATCTCTGTGTTTAATGCGACACTTGCTTTTTTAAAGATAAAAGTTGTTTTGAGGATTTTCAGACATGTCCAACTGTGAAGAACTCCAGCAGCTATTGTTGTTGTTTTTTTTATATCATTTAAACTATAACATTTTTTTTCCATTGGAGATAACCCAGTGCCTGTCCTTAACAGGACAAATAAATCAGAAAAAACCCAATGCTTGTAGAAAACAAAGTTTTTTTTCCCTATCATATTAAATTGAGATTCTTTCTTCTTCTTTCGCCTGTTACTCCCGGTTGGGACATAGGCCGCATACAAGAACTCTCCAGGCCGACCGGTCTTGGGAGAATTCTTCCAGCTGTCCCCGCGGTTTCCCCATGCTATTGACCCCTGCTTCCAGATCTCGGCGCCACGTGTTCCTAGGTCTCCTCCTTTTTCTTTTTCTTTAGGGATTCCATGTTAGTACCTGGTTTGTAGTGCTGGATGCAGGTGGTCTTAGGGTGTGGCCAATGAATCGCCATCGTCTTTTGAAGACGTATTCCTCTACTGGTTGCTGCTGCGTCCTCTCCCATAACTCTTGGTTGCTCTGGGCCAGCGCACCATCAGTATTTTTCTGAGACAGATGTTGATGAAGGTCTGGAGTTTCTTCATCAGCTCAGCAGTATTCCCCCATGTCTCACCACCAGAGAGTAGTATTGGTTTTACCATGGTGTTAAAGACGCTCATCTTGGTCTTGAGAGTCAGATCCATATATGTTCTTCAGTTGATGGAATGCAGCTCTTGTCTTACTGGTGCATACTTTTACGTCAGCGTAAGATCCTCCCAGTTAGTTGACGATGCTGCCAAGATAGGTGAAGTTTTCCACTTTAAATTGAGATTAGTAGAAGTTTATTTGATTTCAATTTTTACTGTAAAATCTGTTTTTTCTGTTCGTGCACTTAAATAGGCATTGCACAAGTAATTTTGTGTAGAAAAAAAAACAAAGGCCAAATGTTTGTTCCTTATAAAATTGAGTTTACAAGAAAATAAATTAACCAAAACCAACCTTCAGCAAAGATAGAGCTATGTGCAACCGATAGACATTACATTTAATAAACAATATGTAGTAATCTATTATTCTTTAATATTAAGTCACCACACAGATCCCTTCAGGTGTGGGTCTTCGTCTGGTCTGCCTCTTTCTGACTAGACTGCAGCTCTGATGCTTATCTGATTGGGATTTACCTGATCCCAATCAGATAAATCAAACAACAAGTACACTCCTTGAGGTCAGATTATTGAGTCTGATAAGATTAGAAATCATTAGGATGCGTTGAAACTTGTCTGCCTGCATATCTGCCATGTCATGATATTTTGGCTGGAGTATGACTGACTCATGCCCTGTCAGTGATTCCGAGCACAAGACGGCCCGCTGTCCAGTCATCATCACACCGCAGGGGAATTTATCGAAGACCTGCCCAGTGTTTTCCAACCCTGCTGAGCTAGCTGACCTGTTCATCACTGCGTATTTATAGTTGTGTCTGTCTGCAGAGCTGCAACATGTGCAAAAATAGTTAGAAGCAGACAAGTGTTGTTTTTTCCATACAATTTATAGAATGATAAATTGCTGCTTGCTTCAATGTTTTGCATTACAATCTTACCTTTACTCTTTTTTTATAACTTCTGGATTCTGGCTTCTAAACTTCTTCATGCATTATTTAGATAGACATTAAAGTACATATTGCATAAAAGCATATTCCTCACCTCCCTCTGATCCTTTGTGGAATGTTTTAATCACCTAAAGGTGTATGAAGATAAGTGAGCGATTGTCATGCCTTCTGGTGTGGCAAATGTGCCAATGTGGCTCCTGATTCAATGTTATAAAAACTTATCGGTTTGAGTTTACGTCAATTTCTGCTTTTGTTCAGATCATGCGACTGAAAGATTAAAGTTGACCTTATTTGACCTTTGTTTCCATGGTTGTAAACCTGCATTTCTCATATTGATGTTGATGCATTCTTGAGGAACTTCTGTCAGGCGTTGACTCCGTTTTATTACTAACTGATAAACATTTATATAAATTATTATTTATTCTTTGGAACATGTCATAGCAGCTCCTCTTAAATTTGTTCAGGAAATGACTTGTGTTCTCTGCTGGACTCTAACCGATTGTGTGTCCTACCAGAGTGGAGGATGATGGCGGAGGGGCGCTTTGCAAGTCTACCCAGATCCCTCCATGCTCACCACACCCTTGGAAGAGGCTCCACCCACACAGGAGTGCCCAGCGCCTCCCTTGCCCCCCATAGTAGTGGAATCTGCTCCTCCAGGAGGCTTCAGGCCTCCCTCACCACCTCCATGGACCTCCTTGGTACCAAACCTGGGTAAGTCTTAAAGACCTCTCTATTTGTGCTTTAACCCTTGTGCTATCCTAGGCACTTTAACATTGGGAGTTGGTTCATTTAGACCCACTAGACAGTGCTCTGAACCTTTTTTCTTCAATGATTTGAGATCTTCATTGGTGTCCATGGATTACATGAAATCTTTCCACCTTTATCCACCTTTGTCATGGTAGGGAGAACACATCAATGCAAGGGTGGAGTCATCTAAGATAGCACAAGGGTTAAACTGCTCTTTTTACTTAAAATACAATATGCTAATGCTATTTAAATCCTTTTTGCTCTTTTAAAGAAAATGATGTTTTTTAACATGTTCTTGTAGCAGTTTTCTGATGATGGAGGACATACATAAAGAAAATGATGCTTGAAAATTCATTTCTGTGTATTTCTTTATTCAAAAATCATGAATCAAATTTGGAGCAATTAAAGAAAATGCCATTGGAATGATCTTAAAAGTGTAGACAGAGAAGTTTCTGCAAGCACAAGCTCCCTGCTCTGCTCCATTCTGATGCTTGTGGACGACCATATCCATTTACGTCTTCATTTTCCTCATCCGAGCTGGTCAGTTCAAAACTAAACTGTACGGCTGAATAGCTCCAACACTGATCGCCGTTTTTGTTGCACCAGTAATGTTAGTTTGGGGGTCTGAGGGGCTGTAAGCTAGCGAGACAACATGTAAACAGAGAACTGAGAGTGTGCATGTGTATGTGTGTGTGTGTGTGTGGGGGGGGGGGTGCTCCGTGAAACTAGTCCCCGCCACTGCGTCATAGAAAATGACACAGCTTCTTTGATTTTCCCTAGAAATGGCATCATGACAATTAAAAGACCTCTGGGAATGCTTTAAAACACATCAAAAGATGATTGGAGTGGATTTTAAATATTAAAGAACATCAAGGCCCAATTCATTTTAATCTGTCAAATATTGTGTAAACAAAGTTTTTATGAAACACTGACTCATTTCTATTTGTTTTTGGCTTTAAGTTTGCCTCCTGGCATCGGCGTACCAGATATCCCCACTGCAGCCTACCAGCCCATCTCAATCCATGGAACTCTGCCTCGGCGAAAGAGAGGAGCTGGCAACAGCAGCACCCATGGGAGCTTCACATGGGACCCTAAAGCCAATCAGGCCTCACTTTGCAGGAACCCATCACTGCCTCCAGGACACATGCATCAACCCACGACATCCTCACTGGCCCCAAACATCACTGAGGACTTCAATAGTTACAGGTACTTGTTGAAATACAAACTAAATGTTTTGTTGGATCTGTTTAATCTTTTAGTTTGTATTGAATAAAATTGGACTTACTGTGAATATAAAGTTAAGTGACGGCCATAAAGATAAAAACTGCTCATCTTGAGAGTGGGGCATGACAGAGACATGGAGGGAAGGTTAGCATGAAGAGAGAGAAGGTTGTAAATATAGCCCAGAGGGGGTGTGGCAGTCAGCTCCACTTCAGAGGAAGCTCACACACCTCATCTCTCATCACGTCCTCCCATCTATCTGTCACGAGTGTAGAGTTACAAAAGGCTGGATTAGATATAGCCAGCTTTGTGTGCGTTTGTGTGTGTTCATGTGTGTGTGCGCGTGGCCCTGAGCAGTTGGGTTTCCTTTGTAGGTGCGGGTGTGGCGGGGTTGATCACAGATTACTGTGAACTCTTTGTCTGTTCCCTTTATCTGCGCGCCTCCACACTGGATCTGTTTCATACGCGGCTGACATAATTTGTTCGGGTCAGATTCAGCCTCTGCAGGTGGCTGGATACTGAGCTGCTTTGTAATCCCACTGAATGATGCTGAATGAACCAAACTCTTCACGCTGAAATGACACTCTTTGAGAAAAATAAAAAAACGCAAGCACGTACATTTGCTTTTTTTTTTTTTTAGAAAGAACTGTTTTGCTTTTACATTTGCAAGAAAATTCCAAAACTCATGTAGAATTCCTCAGAGTTCTCATCTGAGCGTCCTATAAAGAGAAAATGAAGGTGTGGAATTGCTGCTCAGTCGGTCTTTATGACCCGTGCTGTCAGCTGACCTGTGGCCCCTGACCTTACGTTGCACCAGATTCCGATTGGACAGTTTGTCTTTCTCTTGACCTCAGTGGACACATCAAGACCACCAAGAGAGTAGGAGGAAGAGGAGGCAGCTTTGGAGGAGGACAGCTGGGAGGCAGAGTAAAAGGAAAAGAGTGCATGTAATACAGAGACAGAATTACTGGTTGATTATTCTATTTTAATCCCAATTCGACAAAAAAATTAAATTATGTTTTGCAATTTCCGATATTAATTTGTCAAAAATACTTTGACTTTTTTAGTGACTCAAAGTATCGAAAAGTGCATAAGTCATTTAAAAATTCTGAGGTCTACTTTTAAAAAAATCAATGGCAAAGCAATTTTTTTTAACCGAAAGTTCAAAATCATGGCCTTAAAATATTTGTTGCATTTTGTCAAGGAAGGTTGATCCAAATTCATAAAATATTTTTTTAAGTCAGCTTAATACATAAATAATCTCCTGTAACCCAAAATGGCATGGAAAGTGCAAATCTAGTATTTATGCCAAAATGAATAGGGAAAAAAAACAAATTTTCTGTGTAATTCATACTTTGAGGACATATTTATGACAAAAATAAAGCATAGATATTTAAGATTTTTCATTAAAATTCTGCAAAGGTGCTGTAAATCAACAGCCTGGTCACTTGTTAAATGGAAGCACACTGACCTCTATGGGCCGTTGACATATCCTGCATGCTGCCACTTTCCTGACCTCCCTTCTCCTCCCCATCCCCTCCCTTCTTTCTCTGTCTTTCCCAAACTCTGGTTGTGGTCATGCTGAGTATTGTGTGATGGAGCACAAAGAGCGAAAGTAGCCAGAAAAAGACTGTGGCAAGTGTGTCTTTTCTTTTTCTCATCTTTTCTTCTTTTCCATCGGCTCAGCCCTTTCTCAGTGTGCCGCTGACTATGCAGCAGGTTGGTTTTGTGGTCACAGAGGCAGAAGAACTCGCTCTCCAATGCTGTTTTAGAAATGTGGGCAGAAAAGACAAATTTAGTCGTACCCAGGAATGCCTGGGCCATCTCACTACAATTTCCCTTGTCAGTGTTCACCGAAAGAATTTAATGGGGGGATAACTTTAACTTTAATCAAGAACTAGGAACAATATTAGAAATCATGGCTCTCTGATTGTCAGATTGACTTTTAAATGAAAGAAAAACAGGGAATTTCCCTCCTTATTGGCTCATTTGACCCACAGGGCTTTCAAAGGGTGTTGTCAGTCTGTGGTGGTTTTTCATTGCACTGTTATACTGCACAGCCAGGGCACTATTAGAAAAGGTTTCAGGTCTTTAGAAAAACAAAGCCAACCTTCAGTTGCCTTAGCAGCAAAACAAAATATAGTAATTATGTTAATTTTGAAATTAGTATTTTTTTTTTTGCATTTCTCCTATTTGGAACCTTTCTATTTTCCTCAGCTGCTAATTTATGCAAAATAATTAACACAAATGTACAATAACCAAAAGAAATGTTACAAAGGACTTTAAATATCAGTGGAAAGAACATTTCTATTCAACAATTTCTGCTATCCCAGAAAACTTCATTATCCTGCCAAATTCTCAACTAAAAAAAATAAAATTTAACTCTAGAAATAGTTGATAATGAATTGTTGGAGAACCTTGGAGTCCCCACGGTCCAAATGTAAAATAAAGTCAGCAACATCATGAGGTGAAGGGGCCATAAAGCACTTTAAAATCACAAAACAAACCCAAAAAATCAATACCCCAACCCACTGGGAGCTCCTGAATTGATTTAAACACTTTTTTTTAGCACTCTAGCCACTGAATCCTAAATTGTTTATGTAAAGTGCTATTTTTTCAAAAATGAAAAAGCACAGCACCGCAATAATGTAATGCCATGTTGATGTTTTCGTTATTTCATAGGTAACATAAATGTTTCCACAGATTTCTTTAGATATAAAAAGTTCCGGATGAGGTGCAGCAGCCCTGCTAGTGTTTTGAAATAACACGCGTCTGTGTGCAAAGGACAGCCTGGTAAGCTGTTGATGGTGATACTTGTGCCTAAAATATATAGGCTTATGCACTGCACCAGCTTAAATCTCAGTTTGCTAAAGACTGTAGTTGATCTTGAGGGTGACAGAAAGGCCTCTGCTTTTGATAAGTGCCTAGAGTGAATGGAGGCCTCTGTTCTGTTACACAACCAAATCCGACTCATTATTTTGAGCCATATTAACATGGAGAAGAAGGCTTAGAGTGCTAAACATATTTGCTATGGTAAGTAATGGACTGTGCTAATATTCCCATGGGAATTCCATTGCAGACTTAAGAGATTTAAACTACCAACCCTGTTAATGTAGCAAGGGATTTGAGCTAATTATCTCCTTCATGGAGCTCCTGGATGTGAGCTGCCTGCAGAAAAAGACTGAGACAAAAATCGTGTTTTATGATTTTCAAAGGAAAGTTGAGTTGTGTGAAGATGAGAAGAAAAAGAAAGAGTAAAAAAAAAAGCGAAGGGCTTGGTTTGCTGCAGGTTGTGGAGGCGGCTGAGAAGCCGTTGTTTGTGTGTGCGCCGTATGACCTCTCTGTGAATTTGTCAGTGGACTCAGAATGGTAGACGTGTGGCTGCGATGTGTGTTACGATGGGGGGAGGAGAAAGAAAGTAAGGGAGGAGGTCAGACCAGCAGAGTGAACATGTTTACCCTGATCCCAGAGAATGAAAGTGAGA
The DNA here is from genome assembly GCA_037389245.1 of Oryzias sinensis. Classification (NCBI taxonomy): domain Eukaryota; kingdom Metazoa; phylum Chordata; class Actinopteri; order Beloniformes; family Adrianichthyidae; genus Oryzias; species Oryzias sinensis. The sequence continues at coordinate 12,782,467 of CM074498.1, read as the reverse complement.
GGCAACTGAGAAAGAAAAAGGACTCCAGTTTTAAGAGTAAAGTTCAGATTCATTCGCTTATTTCTTTTTTTCCTAAAACCACCTGGACATTTTGAATGGGATATACGTGTGATGAGACATGTTTGGACCCATGGAATACGTTTAATCCTGTAAAACAAAACATAAAATTTGCTTCAGTTCACCCATAAAATTTGACCGACCTGACAGCTGATCCGGAACTAAAGCAGAGTTCTCCCACTTAAAGGATGTGTTCCCTCAACCAGACTTTGTCTCTGTCTGTCATTCCCAGGGATCCTGCAGCTGCCCTGGATGCCGCTGTGGACTATGTGAAGGTACAGTTTTTTCTTACAGATTGCATTCAAAATATGACTGTGATTTTTTCTTTTTTTAAATCAATCAAAATCATTTTCATGTAGAAAATGTAACGTCGTTTTTCCTACTAACCAATTTTCTTTTTTCTTAGCTTTAATATTCATTCATATATTCATTAATAAAGGTTTCTCACAATACTAGTTAACTGAAGATCACTTTTCTAAAAAATGTAGTTTAAAAAGAAATGAAAAGGAATTCATATTTAAATGGGATCAAATTTTGAATAGAAAGGTAATTAACTTTTAGGTACCAAAGCCTGTCTGATCAATTTATTCATAAATAATTTGCATGTTGGTCTGTATGATAAAATGTTCATGGTTTTTTTTTTATTCAAAAAGCAAAGGGACAGAACATGATTACATACAAAATAAATAAATAAATAAACGTTCAGTTGTACAACGCCGTCTCTGCAGGTCAAACATCCATCTTTTAGAAGATAATCCAGTTGCTTCAGAGCTATGGGGATAATTTTGTATTAAATCACAGAACCTCCTGCTTCACTGTCCAGCAGCTTGAAATAAACACGGACACCACCTGAGTTTCTGCCGTTAGTGACAAAGAAGTGATGATGGTGAAGTCATATTTATGGCAAATAAGCTTCATCAACTTGATAAATTACATTCTATTTGTGTTGCCATTTGCTCTATAGTGCTCAGGGGTATAAACACATCCATTGTGGTGTACTACAGGGAAAAAAAGGATATTTTGCTAAATTTGTAACATTTTAGCAAGAAACTTGCTATTCAAGTCTTTAAAAATCCCCCCTGCTGTATTCTGCTCATCCAACAGTCTGTTAGTGCTCGGATGCTGACACCTCGGTGTTAAAAGTAAACATGCAGCATGTGTGTGCTTCTATTCCCTAAACTGACTTTAGTGAGCCAGTGTCCACAAAATGTGTGTCTCTGTATGCCTTTGTGTGCACATTGGCTGCAGATGGAGCTACTGTATTTCACCTGTTATATAATAGGTGTGAAAATGTTGCTGTCAGCTCCTCCAGGTGTGTTTGCTTTTCTGCTGTGTGGACGGGCACAGATGTACATGCAGACACACAGCTGTTCCACATCTTGACATATTGAGGATTTAGTTGTTTTTTTTTAGATCCATCATAAATTTTACTGAGGTTTGCCTAGAATGGGAGAGTGCAATAAATGAAATAAAATGGATGTTTCTTTTGTTTTAAAAGTATTTAAGTACAGACTTTTACAGAAAATATTTTAGGATTCATGTCAGTGCTTTTTTTTTAGAAATTTGGGGGAAATTTGTATTTTTTTTGTAAAGTTATTTCAACATTTTCTTTGTGTTTTTGTAAAACGAAGTGGCTAAAACTTTCCTCTGTGTCTGTAGTTAAAGACAGTAGCTAAAAAAAGTGCTGAACAATGTTCTATAATCTCCACACTCTTTGATGGCAAGATGACGGATTGATCCCCTGTGATTTTGAATTACTCATCCCTTTCTGGGTCTTTCTTCTTCTTGTCTCCCACTTCTGCTCCTTTTCTTTCATTCCCTCTCTCCTGAATGAGGCTCTGCAGTCTCATGGGAGAGCTTCAGAAAACAATGATCCTCTCTGTGTACATGCCTGCCTCTGTGTGCGTATAGTGTCGAGTTCCATTTTCTGCATTGAAATCTTTTGAAGTGGACTAAAAGTTGCATTTAGTCAGCAGTAGATTTGTAATATAGAAATGTAACAAATAAAACAAACACAGCTCTAATTCAGAGGCTAACTTCTTATACTGCTTATATGCATATTTCAATGATGGGATTCAGAGCGAGGATTCAGAGCGAGGATGAGATTCAGTGCACCATCTAGTGGCCAGTAGAGGTACTACCTCAGAAATGTCTTGGATCTGCTGTCACTTAGGGGTTAAGTCCATCTGAACTGCTGCTTGACAAAATATATGATCAATGATAGAATAAAGGCTGTTAATGCTACAAATTTCCAATTCCTAATTTAGTAACTACAAATATACTAAAAAGCAATTGGGTTTATCATTTTAGTTATCCACTGATTTTACTAAAATCACATATTTTAAAATTCCCAGTGCAATATTTTACCTCTTGATTTTAGTCCTAAATTATTTGCCACCACCACCTGACTGAACAGTTACCTGTTAACAATCTGAGTACTAACCTGGATATATGAAGTTGTGCCGATCCAGATAACTTTTAATGAATCATTTGCTTTGTTTTTTCTGAAAAACCTTTAGCATCTGGAAAATAAAGTAAAATAAATACTGTCTGGTTGGTGTTTGCAGCTATTGTACCGGGTAAGATAAGGAAACTTGCAATCGATAACAATTTAAATACTGTTTCCTGTTTACTTCTATTTTTGACAGTTTTTTAACCCCAAGTGTAAGGAGACAAAAATAAAAAAAAAATGTAAGTGAATGAATTTCTATTTGGTATTCATCAAAAATAGACCGAAGAGGATTAAAAATGTCGATAAAGATTCTTAGTCATCAAGGCAACATTATCTGTTCTTTAGGCTAAATGGGCTTTAAAGGTTGACCAACAAGACCTTTGCTGCTCATCCAAGTAGTTTTTTTCACCTCTGAAACTTCCATTTTTTTTAATTCTCTCCACACAGTAAACCCTAAAAAACTAAAGATTGTTGCAAATTTTAGGAAGACTAGAGCAAACACATCTCATTGCTGCTTTTTCTATTTCTGCAGCTCTGCCTCGTTGACTCTCTTTGGCAGAAACAGCAAACACACAAAGAAAAAGATCCTGAACGCAGTGTTTTCTGTCGCTTTTTCCAGAGCATTCCCCAGAGCGACAGATATGTGTATTTTAAGGTGCGTTTAGCCCAGCTGGTGATTTGGGGCCACTGTGGTTGACAGTTTGTGTGTGTGAATGTGTGTGCGTGTTGTGCCCCAGCAAATGTTCGACATGTGTTTCCTTCCTAGATCCTTTCAAAGTTCCCACTGTAATTAGTGGCAGAGTTTTCCTTTAACTTGTTGCTTCTGGGGTTTCACCCTTTTTTTTGGTACCTTTGCTGAATAGTCATAACTGTTTTTGTCTTTTTGTCCAGACTGCCGCAGGTTTTTGCCTAAACCCTGTTGTGTTTGTTGTTTATTCTGTGTCTCTGTGAATCTCAGTTAGCAAAATAGAGTACGACAGTTTAGTGGATTTCAAAGCAGTTCTTTCCCAAAAAAGAAGGCGTTTCTTCCTTTATTTAATGTCTTAATCTTACTAACTAAAAATAATAATAATCGCAGCGACTAAGATATTCAAGTTGTTTTAATCTTCTAATTAAATAAAAATGATATTCATACAACTCACATGTGATTTAGTTATTCTCCTTTTGACTAAAAGCAATAATTATTGACAATACTGTATTGCTAGGTATGATACATAATGGAAAGTCTACATTTGTTAAAGCCTGGTGCCATGTGCATGGTGTTCTATATTCCTCTGTCTTTCATGTGTGCTTTGAGGGAATGATAGGTTAATTATGCCTTAGGGCCACTCCCATTAAATCCATACAGGACTTCAGTCCCCTCCCACGTGGCGCTCCACTCATCCATACATGGAGCCTGAGGGGTGGGGACACTGGGGGGGGGGAGTGTGAGAAAGGATGTCCAGAGCTTGTTGAGCTGTGGAGTGCTCACTCTGCAGGGGAGTGTGGATGAAAAGGGGTTTTCTAGAGTATTTTCTTTTTTCATTTTTTTCTTTGCCTTTTTAGAGAAATTTTACAACGTTGCAGAATTTTCTTTTCCATAGTTTTTTGTCTGGCATTTAAGTCTGCTTGACCAAAGAATGAGGATGAAGCGGGTCTTTTCAACTGATGAGGTCATCTAGCTTTGGGGTCAGTGCTCGATATGACCAGAACTGGTCTTTCCAGGGAAAGTAATCCTGCAGAAGGCAGTTGCGACAGCCCAAAAAGATTAACAATGTCCGAGCGGTGCAACCTGAAAGCCGTAACAGCTGCTCTGTGTTGCTTCAACCACAAGAACTCTGTCATCAGTGGAAAGGTGAGAGAAACTGGGATGTTGTCGCTCACTCTGCAATTCTTTAATGCAAAAGAAACATGATCTCACTGCACGCTTGCTTTTGTGCATGCTGCAGCCAACCCCTTTTCTTAGCTTTAACATCTAAATTAGAAACCGAGTTTTGTTGGGCTTCAAAGTATTAATACCAAGCTATTTTTATAGAGGCATACCTTTCGGGGCTCCTGTAATCTCCTGTTGCTGTGTGAAAGCCGGCTGGAGGGCAATCGAGCAGCCCGCTAAAAAGGCATTACAAAAAAAGACGCAGCCCCTGCAGAAAGCACATGGAGCCACTTCCAGCCTCAGCAAAATGCAATCACCCTGAATGGTCCTCCTCTTCCCTTCGCTCTTGAACACAGGGCTTTTATTACTCAAACCAGACCATCTCATAAATGAGCAACTGTGTGACTGTCTGAGTGTGAGATATATGTCGGCTTCATCCATAACTGGTGCTCGCAGACAGACACCACTGTGTGTGGTGGCAGAGTCACAGACAGAGGGATACCAGGAGCAAAGTGATGGTCTTTTTGGTGTTGGTAGATGACCAACTTGTGGAGGTTTTTTTCTTTTGCATGATCTAAGTGAAACTTCCTGAACGTTGTAAAGTTGATTAGATGACAGCAGGCAGCCTTGATGGAGGCAGAGGTGATGTAGTCTGCTGAAGTCATTTCTTCATCACCGCAGATGCAAGGTGTAAGTCCATGGAGTCTGATGGGACTATTCCAGTTACCAAAGGAAGTGTATGCTGACTGTGTGATCATGTGATCTGTCTGTTTGGGTTGGATCTATTTGAAGAACATTTTTTTTAGGTTTCTTATGATGTGATGTCACTGAACCCCACTATTTCCCATAATTGCTAAAATGGAGGGACAATAACTCTGACAGTTCTCTAAATAAAGATGGTCTTTTAGAGCTAAAATGACAGGTTCAAAGGTCACTTGTTATTAATCCTTTAAAGTCCCACTTCGTTCATCTTTTAAACTATTTTAAAAGCGTTCCCAATGGTCTTATAATTATGAGCTAGTGGCCCGCCCAGCGTAAGTCCCAAATAATGTCTTTTTCAAAGAGCTTTTTTTTATCTGCTCCTGATTCCCAACTACTTGAATAAAGAAAACACCCAGAAGTTGTATTTTGAGCTTAATTTTCTTTAAAAAGTTCTCTATCATCCGAAAAATGCAAAAACAACATAATAAAAACACCAAAAAAAAAAAAAAATTTCCTCGGAGTTGATCTTGAATACCATATCTGTGGTGACACCTAAACAACATATGCTTTTTGTCAAACTGTAAATCTTCGTCTGTTTACTCAATCAACAGGAATCAGCAAATGTTGACCTGGAGAAAAACAGCTTTTCCTATCAGCCTTTGTACTGTTATGCAACTCTTTATGGTTGTATACCGGTGCAGAGCCCATTTGTCTCTCCAACAGAATCAGCCGATTTGCAAACATTTCACTGGTGTAAAGTGTTGCATATCAGTGCACAACTGCTTGTCTCAACCTCAGAATCTGCTGGAATTACATTAATTGCATAAAAGAGTTACAAAAGTAAAAAGAATGGCAACTCTGAAGCTAAAGCTCTTGATGCTAAAGGGTTAAGTCCCGCCTTCATTGATTGGACTTTCATGCAAACCTATTTAACTGATTTTATTTTAAGTGCTGCATAAAATCAACATGGACTGTTTGGGGGGATACAAGTGATTTTTTTTTTTTATTCCAAATTCTTTTACTTTTAAACTGGGCTCAAACAAGTCATGCAGGTGCTCCCTGGTGCTGAACAAGAAGAAAAAAAATGACTCATACACAAATTCCTGGAAAGCCTGTTGGCACTGACTCCTGAGAGCTTATTTTTTAAGCACTGTACTATGCATTCCAAACTGAGCCATCTAAATAATTTAAAAAAATGAAAAACACCTTTGTGGCTGCTCTAAAGTGAAGCGCAGTAATCTCTGCATTTGAGCTTTTAAACTAAATCAGTTAATGCACACACAGGCACACAGCATTCACCTGGGACCTGTTTGAATAAAGTTGTTTTTAATTACATTTTGAGTCACTTAGTAGGGAGAATGTTTTATTTGGGAAATCAGTGGCTGTCATTTTAGAGGGCACTTCAACTTTTAACCACATGAAAAAAAAGGAAAATCTTTTTTTGGTCTTTTTTTAAACAAAATTGTAGAAGGAATCGTTCCGATTGCATTTGGAAATATATTATTAAAAGAGAATTCAGTAACTAAAATGAATGATGGAGAACTGTTCACGTTATCTTGGTCACTTGAGGGTTGTTAATGTGTTCATGGGATGTCAGTTATTTTTATCTTCAGGGCAGAAACTGTACAGGACTATCATGGAGGCTTCTGTCCTCATAATCCTCATCTCTTATCACGTCTTATAAGTTATCAGGTCTTGGCCTCCAGTTAAGCCTTCCCTCCCTGATTCATCTGTACTTCCTCTGCCATCTCTATGGCTTTGACTCCAAATGGCCTGAGGATTTGTTCCATTCATCTCTTGACTCTGTCCTCCATCTGTCTCTCCGGGAGGCCACAGTAAAACGCAGAAGGCCGGCTTCCTGTTTCCACGCCTGGAAAGATCAAAGTGTACTTTGTGGATCTAAAGTACAAGACGGTAGTTGGAAGATTTTGAAGACATTTTAAAGGAATGGTTAATATTTACTTTGTATTTATAGAGTGAACTACTGGCTTCATGAAGGACTTGAAGGTTTTAATCCTCCAACCTAATCACAACACTTTGAGGATTAATAAACTAGTTTTTTAATTATTTATTTGAACAAAAAGAATAGTTCTGAGTCAAATTTCAAAAAGCAATTTAAAGTTAATTTGAGCTTCTTTTTTTGTTACATTGGGACAAATGGTCTTCAGCAAGAGGTGTGGAAACTCTATCCCAAAGATTGCATTTGTGATGATTCTTCTATGGTTGTCCCAGAGTGAGCGGTAAAATGATTCCAAGTCTAAACAGGAAGATGCGTTCAGTTGTGTGTAAACAGGAAAGGCAGGGCTCTTCTCATGACAAAGATGTAGAAATGGAAAAACACAAATCAGGATCCGTCTCTAACTTGGACTCAGCTTTAAGATCATCAGTCTGGGGGGGAAAGCTCACACATTTCAGCTTTTTTTGGCTGATAAATCTCACGTATCCTAAAGATTTTTAACTTTTTAAATTGATTTTAGACATTAGCTCCGTTGTGACTCCTACAAGTCTCAACCCAACCTCGGTGTAGTTTGACAGCTAAATTGATATGTACTGCTGCAGATGAAGGCCGTGGGAACCTTCCCTGGGAGTTCAGAAAACAGGCAGAGTGAAACTCTAAAGAAACAAGGGAAGAGGAAATACCAAATCATAGAACTGTAATTTATGTTGGCGATGATGATGACTGTCACTGTGAGACCTTTACGATGTTTATTTGTTCTGTGGCGATCCTGTTGACTCACATTAGCACTATGCCTGTTGTATTTCTGACACTTTTTCCTCCAAATATACATTACATGTTACTGCTACAAGTGTATACAAAAAAAACCTGATGCTGACTAGTCCAGAATTTGACTTTCCAAGAAAAACGTGTCTAATCCTGGCTCTAAAAAGCTACCACCTTGCATGTTTTCAATAAATCTTTTTATACTACTGATTACTGATTTGCTAATTCCTGTATGTCAGAACCTGAACTCACCTGATCCAGATAATCAGCAGGGAAATGGGCAGAGAAAATAGGTCAGCTGGCACAGCTCATGTTTTTGGACTTCCCTGCTGTGTCAAAATCACATCTGTGGCATCAAAGATTAACAGGTTAATCTGTTTGAATTTGAAATGTGTTGAATTTACTCCGTCCCATTTGGGGGGGACAGCTGTGGAAACTAACCACCACCATAAAGGTCAATTTTTGTCCACCTTCAACATCACACAAACTTTTACTATATAACCTGTCAACAGCTTTGCTCCTTTATCCACAAGAAATGCAAAGAATACACTATAAAAGGAAAGGTGTTTTCATCATTTAAGACTTTAAATCACAGGTGTTCAATCAAACCCAGATTTATTTAAAAACATATTAATCAATTTCACCCATCTATAAAATCAATATTAATTCATCAAGCTGACTTTTCTTTAAAGTAATTACAGTATGTTTTCTAGCAGTAAAAATGTAAAAATTCTTCATTTTTTTCAAAAAGTTACACTTATGTTCATTTTACAGAAGAGAAAAAGTCTTTTTATGACCCAAAAAAGGTTTTGAGGGAAAACATGAAAAAAACAAATTAATGGAATCAAATTGTGAACTTGGGAATCAGGTACCAATCGACTGTGTTGGCTGTGAGATTCAGCTCCAGTGTCTGCTTCAGTTTTGTCCAAATCCTATCACCTTATAGTAACTGTAGTGAAGCTGCGTAAGAGTTATTGTCACATGGACACTTTCAAATCAAGCGGCTGCAGTGGAAGAATTTCATAGCCTCTGGTAATATTTTGCTTTAATCTGCATATCTATAAATGGTCATGGAATCCTTAAATGACAATTTAGTTCATAACTACTCCAGACGCACAGGATGGATGCAAGTTAAGGATTATGTTATTTTTTTTTTCAATTGGGTGCATGTGTATGGGATAACAAGGATCAGCTTTTTGCTGTCAAAGGTCATTCGTTTTTCACTGAGTGAACCTAAAGGACAAGCAGCTTATACAGATGTGCGTCTTACTGGTCACTGAAGCATCATGGGTGGGCACGGCATCAAACGATTTGGTGTGGAACATGAGGATTTTCTGAATTCAGCAAAAAGTAAAAACGGAAGTTAATCCAATCAGTTGAAATCCCTCTGCACAGTGGGCTTTGTGTTTGCGCTTAGATTCTTTTTTTTGTCCCGAATACAGTGTAATTAATTGCACACAGAGTCACTGTCCACTTTCACAGATCTCCTTAAAGGAGATTTTTTTCCTTTTTTCTCTCTCTCTAAAGACATATTAGCATCATACGCTGCAATTTATGGAATGTTTTTATTCCATTTACTTTTACACATATTTTCCTCTCAAATGCATCCCAAATCATTTTTTTTTCTAATAATGAGAGGTTAATGTTTGATGCATAGTGTGCAAAACAAAACACTTTATGGTTGACAAGGAGTTAAAAGGATTCAAACTGTTTTTTTATATCACATGTAGAAGCACAGATTGAGACTTATGAGATCTGTCCACATTTGAAGAGTTTTTATGGTTTTAGTGAGCTCTGGCAAATAGCAGCCTCCGTTTATTACTTTTAGTCTAGTGTAGTTTTTTAGTGCAGCTTTACAGCGACAGTACAAATTCAAACTACTGTTTAATCTGAGAGGTTCTGTTGTTTCATTTTAATTAGATTTGTTTTTCTCTGACCTGTAGCATCAATGTTAGGCTACACACTGTTAAAATACTCTAAGAGACAAAGCTCAAATAGTACTTTAATGGCATATTTGCCAACTAAAGTCAGCCATCTCCAGCAAAAAAAAAGTTTCTAAACTCTCCCCAACACTCAGAAAAATGTAACAATACTCAAATAGACTTTTTTTTATTACTGTGACGCTTAGTTTGACCTTCTTTCTTCATGTCCGTGCACCAAAACGCTAGAGAAGAAAAGGAGCAAAACTAGCAGCTGACGTGAGCATTGTGCTGAGTGTTGTGTGTAAACTAGTTTTTTTTTCCCATCCCAATCGAGGTCAATAGGGCAGTAGTAGTTGACATAATTACTTACCTGAATGGGTTTAATTCCAAAATCAATCGCTCAGCACGGCAGGATGACGGCTTTGAAGAGTGGATGGCCTTTACCCGTCAAGGACTCTTAAATATTCTGATCAGGTTCAGCCGATCATGTGAGGATCATGGATTGAAGACAGCAGTTAGTGACTGCAATAAAAGTGTCAGGCTTTCTGGACCAGTCAGGAAAAGTGTAAATGGTGCCTGCTGAGATGTGAAGGAGACTGAATGAGGACATTTGAAAGGCACGATGTCCTGTAGCAGGCTGGAGGTCATCAACTACACGGCTCATTGACTCTCCTATTCTCATCCTTTTATGTAGACAAGGTGACTTTGCCTTGTTTCCACCTTACATCACCACTCTGAACCTTTTACGGATCAGTCTTTCAGATGTAAGAAGAGTCCATGTCAGAGAGCAATAGAACAAAACATTTGAGTCCGTTTAATCTGCTGTTGGCGCTGTCCTCTTCCAGTGCAACAGGAAAAACATGCTGCTCAGGTGATGAAGTTCAGCATCACAAGTCAGAAAAGAAATAATGAAAAAGAAAGCAAAACCAAAGAAAATACAGGTACCGTGACCTCCAATTTGTACTGCTTCCCAAATCATTTAGTATTCTGGAGACACCAGTTACATACTTCTCGTCATTCTCAGGAACCTCCTGTTCACATCCTGTCTCTATGTGGTACAAAATGTTTCAACCTGACTTAGCGGCACTTTGTAGAAATCTGAAACACTCATCACATGCAATTACAGAAAAAGTTATGACTAAAACCTGGTTCTAACTGTTAAAAATAAATTCACCCCCCCCCCCCCCCCTTATTTTTAAGTGACCTTGGTTGTGGGTTGAACTGAACTTTGTCTCAGAAAATCCCAGTATTGTGAAATGTGAGCAATAGCTGCCCTCATGGTCCTGTGACGTACACACAACCCTGGTTCCATTTGTTACCACCTAACAGGGGAGTGACAGGGGTGCAAGAGGTACAAGAAAGGCTGCACTGAGGGGTTTTTATAAAAGTTTTCACACATATTTTCATTTTGTTTGGTTTGAGCTTGTACAGATTGCAGATAGACAACGGGTCATTGACATGCTGTGCACAAATTGTTACATTTATTACATGAGGGAAGGTTTGCTTCATATTTTTGGACACTAACAGTAGATGGTCAGACAGACCCAACAAATTCTGACTGTGGCTTCATTTGTCCAAAAATTGAAAAGCTGGATTTAAAAAAAAATATTTGTACTATATATAATTATTATATATATAGAACTTTCCTGCTGGATGTCTGACGACAGCTCATCCGGTTCAGCTCATCATCTCTTTATGATCTGTCCAGAATAATGGCGCAGTCATTTCATGGGGTGTGTTAAAGCAGGGAAACGAGTTTAACATGCAGGGCAGGAAAGCCTGAGGGCTTTAATGGAGAAGCGCCATCTTGTAGCAAATCAGTGATAAGTCTCTTGTTTTGGCAGAAAGTCAGCACAAATAAACATGTAAAGTAGATGAAAGGCCAACTCCATGGATTCTCCTGCTGCAAAATCGAAAAGATGAAGTGATGATTTTAGAGATCCCTTTTACCCAGAGGGCACCTGAACGTAAGAATAATGCTACTTCTCATTTGTAGGAAGCTGTAACAGGTTGAGGGGAATGTTTGCGTCATTCCATTGTTTGTGTGTGTGTGTGACAGGCAGGCGTGTGTATGGAGGCAGGTTAGGGCAGGTGGACGGTTTCCCGTCAGTGTCATTACATCACGTGACACAAAGCAGCAATGAAGAGCAAAATCAGACAGTCAGAGAAAGGCAGACCGAGAGGGCACATTGTCTGATTAGTGCTGAGAGATGACGGCTTGTGTGGGTTTAACAAGTCGACTGCTGGATACTGGAGATAACAAATGGAAAGCACATGACATTTTCTGTCGGCTATGAAGTTTGTTTGAAGAAGGGGGAAAGAGATCACGATGCAGAGACCTAGCAGCTGCAATGTAAGCACGTTTTTGGACTTTTTTAAACTCCCTGTTGAATGCTTTGAACCTTTATCTGAACTATAAAAGAATTCCACTTGAGTCAATTTGCAGTATTACTGTAGGTGTGACCTACATAATTTTCTAGTTTAGTTCCAAAATATTGACAGATTTTCACTGTTGTAATAAGAGTTTTTTTTTCACTTTTGTCAAATGAATTCTTTAAAACATTGTGCAAACAGCTTAGAGAATTGAGAACTAGTTAAGATGACACTTTAGACTAGTCAGGCATTACTATCACCATAAGGGCAAATATTATTAAAAAAAAAACAACTCAATGTGAAACACCAAAAGGGAAAAGTTGAAAGAAATCTACATTTTACTCCTTTTTTTAAATATTTCAGTACTAATTGAAACCACAAATTTCCTTCAGCTGAAATAGTTAAATTTAGATTATTTAATATCAGCTTCTTGTTTTTATCACGTCCGTAAGAAGACCAAATGTTTTCTTCACGTACTGTGCAGTTTAAAACTTTTTTTCCTTTATTTTAGCCAAACAATCAGCTTTAATCTTTGGATAAATTCCTTCGTGTTATACTTTAACACTCATCGAGTGAACTGTCATGAACTGTAGGGGGGGATTTCAAACCATGATACTCCCACTGCTTTGCTTCTCTCTTGTTATGTTGTACTTTTCTTAGGTCTCTTTTTATAGAGTCCACCAAACTGCTTTTGCTTTTCGTGAACTTTTTGAAATGTACAAATGTGCTGCAGCTTTAAATGAATTTTAACAAGCTTTACTAATAGAATATTTTGACTGAAATGACAAGGAATCTTGAGATCTTGGTTTAAAAAACAAAACAAAAAAGTAAGGCTTAAACAGTAAATATGTTTTGATGATAAGGGTTTTAGGGTACGGTGATTGGGAACTGTTGAACTGCCTAAATTAATGCAGTGATGTACTTTTTGTTTTACTTAATTGCATCTTTACTTTTCCATTTTTGGTTGCAGTTCTCTCGAGATCAGTTCATTCTGGACTGTTCCTCCGAGAAACTTCGCAGGGAGCTCGAACAGGAGCTGAAGATGAACTGCGAAGAGCCCAGAAGTCACGCATGGTACCATGGCGCAATTCCCAGACAGGTAGCACAGCAATCTGAGTCACAGGCCTCTCCTTGAGAAAGTCGGATTAAAAACTGGTTGAACCAGATTATTTATTACTAGAGTCCCAGTGATTGCATAGAGATGAGAGCCAAAGCCGTGGCCTTTGCAGCAGTAGTGAGGCTGTAACCTCAGGTTGGGGTATAGAAAGTCCTTTTTCTGTGTGGTGCATACAAGATTTGTGCAACTGAGAGAGGCAAATTGTGTTTTTTCCCCCTGAAAGCCAGAACTAAGATGTAATCTTTCTTAATAAGCTGCTTCCTCCGGCTGCTCTAAACTACCATTATGCACTAAACAAACACTTACTTAATTAAAGTCCCGACTTGTCTATGAAGGGTTGTGTGTTTAAGGTAAACAGTAAATCTTACAAGGCTGAAGTCAAATGAAGCCTTTTTTTGAAATCACATTAGTGTGTCGAATAAAAACAAATAAACTGTGAGTGTCGGTGACTCAAGAAAACAAAGTAAATCTCAGCAATTTAATGTAAGGAAGAATAAAAATGGAGGTTGCAGTTCCTCAAAAAAAATCTATATAATTTCTTAAAGCCTGCTTAGGTTCTTATTATAAACGCCTTAGGTCATCATAACAGACCCTGCAGCAGTGAGCCCATAAAAATGTAGCAACACACTATTATTAACATTTAGAAAGATGTGTTCTATGTGTTTGTGTTTCCCCCATGTGTGATTTTACGTCTGGTTTCAGGTTTCAGAAAACCTTGTGCAGCGCGACGGAGACTTTTTGGTCCGCGATTCACTGTCCAGCCCTGGAAGTTATGTTCTGACCTGCCAATGGAGGAACGCTCCTCAGCATTTTAAAGTCAACAAGAAGGTACAATAGGGCAAATGTCAACCCCCACATGACCTCGTCAAGAAAAAAAACAAAGCATTCTTGTGTACTATTTTAGCTTTTCTTTTACCATCTTTTTCTTACACTTTTCTCAAACCCATATGAGAACTGAAGGAACTTTTTTTGAGTTTTGGGATATTTTATATAATCCAAATTAAAATATTCAATATAATGCTGAAAAATTTAGTCAAGCAAGTGTAATCAACCCACTTTATTGTAAAGTAGTTACTTTTATTAGGCTGGTAGTTTGGTACTTGTTGCAAGTGAAAGTAGTAGTCTGGGGGAAGTCTGACTGTCTGCTTATATCAGTTTAAACCAAATAGAAAATTATGTCCTACTATTTTTAAGTTTTTTGTTTTTTCATGCTTCTTTACACCTTTCATTTTATGGTCTCATGGAATTTTGGTTCAAATGTTCAGATGTCTGGCAGAAGTTTCCTTTGAGAATTGATCATTCTGACTGTCCCTCCCCTTTACTGTTGCTGTTACGCTTCCTGCAGTGTAAAGCTATGTACACACTGGGCATATGTGGCACATTCAAGAGCACGTACGTAGAGTCTTAAAATTAACTTAAAAACATAAGTAGCCACCCGTGAAGGCAAGAGCAAAATCTTTAATCAAACCAAATGACCATCAGCCATAGCTGAAACACCGCAACCAACATGTTGAACAATATTTTTCCTTTTTTTGGATAGAAGTCAAATTAAAGTTTTTACTCTTTCATGAGTTTTTTTTCTTTCTTTTTTGTATTTTTGTATTAGTGCCACTTAGACCAAACAGGGATAAGAAGCTGAGGAAAAAGCCATGTAAATGCAGGAGAAGATGCAAAATGCATGTATTCAAGTAGAGAGGAATAGATGATAACATAGCAAAAGCAAAAAACTGCTTCAGCTAAACATCAAAACTAAAATATCCGGATTCAAAATTATCAAAAAGTCAAGCCCAAAGGCATTTAAATGACAAGACCGTTGTCATTTTGTTTACATGTCCAGGCTTATATTTTGTCAAAACACGTCAAAATATAACTATAATTTTATTGATCTGTTTTGCAGGTAGTGATGCTTAATGAAGCTTACTCTAAAGTTGAGTATCGACTCGACAAAGAAGGATTTGACAGCGTTCCTTCTCTAATTAGATTCTACGTTGGAAACAGAAAACCTGTGTCACAGGTTGGTTTGTTGGTTATTTATTTTCCCCAATTTCTTTCTTTTATTTATTTCATTTTGTTCATCTGTGGGACACTTAAAAGCATTTTCTCAATATATCTTAATGCAGGTTGTGGGAGCTATCATCTTCCAGCCAATCAACAGGTCGCTCCCTCTGCGCTATATGGAAGAAAAGTACGCCCTGTCGGGTAACCAGCGGGAGGCGGGGCTTGTGGCCCAGGAAAAGCCGTGTCAGAAACGTCTGAGCCTCAACATCACCAACGGAATCGGGCATCCTGTGCAAGACGGTTCACACTGCCCAGACAACAGTTTGAGTCGCAGCAGTCACCTCAGGTTTGTGGCTTCACACAAACACACAAAATGACACAAACTAACAAACTCTGCAGTGACTGAAACAAAGCGTGTTTGCCTTCACTCATTTAATGTGTTTTTAGAGGGAGATATGATTACAGCGCTGAGGCCCCGAGACCACAGAATGTGTCTGTTGCAGTTGAATAATGGGAACCTGCCTTTCTTCATTCATTCACTTTGTGTTTGTCTGGCCCACTAACATGCACTCCCACTCTGCAGCTTTCACTCCCAGCCCCAAGCTGTTTACATGTGCTAAAGTCTGAACATGAGAAGAGAGGGTCACACACTCTTTTTTTGTGAAAGGAACAGAAGTGTTTTTAACCTCATGGTATTCAGGGGTCTAAGACTCAGATGAAAACTGTGTTTTTGTTGCTTTAAACATGTTCTTGTGCCATTTTTTAAAGCTTAAAATTGCATTTCTGAGTATTTCTTTATTCAAATTGTTGTGAAAAATGCTGTTGAAAAAAGCTTGTAGGTGTGATGAAGAAGCTACAACAGCAAGCCACAAGCTCCCTGCTCTGCTCCTTTCTAATGCATCCACTTGTAGACAAATAGGTCTACGAATTTCTTTGTTTTCCTCGTCTGAGCTGGAATCTGGCTCTAAACTGGGCTGGATAGCTCAGATATTGCTCATCCATTTTGCTGCACCGCTATAATGTTAAGTTGGGGGGGGATGGGCTGTAAGCTCATGAAAAGAGTGTAAACAGATGGATGTCGGGAAATAGAGGCGGGCTTACTCCGTGTTAATGGTCCCGCCCACAACTCCGAGGTGAATTTGAAACAAACTAATATTGCTCTGCAGAAACTATGTCTGAAAACCGCATAATCACATTTAAAAGACCACTGGGAGTGCTTTATAATAGATCAAAAGATGATTGGAGTGGGACTTTAACACACTTTATAGAAGATCTATATTTTTGAATATTCATTCATTCATTCATTCATTCATTCATTCATTCATTCATTCATTCATTCATTCATTCATTCATTCATTCATTCATCTTCTTTACCGTTGATTCCCTTTCGGGATCACGGGGTTGCCGGAGCCTATCCCGGCCACTTGGGCGAAGGCAAGGGATGCCCTGGACTGGTCGCCAGTCTGTCGCAGGGTAGAATATCCTCAATCACACACCCATTTATTCTCACACTCACACCAATTTCGTGTTGCCAATCAACCTATGAAGCATGTTTTTGCACGGTGGGAGGAAGCCGGAGATCCCGGACAAAACCCATGCATACACGGGGAGAAATATAATTATTGAAAAAAAAAATGAGTCAGCCATCTCTATTATGTAATTGTCTTTTTCAAAGATTATTTTTTCTTCCATCTGTCACTCAGGCTAAAGGATCGCTGCGGCAGCCAACCAGCAAGTCTCAATCAGGTCCAAGAGCGCCGACGCCCACTCAAGGCGCACCAGTCTGATAGCTTTCTACCCCTTGGTAAGTCAAAGTTAAGCGTCCTTGAACATTTGCCTCAATCTCTTTACCAGATCATAAACAACTTGCTTCCTGTTGGTTGGATCTAAAATCCCGGTAGATTCTTGTATCCCTGTGTGGGAACATAAATTGCATTTATTTAATCAGTTGCTTTTTTCCTGTCTTATTTAAACAGTTTTTTTTTTTTTGATGCACTTTTCTTTCCTCATTTTGAAACTTTTTCTTTTCCTCTGTCTACTCCAGGGTCCAAACCTCAGTCTCAGCAGTCCCCTGACCCCCTCCTGCCCAGCCCCAAGTCTCCGGTATTTCGAACCGGCAGTGAGCCGGCACTGAGCCCGTGTGTTCCACGGAGATCAGCAGAGCATCAAGCAGGTAAACAGGCGCCAGAGGATTAATACTTAGCTATTACGCAGCCAACTCCATGATTAAAACACCTTTGATCATAAACATCATTCATGCAGAAAATAGGGATAAAGGTGTGCAATTTATTGTTTAATTATTGTCATGATGGCAAAGGCAACAGCTCTGCTGTGAGTTTTGGTTTTTCTAATAATTATTTTCAACCAAAAAGGCTCAGAAAGGTCAAAATGTTGAAGTATTTCTATATTCTATATTGCAATTCATTTAATGGGTTTTCAGTTTGCATTAACATTTAAAAGTTTCTACCATTTAAAAAACAAAAATGGAAAAATTAAAATAATGCAGTTATATAATTATGAATTTTGAGGAAGCGAATGCCCCTCCTATGTCCTACGTTTAGTTCTACACAAACTATTGCAGTCCACCTTCAGGAATCAGAAGAAGAATCAACTAAAGCTGCTTTGTTCCAGTCTTTGGATTTACCGCACCAGTTAAAGTACTGAGACTAAAGAGCAATTCAGCTTGATTATGTGGCTAAAAATAAAGCTGTTAGCCTTACCAGGGACAAATAATAGCTGCTGTGGGGCTTTAAAAATGAATCAGGCGCTGTCCCTCTTAAGACTCTTTAAGCTTTCTCTCTATTTGCTGTCATTTGGATGTGTGAAGAAAGTTCATTTTCTGTTTAAGAGGAGATAGAAAAAATTGTGGGAAGTTCATAAAAAAATAGTCACAAAAGCAGAGTAGGAAGAAAAGGTGAATGTTTTGTTTTTTTTTTTTACCTACAGGACAGGCGATCCGTGGTTCTGACAGTCAGTTGTGTCCCAAACCCCCCCCCAAACCCAGCAAACTGCTCCTGGCTCAGTCGCCTCAGGCCCCCTCTGTTCAGCCCTCGCGGTCCCCTGCCTCCTCCCCCAGCTGGGCTGTATCTCCTCTCGCTGCTTCCTCTTGCAGTGCAGGTAACTGCTGTTTATTTGTTGGATTTGTGTGTTCAGTAAAACATTTTTCTTTGACAAAAAATGTTGATTTTAAGAAAAAAAAAGCTGCAGAATTTATTATAAAACCAAACAATTAAAAAAATACATACCGGTAGTTCTATGGTGAATTCCAAACTAAAATATCCTCCAAAGTAATCCTATGAAAGAGAAAGGAAGTTTTTATTTATTTAACTCTCTATAGGCTGGTCTGAAGAAATAGCAAATGCCCCTTAACACAAATCCTTCTTCCCCTTTTGACATGTTTGACACGTGTAATGAAGGCCAGCTGGAAATGGCGTTCTTGGTTATGCAACAGCGTGAGCCCCCTTCCAGTGGCCCTACAGGTTTCTGGGTGTAACATGCTGACCAAGCTTTGTGGAGCTTCCTCTTCTAGCCTGGCAGCTGAGAATCCACTTAGCAATTGACAACTAACACCTTAAAGCATCAGCTCTTTGCCACAGCAACAGCATGTCCCCAAACATCCCAGCGTACATATATGCAACAGTCAGAATGAACCGTCCTGACAAAGTGCTGTAACTCTTGTGCTATCTTAGATGACCCCACCCTTACATTGACGTGTTCTCCCTACCATGACAAAGGTGGATAAAGGTGGAAAGATTTCATGTAATCCATGGACACCAGTGAAGGTCACAATCATTGAAGTAAAAAGGTTTAGCGCACTGTCTAGTGGGTCTAGATGACCCAACTCCCAATGTTAAAGTACCTAGGATAGCACAAGGGTTAATCAAGCTATGTTATATAAGCTAAACCTAACCCTAACCCTTGATTATGCTCAAACATTTACATTTAGATGAGAAATGTAGTTTGATTTAGTTTACTGTTACATGAACAAATGATCTAAGTTGGGTGGGATTGTTGCTCCACAGCTGCAGGCCCTCCCGCTCCCCCGGCAAAGCCCCGTAAGCTGCAGCGGACACTTCCTCAAAGCATCCAGCCTGTCGAATGGGAGTCGACAGGGCGAGCGGAGCATCTGCGACCGAGCCCCACTGAAGGCCACGTTCAGTCGAGCTCCACCACAGACCTAAATCCTGAACTCCCTCCATCGCTCTGCAGCTATGTGGAGAGGCTGAAGAGGGAAGGAGACAGGTCAAGAGGCGAGGACCAGGAGGAGAAAGTAGAGGGACGGGGCGGAGGGCCGGACAGAAGCTCCTACCATCACACCATAGAAGCCTCAGAGCACACAAGCGAGGAGGAAGAGGAGGAGGATGGAGAAAGGGATTTACCAAAGAGAGGAAAAATAAGAGGCGGATTTCGGAGGCCTGTGGAAGAAACTGAGTCGATGTTCAGGCCGACGGATTTTGAATCGCGACTTCTTCCCCCTGAGAACAAACCGCTGGAGATGGTTGTTCTGAGGAAAGCCAAGGAGCTGGTGCTCAGCCACGATCACCAGAGTTTAGCCAGACACCTGCTGATGGCCGACTGCCAGGTACAAACACACAAAACAGGGATTCCATGAAAAACAAGTCTCTGTGTGCAAATACTTCATAACATTCTGAACATTTTTTCTTTTTTGAAAATAATAAACATTTTCAGAAGACACATTCTACGCCAAAGACCAGGAACATATACTGTTACACCAAAATAACTGAACTTCAGCTTTGAGGGTTGTTTTTTTTAGTATCAAAAATGCTAAAATTATTTTATAAAGGGCTTTCGTTTGAAATGTTGAAAACTGGTGCCAGTTTCTTATTGAGACACTTTGTGTCTCTGAATTACCTTTTTTTTAAAAAGCATCTATCTCTTCAAATGAGCGGGAACAAACCTGACTAAAAAGTGTCCTTCTACCTCCAGGTAGCGAGAATCCTCGGAGTGACGCCAGAGATGAAAGGTCAGATGGGCGTGTCCTCAGGTCTGGAACTGGTGACGCTGCCGCACGGACGTCAGCTGAGGCTGGACCTCATGGAAAGGTAAACAGCTTTTCTGCAGTGTCATCCCAGAGCTGAAGGCTGGGATTTGACAAACACCAACTCCACTTGGATCTTCCAGGCATCACACCATGGCTATCGGCGTCGCCGTGGATATTCTGGGATGCACCGGCAGCGTGGAGGAGCGAGCGTCCACCTTAAATCGCATCATTCTGGTTGCTCAGGAGCTGAAGGATGAGGTGGGAGATCTGTACGCCTTCACAGCTCTGATGAAAGCTCTGGACTTTCAGCAGGTGAGAAATGTGACACAGCAGACACAAAAACAAAAATGAAATCCTCACTTTGTGAATTTCCTGATTTAACTTAAAACTAAAGTTGTGGATTGTTGATCTTCCAGATCAGCCGTTTGGAGGAAACCTGGACGACTCTGCGCAGGAATTTCACACAAGCAGCCATTAGCTATGAGAAAATCCTCAAACCTTTCTACAAGAGCTTGTATGAAGGCACAGGTAAGAGCAGAAACATCCCCACTACTAGAAAGAGGCTTAGTATCATATTGGACTGTGTAGCTCGTAAACAAAAGCAAGTTTAAAAGTAAAAGTTAATATTCCAACAAATCTATAAATGCACTGACAGTCAAGGCAATGGTCCTTTTTTTAAAAGGATTTTCAGCTCATTGTTTATTCAGGCAATTAATAAACATAAAATTAAGGAAAAATGTGTTTTTTAAACAGAATATATATATTCCTTTATTTTATAATTTAACATGAATGAAATAAGATTCAAATGTTCTAAATTAAGAAGACACATTGGGTTTTGACTCTGACTGAACAGTTCAATCAGCCTTAAATATAACCTTCTAACAGAAATGCTTTTTATGTTTCCTCTGCAGCCCCCAGTTCCAAAGCGCTCTGTCTGCCGATGCTTCTGCCTCTACTCACCTTGATGGAGCGTCCATTAATCCCACCTGAGGGGGCGGAGTTTTGGGAAACCAGTGATGAAGGCTGTGACATCATGCTGCGGCACCTGGAGGCCGCACGAATCGTAGCTCAGAATGCACAAAGCCACACGTCCAACGCACAGATGATTTTAAAAGGTAAAAAAAAAAAAAAGAAAACAAAGAAACATTTGAAAAGTTTTCTTGTTAAGTTAAGAATTTTTTTCTTTTTTTTTTTACAGGTTTTGAACTTGATGAAGGCTTACTTGAAGTGTTTAAAACGGACTTTCAGCTGCGGCTGCTGTGGGGGAGCCGTGGCGCCACCGTCAACCAGTCAGATCGATACAACAAGTTCAATCTCATCCTCACTGCGTTGTCACGGAAACTGGAGCCCCCAGCTACAACTCAACCTTTAATCTGACCTCGCCTCAATTTCTCAGATAAATTCAACGTTCCATCACGGCACATCCCATCCCCGTTCTTTAAAGTCTGCAAAAATCACGACACCATCCATGAGCCGAAGTCTCCTCCTGTGGAAGTTTCTTCCTTTCTCCGTTCAGTTTCAGTTTAATGACAGTCTGACGCTTGCTGCTGCTGACTTCACTTTCTTTATATTGTAGCACATTTACACATTTGTTCACAAAACTTTCCCCGTCTGCCCTTTAAATAAGAGCAGAGGTGTCTACAAGATCTGAAAAGGGACATCATCTTCACCTTTAAACCTATTTAACAAGTTGTGCATTAAACACAACATAACTGATGTGAGTTTTATGAAATTAGTGACTGATACCGAAAAAATAACATTTCTTTTTAACTATGACATACATTTTGTTCTTATCGTCCCAAAATGAGAATCTAAATTAAACCAAACCATCTTTGCAAGTGTGCAGACCAAACAAATCACTTTAAGCTGTACATAAATATATATATATATTAAGCATGTTCATAGACTGTATGTACATTTCTTGTAGAAAATAAATTTGTTGATGAATATTATTGTCTATATTGTTAAACTAATGTGATCAGATGCAATAAATGAAGTTTTCCTAACTGTAGTGAACTGTTCTGTTACTAGCATCTCCTCAAAAGAAACCAAACCACAAGTTTTATTGCTTCTTATTTTATTAGAACATTATTTGTGAAGGAAAAAAAAAAAGTCCACATAGTGTCCAACATTTAAAGCCAAAAATGTGCAAGACAACATGGAGAGAAAAGAACTGCAATCTGATCTAGATTTGAAATCCTGTTACCAGTTTGTCGCTCTCGTTTGAGAAACTAAAAATGATGGAGATTTGAATGGAACACACGTGAAGAAGAGTTGGCAGGGGAAATGCCTCGGCCGCAGTGGCTTTCAGTACACAGATGTCAGAAAGCAGCTTTCCCGCCAAACTTCATTTCTTACTTTGCATCTTTGTACATAACTGAGTCGCTCAGGAACTACACAGGCCAGTATGCTACATATCACTGGTTTATATAAAAGGTTTGAAGGATTTCTTGATCATTTTTTACAAGAGTTGCACCACAGATGACGAAACACATTCCAGCGAGGACAGCACACTGACCTTTCCAAGGAGACCAATTTAAAGGTCGTCAACTCTTTCATTTAACCTCCTGGAAATGACAAAAGCGTTTTACTTTAGTATACAGACTGAATCCTTAGAGCGCAGTTGCATGCTGTTCACATCAGTTCAGTTTGGATATTTTTGGAGGAAATTTTTATGTAAACAGAGCAGCTTGAAATAAACTGTTTACAAGAAATATTACAATAACTATTCAATGTTTTGATTCTTTTCTAACTGCATAAAAAAGACTGCAATACGACTTAAACTATATGTCTAAAATATGACACTATGACACACCAATTTTAATAAAATGGTTAGTGATGGATCTTATAAGCTATTACAAAACGTATAGATTTTTGTTTTTGCACCAATTTGCATCCCAGAGACTATTCGAAAAAATAATATACAGGCACTAAAGGCCATTTACTATTTGCTTTTTCTTTATTTTAACAAAAGGCAATAGGGAAGCAGATTGATTTCAAAGCAAAAAGACCTGAAAGGTGGATTATTTTAATGTTCAACCTTTCCTCCAGTATTGATTGCTAAACGGTCACAGATGGAAACAGTGACACGATGAGGAATTACAGATTCAAGTAAAATCTACAGCATTGTTCTGATCATTTCACAGCTTTTTTTTCCAAAAAAATAAAGCTTAGACACCTTCTGGCTTTCATGAAAGGACTCCTCTGCTTTCCATTTAATCTAGAGCAATCTTACTGTGTGCCTTTATCAAACATTTTGTAGTCAAAAAGCAATTAAGAGAAACATTACAGATTAGAGAGTCTATAAAAAGAAGGGAAAGTTACAAAAAAAGGTATAAAAACAATTTCTTTTGCTTAGTGGTCATAATAAAATGGAGCACTTCTCTACAATCAGTGCAGACTCATCCGTTCACTCTTTAATCATGTTCAAATGCTGTAGTAAATTGGGACAAAGTGCATCGGTTCAGTTCAAACAAACCTAAAGACAATCACCATAGAAACACATTCAGCAAGACATGACAGATGTTCATATTTACATTTCATTTGTGTCTGTCGTCACATTCACAAACAGAATTAAAAAAAAAGTTTGTGGAACCGCGTCTGAGGGGGTTGGTGACAGCCCTGATGGATGATGGGAGATGTAGTCAAAAGATGGGAGCAAACATTGTTTTTTCTTCAAAAAAGTCTCCATGGTTACAGTGTGAAGGGTTTAAGGCAGAGTCCAGAGCTCCCCACTGAGCAGGGCTTTGGAGAAGGCCGCCCTCTGCTGTTCAACGGGTGGTATTGTATCCCAAGAGAAAAACAAAGGAAATGGAGCGGAAGAGGACAAAAGGGGTCCTCTATTCACCTGAAAGTCCTGCTGTCTGCTTCATCCATTCTGACACTTGTTACTTAAAATAAATCATGCTTCAGGAAAGGAGGAAAAATGACGGAATGGAGTTAAACATAAATCACGGCTTCACAAACACAACTGAATCCTAATGGGAGGATGTTACAAACATGCGGCTTGATGAAGGTTGGGGGCAGGCATGAGGAGCAGAGTGGCTCAGGCAGGCAGACATCACCAACAGAGCACAGATGAGGATAGGAGTGAGCTGAAGCGAGCAGCGCTGACAATGTTAGTGGTTTAAAAAGAACTACGCACAACTCCCTGACTGTAAATCTGCATTTCTGCTGAAGCAGCTTTTATCAGAGTTGTGCAGCAAACACAGGCGAGGGTGACAACTTGAAGCTTGTTGCCTGTTCTATGTGTTTCAGTGAACACAAAGGCATTAAGGCTGCAGCAGAGAGGCTTTACTGGCAGTCTCGTGGGTTTTATTTGAAGTACAAAGATGTGGAATCAAAAGCTCAGGAGTAAAGATTAACTGAATATTTATTTATGCTCTCACCTCTGCACAAATTATGAACCTCCAGGTCTGATTTAGCCTAAAGTTAACAGGTTTCAATAATGATATGACAGTTTAAAAGGCAAAGATTAGTAACAGTTAATAAAATCCAGCAGGCAACGATCAGAATAAAACTGCTGGCTGCACTAATTCTTCTCTCAGTGGCAATTTAACTTTTAATGGATGATTACAAGCAGCATCGGTCAAAACTAAAGACCTTTTCCCTCCTGATGTTGATCAGGTCAAACTACTCTAATTGCACAGATTAAGTTTATGAACTGTAGATGGTCGGATCTTCTTTTTCTACAGAGCAGGGTTGATCAACATGCAGAATCATTTTACTATAAGAATCTGGAGCAGATGTCACCTCCCAGTGAGAATGCTGCAAACACTCCTTTTAGTGCAAATATTTATGGATGTACAAGACGTTGTTACCTGTTTGTGACTTTGGGATCATGTATTCTACCAACTTCTACCCTGATAGTGGATATGTGAGCATGCAGACATGCAGATGCCCCCCTCTTCTCCTCTTTCTCTAATGCACAATCAGCCCCACCACCAATAATCAGCAATCAGCATGAGCCTTCCACCAGCCAATCAAATCGCCTGGCCACTCTGCAGCCCTCAGGAACCTGCAGTCACATGGAAAAGAGAGACGGTTACCCAAATCATCACTTAGATCCAACCTGAAGCTCAGAGAAGAACCTTTTAATGAATTAAATGTTTCATATTTGGTAATAAAATCTGGATTTCTTTTTGTCTAGTTCTATTAAAACATGAACTTTGCAGGATATAAAGACAAGGTGGGATGTTAAATGCTGTAGTATGTCAATAAGGATTTTATTGGACACCGTCAGAATGACAACACAACACTGGCAGTAGTTACATTACTCAATTGCTCCCCCAGCTGTCATTGGGGCCCATTTTTGTAGCTATTGGAGAAGCCAACAGTCAGATTACGTTAATGTCCAAAATTATGAGGAAAAACCCGCACTTTCTCTGGAATTATGGGGACACGAGAGTGTGCAGGAAAACAGCTGGAAGAAGTTTCTATAAACATCTTTTTAAAGTAAAAGAAAAAAAAGAAACCTCTTAAAATAATTAAAATAACAGTTAGTTCCCTAAAAGTCTCCCAACAGGGAGGATAAACGTAAATTTTCTGAACCTTTTTCTGTTAGACATTAAGCTTCAGTTACAGATTAGAGTATTATGGGAAACCTAGTCACCAATTTTAAAACATCCAATCTGACTAAACTTCTGTAGCTTTGGATATGATGAAAATGTGCGTTAAATCTAGTCTATGAATAAAAATCTATCTGGAAAAAAAGATTTTTTAAATATTTAAATGATCAAATGTTTTTTTCCAGTTTATTTTTTCTGTTGGAAATACAGTCCATCCATTCGTTTAGGGGACCTTAATTTGTTGCTTAGCATGTAATACTTGTGAATGACAAATAATATTAAATGCACTAAAAAAGTGACATAAA
This sequence comes from Oryzias sinensis, assembly GCA_037389245.1. NCBI lineage: Eukaryota > Metazoa > Chordata > Actinopteri > Beloniformes > Adrianichthyidae > Oryzias > Oryzias sinensis. The sequence goes on along the minus strand of CM074498.1, from coordinate 12,756,398 downwards.
ATTCATGTGACAGTGGATTCTGTAAAAAGCTATAGTGCTTTCTTCTTTATCTTTCTCAAAGATTTTAGAAAAGGTTTTACTGCAGTTAAAATCCAGACAGTCTGGAGGGATGGCACTGGAAACACAAACATGTGAAACATGAAAAGACAGATCAACTAAAAACACCTTTCACAAAGTACAAATGTTGACAGTTCAACGTAAAATCAGGGAGTTTGAACATCTCCAGATACAAAACAAGAAGCTTTAAAATAATCAGCAGGCAGTGACGTTTCTAATATATTACACTGATGAATTTTGAACACTTTGATCGTTCTGAAGTGCTGCAGCTTTAACCGGAGGCTGGAACAGGGTTCTGTCGTTTGTCTGTCTGAGAGACTCACCTCTGAGGCATCACTTCACAAGTATGAGAGGACTGCAGCGTTGGAGGAACAAACGAGCAAAGAGGAAGAGAGGTGGGATGCAAACAAGAAGACAGAGCAGGCGACAGACTTCCATGCAGATGCTGTCCTCATCCTTTTTGAGTGGATGAGTGAGGACGATATGGAGGAAATGACAGACAGGAGAATGACGACGCTTCAGATGTAGGTGACGGCACCTTTGCTGTTTTTCTCCATGGTGATCTCCACATAGGAGGTGGGGACGTAGCCTTCCTCTCCGCTCTGCTTCCTCGCTCGGGTCCAGCCGTCGCCTTTGTCCTCCTCTATGATGTACAACACCTGGAAACGGTTAGAACTTGATATATTAGACAAATCTCCCCAAAAATAAAGCAGCACTGAGGATAATGCAGGTTAATGACCTAAAATTCAATTCAATTTCTTTATTTCAAACAAATGAAAATAAACACAAGAGTTTAAATTAGACCGATGAAACAAGATAGTGTGCTTAAAAAGGAGTGGGTTGAAGAGAAGTCTTGTGAGATCCCACCCCTTTTTTTGTACATGTTATACATTCACATACATTCTGCATAGCACCTATACAGAAGGGACAATTTTGTATTTATTGATCATTTCTTGCCTCGAACAGTTCCATCAGTGACATCTTGTAGTTTTTTTTGAATGCATGTAAACTTTTGCTTTGTTTTAAACCTTCATCCAGCCCGTTCCATAAATCCACACCACAAATTCATAAGCATATTTTCTTTTGTTTAGTACGAATGCACTGTTTTTTGAAGTTCAGCTGATTTCTTAAATTGTAACTCCCACCTCTGACCTTGAACATTTGTTGTATGTTTACTGGAAATAAGCCATTTCTGGCTTTAAACACAATGAGTGCTGTTTTAAGTTTCACTAGTTTCCAGAATTTCAATAAACCCAACTTTAAAAAACAGTACATTTGTATGTGTCCCATAATCCACACCATGAACTGTTCAGCTTTTTTTATGAAAGATATACAAACACAGTAGATTTGTTTTACAAGTATTAAGTAGTAAAATAACATAAATCTATGCCCCAAAGCCCCAAACACATGTTTTTTTTAAATTGAAAAAGTTCCTTGGTGTATCTTATTATCTGTATGAAACAGAATAAAATTAAGTGAGTTTTTTTAACAGGTAAGTATTATTTAGCATCTGAATAAAGTCGGTAAAATCTATCACTTATTTATAATTGGTTATGTCATGGGCTCAAACTGTTTTACTAATAGAATGAGAATAGAGTGAGAACTGTTGGGCAACAGGTGTCAAAATGTTAAAGTCATAACATCTTTCATGTCTGGTGGCACATGAATAATAAAAGACGACATCTTGAATCAAAGGAAGTAAAGGCAGGCAGCTCATACTATTTGCAGGTACAGGAATCAATGATGGGATGCTTCAGTTTCATTAGAAAACAAAACTACAGATTGTGTCCACATCTCTTCTGTCACCACCTAAAACTAGAAACATTTTCAGTTAAATTCCCCAAAAAACAACAACAAAGGAGCATTACCTCATCCTCTGCCATCATCAGCGTTCCTTCATTCTTACCTAAGAGTCAAACAAACAGTGTCATGTTACTGATGTGCATTTTATTCTTATGTTACAAAAGTATTACATTTGCTTTTTATTAGAAAAAAAAAACCCACTAACAAACTCACAATGTTCAGACAGATTTCTCTGTAGTGAATTCCGTGCAACTCTTTTTGAAATCTTATTCATGGAAATTTTAAAGTCGTTTTCTAAAAAGACTTTTGATTGTTCACTAAAAACTCTTAACTTAATCGGCACAAACCCAGCAAACAAGCAGGACAACCTCAACATTCATGATCCCTTGAGTTCATACCGTCAAAATAATACAGGGCCTTGCAGTGGCCGATGACAGGCAGAGGGTCGTCATCGTCAAATTCATCGTCAAATTCGTGAGGGTCGGGGTTTCGGTTGGCGGGCTGTGTGGGACCAGGCCGGCGGTGAGGCGTGTGATGCTCCTGACTTGTGTCATCTGTATAGCTTCCCTCAGGACTGAAAAAAAGAATAGTGAGAGATCCGAGCATGCCCATCAAAAATATGCTGACACAAACCAGCCACCTGTGTTTTTCTCGATGGCAAAAATACTAAAAGCAATGGCTCCAACCTTCCGCGGACCCGCACTGGCCCATGGGACAGTTGTGCCGCGGCACAAAGGGGAAAAAATACACGGCTGACAATTTTCTGTTTTATTTAAAATCTTATTCTGAAGGAAGTTTTATTTTGGAAAACTGCTGGATTCTATCCACCACATCTGAATTATTCTTGATGAATTCAAATCGCTCTGTCACGTTTCCAAAATCCTTGCGCAACTTTCTTAAAGCGCCAAATTGCAGCCCCCAAACTAAAAAAGTTAACAAAACACAAACTTATTTGGAAAATTTCTTTATGCAGAAAAGATTCCGCGAAGAAACAGAAAAAGAGCCTTTGACCTTACAGAAAAAGGAAATCTGCATTTAACGGACAAAAACCAGGAGTCTTTTTTTCTCCAAATAAGGATTTAGTGTGACAGTTGTTCCCACCAAGCTCGCCCTGCAGAATATGCAACCAGCTGTCTGGTGATACAAGGATAACCACTGCCTTAAAGAACAGCAAGATTTTAAAGGCAGGAATATTTTTAATGTATACATGCATTTCAAATGCATATACATTTGACCAAACGTGCTTCTTGAGATAAAAAGTTCATTTCATCTTTTAGCTGCAGTTGCCCTCTCAAAGATGTTTCTGTGTGTGAGGAAGAAGCTTGCCTTTCTCTGCCTTGGGGGGTGTGCTGGTGATTGTCTGTGCTGGGTCTTCTGTCTCCTCTGGAGCTCTGTTTTCCCTCCACCTCAGCCAACCAGGTCTGGAACAAAGATAGAGAGATCTGGCTAAGTCTTCTATTATTGAACTCTTTGTGGCAGAGCAGGTGATCTGTTTGACCAGCGTAGAACCCTTTTGAACATGCCTCAAACTTTGTACCTCATTCTTATGGATCTCTGAGCGCAGCTTCTCCATGTTACAAATGGTCTCTGATATTTTCGGCTGCAGGCTGGTGGGATCGCCCATCTGAGGATTCTTTTCATATACATCCTTCATCTTGTTCAAAGCATCTCTGTCAGAAACACAAAAAGCATGGAGCTGATGGAGGGAAATCTCTGCTTTTGATTGGAACGGTCATTAGCCGGGCTTGGGACGGGTTTAAAAGCGTAGGGAAAAATGGATGTGTTGCTTTACCTCTGATCCATCTGCTTCTGGAGCTCCCTGCTGAGCTCCTCAATCTTCTGCTGCAGCCTTTTTCGTCTCTGCTCCGGAGGTAAGTGGCTAAAATCCTCCAGAGACGGCGCCTAATAAAGAGAGATGGGATATATTCACACAGTGATGATGCCATGGACTTAGCAGCCCAGATGCATTATTTTGACCTGGCCTGTGAGTCCATTTGTCACAAAAAAAAAGGAGGTTTAAGTCCTCTTCACTTAGGAGCGTTAAAAGCAGATGTATTCTCTTAATGTTAAGACTTTTGAAGTTTAACAGATCAATACAGCAACAAAATTCAAAGATAATTTATTTCTATACATAAACTAAGCCTGTTCCTCTAATACCGGAGAACTGTGCATTCATGAGGAAAGCCATCCCCATGAAATCTACTTCTCTGTTAGAGATTAAGGGAAGTTCTAATTAGTGAAGTTACATGCAATGTTAGCTACACTGCTGGGTCTTCTCAGGACACACACTCTTGGTCTCACTTACCATTTTTACTGACCACTGAGTTAACGCGTAAACAGTTACAGTTAGAAAAAAAAGAGAGAGAACAACAATAAATGCTAGTTAGAAGTCAAGAATCTTCTTATAAAGCACACATTGTTTTTTTTCTGCGCTGTGTGTGGTGAGATGACCATAAATTAAAGTTACAGGTGATTGTAACCTGGAAAAAACAAAACATCTTTGGAGATATTTTAAAAGTGTTCCCAGTGGTTTTACAATTATGGTTATGCTGTTTTAGTCAAAGTCGTTTTCTGGGACATAGTTTCTGCAGAACAGCAATAGTTCATTAGAAATTCACCTCTGAGTTGTGGGTGGCACTGCTAGCAAGGAGAAACTCCGGCCCCCTTTTCCCGTCACCCATACCTAAGCTATCTGTTTGCACAACATCCTGCTAACTTAACAGCCCCTCACACCCCAAAACCTAACAGTTTTTGATGCAGATGTCAGCTTGGACGAGGAAAACAAAGACGTACTATCTATTCTATTTTATCTATTTGTCTACAAGTGGATGCATCGGAATGGCGTGGAGCAGGGAGCTTGTGGCCCGCCCAGCGTATTTTCAACGTCACAAATAAGCTCTTTTTCAAACGCCTTTTTTAGTCTGCTCCTGATTCACAACGATTTGAATAAAGAAATACTCAGAAATGCAATTTTAAGCTCAATTTTCTTTAAATACATCCTCCATCAGGAGAGAAGTGCTTCAACAACATGTCAAAAACACAATTTTTCATTGGAGTGGGTTTTTAAAGAAGCCAAACTGATAAAAACACTACAACTTTTATCTAATATTATATTTGCGGATATTCAAATGAAGAAGCATCAGAGATGTTTGTTTCTGATAAGACTGATGTCGCACTGCCTCCAAGCTGGGAAAAACGGGGCTCCTTAGCATTTTTGGCTAAGAGTAAAACTATATTATGGGCTGGGGTTGAGGTGATAAAAGCAAACATTAAAGGTCAGAGAGCCACGATAAATAAATCAGAAAGCTTTGATTTGTTAATTAAACAGAAGTGATTAGGAAAGCGCAGACTTGCCACAGTCAATGAGGTAACTTCTTCCCCCTCTAACAGTCCAACTAGTCAGACAATTGGTATTAAATAATTATTTTTGATTTATGGTTTAACCATCTTGTGATAAAATGACATGAATGTCTTCCAGCTGTGATAGTGGACAGACTGTCCACAGAAACAACACAGCATTCCCTTGTACAGACTGAGCGCTTCCTTTAGCTGTTTTGAGAAAAGTTTACAAGTAAATACATTTTCAAACCACAAGGAGGCACTCAAAAAAAGAGTCAAATATCTTCAGATTGCTATTATGTTGGCTTAAAACATAAAAGCAAACATTACCTAAATACTTTAGGTAATTAAAATAAAATAAAAATAATCTTACTAAACAAAGTTTTACAGAGTTAACTAATATTTTACACACTAGATGAGTGCTTCAACTCTAGTTATTTATGTCTGTCAGATAATAAACAGTTTAAATGCATTTAATAAAATCATTTGAACTCGAGGGTATGTGACTTACGACTTGTATTTGGTTATTAATTAGTCCTCCACTGGTCTAATTACAGCATCAACTAGCAAAAGAATACTCTACCACTCCGTCTATCTGTTCAATTGTCTGTTGACTCAGAGAAACCTCACAGGCTGCACACAAAAAGCAGCAAAACACAGATGGAGCTGACAGAGCGGTGAAGAACATCCGCCAATAAAAGCTTTAGTTTGGCCCAAAGTTAGCAGTTATTCAGCAGTTTGTGTTCAAGTGTCAAAAAGCAGCAACGTCTGTTTTTGCAGATTTGTGACACTTGTCATAAGCACACACACAAACACAAACAACAGCACTGCAGCATCAAACAGACCAGCATCTCCACCTCCCCGTCTGATGCTGGTTACTTATTTTCAGAGGTCATCACCACCCGACACTCACAACACTGCAACCATGATGTCATAACCCCCCCCCAGAACCACGCAGAGACACACCATCAGTCAGCAACGATCCACCGTCTGGAGATCGCAGCAAAAGTCTGTCCCACAGAAGAAAGAGAAAATGACACAACAAAAGAAATGGGGGGGGGGGGGACCGAAGAGGGACACCAGAAAAAACAAGAGACAAACAGTCCTGCAGGGTGTCTGCCCTAAAACTATTAATCATATCAGATGGATAAAAGCCTTTAAGTGAAGAGTTTGCGGTAGTGGAGGGCCAGTAGACACTCTGCAGAACCTCTAGAAACACCCCCATCTGGCTCTACCTCCCCATCTCACCCCTCTCCTCAGACCCCTCAAATTCTGAGGGATTCTGGGTACTGAAGTCCTAATCTCAGACAGATAGTGGCTCACAAGGTCAGAGTTGAACCGTGGTGTGGGGAAGAGGTTTGAGGAAGACTGCTGACAAAAAGGGGGGGAACGTAAAGGAGGGGGGGAGGAGGAAGGGGACTGGTGGATGAGCGAGAAGAAAAGGGGAAGAAATCAGGATGAACATCGGTTAAATACTCACTGGAGAACAGGTGTTAGCTCACCTTTGCACTAAGATTTTGCGTGATTGAATGAAATATTTTATACTAGTTGGTTTAAAGGCATAGGTATGTGTGTGTCAACATTATCTGCATTGTGTACATGTTGACGGGTGAACATTTTTGGAGCCAACAGGTATGTTTATAACATTTGAGTGTGTGTGTGGACAGACCCCGCCCTTATAGACTTGTATTACATCTGAACCTCACCGTAATGAGTATAATCATCCAGAAACGTGTTGCTTTATGCTGCTTCATGGTTTTAACCCCCCCTCCCTTATTATCAGCCCCCTACCCCCCCTCTCTAACATCCCTTTCTCTTCTTCCCTCCTTTCCTTTTCCATCCGGTCCAACACAAAAGATTTTCAAATATGATTAAAATGAATAAAGTTTGGCCTCGATTACAAAAGGGGTTTATTCAACCATACCTCTGGTTTGTCAGGAGATTCATAACCCCAGTTGTTAAAGTAAAATATGTCCAACACAAGAGGACTTCAGCTCTCATCTGTCTGCCCAGCTGTTGGACAGGACAAGTTAAAAAACCAAAAAAAGGATGAACAGCGGTTTGAAGTCTTTTAATGAAATTTCTTAGATGTGTGTGTGTGGGAGTCCGGCTTTCACCATTGAATGTTTTTTTATTCTAGTACTGAACAGATTTGCTCTCAATAAACAACAGTTCGTCTGTTCTGCTTGATTATTTAGAACTAAAGTTGTAGGCTTTTATTGTACAAATTCTGGACATGCCTGTGGACAAAGCAGCACATCTCATCAGCTTTTCTGTGTTTACAGACACACCGCCATCCATCACGAAGGCTCCTGATACTGTGAGGCCACTGGTGGAGCAAACATGTGCCAACAGCAGATAGTTAATGAATGACAAACTTAGTGGTTAAGGAAAAGGCCAAGGTCCAAGGAGTGTGTAAAAGAAAGGATTTTAAATGATTGCATCTGCTGAAAAAGTGAAAACCACCTTAAAGAGATCTGAAGCTGATGTCAGCAAAGAGATGTTACGAACAAATCTCTGCCACTGCATTCATGATGGGTTTTATGTGTTCATAAACATGAAATCATTGATCATTTGGTTGATTTTAGACTTCCTTGAGTGCTTACCTTTGGTTTCTTTCCAAACAACCACAGCTTGTTCTTGGCTTTGCCCAAGGTGGGTTTTGGCTCAGAACGTGGCCCTTGCACCCCATCTCTTTCCCTTTCTCCTTTGGGCGTGTTACTTATAGTCCCGTCTGATCCTGTTCCGCTCAAATTCTGACTGAAGTCTTCGAAGGGGAAGTCGCCTGGGGGTTCAAAGCCAGACTTGAAGGACTCCACAACTAAGCTTGAGTCCTGGAAAGGAGAGCACAATAGACAAATCAATAGATGAAATAAAAGTGAGCCCTTCTCAAATACAGCAAATTACAAAGTTTTATTTTTTTATACACAAGGCATAATATACCTTTCTTTCATCTACAGCTTTGGCTGCAGTAACCATTCCATCTAGACATTTGGAGATGATGGGGATGACCTTCCGCTCTGCCTCTGCAAAGCTTCGATACGTCTCTCCCAGCTTCACAGTTCGACGTTCATCCATGTGCTGCAGGTTCTGCACACGGACAAGAAGAACAAATGATAACACCCTCCACAAATCCCTCTACAACAGGGGTGCCCAAATCCAGGCCTCGAGGGCCGGCCTCCTGCTAGTTTTCCAGAAACCCTGCCATATCTACTGTTGGTTACCCGGATCGGGTGTTTTTAGCCAAAAAGGAGTTTTAATGGCAGGTTGGTTGGAAAACATGTAGGACACCGGCCCTCAAGGCCTGGATTTGGGAAGCCCTGCTCTACAAGCTCCATCACCTAGTCAAAGCTCATGCCCATTCAGTAAAAAACTACAGTTTACTGGTGTAAAGCTAAACAAAAAAAGCAAAAACACAGGTTTAATATGTCATTAAAAAAACTAACTAAATTTGTGAAACATAATTGCTCAAATCCATACATATGTATATAATAATGCGTTAACAAAAAAGAGCTCTTAGGATAAAGGCAAATAACCAATTAAAGTGGAATTCAGTTCCAAAAATACAAGTCAGATTGTGTCCACAAGGAGACTTCACCTATTTCCCAACTTTGGTTTGACTTCTACAATGTTATCACCTTAGATAATGCCTGGGCTGTAATGAAGCTTTTTTACTGCAGTTAAGGAACTTTCTGGTAAGAGGAAAAATCAAAAGTCTGAACGTAAGAGATCCAAAAATTGTTATAGATGGTTGAAAATAATAGGACAGTAAATGAAATTTTGCAGCTCCACACTCTTGTGAAAATGACGTTAATAGTTTAAACTAGAAGATGGAAAACGCCTGTAATGTTTTATGAAAGTGGTAGTTTAAAGAGTTAAGAGTTTCTCTGGTATGCCTGCTCACTTTTGTTTAAAACAAATGTGCTTGACGTCATCTGTTGGTTCCTGTACTACACGTCCTATTTTTGTCCTTCCATGAAGTCATTCCAGTTTGGCCTGACCTGGATTGAACCCGAATGGAATAGATTAAATTATCTGCACTGATATAACTTGGTTCAGTCTGCTGACTTTTCCTATATGACTTCCTGATATGACTTTTATTGTGAAGGAATGGTAAATAAATAAATGAATCAAAGTAAATGTAGACGGACGTCAGTTTGCATTGACTAAAGATTATTTTGATTTTTAAAGAGTGCAGCATTTTAGACAGATTAAGATGAAACTGTTGTCTTTACCTTGAAGATGTGCGGTATTGCGTTGTTGAAATGTTTCCACTGTTCGCCGTTAAAGTTTTGAAGCTGAGCAGCATATTCGTTCTTGCTCTCATCGGCCATGTGAGTGCGCATGTAGAACTGGTTTTTAGCCTAAACGAGATCAAAAATTCAGAGAACATTACAGCTTTGCGTAAATGGATGGTCAAGTTTGAAAAGTTGTGCCTGAAATCCTTCCAAAGAAAAACACACAAATGCAGAGGCAAGTTGAAAAAAGTAATCTGAAAATGACTCACAGAAGAAATCACATTTTTCTCACACAATTAATCCAAAAGTAACGTAAGACTTAACTTTGAAACTCAACAGACCAATTATGGAAACATCTGTAATGATCTGTTGTTTAAGCTGTATGTGATGGAAATGAGAAAACTTTTTTTTTATTGAATTATAAAAAACATCAATAAACAAGTGCAGCAATGACTCCACTTTCCGCAGAATGAGGTAAAAAATCCTGCTATTTCCACTGCTTATGAAAAAAAAGTACCAGTTTAGAAGAATGAATCAGAGCTGTTCATGGTGTTGCAGGCGGGCACTTCATACCTTCTCCACCTCTGATTTGGTGGCGTTGATGTCGCTGTCTAAGCGCTCGTAGTTTAGCTGGGATTTCTCCGCTTCTTTACACTCCCTCTCAAACTTCTTTTTACTCTATAAGAGGAAGGGGGCAAAGCTTAGCGGGAAATAAATCAAAGCAGCTCAGGCTGTAGAGCCCTTGCCGCTGACACACGCTTGTTCTGTTTCCCATTCGGTAAATACAACAAAGAAAATATGTGAAAAAGAGGGAGAGGAATCAGACACAGATAGTTTACTTCCTGCTGGCTCCATCTGGGTTTCATTAGGAGTGAAGGGAAGACGGTGAGACATTACAGTCTAGCCACTAGCTAGTCACTGCTAAAGTCAGGCAGACCACACACCATCAGAATCACATTTGCTGCTCCACTAATACAAGAAAAAAAATTGTTGCTATTATTTAGAATTGTAAAAAGGCATATTAGCATTTAGGACTGGGGAACTTAATTATATGGCCTGCAATAGCAGGGTGCTCAGAAATAACGTTTATGTAACTAAATGACCTCAGATGTGAGCTAATGGAGTCTCCATATCTTTCTGAAGGCTCCTGGGACAGAGTTTGACAAAGGCCAAATGTGGCTTGTTTTGGGAGGGGAGGGTTGTTATGTGCTGAGGTCTATGGTCGGTGTGTGTTTACTGGTGTTGGATCATGCCACCGGTCCCTCCACATGGAGTCTTGCCAGAAAATAAACTGGATGAAGCCGTGTTCTCCGTTTATAGTGTTTTTCTAACAAATGCAACTCAAATCAACATATTTAAAAATATAAACTCATTGAAAGTCCCATCTTTGTGCCTTTGGTCACAATGGAATCCAGGGAGGGACAAAAAAAGTGGACGAATTTCTTTTGTTAGCATTTCTTTCATTCCCCATGCATCTCTAAAAGAGATTATGTACACTAAACATTTTATGTTTTTCTTTTGTCCTTCCTTTCCCCTCCTCTTTGCCACTTACATTGTCCATCTGTTTCCAGCACTGATCCAAATACTGCTGAGCCTTTCTGCCCTCCTGTAGATGCTGCTCATTTCCACACAGACACAAAGAGACATTTGGGCACAAACACAAGGAAATACATAAATATGTGGGTGCATACAAACGTTCACATTTAGCTCACAAAACACAAAGACTTCAGTGAAACTTCAGCTGCAGTTCAACAAAAAATCTAGAAACTGCAGCAGTGAAGAACACCAGAAACCGCTTACTTTACACGGAAACCTTCATCCTGGTTCAGCATTGCATTTAGTGTGTTTCCTAGCTTTTCATACATTTAAAACAATAATAATCCTTATGTGAAATGTACACGTTTGCAAACTTTTAATTGGAATTTTACATTTGACACAACAGGCAGTGAAGTTTTGCAAGCAGAAGATCTGGTTTTTCCAGAACCAAGAAGCTAAATTGCAACTCAAGAGTTTATTTGTAGGACAGAGCTATTATTAAACCTAAGTCTAGAGAAACACAAGATCGATCTTTATCTTATTATTAATCCCTTCAGTACAAACTACAATGCCATTACAAACTAGGATAGAACAGAATGTTAACAGAAACTGGAAATTTGGAGACAAAACTGACTTTTTTTCTTCAAAGTTTATTAAAAATTCATTGCACCCTCAAAGGGTTTCAGTCCAACAAAAATCCGATTTGAGGATGTAGCATGTTTTTTAAGAATTTCAAAGTGAATTTTGTTTAATTACAGCAGTAAAATACTGTGAATTAAAATTATTCATACACAGGGAATTTATAAATGTGCTTTTCTGCAGTTTCTCAACAAAAACGTTCCCCATAAATCTGGTAGAAAAATAATCTAGATTGGTTCTTTCTGAACCTGTGAATTGAAACGTCCTTCCTTTGCCAGCAGCAGATGGTAGCAAGCATTAAAGACACATGGTAACATCCTTTCCAACACTGATCCTCAGTGAAGCCAAATAAAAAGCAAATGCATAAGAAGGAAGATGGGCGAGATCTCCTGGAGGTAAATCGATTTTCAGAAAACAGAGAACATCTGGCTGGTGTTCAGCGGCACATGGGACTTCAGGATCAACCTCATCTTGTACTCACATGTTTCCTCTCGGCTTTGAGGTCTTGGCTGTACCTCATCAGCTCATTGTAAACCTTCAGAGCCATCTCCTCAGCCACCAGCTCCCTCTGCCCAGCATAATCATTCAGCTCATTCAGGATGGAGTAAAACGACAAACAGGATGTGAACCTGGAAGACACAATAACCAGTATAAATGCCACTTTTCATTTTACACAAGACAAAAAGTAATGTTATACCAAAAGCAGAAGTGTTTATTATTATTTTTGATCTACATTTGATATGAATGACCATAAAACTTCTTGTTTATATATTGAATTTTGGTGCTTTTTTGGCTAGAAGTGCATTTTCAATATTGAATGATAAATCGTTTACAGAAAAGAAAAAATCAACAGTATCAGCAGTCAGGGCTCCAGACTAACTTTTTTCACTAGGAGCACTGTGGCCCCTAACTGAAAATTTTAGGGGCACAACCAGAAAATTTAGGGGCGCATAACGTAAATCAACATGCGACCTAAATCTACTAATTTCCACTGTATTACGAATAAATACTTTAATAATAGATGCAGAAATTACAATGTGCTGTTTCTAATTCAGTGTCACATTTTATTCTTCACTTTTGAAAATGCAACAACAGGTCAACTGACAGCACCATCGCTGTCATGACAGTAAAAATAGTAAAGAAAACGGATGGAAATTTATCTTTGTGACACCAAATAGGTGCAGCCAAGATGCACAATAACCGTGTTTGAGATCACCCAGGTGAACTCAACGCTGCGCAGATCACCTGGTGTGAGACGTATATTTTTGTTTTTGCTCCAACATCAACTGTCAATCATCACAAAAGTATCGCCGAGAAAGGGGTGGGAGCAAGGGGCAAACCTACCCGGACACAGCTGGAAACTGAATTGACTGAAAGCTGCCCTACAGACTACAAAACAATGCATTATGGGACATGTGTCCTGATGGTTTTTGTAGTTGAGTGATTAATTAAAATAATTTAAAATACCAATTCATTAAAAAAGGCTACATGCATTACAAAACATTAAAATAATCATAAAATAAATATATAATAACACAGATCACACTAAGGGGGAGAGGAATATTAAAACTAAATTGAATGTTAAGGACAACTCCAACTTCCTGTTGTCCTTCAGTCTTGCTGCAGATTCGCCTTCATCTCACAGCCCCCCCACCCCCTGCCTGGGAGGTGGTGGGGGGGGGGGGGGGTGAGATGGCCGGTTCATCTAAAACACGTCTATCGTTGCATTTTCCCCACGTATTTTCAGTGTGTCTAAAACTAATGTTGGTTTTGCCCGCACTTGTTTAAAGTTCAAGCCCCGTTAGCTGTCACGCACGTAGGTGGGGACATTTATTCTCCTCAGCTGACCCCGCGGGAGCGGTGTGCTGTTACGTAACAGCCGTGCATAAACCGTTTGATGCTCCGCCGTAACCGTAACCAAAACACTAAACCTTCCTCCGGTTCTGTGAGACCCAGAGAAAAGTTCAGCACGGACTGCATGTATTTAGAAAATTACGAGCGAATAGATACGTTCTAAAAGGGAAAGTAAGGAACTCCTTAATGTGATCCGGGGAGGGGACTGTCAGGTGTCCTGCTTTCAAGCCCTGTCATTGTCCCGCCCCCAACAGTCATTTACCCCACTGTGATTGGTTGGTCATCTCCGTGCACGACATGAAAAGGTGTCATTCATTAAAACTGGAGGGCTGCAGTAACATTAAATTTTCATATTAAGGCGGGGGCAGCAAAATATCATCTTGGGCAAATAGCCCGCGGGCCGCGAGTTTGAGACCCCTGCTGTACACTCTGGCGCTGGTACACTAGCCGCAGGTCGGAAGAATGAATCAGTAGTTCGCTTACTCATAGCTCAGACGCACATATCAGGTTGTGACTATATTTGTCTCCGTTTCCTTCCCACAGATGTTTATGCGCGCGCGAATATCTCTAGGCCCCGCCCCCTCCACATATTTTAGCCACTTACAGTGACATATTCTTCTCACACGCAGTGGCCGCCTCACAGACGGGCATCACGCGAGAGTGTGTGCTCGCGTTTCATGAGTATGTGCGCGAGTGTGTGTGTCTCCCTGCCTGCGTGTGCGCTCGCGTCTCAGATCATTTCATTGATCATTGACGTGCTCCTGCCACGTTTAATGTATAAAAAAATACGGAGGGTGTGGGAGGCAAATTTACTGGTCGCACATGTGCGACTGGATGTAAAATTCAGTCGCACACTCTCAAATTTTGGTCGCAAAATGCGACCAGTTGGTCGCAGTCTGGAGCCCTGGCAGTGCAGCACGTTTTTGGAAAAAGACAATGTTTCTTTGATATATTTTAAAGTATGAAATATGCTAAATATTCCAGACTTTAGACTCCGCATGGAGACAGTCTGTGATGAACAGACCAATTATTTACAAGGCCTGTTTCCTGACGACAAGCCACAGATACTTGAGCATATTTCAAAAGCAGAAACATAGAAAAAAATGTATAGAAGGTTGCTCACCTTGGCTCATCGTCTTTGGCGCGCTTTGGACAGTATTTCTTCACCAAGTTCCTGACAAACATACAAGAGAAACAAACCTGAACACCACAGACAAGCCAAAACCATAGGCCGGGTAGATAGATGGATAAATGAAAACACAGGGGGCCGGACGTCACACAGATCAAGAGACTCTAAGCATAAGTTTAAAGTTAAATCAAAGATATAAACTTCAAAGCTTGTGGCTGTCATTTCCCCTCAGGCTTTGAAGAATGAGCAGAGGAATAGATGTGTCACTGTGCATCATAAGCAAAGTCCCTGTCTGATTTATGCACTGACACATGAACAAAGTGACACAAGAGCACAGAGCATGACTTTCAGACAGCAGCCACAGTAGAATGATTGTTTTTAAATCAGGTAGTCGGGCTTCATGTTTGCTGAGATGTGGAGAAACTGTAAAAGCCCTTTATACCACTAATCTGACTTTTATTTATCATTTGCATCGCTCTGCTGCGTTGGAGGAAGATGAAATCCTGAATGATCTTGAACTTTTAGGATATGCTCCAAAGGCAAAGTCCTTTGCCTTAAAAGAGAAAAATGTCCAGTTTTTTTTTAATTTTTTTTATACACTGTATTTTATCCCACGAAGGGAAATTCTTTCTCCGCATTTGACCCATCCCCTTGGGGAGCGGTGAGCTGCAGCCGAAACCGCGCTCGGGAGGAAGTAGCGTTAAGGGTCTTGCCTAAGGACCCACACTGGGTGATGTTAACTGCTCGCCATTGATATGGTAATTGCCCCCAGTACCATTGCTCATTCCCCTGCGGGAATCGAACCCTGGTTTCCTGCATGGTAGCTTCCCACCTTACCAACCGAGCTACCAGTTCTAACTATTTATACAATAAAAACATCAAAATCCTGTGAAGAAAAACTGAGTACCTCTATAAACTGTTTCAAGTGTTTCCTGATAATATATCTTAGATGGCGCAAAGGCAGAGAATAAGATTCAGTCCTGGGAGTCTGACACCCTCCACAAACCAGGGATCCTCTGTGTTAGCAGGAGTGCGATGCAGAAACACAAACAGAGTAAATCACAGCTGCAGTGGTGTGCGTGTTCCGTGTTTGTGCATGCGTGAGTGTACCGGAGCTGCTTGGCATAGTTCTGCTCAACCTCCAGTCTCTCTTTGACAAATTTTGCATAGCGCTCCAGAAAGTCGATCCCCCACTGCGTGTGTTTGTCCAGATTATCGAACTGGTCCTGATGATGAGAAACAGAAGAGGCGAGACAAAGATCACATTTAGATGTTAAAACAACATTTGGAAGAAGTCAGCCTTCTTAAATGTACACACAAAGGACAGACACGAAATGCATACAACATGCCTGTAAATCATAAGCTAATGCATGTTCTATATAATGTAATAATGAAGCCCAGGAAAAGGAGAACTGGCTCTAAAGGACGGCTGGCAGTCTGGAATTGTTCTGTGTCATTTCCACTGACTCCAAATTCCTCTGACATGAGCATCAAAGCAGTTTATTAAATTCAGGCACAAAAAGATCTTTTGTACATCTGCTTTTTAAATACATCTAATAAACAAACAGATAACAGATGCAACGCCTGATCTTTCCTCAGTATTTGTACTTCTTTTACCAAGTGCAAATACATTTAAAGGTTTTAGCGCTCAGTGTATCCCCCCCCCAACATCAACACAGACAGAGGGATTGCAGTAAGTTCTTTGGCTGTCTTTGGGTGTGCATCATAAACAAATTTGAGTGTCCTTGCGTAGTCCTGAGAAATATTGCATGAGAAGTACAGTAGTTAAGATAAAAAGTGATTTTTCTTTTTGGTTTATTTTTGGATGACTGTAAATCAGTTTGATTCTGAATATTTTTTATTATTGTACCAAACCATGTTATGTGAAAAATAAACAACAAACGAAAAACACAAAAAGCTGTTCTAATAACCAATAAAAGAGATCAGGGTTCTTAAAAGCAAACCGCTAATAAACAAAAACTTTTTCACCATTGGAGTCATTCCTATCTGGAATCTGTCCTGAAGAACAACAGCTTTATCTGCTGTCTACCGACTGGAACCCAACACAGTCAAGTGTTTTGTTTAAGGGCCTCACAATAACAGTTTTATGGTACAAGCAGGTGTCTCTCATTGATGTGAAACCAGGATTTATCCATCTATTCTAAAGATTAAACTGCCATCTTTCCATTCAAAAGGTCATAAAACAAACCTCAGATCTTGCAGAATTCAGAGGATACTAATTTAGAGCATTTAGAAACAAATCCCAACCATTTTTGCAATTCTCTCATTAAACAAGATATTAGGTTTTCTGCAAATTAAAGGAAAAAGATTGTGTATAAAAAACCTGAAATTACGACAAGATCTATAATCCACAGAGATTTACAAAAGTTTAAATAAAATAAAAACAGAGAAGCCACATTGACTCTTGAAGATGTGATTTTTTTTTTTTTTTGCTGATGATAATCTTCATCTATCTTTTCCTCTCTGGCTATAGTACAAATACCTAGCAGTGTACTGTTGTCGTAGTAGTTGATGATTACCGTATACTGGACAGGGACGTGCACTTAAACACTGAATATTTCTGTGCAGCAAAAAATAAGAAAAGCATCCAGTAATGAATAAAATCACTTTTCAAATGTCTTTCTACAACTGAGCCCTGCATTTTGCCCAACTCAGAAAATTTTGTAACCTAAAATGTAAAGGTAAAAAAAAGTTACATCTCCAACCTGATTTCTTTAAACATTTTCTGCATCTTTTTCTACAATCGTAATACAATGTAAGAGATCCACTTGAAGGATTAATACTAAACTCCCTTGGCAGGACAAAATGAAATCTGATTAAATAAATAAGTCAGCTGCCAAATAAGCCATACATTGAGCCATACTTTTAGAAGAAGGTGCAAAACTGTCAAATTCCAATGAGATTTGAGTAAAAGTAAAGTAAAATAAAATAAAATGCTGCAAAAATTCAATAAAAAGCAGCAAAGAAAACTATTTAAAACAATGGATTGATAAGCAATCACACCCTTTCATTATTGAGCCATAAGAGGTATTTCTGCTCCCATATTGTCTGCACACGTGCTCATCCATCTCTTTTTAGCAGCATGCCTCTCTGAAATTACGTCAGCCTATGTGACAGTAGCTATGAATAAGTAATAAGGAATGAGCTCATAGTGGAGCTTGTGGAAAGCTCAGTGCAGACGGGCTCACTGAGGAAATGACAACATATTGGGGTTCCTAATCTCTGCTTAAAAGGAGGAGGAGGAGGAGGAAGTGTGAAGAAGCTGAAAGCATGAATCATGTCTGCATAGACATCTAAAAACCACAGAGTTGGATATTTTCTTGGTATTTAAAGATCCAAAACAGAAAGGCTGTAGCCATCGCCTAATTACAGATCTATTTATCTTTTGATAAACATATGAAAGTGTGCAGATCGGCTGACTTCAGCCCCACAATTTGATATGAAAAAAATAGGTGGAAATCACAATTTCCTATAAAAAAAAAAAAAAAGGAATGTGAAATCCCCCAGGTTCATTCCTGATATTGTTATTAGTTTTACTGACAAATTATGAGAGTGTAAATGCTTTTTCATTAAACACATTTAAAGAAAAAGGGATTTTTAATGACCAATTCTATTCCATTCTTTATTTATTCTATTCTACTATTTAGCAGCACTCGTTTCAATCTCCACAATAGGAACATCATCAAATTTTTTACTTTTTTCTTTTTTACTTTGCATACATTACCAAGCAATACGTATTAAGGAATTTAATGGATTTTTGTCAAAGTAAAAATTAAAGCATCCGCTGTTTCAAAGCATAATAACTTGGTTGGTTTTTTTGCAGACTCCGGTTGTACAGAAAGAATTCAATTTACAATTTATCGGAAAAAAAATGTGTTTATCAAAGGCAGTTTTAGCATAACATGAACTGAAAAAACTCAACCAAGTTAATATAAAACTTGTGAATTCTTAAATTAAAAACTAACAGAAAAATATTTTTGAATAAAAACAAGAAATTGCTTAAAAATCAAACTAATTCATGAATTTAATTAATTGATATTAATTAATACTATTTGAGTTTTTAAATCCAGCAACAATATTGACTTTTGTTACATCAAACACTTTAATAACACACACCAAAAAGGGTACAAATAGTTTAAAAAACAACAACATTTTCCCTCATACAGGTCATTATTATTTAGCTGATAAATCTTTACTAGACGCTCATCTAATTACTGCATGCCACTGAGACTGACAGAACAGGGAATTGTTTCATTCCCTGAATCAAACCCAAAAATGGGTCACAGATCTAATTCTTTCAACATTTCCTCAGAAACCGCTTTGAATTTGCATTTATGCGCTCTGATCCTAAATATATTCATAATTTAGATCCTAGATGCGGAAGCCTTAATACGCCTTTTGTGGAAATTCCACAGAGAAAACGGCCTAATAACCAATCGACAGCCAGTTAGTTCCAGACAGCCTGTGGCATTCCACTGGGGAAGGCTGGGATAATAAGCACAGAAAGTGCTGCTAAGACAAAGCACTAATTACACACTGTGGTATTAAAAAGCACAGACGCACACATATACACACAGCAAACTAGGTGCAAAACATAAACCTGTCTAAAGGACCAGCATCACTCAGAGGAGCCCTGGGCTCTGTCTCCGGTGTGTTTATAGAGTTTGAAAACATCCCTCCTCCTAACAAACAAAAGTCATGTTATTCCAAGAATGTGATGGTGGAGACGAGAAGGGATCTGTGTTTTTTTGTGCACTGGATCCTGATCCAGGAGTGTGAGGGAGGAATGGATAGAAAAGGAGGAGGGTAAGGACAACAAGTGGAGAAAATAAAACAGGGCAGCAAGGCAGCAGGGTGTAAGAAATTTTCTATTCAGACAAAGATTTCCAAATAGGAGACAAAAGAAACCCTTGTATGACGAAGTTACATTTTTACAGTCAATGAAAGGACAGTCAGATGCTTTTCCTTGTTCAGAGTATCTGAATTTGCATAGACTTGGATTTCTCACAATAATGTCCTGAAAAGTCTCCAGCTTATTACCATCTAAGGAAAAAGCAGAGGGATCATTGGCATGTGAACAGTATTGACCCTAACCAACAATCAACCTTTCATTACCGTTTTTGCTGATCTGCGAACCATTTCTAAACAAGCGAACCCACTGGAAAGCTCTACTGCTCCATACCTGTTTTCATTTTTATTTATGCCTCCTGCTCAACATGGTTTGGTATAATAAAAGGCAAAATCTCTACTTTAAATATCTGACTCTAATTCCTTTTTAGCACACAGCATTTTTCACATATGTTCAATTTAGAATATGTACAATTAGAGCTGCCTCCATTAAACTAGTTAATATTGCTTCATTTGTTTTAAGTGATGCTATGTAAACCAACCAACATCTGTAGCTGCATTATCGCAGCAAATAAGTTAAATGCACACCCTGCTGTGAGCACTCGTGTTCACATTGCAGTCTAATGAATTACTGAAATAGAAGCTGCAAAGTCCATAAACAAACACACTCCTCTGTATTGCCACACAAACGGGAGGAAATATGTGAGTCAGCAGTTCAAATTATAAGTTATTTCAGGGGATTAGACTGAATCTACAAGTCGGTCTCATAAATTACAGTCATAAGTCAGTGAACGCTTTTGCTAGTGCAGGCAGAGGTGCACAAACTTAATGTTTAGACCTAAGCAGATGTGTTTTTCTTTCCAGTGAAATGCTGGGAGGTGCTTCAGTCTGTCAAATGAGAGCTTCCATTGACCTACATCAATTCAAACTGTTTTGCAGGGCTGCAGACGTGGGTGTTTCTTCCTCTTATGTAACAGCTGGGAGGTTTTGTTTTCCAGTCTGCTTAGATTAGATAATCCAAAAACATTATTTTCACATATTTGAAAGAAAAGTTACACTAAATTTGGGGAAGTTGTTCCAGGAAAAAAAAAACCTGTTGGTGCATAAAAATGTTTGTCAGATTTTGGACAGAAAACTGTGCTTAGTCAGTCAAAAATGTCAAACTGCACACTCTAAAACTGTTTCCATACAACCCTAACCTGAAAAGTGATGTAAGAAAAAAAAAACTTACACAGCTTACACAAACGACAAGTTTAAGATTTAGAGTTACTTTGGTCTTCATAAGCAAAAGTATAAAATTATTTTTAGCTTTGGTTCAAGCTTAATTGTTTAAAGAGTAAAACTCAACGTCTGGTTTTAGCTTGCTGGACAAACAATAAGTGCTATTCTAGTTATGATGCCGTTATGACCTGCACCAGTTTACTTCCTCAAACTCCACTAAAAGCACCTTTAGGAGCTACCTAATGTGCTTATAAGGAAGGTTCCAGCTGACCCTTATACAGGACTACTTTGAGGGTAGGACTAGCAAAGTCAGCTGGTATTTGATGATATAAAATGACAAGATTAAAAAAAGCTCATAAATTAATCTATTATTTGGTGTTTTTTGATGGGTGGGTGTGTGTGCAGGTCAGTTAGCATTACCTTTTTTTTTGTTGTTATGTAGGATGGGACTCAATCAATAATCTAAACATCTGGGGTTTATAGCTATTATAGTTATTATGAATATTATTAGGTATTGTTGTGTGGTTATTATGGCTGGAAGGACTTTTTGAACAATAATAACAGTGTTCACACTTTTTACTTTGGGCACTCAGAATAATAGCATGTAGACTTTGGATTGTTTGAAATAATCAACACTGGTAGAATTTGCATTTCAAATCAGCATGTTACTTCTATTGAATAAGCAGCAGCTTTAGGTTTATAGGTTTATCTACTCTACATGGAATAATCACAAAGCCATTTTGTCTAGAGAAATTTACATTACTTGAATGATTTAAATACATTTTTGTGCATAAATAAAATGCAAAAATGAAGCATTTGAAAATGTGGAACATATAGTTTCCAAAATTGACTGTAAAAGCATTTATGTTGAGCTAGTGGACAACTTAAGAGGTCTGTAAAATATTTAGCAATTTTAATGTCATAAAAAAAGCACATTACCTTATAAAAAAACCTTATAAAAAAACCTTATAAAAAAACCTTCTCAGACTTTTCTGCTTTTCTTTTACAGAGTAGAATTGTTGTTATTTGTCGTTTTCTTTTTTTTTTTACAAATTATTTTGCTTTGTTTTGTAGTAAAATGTTTGAGACAATGTTGGGATGTTTGCCAAAATGTAACCAAGTTGGTTCATTAAAAATATTGTTTTAATCTAAAATGTCTGTTAGTGTGATATGTTAAGGACAAACCTCAACAGAGGGCATCGACAGCATATGCTCAGGTGTTTTGAACGAGCCCCATTGTCATTTGAATAAACTACACTTGCTCTGTATGTCCTCATAATCGAACACAACCCTAATTATTAATGAACTCAAACAAGACTCATTAGAGCTCGTCAGTCTTGGTAGAAGGGAAACTAGTCAAGCTTTAGCCGATGATGGTGATACTAAACAGCCAGTGCAATGTGACTAGCATCACTACATATTACTGAACTGTATAATAAAGTGCAAGTCATACTAACAATCCTTGGAAGAGCCATTTTCTTCACAGTGAAGAGCATGCATGATGATAAGATGATGTGGTAAATTAGTTCCAGGTTTCATAATACACAAAAACGGGTTCTAAAAACTAATCTAAAAGAAAGTCTCTGGTTCCTCCACCTCTACAATAAAGACATAAATTGGACACAGTCACACTTTAACCCATCATAGATCACATGAAAGGTGTAAAGCTTTTTGCTGACTGAGAACAAGATGATGTGTAGTTAAGAAAGTTCCCATGTGAATGTCTTGTGATGATAGTGATACGGACAGACTTTACATTACAAATTAGAAAAATGAAAAATTGTCTAATGACCAATTCTACTAGTTCCTGTTTAAAAAGCTACTGCATTGGAACACATGAATGTTTACTTTAAGGGTTGTAAACTGACTTTTTGATTTATTCTGCTGCAATGCGACCAGTCCAAATAGTAGATGTTACAATGTTTTTTTTTGCTCTCAAGAATGTAAGTTGCAAATAGTGTTTGGAGAGACTTATTGCAAATACAACATATAACAGTAACATCTTAATCTTTGTTATGACAAATATTAAAAATGAAAAACATTTTATATATTTAACTTATTACATGTTATTTATAATAGTTCTGGTATTACATTAGACTGAAAAAAATTCAACAAAAAAAGAAAACTGGACACTTTGATGTTTTCTTTTTTAAATCCATTCCAACCTAAATTGCTGAACTAAATGTCCTTTTGGGTTTCATTGACACTAAACACTTTAATATTTGCATCCATAAAGTGTCTACTGCTGTTTTTTTTTTGGTGGCAATAGCAGGCAGTCCTGTTGAGTAGGCTTAGGTGGAGGAAGTTTAATGATACCTTGTTTTCATCAGGCACCATTTTTATGTTTTAGTCTTTCCTAAGCACACAGGTCTCAGTTTCTCTTTGGTCTCTGTTTTCCATTTTCAAAGTAGATGGTCTATTTTCTATTCTTTTTTCTTTACTTTCACTATACCAGTAAAAAGAGAAAAAGACTCTGCCAAGACAAATACTTGGCAAACATCTCCAAACAGAGTCTGACTTTAGGCTACCCACCCTAGATTTTATACAGTGAATGAGGAAAACACTCACACTTTTGGTCTTTTGTATTTAGCTTGCCTGTCAAGTCTCATTGTAACTTGATCACTCTTTGAATTGCTGTGCCGCTGCTGTTCATCCTCGTTGACATACAGGTTAGACAAGACAAGCTTTTCACTGTTTGGTAATACTTTTTGTGACAAACTGTTTGAGCATCAAAAAAGGAGACATTAAATTACTTTTTTCTACACTTATTCTTAAAAATACCCATGTCGGAAATTGAATAAAGGATAGCCATAGTTCAAATATTGCTAAATGTTAATTGTGGGTTATGTTTGGGTTATAAGAAGCCAAAAGACTTACTCTAGGTGTAAAACGTTGGAAAGACATGTCTGTTGTTTGGACCATCTAAATATTGTTTTTGGAGAACTTTTCTTTTTCCTTTAACATTTTTAAGCAAACAGCTCAAAGATACTTCTGCATTATCTGTAATACATCCCATCCAGTATTTAGCCCCTATTATTGGAAAGGGTTAGGTTTAAATTTGGACCAGGGTCAAACTGTAGCTTGTTGTAAACTTGATGACAGTATGAAGTTATGATAGAGCAATTAAATAGTTCTTTTTAAAGCACCAGTGTAATAACATATTTACAAGTCAACAATTTATGAAGTACAGGATTCTTTACCACAGGAAATCACCAAACAGGAAATGCTATATTATGCATGTCTGAATTCAGATTAGATTAAAAAAAAAAAAAATTTACCATGAAAAAACACATTTCCATAACCAGATGGTTAACAAATGTATAAATGAATATTCAAAGTTTGCAACCTAATGTAAAAAAAACAAAAAAAAACAGGATGTCCGTGCATGCTCCCAACATGCAAAACAAATTATTAAACAATTACATTTGCAGAATAAGCATCTTTGACTCGAGTTGTGCCGGAACAGGACCCATATTTAATTTCTTACAGAGTGCATTAATTAAAAACAAAACAAACAAAAAAATATTATAGAATTAAAAACTTCAAAAAATTCTTAAGCATAGGATGTCACGGAAGGTAAAAGTGTGCCATGTAACTGGAATAAATAAAAGATAAATGTGGGTATATTACCATAAGGGTAATATCAATTATCAAAGATACAAATGAGCAGATATTATGAGCATATTTTACAAATCCTATAATAGATAATAAGCAAATATAAATCCACTTTAAATGTACAAGGCAAGAAAAAAAAACAGTATTCTAAAAATAAATAACTGAAGAAGATAACCAGATGCTTTGGTTACACTTATTCATGCACAGATGGCTTAATTCAGCATTGTGATTTTCTGTGGGTGTCCACAAAATTAGCCACAGTATTTCCTGTGTTTTCATTATGACAGAACAGGAAGTGGTGAATACTCTGCTCAGTCATCTGTTCGACAACATCTTTGCACACACACACACACTCCTGCGTGAACACAAACACACCGCAATCTGACTGATTTCAGAAAAATTACCACAAAACCTCAGTGGTTCTGACCACTGACTAAAAGACTCACAACCACAGCTGAAGAGACTAAACTTGGCATGACACTCCCATCCGTGACATCACGTGGGTGTTGAAGGATTACACCTTAAACTGTGTGTTAAAACTAGTAAGTGCAGTTGTTAGAGAGCTAGTCATAGACATCTATCAATTTGGAGCAGCAGTCATTGACGTCAGCACGTGAACATAGAAAATGAAATTAAAGCCTTTGAAATGGGTTAGAGCACAATGGCAGGAATTTACTACACCCAATGAAAGAACATTCCAAAAATGGGCAGGACAAAGTAAAGTGAGAAAAATGCCTGCCTTCCAAAAAACCATTTCATTAAAAACCAATCCCTAATGATCCACCAACTTGAGATGTAATCAAATCCCAAGAAAAGTAAGATTTTGTAGGAAACTGATCCTTTTTGAAACAAACTTCCACTAGAGGATATTGAAGTGTTTAAAATGTGGGAACAGACTAGTAGTTTGGTGGTAAAAGCAAAGATTCCTTTTCGATTAACAAATGCACTTCCACTGGTTACATTAAATTAAAATATGGATTTGCTTTACCCGTTACTGGTTTGCAAAGTAATAGTGTTGAATAGGCCGGCACAATACACCGCAAATTTATCGTTATCGCGACATCAAGCTGTGCAATATGCATACCGCAAAAGACGGCGGAAATCGCAGTAAATGGTTACCTTAAATGTGCTAAAACAAACTCACGGCAGCTTGAAATATTGAACAAATGAAATAAATCCCTTTATGCATTTGACCAATCGGAAGGACCCATTTACATTGTTAAACCAATCAGATGAGCCCTTTTATGCTTGATGTTAGCCTCCTATGTCGACAAGGGTCATTTGGAGTATAATTTTTAAACTGTTGCAGTGAAATGGGAATGATGTTTTGCTATTTGTTTATATACCGCAAATTATATCGTTATCGCAATATTAATCACTAACATCGCATATCGCTAGTTTTTCTCATAAATGCAGCCCTAGTGTTGAATATCACTGCAAAGCTGCTCGTCTCAGATTACAGAAGTTGTTGGATTTACGTTAACTCCACAATGGGTCAAACAGTTATTGTAAGTCAAAGAGTGCTAAAGCCGGACCTGTAGCTCTAGTTTGAAACTTGTAAGACTCTGTGTTTATTAGCCAGACAAAATCACTTTTTTGGTTTTGTTTTCATTTAAAAAGACAAACAAACAGTAAAACTATTTCGAACATGTTATTTCATAGCATCATCGCATGGCAAACAGGTACAAATCAAACACATCTGTCAAAAACAGGAAGCAATTAGTTTGGCACGTTTTGAGGTGGTATTGGGGGGAGGGGAGGGGGGAGGAACAGATGACATTTCCCTAACTCTGTCACGTTAATAAGTGTTGCAAATTTCCTCTTTAACAGACTTAACAAGTGAAAAAACTGTCTTCAGTGTACTAAGATAAGGCTTTACAAACATTCAAAGGAACACTGTGCTGAGAACGAATGAGTGCAACTGTTCTCATCATGTCACATGGTGAGAGCATGATGGGGAATTTGTGCATGTGCTTCCATGCTGCCTTACTACCCATTGATTTACCCGTTTGTGTACAAATGTGTGTACCAGTAATTTGGATTTACCATCAACATTGCCTCATGTCAAATTTGGATTCTGAGAAATCTGGGACCGCGGATTTCTGTGCATGATGACTGATTTTGTAACTATGCATTTAGAAATGAAACAGTCTTAAAATGTCAAACTACTCTAGAATACAATAAGACCCAAACCAGCCATTGTGCACATTGGGCCGTTTCCACCCCTAGTTTTTTATCTGACAGTACTCAAGTTAGAAATACATATGCGTGAGTCAGAAACAGCTTTGTCAGAAATTTGGTTTAGGTAAAATACAGAGTTAGGGCAAAAAGAAAACAGGAAGAAAGTGCCACCATTGCATGACAGCAAGACAAATATATGTGAACCTCATTATATATAAACTGCTGAAAAACTGCATACAGCAAGATACTTGTGTATGACCCCTATTTTCTAAAAGGATGAAGAGAGGCTGACAGTGAAAAGTGGGAACTTTGATATTTTTGTAATGCTACAATTTAGAAAAACTTAAGTCACCATTTGCTGCAGCTCTGCTGCCATCTTTTATATTAACATGAACAATAAACAAGAAAACATTAAATACCTAATTTTAAAATAAATAAGGACTAGTCATATTTTTCAAAATTATACCTGAGGAATACTAACTTAAAGTCACAAAATGGGTTGAAACACTATACAAATGACTTTCAATGATTAAATATTGTTTGGAGCATTTGCTATAATTTTTTTTATTACAAATTTCTAATCTATTCAAATCTGCTTACAAAACATCCTACAGCAGGTGCACATACGTTTTTTCTTTCCAGACCTGATTTCTTTAGCAGCATTGATTTTTTGTTTTGTGTTGGGTTTTTTTGCGTTTAACAACCAACCCAAGCAATGTCTGTGTTCATGCAAACAGTATGTGTCTTTGCGTATTAGTGTTCATTTGTTCTTTTTTGGCAAACTTTTTTTTAAACCATGAAACTTTGTGGCGTCATCCAACAGAAACATTGAAACTTGTAAAACTCTGTGTTTATTAGCCAGACAAAAATCACTTTTTTTTTGGTTTTGCTTTCATTTAAAAAGAAAAACAAACAGTAAAACTATTTCGAACATGTTATTTCATATTTCATCTTGAAATTAAGAAGAATATCAATCTGTTTAAATGAAAAGAATTATTGACCGATTAAGAATTCTTTTCTTTAGACGGTATTTGAGCTTCATTTGGGAACCGGAATCTTAAACAAATAACTGAAAGTTTGAAATCTTTACATGTCTACTTTATATATCTACTGAAAAAAACAGATCTTCTGAGAACTTCAGAATGGTTTTATTTTCTAATAAATGTTGGTCCTGCTTTTATTTTCTCTTTTCGTCATAGTACGGCTTCTTTTCTGTTTCCTGGGACTTTTCCTCTATCTTACTGTGCATAACACTGTCACTAGCTGTACTCGTCCTGTAGCAACTGTGCTAGTAATGAGATATGCTTTGATATAAATACCTCCAAAAATAAAATAAATAATCTCATCTCATCTT
The DNA here is from genome assembly GCA_037389245.1 of Oryzias sinensis. Classification (NCBI taxonomy): domain Eukaryota; kingdom Metazoa; phylum Chordata; class Actinopteri; order Beloniformes; family Adrianichthyidae; genus Oryzias; species Oryzias sinensis. The sequence goes on along the minus strand of CM074498.1, from coordinate 12,728,563 downwards.
ATTTAGCATACTGTGAGTTCTCCTATATCAGGGTTCTTACTGCACCTCAACTGTGACAAATAAAAAGTACTAAGAAATATTTTGGAGCAACTTTATCTAGAATCCCTTTGCAGTCCTAAATATTCATATGTTCCCGGAGTACCTGATAAACTCTGGACTGGGTTACCCACTTATACAAGGGGGTATAGTGTGAGCTGTTGACATGTCACCAAGGAAACCTGCAACCCTCCATGCAGAGCAGCCACTTGTTGTGTGGACAATACAGGGCATTTTTATTGGGGTCTGAAACTTCACTGGCCAAATAAATGGCCTGGGAAAAAAACTCTTGTCGTCCAAATTAACATTGTTTGCTCATATCCAAGCAGACAACATGTGGGACAGGGAAAAAAAAGAAAAGGGAAGAGACAGGAAAGGAGTGAGGGAGGGGCTGTCCTACTTACACTTGACCTATGTGTATGTCTCTATTTATGGTATGTGAAATGTGGCAAATTCCTCACAAAAACCAGCATTTCCCATACAGTTACCGAAAGGAAAAACACATACGTCTATCACATCTTTTGTTTGTCTTGTAAACACGTTACCAGCTAAATCAAAAACATGAAAGGATTTAGTTTGGGCATGGTGAGTGTACAACTATTGTAAAATGACACAAAACTAAAACATGAAAAAATCTTGATCCATATTTAAAGTAGACCATCATTTTAATATTTAGAAAAGGTTTAACTCTAAAAATAGTTTACATTGCCTGGTTTGTTTAAATAACTTTGCATCCTTGTGTTTGGTGTGCAGTAAAACATTAATCACCAAGTACACACAAAAACGTTCTGTTACTACAGACATTTTTTGCGTGTTAATTATCATTAACTGTTGCATTGATAATAGGTTTTTCCACCAGATTTCTTTAAGTAAAAATCCTATTTTTTCCTATTCAACCAAAAACTTGAATAAAGGTTTTGAACTTTAAACTCCAAAAAAAAAAAAAACTAAGATGGGTTTAATAAAAGTCTAAATCATGGTGGAAATGTCTTAGTTGGACAGGCTTATTGTACTTGTGTCAGACATTTTCCTGGATTTTCTCTCCAGCTACTAACTACTTAAACCAGTGCTTCTCAAGTATTTTTTGCAAGGCCCCCCCTAAGAAAAAGAAAATTGTTTCACGCCCCCCCATCCTCCCCCCCCCCACGCACACTTGATGACTCATCACCACGGTGATGCGGTTATCGTCACACCCCTATATCCATCTCTCACATTATTGTCCATATGCAGACAAATTGTTGGAAACTGTGTGTCACCAAACTATGTTGTACAATGTAATCCCTCTAGACAACAGATCTTCTGACGATAGAATATCAGTGCAGCAGGTGAGCAGGTTTACCCAGCAGCCGACGTGTTTAGTACACAAAAAGTCAAGGACGTCAGTTTTGGGACACCTTCAACAGGATTCAGCATTCCAAATACAGTGTAGCTGTTGCTTAAAGCCTTATACAATCCATGAATAAAATCTTGCATTCTGTATCCCAACCAATCAAAGAACGTTAGCAAACGAATAGCAGTTCAATAGTAGTTATTATACCATGGCTGTAAATGCACCAAAGTTCAGTTAGCTTTTCACTTTCTTTAGCAAACAATTCCAAAGATTCCTTGTCAAAATCCTTCCTCTAAAACTGTCCTCTTGCTTGTAACACAAACATCCAGTCGTCCACATTTAGTCTAATGACTGGTTTGCCAGTCTAAGGAAAATTCTAAAGGAGAAAAAAAAAACTTTCAAGCATCTTCCAACTTTCCATGAGATCCAAGGATTGCATTTTTATCTGCTGGCTAATAAAACCAACAGGCAGACGACAGGCAAACTGACTCCTGGAAGCAAGCCTTGAACGCATCTTAGCCGAGTCATAGTTTAAAGTAGTCTGGAACTGTTTCTTCTGGCGCTGAATCACTTATTACTTCCTGGGAAAAAAAGTGTAAAGAATGAGAAAGTCTTTATTTGTCCCTGAATGTGGAAATTGCCTTGTTTGGACAGCTACAAAAATGAACAGTAAAATGCTGAAGTGAAGTGAAAACAGTGCTACAAGAACAGATGACAGTTTAAAAAAATAAAACTTTTAGAAAACAAATCTTTATATCATCCTACAAGAATCCCTCTTTTGCATTTTTTACTTTATAACTCCTCGAAGGTTTTCAGCATTGGCTTTTTTAATGCCTCGGGGGCAAAATTTGGGCTGTGCACATAAACACTAGCATCTTGTTTTCATATAACAATGTCAGCGGAAGTCAAGCAGAAATCTATTCATTTTTATGGGAAGCCAGTCCCCAAACAGATGAATACAGCTAAGTGACTAAAAACATCACTATAGTTGGGTAAAAAAAAAAAAAAACACACATCTAAAAAACAAAAAAACAAAAAATATTTGCTTAATTCATTAGAACTTCTTTTTATTTCAAATAATTTCTTTGACATTCACATTACGCTAACAAACATCTATTTTTTCTTCTTTTTTGTTTGTATCTGCACATCAACAGGCTATACAAGAGGTGCTGCTTTTAGCTGGAACACTGACTTTATTTTGGAAATGAGGCAATTCTGGCTGGTTCTGAGAGTGGTCAAATGATCTAAGATCAAGGCAGATGGCAATCACCGTTTCTAAAGTCGGAGCTGAAGCCTTGAGAAAATAGTTGGACAATGTGACCCTTCACAGACTCCACCAATACAGTTCGAGTTGAATAAGAAGCACCATTGTCATCGACAAAGGATTCTAACAAAGTCGAGTCATGAGGCATACAGTGACCCATTTAGGAGGGAAAAACAGTTTCATCCTGGGTCACTGATCTCACAGGCATGCAGGTGTCATGCTGTCTGAGTCCAAGAGGAACTTGAATGCTGAAGTCGGTTGGCTGTGTGCACCTCTGATCGGGTCCAGAGGGACACAGCGGGAGGATGAGAGGAAGGAAGAGGGGGAGGTATGAGCGGAACACCAGGGAAAAGTTTCCAACAAAGTCTATGCTTGTAAATATTTCACTAGAAGTCATGCACTACATCCTATGCAACTGTTTTTTGCATTACGTTGGTAGAAGTGCTTTGGTAGTGGTCATCTCCTAATTTCTGTTTACTCCTTTGACAGTTTCACTCACAAATTAACAGCATTTTACCTCTTTTGTTTTTTTGTTTTTTTAATTGCACAGTAACATCTGGACAAAATAATGAAACCCTGTCATTTCTGAAGTATCCTGCTCCTCCACCGCCACCCAAAAGTAATTCTGTCTTTCTAATTAAGCCTCCAGATTTCTTTAAGCTTTGAAAAGTTACAATGGAAAGTGTCTAAACACCCCCCACACAGATATACAGTCGGCTTCTTTCCAACAGCTGCAGCCAGGCTTCAAGAAGACAGGGACAAAACGGGAATTACGCAATCCAGCTGTGTGTGCATACGGTCCCCGAAAAGGACCATATTAATGTTGGTGTGTGTGTGTGTGTGGGGGGGGGGGTGTTTCAGACAATGCTATTAGTTTCGTATTACGAGATGACCAGATGCAGAAGCATTCAAAGAACATGAATGAACAGTTCTCATCCACATGCAAAGCACCGATGGCCACAGTGGGAGAAGCACAGACAGATCTACGCTGATATCCATAATATGTAAAGAAAAACACTGAAGCAGCTGGGAGAGGAAAAGAAATAAAAAGCAGTCTGCTCCTAACCGGCAGCTGCTTTGTGTACAGTACAGGAAAGGTTTAACTAGAAGTCAAATTTCTATAAAACTGCGTGGAACAAAAACAATATTTTACAAATAAGACATCTGGTTTGGTTGTCTGCATTTGAGGTGATGGGACAACTCAAACATGTATTCCGTTATCCAGAAAAGGGTGCATTTGTTTACATTTTTTATCATATTCTAAATGAGAATCATGTTTTGGTATTGCATGTGTCTGTCTAATGCATGTTGATATAGCAAACACGGAATTTACATGCAAGAACAATCGCTAGAAAGTTGGCTTATCCCACATCATGAATGCATGATATATTAGCACAAAAAAGATGCATTATTTTCAGCATACATGAATAATTCTGCTTTGCTGATAAATAGGCAAAGTAATTGATAAAACAAAGCACACCAAGGTTATAAACAGCAAAATAAAGAAAACAAAAGCAAAATTTAGCAGAAGCCACAAAAACAAAGCCAGAAATGTTTAAAAAAAGGGGAATTCTTGCTTTTTTATTAGCTTTTCAGCTTTCTTATTTGTTCAAAAATCTCATGTCTTGAGTCACATTTTTGTCCCGAGGCACAACCAGCTGAAACATCATGTGATCAGTTGTGCTTGTAACATATCTAGCAAGCCAGAACACTCATCCCTTTTTAGTTCAGCCTTCATCAGCCAAACTCCCCCAAATTTATGGAAACAAGCTCATCCTTTAGAAAGAGCGTGGATCATGTTTCAACAGAAAAACACAAAATATCAGAGCAACAATGCATGCATTCATCCTTCTCAAATAAGCAAACCAAACCTCAGCTAGAACCTGACAGGGCTAACCGGGGTAAACGATTCCTATTTACTGAAATCAGAACCAAAAGACTGCAGGACATTTAAGGAATAAACTGATTAACCTGCCATAGGAACCTTTACGATACAGCTGAAAGCATTTTTAAAGAATTTAGCTTTTAAAGGTTCCAAACGGCAGGTTGATGAGTTTCTGAAATAAACTCATCAACCTGCCAGTACAGCACTTGTTAAAAAGAGATAAATGACACCCACATCAACACTAACTCAGTAAAAACATCGCTTTTACAACTTTTTCCTCCAAGAGCAGCGTTTGATATTGTAGATTATTAAGATCTTTTGGACTTGGCAGACAAAGTGAGCGGGTTTATCAGGCACATTCTATATCTGAGGTTTTGTTTTTTCCATTAGTAATCATAAATCTGAGAGTCTACAGTACCTCAAATATCAAACCTTAGACCTCTGCTTTTAAACCTGCATATACTGTACTCAAATGTTCCTCAGCACAGCTATGCAGATGACACTATGCTTTAACACCAAATCGTCATGTTCCACTAGACTCTCTCTGCTGCTTCTTAGCCCTTGTGCCTTTCTAGGCACTTTAACCAACCTTTAACAATATTCACAGGTGTCCATGGATTACATGAAATCCTCTTCACCTTTATCCACCTTTTTCATACGATAACACATCAATGTAAGGATCGGGTCATCTGGACCCCATAGGATAGCATAAGGGAGCAGCTAAACTCCTGGATGCAGTCAAAGTTCCTTCAGTTAAACAGTAACAAAACAGAAGCTAACGGGAGAACTGTACAGGGTGTACCCTGTTGGGATAGGCTCCAACAACCCCAGTGACCTTGCATGGGCCAAAGCTGAAACAGAGGATGGATGGATGGAAAACAAGTAGTGTTAGAAAAACAAAAAGGAAATAAAGAGCTAAATAAAGAGCTAATTTCTAGATTGTCATAACAGACTCAAACTGGAGTTTCAGTGCTCACATTAAAGCAACAACTAAACTAGCTTTTTAATCAAACAGTAAGACTCAGAGGTCTCAAGTCATGACAATATTTAGAGAAACTGGTTCAAGCTTTCATCTCCTACAGGCTGGACTAGTGTAACAGTCTTCTGTCTGCTCTTTCATAACACACTTAACCCTTTCACACCAGAGCTTTAGCTCCAGTTACGCAATGAACCTAATTCCAGTGGATGCTAAAGCAAAGAAAAAACAACCCTGCGCTGATATGCAACACTTCACAGTGGTAAAGTGCTTGCGCAATCAACCAAAATCAACTGATCATGTCACTGAGAAAAGCAGCTTTGCACGTAACTTCACATTAGTATTGTGTTTCATTTTATCGGTGCAAAGCCAATATGAAAAGCCACTTTTCTCAGCATTAGAATCAACAGATTAGTATTGATCGCATAAACAGTTGAAGGGTTATAGTATGTCAGAGAGCGTGGGTTATTTAGGCATCACCAGCGACATCTGCAGTGTTAGAGGGTTAAAAAGCCGCAGCTCATTCAGAACACTGCTGAAAAGTTTTAACCAGAATCAGGTGAAAGATGACATTGCTCCTGTTCCTAAGTCCTTACACAGGCTGCCAGTAACAGAACAAACAGATTTTTAAGTACTGCTTCTAGTTTACACATCACCTAAAAGTGTGGATACCTGTCAGATGCACACCAAGAAAGGTGAAGCTGCTCCAGCTAGGACAATGCACACAGGTAAAAGGAGCTTCCTGATGAACTCTTGTTTACCAGCTGCTTCTATATTTAGTTCCTTCCTGAAGCCTTTGTTTAAAATACTGCCGTTTATCTCCTAACATTCAAAACAACAAAATTGCTGCTATGCCATCAACTGCTGGCGGGGCTGGGCAATGCAGGGTAGAAATAACCAATTACACAATTTTTTTAATACTCAAACTTATTACTAAATTACATTTTCCAAATACGTCAGGAACATTTGCATGCAACTCATTGTTAAAATGTCTAAATAAACCATATCGCACACTTTCCTCGATTACAGGGGTGTCAAACTCATTTTCACCGAGGGCCACATCAGCACAGTGGTTGTCCTCAAAGGGCCAGATAAAATGACATGGCGGGCCACATTTGGCCGGCGGGCCTTGAGTTTGACACGTGTTCTATTACGGTAGATTGATTTTGAAACAAGAGAGAAGTAAAAAGAATTTGCGTCTGGAGGTTTTCTTCTAAGCCATATTTCCTTTGCTCAACACTGACTGACAGCACCTTCCATTCTTATGGATCCTCTGACCATCCATTTACACTGGGGTCATTAAAGTTTCATTAAATCTATTACATCTATCTACCTCAGATCTATCCGAGTTCATTACTTCACCCCCTCCCACTCGATAAAAATATCCCCTTCCTCCTCTTTCATTAAACCTCCCATCCTGTCTTGGACATGCTTTCTTCTCCAACACCTCCTTCCATCTTCCCAGGCTTCATCTAACATCCTGTCTCCTCAGGACATGTGTTTGGACAGCTTTTTTAATTAAGAAAGACGTTCACCCTCAAATTTGGGATGTCCACAAAAACAACGCTGGCTTTAAACAGCTATGTGTTACACCTCCAGCTGAAAACATCCAAATACACCCCACTAGCATGTAGACAACGTGATGACAACCTTGGCTAGACCAAGTCTAACAGCTTGTCATGTCCAGGTCAGTGTAGAAGGATTCAGCATGACTTCACCGACACCCACAGTGACCTGTAAGGAACCAAGATGCTGTTGCTCCAAATAGAAATAGAAATAGAAAAGCCTCACAGTTTTGGATTGATGCAAAAACAGACAGACACTAAAGATCTGCCCCTAAGCTACCTTCTATATAAAAGAAAAAAGGAGTCCTTTAAAAAGATATTGTTCCATTTTAAAGGCAAATTATCCGTATTAACGTAAGTATGCTCAGATATTCGGATCAGGAATCAATCAGCAATATTACTCTGTTTTTACAAAAAGATATCTAGGACACAGTTGTTTGACTGTATAGAAGCATGTCATTCTAAACTCATTTATTATTGAATCCCGTTATTCGACAGTATGGTATATCAGTCAAACCTTTACATCAAGACAAAGCTTTCCTCAAACTGCAGAGTTGCTATCTGTCAATCTATAAATATCCTAAAGAGAAGCCGGTATAACAAGCACCCTCATGCTGGAAGGCCACCTGATGCAGCAAATGCAAAACATCTTCTTGCTTAAAGCATGAAATGATTGATGATACACCTCAACATCTTGGACTACAACACCTCTTCTATGGGTTGTGAAGGAACTCAAGGGTTTATTTTAATCCAACAAACAACTGAAGCGAAAGAAAAGCAAACTCTCAGGAGCTTTTGACTAGAGGCTAACAACCTGTTCACTGTTCTGAGTTTTCACAAGCATTTCACAGCCAACAGTCTTCAAAAGAAAATCCTAGCTGTACCCTTTTTCCTGCCCCTTTGTATTCCCTCTCCCCTTATCCCTGGAGATGACTGCCTCTCATCCTCTTGTCCTTCAGTCAGACTTGGCTGATATGCTCTGCTAGCCTGAAGTTCACCTCACTCCGACTGACCAGAGCACACAGCGGGGCTGCATCCTGGCGCCAACACACGCGCAGAGCACACAGTGCACACACAAAGCTTCAATTCAGACAAACACTTCCTATTTTATGTAAGAGCAGCTTTATGATGTTCAGTACTGGTTTTTGAAGGCCCTAAACTGAAGCTAAAAAAATACAGTGGTAGAACAAAGTTACATTAATTAAACAGGTTACTGTCCAAAAGATGAAAAAGAATCAAAGAAAACAGTCAGCACAAGAAAAGACCAGACAGAAATGAAAATAAACAGCAGCAATATGCCTTAATATAAGTAGTTATTAGTACTTGTGGATGACAAAGACACTTTATTTGGCCTCAGTCACAACTGTCCTCACAGGTAGATAAAGGCTATCTGCGGCCTTTTGGGTGCCCCAATGGGCAAACCAGTATGGGGCACCCTGGTTGTCTGCACCACATATCAAAGTTGTAGATCCTGCTTAGTGAGCACGTAGAGTGAAAACTTTCATGCGCATTTTTTTTTCTTCTATAGGCATGGTCCAAGCGATACGTCGACGCCAACACCTTTAGTGAAGTAGGTGAGACCTAGGCACATGGTCCATCCCAAACCCTGGGCACTGTGCAGGGGGCCCAGGACTGTTGTTCAAGTTATAAGTGCTCACTCCTTGCATGCAGCCTGCGAATTAGAATTGAGGAAATCAGCCAACCAGAATGTAGTTGTGTGGGCATCCTACGAGCGTCCTATGGGCACTCATGAATCACATGCACGAGCATTAGGGTTGCACCATATGAGGAAAACTCACAAAATGCGATATTAGTGATCATTATTGTGATGACGATATAACTTGCGATACTTAAACAAATAGCAAAACGACAAAAACATTTCCATTTCACTGCAACAGTTTCATTTAAATAAGAGTAAAAAAAAATTAAGTTATCCTCCAAATGATCCTTGTCTACATAGGGAGCCAACATCTAACATAAAAGCTCCATCCGATTGGTCAACAACATCAAGGGCTCCATCTGATTGGTCAAATGCATAAATGAATTTATTCGATTCGTTGAATAGTTCAAGCTGCCAGAAGATTATTTTAGCACATTTAAGGTTTACCATCTATAGCGATTTTCGCCGACTTTTGCGATATGGATATTGCACAGCTTGAAATCACGATAACGATAAATTTGCGGTTTGTTGTGTAGGCCTAATAAGCATGGTAAGTAAGGAGCCAGAGAGCTGACCTTACTAAGAACAAGAGTGTGGCATTAGAGCATCATATGACAGCATCACCTGTACATCAGCAACTTACATTATTTTTACAAATACTTCATGATACACTCACCACACGCGCGACAATGCTACGTTCCATTTTCATGACGCACCTTAAGGAGGCCGTACCAGCCTCAAGTGAACTGCAACACACATGCGCTCCCCTTAGGATACAGCCCCTCCTGTCTGCAACGCTATGGACCCAGACAATCCAAAAGCCCACATCAGTGTGAATGTGACAACGGTTTTAGGTATGAGGGATTTGCTTTATGAATATTAGGGATAGGTATCACTGTTCATATGATTAATCATTTAAAAGATTCTATTAGATTTATGATTTGATGCAATTTGATTAACAATCCATCTATTCTTCAAATTGATGTTTGGAAAACAATTTTTATGAAAATCCATATTTACCGGTACATAAAAAGTGATTCTAAACTCAACAAAAATGAAAATTTCCTTTCTAAAAATATACATATTTACATTAATAGTTAATGTGAAGTAATTATTTGGCCAAGACAAATACAGGAAATTACTTCAAGGGGTCTGATTGAGATGGAGTTTAGATCAAAATATTAACTATCTTTAGGGGAATTAATGGGTACAAAAATACAAAATAAACTAATGACTGATATAAAGTCTCATTTACAACAATAGGAAAACAACTTACCCAAGAAGGAGGTCAGAGAATTTTTTTTAGCAAACAGCTAATCTAGTCAAACATCCTTTTCCCCAACTAACAAAAACGAAACAACTAAACAAAAACTAATTGGGTATGTTGGATGACATGATGTGAGATTTATAAGAACAACTGCCAATCAACAGCTTTAAATTGTATCTCATGGTTGATAATCCCTAATCTGACATCAGACAGCCAGCACTTTAATCCCATCAGAGGACTGAGGGATTACGACAGCCTGTCAAGAAGCTTCTATTCCCGCTCCATCACATGGGCTTTACTTCAATGCTGACATCTAGAAACTACAAGGATGAGCAACAGAAACCAAAAGGAAAAAAAAAAAGTTTTATAAACCATATTTTCCCAGACCGCATTTCCTAGAAAAATCTGTTGGGATATTTTTAAAACTTTATTATCAATTATTTGTGGTGTTTAAACTTTCTTCTTGAAGTTCCTCTTTCAGTGATTCTTTCATTCATTTCAGGGGGAATCTCTTGTTTACTTCGTGAAAAGGGTGACATATTCTTCTGTCATTTCCTTCTTAATTGTCTTCTTATAACAGCTTCTGCTTGAATCTCCTTACCATCTTTCTAAGAGAAGATACAAATCCCTGCAGAATTGATGAAGCTCATTCAGTCTTTTTTGTGAACAATACACAAGAATAATAAAGTCACACTCCAGTCATCTTCTGATATATTTTTAAATCGTTCCCAGTGGTCTTTTAATCACGGGTATGCTGTTTTTAGCCAATATATATATAAAAAACACAACATTTTCTAAGACAGTTTCTGCAGAGCGCCAGGAGTTCAGCAGAAATGTGCCTGAGTTGAGGGCAGAGTAAGCCTGCCCCCACTTCCAATCATCCATTTGTTTACACCCTCTAGCTAGCTTATAGCCCCTCACAACCTTTGCTTGTTGCATTACAGGTGCAACAAAAAGGGCGAGCAACATCGGAGCTATCTAGCTGAACAGTTTGGAGCCAGCGGAAGATAAAAACTAAGACAGACGGATAGAGTCGACCATCAAAATGGAACGGAGGAGGGAGCTTGTGGCTTGCCGTAGTAGCTTCTACATAACAGCTTAAAGGTTTTCCCAACTGCATTTATTTTCATCTGCTACTGATTCACAACTATTTGATTTACAAACAATACTCAGCAATTAGGGGTGTTACGATACACGTAGTTGAACCAAAGCGTTTCAGTGCCGCAGTTACGGTTCAGTTCACTTATGTACCGTTTCGGTGCGTTTTTCTTTTTTTTTGTACGCTCTCCTGTGTGGGAACACTTTGGCTTCGTTGTCCGCATCCATGAAGGAAAAAGACAACTGGATAAGTCGAATGTTTTGTGTTGACATTGTTACACAAAGATATCGTATGCCACAGCAACACATCCGATCTGTTAACGAACTTAAAACGGCATCACCCGACTGTAACAATCGGGTCTACGAGTAAAGAAAATGTGCAAGTTAAAATGACTTTTTTTCAGGCTATTGTTAACTTTCCAAAGTTTTGGGTTCCTGGCAGCTAATAGTTTTTCTTATTTTATTCTGCAGATCACCCACATAGATACTTTATTACTCTCCCAAGGGAGAAATTCAGGTGTCCGGCATCAAAACACATACATAGACACACAATAAATAACAATAATAGTTCATAAAAAAGCAGTTCATATCGGGCAGATTTGTTAAACAGCAGTACCGAACCGAAATGTACCAAACCGAGCCCTATGAAACTCTGAATCGAACCAAATTGACATTTTAGCGTATCGTTACGCCCCTATAAGTAATGCAACTTTAAACCTAATTTATTTATAGAAATATATATCCTCCATCATCAGAAAATATGCCACCAGAAAATGTTAAAAGCACCAAAAACGTGGTTTTTGAGAGAGCACTTGAAGTCAAAGAAAGAAAAAAGACGGATGGATGGCGAGGATAATCACATCGGTGTCTGCACCTCCATCTCCTCAACATCTTATTAAAGCTGACAAAGGCGAGAAGTTCTCTCTTTGTCTGCAGCTGCGAGGTCAAGTTACATCTTGGGGCTGAGGAGGCAAAATAGACGCTTGCTTCAGACTACAGATAACAGCTGGGAGGGAGGTTAACAGGAGAGGAGGTGTCATTGAAGGGGGTTAGGAGTCCCCTCCTCCACCTCCTCCTGCAGAAGGGGGGATGCTGCTGCTGCTGCTGGAGGCTGCCTCTTGGCTTACAGCTTGGGATGGGCAACACCCCAAAAAAAAAGACATAGCATGATTCATTTCAACAGATAAAAATCAACAGCTTAGTAGAACTGTAAATCACATTTTACAAAAAAAGACAATTCGATTTTTCTTTTTTGGTTTACTCTAATACTACAGGTTAGATTTTAAGTTTATTTTTTTTTTATTTATTTTTTTTGCAGTTTTAAGGCAGAGCAAACATAAGACTATAACGTGATGTAGGCCGGCTGGAGGTGAAGGCAGGTGCCTATATGAAGTTGAGACAAAAGACTAAACAACAAAACAGGAAAATCATGAGATATGTTCATAGACTGATATCAAAAATAGGAAGGTTTTTTTCATTTATTTTAGAGGTGGAAGACTTGGGTTGTTATTTCCCCCTAATACCAAAAACTGGGTGTGGACACACTTTTAAAAAAAAAGATACAAGAATTTGACTAAGGAATTAAAATAAAACTCAATTTCGTCGCGGTTGTTGATGAAGTTGGAAGCTAGTAGACCTGGCGGTCCCCCCCGGCCCCCCCGCCCAGTCTGGCCGCCTGTTGTGCGCCCCGTGTCCGCTATTGTTCCCCGCGATGTCACAGCCGTTAAGGTGCATGTCGGATTAGCTGTAGCTTTAGCTCAAAAGGCGCTAGCAGCGGAGTTAGCCGCTTTTTTTTTTCTCCACAAAGCTCCGCGCTCACGGAGCACCTTTCTCCCACTCCCGAGCCTCCCCGCAGGCTCAGCCGTCCCCGCGGCGGACGACGCCAGAACACAAAGCAAAAACCCCTGAAAAGTACTTCGAAGAGCTGAAACTCACCCAGAGCTCCGTTCCCCAACTCATTGCGGGTCCCTCTGACTGAATTTCCCCCCTGGTTTGGAAGCAGTTTTCCCGGCGTGCACTCTGGAAATGTGCCGCTGATAGTCCGGTCTGACTGAGCGACTGCCTGCCTCCTTCGTGTCGTCCTACCCGCCCTACCCCTCCTTCACCTCCTTCTCCCGAACCTCCGGAGCCGCCCCAAAAAGCGGAGACACCGGACCGCAGGGCCCCAAACAACTGCTGGATTACTGCTTTATAGCTGTTTTACACGTTTAAAGGAAAAAATGAAAAAATAAATGCAAATTTAAAAAAAAAAGAGAGAGGGGGGGGGGATAAAGTTATTTCTCAAATAAACAAACAGGCTACTTTTCCAATAACGTTCAAAATGAGGAAAAAAACAATTAAAGAAAGAGAGAACAAAAAAAAGAGATACTCGTTGACAGAAAATAGTGTTAAAACTAGCAAAACTTTTAACCAATAAATAAAGTACATGCATCTAAAAATTTAATTTGTTGATGAAACAAGTGTAAATTAATATAATTTAAATGTATATTTACTATTTCAAATGCCTTAAGATTAATTTATACTGTGTCTTTTTTAAGTGAGCTACAGACTATAGGCTAAAATGTGTACTAAATTACTCCAAGAAATTACTTTATCTTTTGTGGTAAACTATTTCATTGGTAAGTACTACGCAACATCTTAAAAAAAATCTTCATCATATTATGAATGTTTTCGTAAGTCACGTGTACTAAAAGTTCAGAGAAATGAGGAGCATATTTCTAGGAACAGTTTCACTAAATAAATGCGAAATACTTCCCTCTAGTGGTCAAAATCTATCATCACATTGCGGTCATCCTGAAGTGGTTTAGTGCCCGACACCGCCCACCCACCCAAGACCACTTCAAATAACATTTAAAGGATCACGTTTTCCTGAAATTGATATTTTCTAATGATTCAGAGAGAAGCAAAAACTTTAAACGTGTGAAATAAATCACGCATCATTTATGGAAGTTTAACAAACAGCGCAAACAAAAAGAATCCCTCTCTGTTATTGGAGATTTGCAGTTTTCCCTTCAGTCCAACAGAGGGCGATAGTATTCGTCAGACGATAATGGTTGACGTTAGAAACGACAAAGAAGATTTTCTACAGGTTCTTCCCACAGATTTATACCAATGGAACAAATAATGAAGTGTTGTTCGATACTTTAATTGACTGTTTTTAGTCTGACATCGTCCAACATGCACCGCTGCATCTTAAGGTAAGAGGTGGAATGGTTTTAGTGAACAAAGCAGCCTTCGTTTTCGTGTCACCTGCAGACAACCTTTGACACAAATGAGCTCTCGTATAGTTATTGTGGTAATAATCAATCTGTTTAGCTATCATTGCTAAAACAAATTTTTAAAGATTTTTAAAGAAGAGTGTACCGTTTCTGTAAATCCATTTTTGCCTTTGTTGACATGGTGCATAAGACAAAGGGCTAAGTAGCATACAAAAAAGTGACCATATTTTTTTCTCTCTTTATTTGTTTACTGTTTTTGCTTTAATTTCTAGTTTGAATAAAGTTTTTTTCTCTTCTGTAAGTAAACATATTTTTTGGCAAAACTGCATTTTATGGAATGATTGAAAATAAGAACGTTGGGGTCATTTTAGATGATTATACTAATATTTTGTTTACAAAATTTCAATCAGATCTGTTGTCAATTGAGGTTATTGTTTTATTTATCGTGGAGTTAGAAGAAGATGTACATGCTGTTGGTTTCTATAACTTGTCTTGTAGGTTTGCAGAGCTGCCTTGGCAGTGTCCAGCGCGATGTATGAGCTCCTCCTCAGGGAAGAGGAGCAGGGTGATGCAGAGCTCCTTCCCTGTGCTCGATCTGCCCCTCCATCCCATCCAGCACCACATCTATGAAGCAAACCTGAGAAACAGCACCGCCTTCCATAAGAAGTGTGTGGTATTCACATCAGCACAGATGCTATTCAGCTTTCATAGATTAATTATTTTTATGCTCTTATATAGCTTATATAAAGTATATTGGTTTATCATTCAAGGTTAATCTTTTTAATCTAAATAGGTACTTTTTGAATGCTTTTCCACAACTAAAAAGAGCTTCATTTTGTTGCTTTATTTGTCTCTTTTAGTCTGGTTTTATCTCTGAATTCCTGTTTGACAGGTGTACAGAGTTGAGAGAAAAAGTGAAAAAAGGGGGAGGAGAGAACGCCGTCACAAGGCACACGCAAAGAAACAGGAAGCTGTTGGTCAGGGATCGTCTGCGTCTCCTCCTGGATGACGAGGACTATCTGGAGCTTTCGCCCTTTGCCGGTTTGGGTCTCCCATATGGGGACATCCCTTCCGCTGGCTGCCTTACTGGTTAGGAACGTCCAGCTGTAATCCTGTTTCTTTGGTTTTTGCGTTGTGGTGTCTGAGCCGTATGACAACATTGAATTTGCTCTGTAAACACTTTGATGTGCAACCCACGTGTTGTGTTTGTGTCTCCAGGCATTGGCAGGATTAGTGGCCTGTGGTGTGTTTTCATTGCCAATGATGCTACTGTGAAAGGCGGCACAGCTTACCCGATCACTGTGAAGAAGCAGCTACGCGCACAAGAAATAGCCATCCAGAACCGGCTGCCCTGCGTTTATTTGGTCGACTCTGGAGGAGCCTTTCTCCCGCTGCAGGTTGAACGCATGAACATCTTCTCTCTGAGCCACTTCAATCATAATGATATGGTTTTCTGTTTTTGATGCCTGATTTGTGGACTTTCAGTCAGAGATCTTTCCTGATAAGAACCAGGGAGGGAGGACATTCTACAATGAAGCCATCATGTCAGCCATGAAGATCCCCCAGGTAAAAATCAAATCTCATTTTTCTTTGTTGCTTTTCTTTTCACTGTTCTGCATCTTTATTCTCTCTATTTATGACACTTTTTTCTGTCTCCCATCTTCTTCCCTCCATTAACTGTTGGTGCCACAATAGCAGTTGTCAGTAATCAGCCTATATTACTGAATACAAATTTGATTAAAAAAAAAGAAGTAATATTTATTTCTTTATTTATATTTTTCAAATACAAATACAATACTACAGCCACTTTATTATTATTTTACTTCTTTTTATAGTCACTTTATTTTTCTCTTTTCTTATTCACTTTGTTTTTTTTTATCCTATTTTATTTTATTTTGCAATTTGAAGTTAGATTCCCTGTTTAGACTGGATCTGAGAGAAACGGAATTTCAATTCAATTTCTATGTATGTGACAATATTATAGATATTTACAATAAAGTTTACTTTGACTTTGAAAATGAAAAAAAAAACTCAAGTTAAAACTAGATAAATGTTAAATAAAGAAATGATCAATAGTAAATTGGCTGATATCACCTCTGTTCAGAGTTACAGGGTTTTTTTTGTATCATGCTAGTTGTTATTTTTCGCTTAAAGTTAAAATACTTTTTTTTAATCTATTTACCATTTCCAGAGGGTCCTGCGCAGTATCTTAACTGTTCTGCTTTTCTGGACTGAGAGGTCTGAGATCTTTCCAGGTATCTGTTGTAGCCACTCCTCCAGCTTGGGGGTTACTGCCCCGAGTGCTCCAATTACCACAGGCACCACTGTCACCTTCACTTTCCAGGCTTTCTCCAGTTCTTCTCTGAGTCCCTGCTATTTCTCCAGTTTCTCATGTTCCTTCTTCCTGATGTTCCCATCGCTTGGCACTGCCACATCCACCACAACGGCTTTCCTCTGTTCTTTATCCACCACTACAATGTCTGGTTGGTTCGCCATTACCATCCTATCAGTCTGGATCTGGAAGTCCCACAGGATCTTTACCCTCTCATTCTCTACCACCTTCGGGGGTGTTTCCCATTTTGACCTTGGGGTTTCCAGTCCATATTCTGCACACATGTTCCTGTATATTATTCCAGCCACTTGATTGTGGCGCTCCATGTATGCTTTACCTGCCAGCATCTTACATCCTGCAGTTATGTGCTGGATTGTTTCAGGCGCCTCTTTGCACAGCCTACACCTTGGGTCTTGTCTGGTGTGGTAGATCTGAGCCTCTATCGCTCTGATGCTCAGGGCTTGTTCCTGAGCTGCCAGGATGAGTGCCTCAGTGCTGCCCTGTAGGGCAGCCCTTTCTAGCCACTCGATGAAGCTGTGGAAAACCACCCTTGAAGCCAATGGGAAGCCACTTGCACAAGTGTCCATCAAATGTGGGATATACCAAGGTGATGCTCTGTCCCCACTGCTGTTCTGCATAGGTCTGAACCCCCTCAGCTAAATAATCAACAAGACTGGCTATGGATACCGACTCAGAAATGGGGCCAACATCAGTCACCTCCTCTACATGGATGACATCAAGCTATATGCTAAGAGCGAGCGTGACATTGACTCCCTGATCCACACCACCAGGATCTACAGTACTGACATTGGGATGTCATTCGGGCTCGAGAAATGCAGCCGGATGGTGACAAAGAGTGGCAAGGTAGTCCACACAGGAAGGGTCTCACTCCCAGAAGGAACAATAGCAGACATCGAGGACAGTTACAAGTACCTCGGAATTCTGCAGGCAAATGGAAACCTGGAAGCTGCAACAGCAGCTTTTTATGAGCTCATAGATAATCTTAAGGTTAAACTCGCATAGAAAACATGAGTACATATGAACAGAGGTGGGTTGTAACACATTTCCTTTGAACTAAAAAACTTGTTTGTAAAAAATATTTATACTATTCTGAGTAGTTTTCTTGACTAAATACTTTTTTTGCTTATTCAAGTAGATAATCGACTGCAGTAATCCCACTTTGTTTTAAATTGTCTTGTAATTTATTTATTTTAATTTGACTTTTGTTCGATTTCATTCATGGGATATTCAATTCAATCAGTGGAATATGAGTTTTGGCACTTAATTATATAAAAGAGTAAACATTGGCCCGTGTAAAATAACTCAGCTCTTACTGTACCACCACACAAAAGGCACAATAGCATCTGCAACAAATGTCAATGTTGTTGAGATGTGGAGGGATGTTGAAATCTGAGGAAATGATGACAATCTTGTTTTAAATTTTTCTTCAATGAAGAAATGAATTGACTGTATTGTTATTAGTAATAGGCCTGGTCATAAGTAGTTGGTCAGTCGTGGATACTGGCAGAAAGACCGGAAACAGGAGGAGGTTTCTTTTCATTTCAGCATCTGCAAACACGTTTTACAGTTGTTCAATACTTTATGACTTTAAAGGTGGCTGTGGTGTGTGGTTCCTGCACCGCGGGTGGAGCATACATCCCAACCATGGCAGAAGAGGCGGTGATGGTGCATCAGATAGGCACCATATTCTTGGGGGGACCCCCGCTGGTCAAAGCCGCTACAGGGGAGGAGGTGACGCCAGAGGAGCTGGGAGGAGCCAGGCTTCATGCCGAGTGAGTCCATCAGCAAAACTCAAAGAGGCAGAAATGTTCATCCACCTGTTGAAGCGAAAAAATGTTTTGCCCCCCCCCCTCCAAGGGTGAGTGGCTGTGTGGATCATTTTGCGTGGGAGGAGAAAGAAGCATTCGACTACACAAAAAACATCATATCCACCTTCAACTTCCAACTGCCGCATGAAGAGGAGGACAGCACCAGGAGGAAGGCAGCGGAGGAGCCTTTGTACGGTTCAGAGGAGCTCATGGGGCTCGCTCCTCGCAGTTATAACTACAGTCTGGATGCTAAAATGGTACGTCAATCCAAACACAACCCCGCAAAAGATGTGTCATTTTAAATCTTAAGGTAATCCTGTGAAAATGTTTGATTTATTTGATTTTATTTCTGATTTGTCCAGGTAGTTAGTCGCCTCACAGATGGCAGCCGCTTTCAAGAGTTCAAAGCTCTATATGGTACCACCCTCATCACTGGCTTTGCAAAGATCCATGGGTAAAAGTCACAGGCACACACATCTGTACTAAACACTCTTGATTATCTATTCAACTGAAATGTAGGGGGCGCTGTAGTCATGAGGGCACAAAGAATCATGTTTCATCAAAAACGAGCTGTAAGGAACTGACCAGCTTTCCATTTTAGTGCTCCTTATCATTTAAATAGAATAGTGCACATTTTTTTATTCAAGATTTATTGTTTGTTATTTTCCTTTTTAAATTCCACTACAAGTTGAACTTTTTTCACTTGTTTTCTTATGCAGATATTTTTACAATTGAGTTCAGGACGTAAAATTCTACATGTTTTTGTTTAATATCAGGGGGAATTTTTTTACAGATGCATATGCACATCCGTACAGTAGAAAAGGTGGCTGACTTTTTTGGTTTGTGGTGCCAATAACAAACTTTTAGGCCTTTATTTTTCTAAATTAGGCATATGAATATGTTGCTTTTTTGAGATCAATCTAATTTTTATATTTCGAAAGATGTTCAAACAACATAACTGTACAGGAAAAAATGTGAATTTTCTAAGAAAGATGGCTGATTTTTCTTCTTGCTTTTAAGCCATTTGGTGGGAATAGTCGCCAATAACGGCGTGCTGTCATATGAGGCTGCTCTGAAAGGAAGCCACTTCATCCAGCTCTGCGACCAGAGGGACGTCCCACTGATCTTCCTCCAGAACACGGCGCCTAGCGGAGCGCTGACGCTGTCAACAAAGCAGGTACTTCACCAAATCAAAAAAAGGAAAGTAAAAGAAATGGAACGATGGTCTCTCTTGCAGGCGGAGATGAACAGCAACTGTCTAAAGGCTCAGGGTTCAATGATGGCAGCTGTGGCATGTGCTTCCGTTCCCAAAATCACAGTGGTTATTGGTGGTTCACATGGAGCTGACAGCTATGCCATGGTAGGGGAGAGTAAATATCAATCTTTTTGGGCAGAAAATCCAAACTTCAGGATACGCATAATGCCACGAGTTGACTCGGCACATTTGTCATCTGCAGTGTGGGCGGGCGTTTGAGCCGAACTTTCTGTTCCTGTGGCCCAATGCCAGAGTGTCCGTGACTGCTCCAGGTCATGTCGGAGCTCTGCTTCCTCCTGATGCTGAGGAGGAGGAAGAGGAGAAGCTGAACAGGAGGTTGAAGGAGGAGAGCTCAGCTTTCTTTTCCTCTGGCAGAATGTGGGACGATGGAGTCATTTTGCCTCAGGACACCAGAAAGGTAAAAGACTAGTCAGAAAATGGCTTGCAGGATATTTGGGAGACTCTCTGATATTGAAGATTTTTTTTTTCATTTTAGATTCTAAAAGACTGTCTGGAAATCATCAAACAGCAGCATTATCAGCTTTCTACAAAGAAATCTCAGTCAATGCTTCTACGCATGTAGAAGTCTCACCTCCCCCTCTGGATCTGCTGGATAGAAAGTGCATTTGCAGCTGGACTAGTTGACGTTTCAATGCAGTTACCCATTTTCATAAAGGAAGGTTATTTGACCATATGGGGAGTTGATATTAAAATTATTGCCTTTTTTATGACCTCATTTAGATTTGATGTAAAGGTTTTTTATTTTACCAAAGTGCCTCGAGCTTTGTCTTTAGTCTGCCAAAAGCAAAACTGTAAGAAAACAGAACAGATTTTCTTTTTTACATCAGAGGCACAAAAGATGATCTTAAAAAGTTTTTAAAATAGATGTTTAAATAGTACAAATTTTATCTATTAAAAATTTAACTATAAATGAATTGTCACAAATTATTTTTTGTACATAAAATAAAAAAGAAGCTGAACTTATTCCGCCCTTCTTTTTATCTGCCTAGTATGTACTATGACATACATCTGTGGCAAAAAAAAAAAAAAACGTTTTTCTTGACAAAATTAATGGGATTGATTTACAACCAAAAACACTTGTTTTAATGCGTCATTATGTTGCTGCTCCACTGTTTAATTGTATATAAAAAAATTAAATATGGTACAATAAGTGGTCGTGGTCTTTGCCTTTTATTTAAAAAAAATCAGAAACACATTAAGAAAAGAGCTTTTGTAAAGAAATTTGTAAACTTTATCTCAAAAAGAAGATAAACATCACATTAAGACATCGCAATGATGACTTGTTATGGATATTTTTATTTGAAAATAATAGTTTAAGGTAAATTCAGTTTAAGGATAGTTATACTAATATAATTTCACACATATGAACAATAAAAAAAACATTTTTCATTTAAAAAAAAGTTTTCTTTATGCTTCCAGAAATCAATACCTGACTAAGAAAGGAAAAGAATGCCATCAAAATGCAATTATAGCTCAAATATTTGAATAAATGCTTCCAGTTAATGATTTTTCAATATACGGTAATGTGTTGCAGCTGCTGTTGCCTTCACTAACTGAAATGCTGTCATAATTGCTGGATGATGGATGAAGTCATGGTTTGTACAACCCGTGGAGCGTGACTGGGAGGATGGCGTTGACCTTCGCTCTGGCCACTTCTGTCAGCTTCATGGCGTCCAGAATCAGCAGGAATCCTGGCCTCTCTGTACCCGGTTTCACTACAATGCTCAGCAACACACCTGCCGAAATCAAACAATAAGACCTTCTTCCTCTGATAATGAAAAAGTAAAGTTAGAAAGTAGGATTTATAGTTGAGGCCACTAAGGCTGCCTTTACACTGCATGGTTCAAGTGACCCAATTCCGATTTTTTTCCTCTCATGTGGCACAGATCGGATATGATCGGTGAACGTGTAAACAGGACAAAAGCGCATGGATTCCGTTTTTCTCAGATCGGATACAGGCCTCTCTCATATGTGGAAATAAATCGGAAACGAATCGGATACGTGCATTTGCGTGTGCCATGTAAGCAGACAAATCGGATATTCCCCAGTAAATGCGAGTCGTACCTCGATGACGTCAACTCAGGACACCACCAACTGAGATCACATGACTTATTAAGGTGCTTTTGTGCGCTGATTTAGCTGTCAGCGTGTTACCTTTCAGCCTCAGGCTTCAGACCGTAGTTGGAAACCGCTGTTATGTCCGGTCCGGACGCAAACGGTAACTAATGAAGCGGGACACTGTTGCTATGGAACAGGCTAGAAGCCGTTTATTCTTTGGGGGCGTGTATGATGGGGACCATGTGTGTGTGTGTGTGTGTAAGGAGAGAAGGGGGGGTGAGCGCGGAGCGGGGGAGTGTTGGAGAACCGTAAATAAAAAATAAGGTGTCTCGCCCAAAAGTTTTGGAGTCTTTCTTAGCCCACTCTGCAGGCTGAGGGTTCAGAACGGAAAAGAGAACCCCGAGGAAATCTCCCGTGCGTTTCTGACTACGGTCAGAAAAGAGAAGTCATCGCGCAGGAAAGGTTCAACACTTGGATCAAACTGTTAGTACAGCGCGTCTGCAAACACTTCCTCATTCAAAACTCAGAGAGAGCCGAGCAGCCCTCCTTTTTCCTCTCCCGTGCATCACCTCAGAAGCGCCCAAGGCAAAGCCTCCTTCCGTCGCCGCCTTGCCTCCATGACAACCGCAGTCACAAAAGTCCGAAAAAGGTCCGCGGAGGGCGGAAATACTGCTACGTAGTCCTCAGTACGTTTGATAGTTTCAGCATTGTATAGTGTAAAAGCAAAAATCAGATACGGGTCACTTTCAAAAGACGATGTAAGCGGGTCGTCAAAAAAATCGGATACAGTCAGAAAATCGGATATGAGCATCAAGACCTGCAGTGTAAATGCGGCCTAAGTGACAAACTTCAATTAGTTACCAATTTAGCATAGAACGGCAATTTTGATTTGACCGTTGCTTAGATTCAAAGTCTGCTTTTAAAAATAATTTCAATGTATGCCAATTTTCCAAATCCTGGACCCAAATGGAGGTACTTTACTTTTACTACCTTGTCTAACTTAAAGAGTAGAACAACTGATCGTACCATCATCCTCCTGTGTGGCTCCAGGTGTGGCCACAAAGATTGGCTCTGATGGATAACAGTCCTCCTCCTGCCACACCCAGGTCTCCTTGGTCTGCACATTCAGCTTAACAATCTGCAGCAACAACAACCAAAAGCTTAACTTTACAAGAATCTGTTTTCATCCACACACAGTGGAAAGTAAATGTGCTCCCACCCTGTCAGGGATGAAGTGGTTCAGTCCGAGGCCGTAAGCAAAGAAGTACTTCTTTCCACAACATTGAGAGTAGTTGATTTGTGGAAATTCAAAAGCTGTGAGAGATGGAGACATCTGCAATTTAGGATTTGAAATGTGATACTCAAAACACAAAAACGTCCATATTTACTTTATTTGCTTCAGAAATGTACACGTATGACTGCATTCTTCCCACCCTCTGTGCTAAATCGAGTATGTGTGTCACCTTGTCTTGGTCCAGAAAAGAGCACTTCAGGTTCGAGCCAGATGGTGCCATCGCTGCAAAGAACAGCTGTTGCGGTGGTGTAGGACAGAGACACCAGGTTTTTGCCCTGCTCCTCCTGTTCACAAAGACAAACAGCACAGGATTTGTGTGTTCGTGAGAAATCTGGGGTTCATACGTGAAATATGTTTGCAACACGATGACGCAGAGAGCCCACAGTAGAGTGAGTTACTTTGTCAAAGTTTTAAACCTAAAAACTGTTGTTGAATCCTTTCAGTATTATATTTTAGCCTAAGTTCAAATGTCCTGCTGACCTTTAAAGAAAGCACATTTGCTCTTTTTTGACTGTTATATTAGTTTTTTAAATGATATAGTTGAACTTACAAAAGATAATTAAAATAAGAGGCTTAACTGAATTTGATATTTGATAAAAAAATAAAATAAAAAAAACAAAGTTAAAAGTCAATAAAAATAAAATACATACATATAAGATACAGATATAAGAAATGATCCATAAATTGATTTGAGAAGAAATAAAAGAAAATTACACTATCTTCTGGACATTAAAATAGCTCCTAATCATACACAGACATATATACATACAATACAATATGTGACACATTGAACCCACTAAATATGATTGGCTGAGTTTGATAAATTGCTTAAAACCAAATATATATAATCCTACTCCTATTTCAAGTTCAATTGTGTTTATATTCTCAAAACACAATTTCTATCACATCTAGGAATCTGAATAAAAAAGGTTGCTTGATACTTAAATTATATTGTTCAAAATATTTAAACTATGCATTTTTACTTTTTGTATGTTCAGTTGTGTGACTACATATTTTTCTTTAAAAATAAAAACAGAATGTAAGAAAATTCCTCCCAGCACCATCCTTCAAATCTTGACACTTTTTCTCTCATTTAAATAAACTCACATCGGCAGCATTGAAACTAAGGACATGAGTCATCTACTCTTCAATGAGAAGCATCTAAATGATGCAACTATTTAAAAATATATATATTTCTTTATGTGTTAAAAACTGTCTTTATTAAAACAAACACCTCCTGCTGACAGGAATGTGATCCAATCGGGAAAGAAACGGATAATTTTGGTAAAAGTCTTACCTAACGTGTTGAGACTGACCTTGTAAATGTCCAGCGGCAGAACATATCGCCTGACCTCCGGTTGGGGAGCTCTTGATGCCGCTTTCTTCACCTCCTCCCACTCCTCCCTCAGGTTGGCCAGGTAAAGGTAGTTGTACACAAACTCATGACTGCAGAGCAACAGACAGGAAATCATGAGACCGAAACCCAATTTTGAGACCAGACAGCCACTGACTCACCCTTTCCACGTGCAGAGGTCCACCACGATGAAACCCTGGTCTTCATACGTGTTGATGTGATGGAACAGATTGAAAGCAGATGTCCTGAACTTGTGGCTGCTCATGTAAGCTGCCGGGTTCTTAGTGGTCAAATGGAACCATGTCTGCATCACAGAAACTAAAAGTTTAGTATTAGGCCTGCACAATAAATCTTAAATTTATTGTTATTGCGATATCAAGCTGTCCAATGCGCATATTGCAATAGTCGGTGAAAATTGCAATAAATGGTAACCTTAAATGTGCTAAAACAATCTTATGCCAGCTTGAAGTATTTAACAAATCAAATAAATCCCTTTATGCATTTGACCAATGATGACCTTTTATGTTAGATGTTCACCTCCTATGTAGACGAGGGTCATTTGAAATATAATTTAAGTTATGTTGACTCTTATTTAAATCAAACAGTTGCAGCGAAATGGAAATTATGTTTTTCTATTTGTTCATGTATTGCAAGTTATATCGTCATAGCAATACTGATCACTAATATTGCAAATGGAGGGTTTTCCTTATATTGTGCAGCCGTATTTAGTTTTATAGTGCAATATTTTGGCAAATTGAGTTTCAAGCTCCAATCCATGATCAATTGTGGAAATAGTTGGATTCTACCCCCATGCTCTCGCAGGATTCAAAGCAGTCCATGTAGGTGGTTCCTCTGATGCTCCAGGCTGACAGGAACTTCAGCAGGTTGATCTTCACAGGTTGCTCCACAAATACAAAATAGTTGTTGGTCATGCCAAAACTGTGCAGAGAGGGACAGAGATTTAAAAATTTTTTTTTTTTTTTTTTTGGAAAAAAAACATGCCATCTTCATGAGATGAATACCTGTGCACATAGGAGGGCTTCAACCTCTCACTGCTTGGTAGCTGAACAACAATTTGGGATTTCTCAATGGGGTCTGATTTATCTGGAAATAGATGGAAACTTGCACACTTCTCCAAAAACAGTCAAAACGTCAATGACAAAATATTGATCCGGCAAAGATGGAGGGACTCACCTTTCTGTGCAGGTGGGATCTTGACAATGTTGTAAGCCAGACTCATGTTTTTGCCAAAGCAGTTACCGATGTTGTAGACCGTACCATCTGCTTCAATGTGTGGGTGAGCTGTAAGGCCATTCACTGAGAGATATTTGCACAGATCCACCTAGAGCAGGCGATTAAAGAAAAAACTTAAAAAACAATACAATTCCATATTTTCTGATTAAAGACACTTTGTAAGATTGTAAATATTTGGGCAGACTATTTAACGGTACCACGGTTTTAAAAGATCTTGCATACTACACATTATCATCACATACAATAAAGAAGAGATTTTTTTCTGTTTTGTCTAATTCAATGGATGATGCAATGGAAAGTGACTGAAGTACAAAAAAAACTGTACTTAAATTATTTTGATCCCACCCAGAAATTATGATATGGTGTAAACATTTTGCATTCTTGCATTCATTATTCAAAATCAGTGCATCTGGTTTTAAAAACAAAATGCCTGAAAAGGTAACAACAGACACTCAATAAAGTGGTTTTAGAAAGCTAAAAAAAATTTTTTGGGTCATTTTTCATTGCTTAGCTGTCAGTGTTTGTAAAAATTCAAATGTTTGTTCATCTGTCATTCAATCAACAATTCTCTTCTGATCTTGATAGGCTTCTTGAGTATTTTTGTTGACTACTCTGTTCATAAGGACACTGACCAAACAGTGAAACCTTTCCTACCTTTTCTAAAGTCTCCAGAGAATCAGGATCCACCTTTGTGATGTAGTTGGTTTCAGTGACAGCGTAGAAGTCTTCGCCAATCGGATAGATGTTAACTAAACAGTTATCAGTCACCTCAATTCCTTTGAAGTACGAAAAGAACCTAAATACATACAAGCACAAAAATAAATTCATAATTAGCCAACAATCATTATGGCTCTGTGCAGAAAGCAGAAGTATGATATGTGCACTGTAGAGTAAAATTGAAATTATGATAAACAGAAGGGGCAACATTTGTATTTTGACAGTCGCTGACTCTGCAAATTGTATCACTTTTATTGTGTTCATCAGAGACACATGACAACTGTAAGAAAAATAATGTTTAAAAAAAAAAGGAATCCAGGAAATCATGTGGTATGAGGTTAAAATAATGTTAATCTATATTTAACTGTTTTTTTTTTAAACAACAGTGGGAGTTCTCTATCAATTAAACAAAAATGTAATTTAAAAAAACAAGTTGTTTGTATAACTTAAGTTTGGCAAGAATGTCAGATAGAATTATAAATTTACCAAGAACAAAAACGTTTTTTTTTTTTTTTACAATTTAATTATGGGGCTGATAGTATCAGTGTTGGTAAAAGTAAAGTGTAAATCTGTGTGAAAAATGGCTTATGGGCTCAATTTTCTGTTAAAGTCATCGTTAAAAATATAATAACTTGAGAGGTAATCTGAAATCTGTGTGGTTTTCCTTGGTTACCTGGAGAAGATGTTTTTGCAGGGGTCTGGATAAGCTATGGTGCCAAATTCAGTGATGACAACTCTGTTTTCTGTCATGGCACGAACATATGAGTCTGTCTTGATAAATCTGAAGCAAGAAAAGAAAATAGAAATCTGTGTGCAAATTATTCACAAAAGAGCATCTTTTCTATTTCTATAAATAACTAAAAACACAAAAAGCTAATTGAGCTTGTCTCAAGAACTTGTTTATGATTTCTCCAAATCCGAGTTCAGACTTTACATTTCTATTGGCACGCGCTAAATTCATTCAGCCACACTAGATCTATAGAATTACCAATTTCACAAGTTCAAAACATACCAAAAACATAGCAAAAATAGTTAGTTTTCAGTATTTCTGACTTTTTTTGGTCTTCTTACTTTCTGTTGTACGTCACCTGACCGTTCCTCAGGTCAAACTTGTGCATGAGAGCCTGTCCATCAAACAGGTGGTGGAAGGGTTCATCTCCCACTTCAAAAAGACCGGGACCCATTCTGAGAAGACTGCCACCCAGCCATGATGGGATAACACCTGGGGAGACAGGATTGCACGTCCTGATCCTGTCAACTCTCTAGTTAGCCAAATCACCCCAAGTAATCCATTAATGGGAAATATTAGCAAAACAGCATCGGTTGGGATGATGCTCATCTATACTCTTTATTTTACCACTGATTTCAGCAGGAATGGGTTCATCCAGCTCCTCCACTGTCTCAAAGATCTTCTTGTAGCCTGCAGCAGGATGCTCCACACTGGAAAGACATGAAGAGGGATTCATTCTACAACAACCTATGTATATAAAACCTTAGGCATGAATCAGTTAGCAGTTTTATTGTGGTTCTCCAAACATCTGTGTTAATCTGTCAAAGCAGGGTTTTACTGCTGTGTTGTGGAAGATGTAGTTCAGATTACCCCCCCCCCCAAACACACACACACACAAAAATACAAAAAAGGATAGGGAGACCAGAGAAAGCAACCCAAGCAAAAGAGGTAAAGGTGAAGAACTGAACTGATTGACACAAAAATAAGGTCTCATGTCATGGATGTGCTGAAACAGCAGACAATTGAACAAAGTATTAACTGCAGGAGGAACTCACTAATGAAAGCAAATGTGCCATTGACTAGTTTAAGAGTCATAGCCATCAAAATAAACCAGGTAGCAAACCAACATGAGCTAATTACAGAAACTCAGTCCTGCAGACTCAGCTACAGCTGGCAGGAAATACAGAAAAATTCACACCTAGATTTGCTTTTTTGCTCGAGGATATAAAACTGCCAGGAAACATCAGGCATTTGGAACAACTTTTGGTATGGACCCAGTATTATCCAGAAACTGACCAGTAAAATTAGAGGGATTCAAATTTTTAGTGATGGATTGTTGGATTAACAATCATAAATCCTTTCTTTTTCAATCCATGTTTTGTAATGCAGCCCTTCATGTTTTACTGCTCTCTCCATTTTACTGGTTTCCCTCTCCTGCTTTTAATCATCTCTTTTCTTCCCCCCATGCTGCAGATTTTTGCAAAAGGCTAGTGCAGCTTGTTTGGGTTTGCCAGTACTCTATTTCCAGCCTGCGTCATCTGATATTTTTTCATTTGATTCACTGGATGATTTCAGCATAACAGCCATGTCTGCCAGCAACTTTTTCTGGTTTTATTCCAGAAAATAAACATTTGCAACCCAGAAGAAGTCCCAAATTCCTTCTTCTGCTGAATGAAACATCTTAAACAGTAAATTGAACGGGTTACTCACCGACTGACCATGTTCCTCTTCAACGTTGTTGCTTTGGGTTGTCCACACAATCACACTAGTTGCTTGTAGAGATTTAGACTTGGATTTAAACCACAGTTTTTTTTTTCACAGAAAGGAATGGAAATGCAAGCACCCTGCCCCTTTTCTTTGTCATGATCCCTCCCCTTTTCCCCTCTTCCTAACTTTCAAGTCCTCTGCTCTCACTCCCCCTCCCTGAACCTCCTACCCGACCTCCTCAAGCCTTACCCAGAGTTGAACAAACCTGCTTTGTCTGGTCTTTTTTCAGTCCTCAAATCCAAACAGAATCTTCTGAGGTCGCCTACACAAGGCCTTTGTCGTCCAGTGAACACAAACTCTCCCACCAGAAAATGATTTAGGCCAAACATCTAAAGTGAGCACTTATAAAAGCAGTGCGTAAGTGTTGTTAGAAGGTGGACGTGCATGCAAAAACTGTTTCTACCTAATTAGTTCCAGACAGCCTCTGCCATTTTTACTCGGAGACTGGCTAGGGGCTTCGGGGTTGTGGGGTGGGGGATGTCAGTTCTGTTTTCTGAAGTTTTGATAAATGACAGAGAACAAAATTCACTCTACAAAGGATTGAAAGGGCTGTCATCTGTCATCCAGTATCTTCCTGCTGCGACAGGCACCTCAGAAAGTAGATTAAGTTCAGTAATAACAGTTTCACCCCAAAAGTAAAGTTTGCTTTCCAAAATGAGCAACTTATTGATAACGACCCATTTGTTTTGTTTGAGGTACTTCCTCTGGTTTGGGGTTACAGGAGTTTATTTCAGTATTCTTCACAGCCTTCATTTATTTTTAACGTATGGTGTGACTCAATTGCTTGGGATGACATTTAACAGCAGCTGTAAAGTCATTTTATGTTTTTCTGCAAAATGTTGAAAAAACGTTTTGGCAACTGTTGAAAAGTCATGGTAGTCAAATATGGAGGAGGTAGTATAATGGTCTGGGGGTTGTTTTGCTGCTTAATTAAACCATGAAATCTGCTTTCAACCAAAAATATCTAAAAAAGAATATCTCCCACAATTTTACAAAATCAAATATAACATTTTATGAAGAGTAAAATATAGACTGGAGTGGCTTCATCGAGGTGTTGACTTTAAACTTAATAGATGCTCTGGCATCTCAATACGGCTGAATTATAACAATCCTGCAGGTCAGTATGCCTAAATCCACAACTATGTTGTAAGACTCATTGCCAGTAATCGCAAAAACAAAAAATGTAATTTCGCCCTGCATAAAAACAGTGAATGCGACACTTGAAGAATTTTACCAGGAAGCAGCAGTCAGGCCTGTATGTTTGAAGACAATTAATATAACCGCTTCACGGAAAATGGTCATTTTAGTCACAAATATGTTTATTTCCAAGGATTTTGCATAGTAAACAAATTGTTGAAGCTGCACAATATACACTCCTATTTATTCTGAATAAAGAAATCAACTTCAAACAATTTGATGAGGTAAAAACAAACATCTAGTCAGAAAAAATACTTCACATTGCAAAAAATAAAAACAAAAAAAGATTGTTTAAAAGAGTGAAATATTTCCTCACCTTGCCATCAGATCTTTTATACTAAAACAGTTCTGTATATCAAACAATTATGGTGCCTGTTTTACAGGACTAGTTTCAGGTTTCTGGGTAATTATAGACTCTAAAAATGGTGCAAATTGCACAAACTAGAGAAGATCTACTCACCTCTTTTAGTCACAATATTAACATGGAAACACCTGGGGTGCAAATTTAAAATACTCCCTACTCCAACTTAAAGAAACAAACAACTTAAAACCCAACAAAAAGATAAAGACGAAAATCCACCTGGAAATGCAGAACAAAAATCTTTGGACAACTACCAACACTCCCAATGTTCTATTCTTATAAATATGTCTATAAATAAAGACCAATTTACCGGTAATCCCAAACTGACCAGTGACTTCAGAACTGCACCTCGTTTCAACATGTAATCACTGTTAAAGGACGTCCTTTTTAAGAGGAATTGTCTTAAAATGATAGAACTGTCAATACATTAACACACTCGCATACAACAAATACACGTTTTAAATCTGTCCCGCTGAATCCCTCTCACTGAAACACAACTGAAACAACATGGAGGATGTAACAATGTTAGTAAAAATGAGCTCCTGTGTGGAGTGTCTGAATCTTTAGCTCCTGATGCTGAAAGCTTTGCTTTTCCTGATGGTGAGGAGGGGAGGCTTGATCTTTGGTTTACTGTCAGTCTTGTTTTCTCGTGCCGAGGATGCAAAACGTCGCTTGTAAATGTCTGGATACTGCTTTTGGAACTGAAGCAAACAACACTTGGTCAGTCTTTCAGGAGCAAAGATATGTGTGAATGACAAACTGTAAATTCAGAACGCTGTAGCCACTAACAAGCATTTCAAACCAAACAAGCTAAAACAAAGTGTGAAGTTCATTTCTATAAAGGGGTTATAATTACCTGCTTCAGCTTCTTGCGTCGGTCCTTCTCACTTATGTTCTGATCAGTAAGCAGGATCTCCAGCAGCTCCTCCATGGCTTTCTGAGAGGAAGTTAGCTTTTGCTCTTCAAACTCAGCGCCGCTTATTTGGTGACAAAACGTGTACATCGGCACTGGAATACAAACGTCCTCCCCGCTCTCAGGTTTGGGAACAGCATCCACAGGGACCTAGACCCAGGATGAGATGTTGATCTCATAAATATGCAGGTATTACTTTGTGGTAGGTCTGTACAATATTATCACAAATGTATCGTTATCGCGAGATCAAGTTGTGCTATATGCATATGGCAAAAGACGGCAAAAATTGCAAGAAATGGTTTCCTTAAATGTGCTACAGCAATCTTATGGCAGCGTGAAGTATTTAACGAATTAAATAAATCCATTTGGCCAATCAGATGCCCCCCTTCACGTTGTTGACAAATCAGATGGAGCCCTTTTATGTTAGATGTTCGCTTCCTATGTTGACGAGAGTCATTTGGAGTATATTATTAAACTGTTTCAGTGAAATGGAAATTATGTTTTTGGTTGTTTTGCTAATTGTTCATATACCACAGGTTATATCGTCATCGCAATATTGATCACTAGTATCGCTTATCGCAAGTTTTCCTCATATTGTGCAGCCCTACTGTGTGGTAGCCTCGTCTTTTACATGAACAATCGACAGGAGTACCTGCACGGTGCGCAGATGCTGTATGTGGTCACTGATGGCACTGAGCAGGTATTCTGGAACTGAGAAGATACTCTGCTGGTGGTCCATTAGAAATGACACCAGTCTGGTAGCCAGCAGCTCATCCAAGTCACACTCTTCAGCGCTGCTCAGAATACAGCCTGAAAATGTGTGAACCATCTGAGAAACACAAAAGAAACTAATATATGCAATGTGGTTGAAACAAAAGTCAGCTTCAAATATTGGTCCATTTCTCATTTGTAATTGCTTAAAAGACAAATGAATCTTTGCGTCGCTCCGGCAGCAGGCTAATCCATCCATCAGCTGGTATTCAGTGGCAGGTGGGTGGGATTTTAGCAGACTTTTCTAAACTATTCCACACAGCTGATAGTGATCCTTTTTGAAATCCAAACTCTGCTGATGTTGGTTGTGAAGCCTTTGGATGCAATTATGGCTCAAAGTCTAGCTAAGTGAGTAAAAGGATTCTCTTGTGCCCGTTCACCGGCTGGTGAAATGTTTATTTACAAACAATTCATGACCTCGAGACATTTTTTGATTGCATTTTGGGTTTTTAAAGATGTGCATTCCTCACCAACGTCCGAGTGCTGATTGCAGGATGGAGACGAGGCATGTCCACATTCTGGCTGATGCGAGACACCATCCTCATGAGAAGCTGCAGCTTCCTGCGAGATGCAGGAGGCAGCAGGAGAGTGCAAAGCTGCAGAGCCTCAATGGCAACACGCTCACACTGAGGCTGGAGGACACCTATTTGAAGACACAGTCACGATGTCGTAAAAAAACAAAAGGGATGGAAAAACACTCCCTTACTAAATTTAATGCGTAATTTATTGAACTACAAATTGTTTTTAAGTTGCCAATCTGAATTCACTGAATGTTTAAATCAACCTGACGGCTTCCAAGTTGTCTGGAATGATACTGTTGTTTTATCAGCATAACCAGTCAATCTGCGATTCATTTTTCTACATTATACAAATGATGATGAAAAGATGAGAAGATTAGAGGAACACTACAGCTACAGCACTCTGTAGGGTGAGTGATGTTTCCAGTCAAGCTATAAAATGGAGCATTTTGATTCATGGTGACCGAATCAAAGTGTAAAAAAAAAACACACACACACACAAATAACCATCACAAGATATGACCTTATAAATTATTAAATATTTTATAAACAGTTATTAAACTGTGACGGACTGAAAAATGCTTTGCTCTACGGTTTCTACACAGACTCACAAAGGTTAACCTCTATGAGGAGCCAGAAAGGAAGCTCTCATTAGTAGATGTTAGACGAGGTTATTTTGGCTGGACATGAACAGAGCAGACAGACAGGTAGAGGAGAGACGACCTTACTGTGCTCAGATTTGGTTTGAAGGAGCTGGAGGTTTCGGTGGGGCACAAAAACAGGCGGTATGAGCAGGGAAATGGGTCGCGGCGGCTTGGACACGTCCATGGAGCTTTGGCAGCGCCGGACAACAGCAGGTGCAGGAAGCATCCTGACGTTAGAGGTGCTGGAGGCTGGTCTGGGCCCAGAGGGTTGTACTTTGGTTGTAGAAGGAAGACAGGAGGAGGGGAAAGAATGGTGGGAAGAGATGGAGGAAGGATGGGAAGCCGAGGAAGAGTTGCTTACAGGGGCGTTCACGTTGAGGCAGCTGGTTGATCGACCCTGCCATCTTATCCCATTGACCTTTTCCTCCCCAGTGTGGCTAGCAATGTCCAGGCAGCTGCCGACGCTTTGAGGTCGCAAGGTGCGTGACCTTTGTGAGGCCGAGGAAAACCCCGGCAACCCATTTTTGGTTAAAGCACCTTCGTGTTTAAAGGTTTGGGTTCTTAAATCGCACGTTAAGGCCAAGGGATTTTCTCGGGTTGTGATAGTAGGTGTGTCATCCTGGCACATGTCGCTATGGGAACAAGATGCTAAGCTGCTGTTGGACTGAAACAGATGTTGCTGCGTAAATGAAGTGGAGTCATCTAGGATGGTTTCGAGCGAGAAACTCCTGGTTTTGGGTCTCCCGGAAACAACTGTGCTGAGGCTCGTACAGCTGCCTCTTAACTGGCTGCCGGCTTTCTCGGCTTCGAGTCGTGACTGAAGCTTCCGCCCGATCACCTCCCTCATGGGCGATTCGGTTTCATCGCAGGAGCCCTGCTTCAACAAGGACAGCAGGAGACACTCGGTGGAGCGAAAAGACGACTTGGCTGGAGGAGCAACTGAGGGGAAGTCGGAATTCTTTCGCTTGCCTCGCTGAAGCTTACTTGGACCCGTGACGTACCCACAAAACACTGAAAGCAGATGAGCAGAAAGCCAGAGAAACAAGCAGTGCAGGCAGAGCGTCAGTGCAAGCAAACAGCAGGGGGGAGGGAAACGGGGGGGTTGTTAGTTCAGACCTGTACATTTATTGCACAACATCAATAAGCAGAAAATACAGAGCTGCTTATATTTCAAGCATTCGCCAAACAACCGATATGAGTTAGAAGTCGTAACCCCTGTTAGAAGTCAACTGGACTCACATTAGACACAGCATGACAACACAAATGTGCAACCGGCATCCTCTGAAAGTCCAATGATCTGTTTCTAACCTTTCAAAAGCTTAAAGAGGAAACGCAAACTTACCCAGGACATTAATAAACAGTTCATAGAGCTCAAATGTGAGCAATGGGAGTGGAAGGCTGTAGAAATAGTCAGACACCGTTTTGAAGACGTCTCTTTCAAAGCCGGGATAGGAGGGCTGCTCGCTGTCATACTTTGGCCCTGAAAACGAGAAACTGACAGCTTGAAATCCAGAACAAATGAACAAACAAAGTCTACATAACTGCTTTAGGAAAGACGCTTTTACACTAGCTAATGATAAATACAGAAGTGAGTTTAAAGTCCTGCTATGAGTTGATACATTACATAATGATGTGGGAACGAAATACCCGTCAGATCAGATCAGAAGGACAGGGATGCCAGTATAGCTTAGTCAGTTCATTTTAGTATTTTCCTATTGAATTCTTTGTATTCGTGATCCTTTTGAGTTCATGTTTTACTTTGAAGCCCATCGAGACGACTGTTGTTGGGATTTTGGGCTATACAAATATAATTGAATTGAAAAAATGGAATCTAGGAACGACGCAGAAAGCAATCAGCTGGTAGAAGCCAGAGTCAGAAGCAGCAGGGTGAAGCTGCTTTCAGCTGCACAACCTGGTGAGCTCACATTTCCGGTTTCTGTATTTCAGTCCAAACATCAAATAATGCTCTCATCGAATGCATTTTTCAACTATTGCACCATTATTTGTTTATTATATTTAATTGGCACACAATTTTCTTGTATGCGGCTAAAGCGTTGGCTTTCCCATCAAGCCAGAGCTGCCCAATCCTGGTCGTCGGGGTTTACCACCCTGCATGTTATCCAGCTCTCCCTTCTGACTTGGAGCTCAGGTGTGTTCCGTCAATCACAATAAGGAAACACCTGAATCAGCTGATCAGCAGAAAGCAGTGCAAGAAGAGCTGGAAAACAGGCAGGGTGAAAAAGGGTCAAAAGGCCCTGCATCAAAACATTTTAATTGTTCACCAAAAGAAAAGAAAAGCCACGTTGTCTTGTGTTAATGTAGACAGCAAGAAAACATGGTATATTCAGCAGCATCTGATATAATGATCTAGTCTGTTTGTGCTCATTTTGATATTAGACTAGGAAAACTCCACAGTTTTGCAGATACCAGCTTGCAAAAATAAAAAGAACAACTATGGAATGTCAGGTAAATAAATTAAGTAGTTGCACATATGTGCATACAAAGTTATGGTTTTGTAAGTGTACAGACAATTTTCAAAGCTGCTGCAAAGCCATTGCACAATGTACTGTGAATATAAACTATAAAATTTTAATTGATCCCACGATAGTGAAATTGATTAAACTACCTACTTTTAGTTAACCATGATTTTATTTGAACATTGTCCAAAATTTGTGTTTAAAAACATTAGACAAAATGTGTTTGTTCATGCATATCAAAGCTGTACTTACAATTTGCCAGACTTTTCATCGCAGATAAAACCCAGTGAGGAAGGTCGTCTAGAAAAGATGGATCACAAGTTAAGGAACTGCAATACGCCTATTTTTTTTTAAGTATTTTGAAATATTTTTTTATGCAAAAAAAGAGAAAACCAGAATAAAATGTATTCATGGATGTCCATATAAATAAATCAAGCTAAATTAGAAATAGATTGGATTGTGAACTAATGAATTCAATTAATTAGTATATTTTGGCAGTACTGTATTAAACAGCCCAACTTATTACATCAAGTTTAACAGATTATAATCTATATGTTCCTGGTCTAACTTGCTTTCTGCATGTCAGAATATATTATTTCAACAAATTATTATTCTGCAGAAAATTAGGGTTTCTATGTCAGTTTGTGTTGAAC
This sequence comes from Oryzias sinensis, assembly GCA_037389245.1. Classification (NCBI taxonomy): domain Eukaryota; kingdom Metazoa; phylum Chordata; class Actinopteri; order Beloniformes; family Adrianichthyidae; genus Oryzias; species Oryzias sinensis. The sequence goes on along the minus strand of CM074498.1, from coordinate 12,692,119 downwards.
CTACTGGTTTTGTCATCCAGAGCAACCACTCCGTGTTTGTTGACTTTGGTCATGTTATGAATGATGTTTTGTGGATTGATGCAGCAAGGGTCCAAGACCTCATTCAAGGACACAACTCCCAGAATCCTCTGCAAGCTGAAAAACATGAAACAGACTCTGGAAAATTCAAACTCAAAATATGTTTGTGTCATATCTCTATTTAAAATCATAGTCGATTTTATTCTTTATTTTTTTTTTTTTAAATCGATGGCTAATCATGAATTTGTACAAAAATCAGAAAGTTCCAACAGATCTTCCAGGGAAACCCCAAAGTGGTTAAAAAAGGGTTTCGCCAGTAAACTGTGAGCTTTGCCTTTCGGCTCAGCTCATTCTTCACTACAATGGATCAATACAGGGACGGCAGTACTGCAGCCACTGCATCCATCCACCTTGAAAGAGCCATTTCCCATTCCAGCCGCTTCACACTCGACTGCGATCTCTCCCAGTGGACATTGAAGGTCCTGGTTTGATGAAGCCAAGTGAACCACAACATCCACAAAAAGGAGAGATGAAGTCCTGCAGTCTTGGCTGTATCTTGAAATAATGTCCATGAAAATGATGAAATAAACTGGTAACAATAGACATCCCTTACCAAAGACCAACATGTATTGGGGTTTGCAGGTGAGGGCCTGCAGGTAGGGCTTCCTACCAAGGGAGATCACCATGCTCAGCGTGAAAAGGCAACATGGAATCTGCTTCCTCTGGGCCAACCACTCGCTAGAATGACCACAAGGGTCCAGAGCTGTGTGAGCTGGGCTGCAGTCAAGGACGGTACATTGGCGGTCCAGTTTTTGAGAGCATTTCTGAACTGGCAAACAGGAGTGATGGTGGGAAATCACATAACTAAGTCTCCCAGAGAAAGCCAACAGGTAATTCACTATTGGAGGGGAGAATCTGTTTGATAGTTAAATCTCTGATTCAAGAGGATCAGTGCTATTTTTGTCCCGATCGTGGAACGGGAGATCCGTTCTGCAGCTTACAAAGAGATCTTAAGATTTCATATGGAGTCTGAGGGCCCCTACTAAGGGTCTTCTGGTACAACCAGAGCGGAAGTTTAGCAAGTAGTGGTGGCATTAATTAAAGAAAAAAGAGAGAAAAAAATCTTCTAGTTTTTTTTTACTGGGTCAGGGTGATGTCTCTCCAGATTTCCTGTTCATCCTCTGCTGTCAGCTCTCTTCTTTGCAACTTCTGCTCATTAGCAAGATGACTCTGACCACCATGACTTGCTTGGAGGGCAGGATCTACATTTTCCTGTTTAAAAAAACCCAACATAATTAAAAAATAAGACAGACATTAAAAACAAAATCTGCATTCATATTAGTTGCACATTTGCTGTGGTTTAACATACCAAAGATTCTTTGTCATGTTTCTTTACGGATTTAAATTTAAAGAAACCTTCCTTGTCCCTGAGTGAAGGTCTTCTTCTAATAGTACTGGTGGCTGGAGCTAAGCAGGGGATGGGCTTTAAAGGAGACGTGGAAGGAAATCTAGACAAAGAGAGTTGATAAGAGAATGTAAGAAAACAGGTTTGTCTGTGTTTTGGTAATTATCTTAAAACTTTCTTTAAATCACTTACCTGTAAAGAATGTTGTTGTCCTCCAGATCCTCTGTACCCCAGCGACCTTTTACATCTTCAATCACATGGTTTTTTAGAAACTTCTTCAGGAGTTGAACCGTTTGCTGTCTGGTGACATCGGGACCAAAGTTGCTGTTGCAGCGGAGCATCTCGTGCAGCCAGTCCACAGCAGAAGAGGCGGTGAAGCAGCAAGCGTAGACCCTGAAGTTTTGGCGATGCTTCTTGAGGGGCATGCCGGCCCTAAACAAACGCGTCACCTCATTCCACTGCAAAAGAACAAAAAACATTAAAAGATGAAAAAGAAATGTAGTTAAACACCAAATAAAACCTGTGTGTAAAACAAGAACATTTTAAACTATGGCAAATTATACTTATAAATTGGATTTTAAATTGGTCCATCTTCTTTGATTCTCATGTTAAATGGGGCAAAAGTTAAAATAGAATAAAAATCTATTCCTTAATTTCTGCTATAGCAAATAAATAAGCAATCAAAACCATTATGACTGATCACAATAATAATGCTCGAATAAAATTAAAATAATAAACAGCAACTTTATTTTTTTTTTTTTAGTTGCAGGGAATTGGGAAAACAGAAATGTAAATCGGAAAAAATAACATCAAGGTGAATGGGGGAAGATAATACGTGTAACACACGGTGGGAAAAAAAACGTTAAACACGAATATGACTTTCAATTAGAATTTATTCGAAGTCAAGTAACAAAAAACACTTTAGTGTAGTTTTATAAAGAAAAAGTCGTTTGCTAAGTTGTGCAGCACTTCAATTATTCATTTAAAAACAAAGATAGACCAAGTTAGAGTAACCTACCAACTTCGTTGCTCTGTACGGTCCAGGGGTGATTATATGGGAGCTCATGTTTATAAAAGACAATTGCAACGTTTTCCCACCTCAATCGATATAAAAATAAAGATAAGTATCCATGTTTAAAATAAAGCGTTTCCTCTATTTTGATATAAAAGCCTTTAGTCAGAAGCATTCAGCGCTTGCTGTTTGGTTTTTTCTTCGTCTGTTTCAAATTACGAGCCGTCCTTTGCTAGCAGCTGATTGGATGGGATTTGTACCACGTGCCCAGCCTACACGCTATGCCTGCAAGTTTCATAACACTCAAAATGAACAACTTGGAAGTTATCAACATTTTACTTTAATTTAAAATAAAGTTACTGCATTTATTTCTCAGACTGCATTATTTTTGCTTTTAATAAATGACATTTATTCATCACACTGCAGTATTTTTGCTGTTAATAAATTATGTGAAATTAACCAGTCAGTCGAAATATTTATTAAAAGCAAAAAAAGTGAATAGTTTTTGTCACTCGTGAGAAGTATACAGAGTACATCACTATAGTCCGATATCTTTAGAATAAACAGCAAATTAAATCACATTCAATTTTGACAAAAGTCTGCCGTGACCCGGATTCGAACCGGGGTTGCTGCGGCCACAACGCAGAGTACTAACCACTATACGATCACGGCGAGCTACTTGTCGACCACAGCTGCCAATACAACATTAAATCATTCACATGCCAACTTTGTGTCAATTTAGGCTCATTTTGCAGTCGTCTATCTTGTGTTTACATTTTTGCTCATATATGCCAAAGCTAAAAATCTGCTAAAAAGATCAAATAAAAAGATCGTAGTTCATCACAGAACCTACAGTCGCATTTTTAACCAACAATCATCAAGATTACATAAAATAAAAAAATAATAAAGCTATTTGTGGTTCATAAAATTATAGTATGCCCACGAACCAAAATAAACTGCAAAATATTTATTTGTGCACAAATAAAGATTTGAATGAGGTCGTGGTCGTTTAAAAACGTAATCGGCTGCTGATTGGCTCCTGAATGTGTATCCGTTAGAATGACTCTCTTCTATTCGCCTATTGGACGCAACGAAAAACTATCAGCCTGTGATTGGAGGAAAGCACGACACCATAAAATTCAAACTGCTCTGCCTCCCCGTGTGTTGTTGCTGATGTCTTGGTTGATGCTTCGTATATTTGGATTTTATCGTTCAGAGTAAATTAGTGTATTTTATTTTAAAACGCAAGAAGAAGAAGAAGAAGAAGTGATATGCTTTTTTAATTTTAAAAGATTTTATTTTTTTAAACAATGGCTGAAGCCGTTGCAGCTCGGCAAGGATTTCAGATCAGTCCCGGGAGGAGACACGATGCTAACAAGGAGAATAATATTCCGGTTCTGAGTTTGATTCAGTTTTCTAAGCCTCCTTTTGTGACATTCGGAACCGTTAAGTTGGGGACCTCGAAGTCGGCTGTGTTGCGTATTGAAAACCCAACCGAGGACGTAGAAGCAGAGGTAACAGTTGAGAAGATCGCATCGACCAAAGGCTTCTCTGTCAACCACAACAGGTTTGCCATTGAGGTAAGGGTTATATGATTGCATTTTCATATTTCTTTGGTTTATGTTGGACTAAACAGGTATTACATCAAAACCTCGCATATAATAAAACACTCTATCTGCACTTTTCTTTTCAGACGTGACGTAAATCAAGCTGCTGTCATGTTAGTGTCCAACATTTTCTCATTAAAACTAATAAATTAACACATATAGTCAATTATATAAATGTTTAAAGAGAAATAAAGGGAGTTTAAACCCAATCCATCCTTGACCATTTCCTCAATTTTTTTTTAGTTTAGATATCAAAGAAATCTTATTAAAAGCCAAATATTGTGTTTATTTGTCTAATTGAGTGCTTCTAAGTGTTCCTTTGTGTTTGTAGCCTGAAGGATCATTTACTTTGACCATCACTTGGACCCCAACTGAGGAAGGTGGAATCAGGGAGCTCCTTGTTGTCAACGCCAATGGGATCCTTAAACACCAGGCTGTCCTTCTGGGGAAAGCGGAAGCAACAAAGAAAAAAAAGGTACATTTTCTCAATACCTGTTTTTTTTTTTTTTTAAATATATGTTTTGGTAGTTTGCTGGTACTGAGAAGAGCAAGTGACTACTTAAAACAAATAAAGGGTTTTTCAGTTTTCTTTTTGTTCAATTCCTGCATATTTTGTTTTTCAGAAAAGCCTTTGGGACACAATCAAAAAGAAAAATGGAGAAGGCACTAAAACGTCAAAAGCAAAGAAAGTGGACCCTCCACTAAAGATGGCTGCCAACAAAACCTTTCAAGTGTCCCGGACGCCTCAGTACCAGCGAGATAAGGCGTCTAGCCCGCTCGGGTCGCTGAACGCTAGAAAAGGTGTCAGGGAGAGGTCCATCTCGAACAACTACAACCACGTGGAGAGCAACTCCCTGATACAAGAGGACAGGAAACCTTTGCACACCAGGCAACTGGCTGTGACTGGTTGGGATTCTGAGGCGGTTCATCCTCTTCAGAAAAACTCCCCTGTGGTTCTACTTGTTCCAGCCGGATCGAGCAACCCGTGCTCCAGTCTGGGTTCCCCACCAGAAAAATGCGAAAACAAAGATCTTGCTAACATTTTAAACCAGACTCTGTCACCCATCGGGACACCAGAAAGGTTTAAGAGGCTTATGCCTCATATTCAGTCAGAGAGTCCTCCTCCTGCTTCTGCAAAACCCGATACTGGCAGTGTGTCAACTGGAGTGCCTGTCGTGTCACTGAGGGAAGCGCTGGCCGTCATTGGCTCTGATTTGGTCCAAATTTACACCAGCCCTCGGGAGAAGAGTTCCAGCTGCGAGTATTCTGACTCGCTGGAATCAAAGGGTGGGAGATCTGAGAACGATGACCTCAGGGCAATACCCGACAGCCCAGAACTGCCTGAGTTCAACGAGCAAAGACTTACGTTCTTTGTCAGTAAAAAGTCTACAACTTCAGACGACCACAAGACTGTAGAAAAGGTTAAAAAGACTACTTTTACATCGGCCACAGTCATTAAAAGCAAGGTATCAGGGGATTCAAATGGCTCGAGTGGTCGAAAAATAAGGAAATCTCGGCGAAGGCTTTTGGAGAAATCTCTTGAGTTGTCTGGCAGCAGTGGTCAGAGCGAGTCTGGACCGGACACTCCAAACCTGCCTGTGATAGCTGCTGATACAGGAGCTGCTCTGATTGATGAAAAGCATGAAATAACAGAGTTTGGCTCTTCCAGTTCAACGCCAAGGCCTCGCACCTCATCACCCCCCATCGCCTTCCCCATCTCCTCCCCTATTTGTATTGCCCTGTCACACACCTCCATCTCAGCCAGCCCTTTGCCTCCTGCAGCACCTTCTCCCATCATGTTTGCCATCGCCTCCTCACCACCCGTGGGCTCATCTTCACCTCTTCATCCCAGTCTTCTACCGAGCTACCAGCAGGCTGTTCCTGCCACTCCATCCGTCCACGAAGACTCGTTCCCCGTTCATGTGGCAGCAGTATGCAAGAAGAGAAAGAGTGAGGAGCATTTGAAATGTGACAGGAAGTTTGAGGATCCTGGGAAACCAGATCAGGGTAAACGAAGCAGGGTGGTGACCGCAAAACTGGAACCTCCAAAATCAGTCCGGGACAGGACGAGTAACGCACAGAAGCAAAGAGCAACAGGTTAGTTCATACATCTTTGTGATGATGGGTGTTTGTTGAATGATTTGGGCCTTTTTGGACAGTGGATTGGTGCTCATGGTGTTTCTACATGTGCACCAAGTTCACTGCTTGTTGATTAAATCTCTAATTTATACCTGCAACTACTGACAATGTTCATCAGTAGATGTAAAATGCACTCAGAGGGGAGTTAGATCCTCTACTTATACAAGTTTGAAGAAAAGACAAACCATACATTTTAACAGTATTTATTCAGATAATCAGAAATCCATTTTTTGTTTTTGTATATTTTATTTTGATTCTCCAATTCACACAAAATATGGTACAAATCCTAATGCTCAAACAGCATTTTAATCGGGGTATGTAAACAACTTTAGACAATTGTAAACATATGACCTTGCTTTCCCATTAGTGCAGATGTACGAAGTTATTTCTTTATTCCTTTTTCAAATTCACTTAAAACATGCTATTTTTCTTTTTTGAGAAGTGGGAAATAGTTTTTTAATGTTTATTAGTTTAGTTGGTTGTTTTTATTTGCTTTAAATATGTGTTAAATCGAACTTTTTGCGCACTTTTCCTGCTATTTATCTTTCTAAAATACTGTTCTGCTTCCATTTTTATGTTGAATTCCTGTCTGTCCAGGAACTGCTCTGTCAGTGAATGCAGCGCGGCCTGCAGCTCCTTCCCGGGCTAAACCAACAAGCTCCAAAGCACTTTCTAAGAGTATGCATATGCAAATTTTGTTGTGCATGTAAAAATGTAGAAGTGCTCTAGTGCCGGTATGGTGCAGCCAGCTTAAAGTGTCATGTTTTTACAGTGGGGGGAAATGTGTTTTCTTTTTGTCAGGGACGGGTGCTGCATCTGTGAGGAGAACAAAAGTAGTGGCTGTGGCACAATCCAAACTGACCTTCATCAAACCGACTCAGACAGGTACTGGACATGGATGGGGCTTCAGGTTTATCTTCCTCAAAGTGCCATTTAGTTACCCGTGTTTCTTTCGTCGTAGCTCTACCCAGACATCCGATGTCATTCGCTGCCAAGAACATGTTCTACGATGAGAGGTGGATTGAGAAGCAGGAGAGGGGGTTCACATGGTGGATCAACTATGTCCTCACTCCAGACGATTTTAAAGTCAATCCCGAAGTCAACAAAGGTATTCAGCGGACGTGCTGAGGGCAAATGTGTGTTGGATTTTCATTTATCTTGAACGCAATTTGTGTCTTTTGTCCTTTTTGCAGCTAGTGCCGTATCTCTCGCCATCGGCAGCGACAAGTTCAATGTGCCCAGAGCTCCCACCAAAGAGGAGATGTCCTTTAGTACCTACACGGCCAGGCGGAAGCTAAACCGCCTCCGCCGGTCTGCCTGCCAACTGTTCACGTCTGAAGCCATGGTCAAGGCCATTCAGAGGCTCGAACTGGAGGTGGAGGCCAGGCGTCTGCTCGTACGGAAAGATCGCCACTTGTGGAGGGACATTGGTAAAAAATATTACCTTTTCAAAATAGAAAAAAAGAAACATGGAGTCCGATCAATGTACTAACTATTCCCGTCCCCTTGCTTCTATTGTATTTCTTTTTTAGGTGAACGTAAAAAGGTTCTCAACTGGCTTCTTTCCTACAATCCCCTGTGGTTACGGATTGGTCTGGAGGTATTGTCTTCTTTGTGTTTGCTTTTTCATCATTTGTCTTCTCAGATGACCCATATCTGTGTCTTTCTTTTTGGAAATCCCCAGACGATTTTTGGGGAGTTCATCTCTCTTGAGAGCAACAGTGACACCCTGGGTCTGGCCATGTTCATTCTCCAGCGGCTGCTGTGGAACCCCGACATTGCGGCCGAGTACAGACACCACAGGGTCCCTAACCTTTACAAAGAGGGTAACTTTCAGACGAGAGCCGAGAGGCCTCTGTGTTTTGGAGCAACTTTTAATCCACTTGATGTGCATAGAATCGGTTTTCTTTTAAGACTAAAGAGAGAAACGGTTATTGTTTTTATCATGAAAATACATTTTCTCTTTATAAACTAAAAAAAGAGCAACTAAAACAGCTTCTTTTCAAAATTTGATATGAGGAAACGTTTCGTTTGCATGGGTAGTTACTGCAGGTGTGGCTTTTTAATGAAAGCGATAATATTTCTGTGGTTAAGTATTATTATTTTTTTATTATTGATTAAAAATGAATTGAATTTTTGTACTTAAATGTTGTTAAAATTTAGTTAAAGAAATGCCTTAAAATGTAAATAATTCAAACTTACTTTCCACTTTTCAAAAATAATCTCCCCCGGTTTCTTTTTTTTTTATATTACATTATTGTTGCATTAAAATTTATGAAAGTAAAGGCTTTAAGTGAAGCATTTGCAATGGAGCTTTTCCTAATATGTCCTACATAATTTTTTTAAATAATATTTATGTTATTTTAGTTCTAATTTATTCACCTTAATTTACATTTATAGTAGTGTTCTTTGACTTAGTAAAACTACATGTACACGATGGTTGTTCTCTTTTTTTTATTGATGGTGAAATGTTCCAAATCCAAAAGTTTTGAATGGATTTTCCATTATATTTTTACATGTGGCAGTTTTAATTAGCTCTTTCTGAAAACGAATCATATATCTGTGTATGGCACTGCATATAAGATCTAATTAATTAAGGAAAAGTTAGGGCATCTTCACTGTTGCTCTTGTGCTTTGACCCCTTTTTTTTTCTCAAATAAGGCCACGAGGAGGCGCTGTCTCGCTTCACCCTGAAGAAGCTGCTGCTTCTGGTCTGTTTCCTGGATAAAGCCAAAGAATGTCGTCTGATCGAACACAACCCCTGTTTGTTCTGTGTGGATGCAGAGTTCAAGGTAGGTCACGGATAGTAGAAAAACAAATGCATTCATGCCTTTATATCACATTGTAACTGGGGTTGTGAACAGAAAATGTCCTTTTACAGTAGAAATGCATCATACATACAGCATATCATCTAAATTTTAGACAATTTTGTACAAAAGTTTAAAAATTATTTGTTTACGCAAAATTAAACTCTGCACCTCCCTTAGCTGCAAAAACTCCAAGTGTTTGCAATGTAAAAAATACCTTTCCTAATAAAATAATCGATAAAACAATGCACATTTTTTTTCTCCTGATTTCGCATTTCACATTGAATTTGTAAAGATTGCATTACAACATTGATTGTTAATACCGTTTCCGTGTTATGCAAAACTACTTGTCTCCGGCAACTTTTTATTTTTGAACTGTTAAGAAAGCTCTTTATAGTTTTTATTTTATTCCATCCTCTCCTCTTTTTTTCCCCCTGTTCTTCACGTCTTTAACAGGCGACCAAAGACCTGTTGCTGGCCTTCTCCAGGGACTTCCTGAGCGGGGAGGGGATCCTCCCGCGCCATCTGGGCTACCTCGGGTTTCCCGTCTCCCATGTTCAAACTCCTCTTGATGAGTTCGACTTTGCTGTGAAGAACCTGGCGGTGGATTTGAAATGCGGCATTCGTCTTGCGTGAGTGGAACATCTTGTGCTTTCATCTGATCTCCTGGTGGGAACATGTTCTTAAAGAGCAGATCAGGTTCTGTTGCAGTTCAAACAAATGACCGGCAATTTAGTTTAGAAAAATACCATCCATATTTAAAAAAGGGGAAAAAAGAGGGTTGCACGTTGGAGCAGTGGTTAGCGCTCTTGCCACACAGCAAGAAGGCCACTGTTTCGAGTCCTGGCTGGAGGACCTGAACCAGAACATCAATGGGAGGCCTTTCTGTCTGGATTTTGCATGTTCTCCCAGTGCATACGTGGCTTTTCTACGGCATCTCCGGCTTCCTCCCACCGTCCAAAAATATGCTTCATAGATTAATTGGTCGCACTAAATTGTCCATAGGTGTGAATGTGAGAGTGAGTGGGTGTGTGATTGCGGACACTCTTCTCTGCGACAGACTGGCGACCTGTCCAGGTTGTCCCCTGCCTTCGCCCACAAGTGGCGGGATAGGCTCCAGCAGCCCGTGACCCCGAAAGGGAATAAACAGAAGAAGATGAATGAAATATTTAAAAAAGAAGTAATGATGTTGTCAGCAGAAAATTAATCCAAATCCAGCCAAAACCAAATTTTGGCTACTGAAATTTTAGGAATACAGTGATCCCTTGCTATAACGCGGTTTACTTTTCACGGTTTCTCTACTTCACGGATTTGCATCGTGCATTGTGTTCTGCATTCTGATTGGCTAAAAAGTCACTCCGCTTCTTCTCTACCTGTGTGTCAATAATGTTGCAGTTTAATATGTAAAGGTACGTAAAACATCTTTCCAAATTACCTACATGCAAATCATCTTGCAATTAAAAGTTTCTCTAAAACCCATAGAAAAAGAGCAACACCAACTGTCAATCACTATGTTCTTCTCCCGAACAAACACACACAGCTGCACCGCGGGCTTAAGAAGGAGAAAACACTGCAGCTTCTCAGACTGAAGAGCATTGAAATACACCTGAGCCACTATTTGTCCGTTTGTACTTTGTATTTTTTTCATGATCATTTTAAAATTTCTCCCGTTTAATTCAATTACTCTCAGGTCGCAGTGGGCGGGGCTAATCTCCGCGATTTGAAGCCTTCTGTTTACATTGATGATTCAAATTATTATTTGACAGTACAGTACAGAAGTTATTTGTTGAAAAAAAACATTTTTAAAGTACTTTCATTTGTGAAACAAGTGCTTGAGCCTGTAAAATAGTTTGTTCTTTCTTTTCAATGTATAATAGAGTATTTAATCGTATAATAATTGTTAAAAAAATAGAGGTTTCTACTTCACGGGTTTTGCCTATCACGGGTTCTTTCTGGAACGTAACCCCCGCGAAAAACAAGGGTTTACTGGACTTACAACTCAGTCAGAATGATTGAGTTATTGTTTTTTTGGGGGGGTCTTTCAGATCTTGAGTAAATGTTTATTTTTACCAGGTTTACAGTGAATCTTCTGCTCTTTTAAAGAGACTGGCTTTAGTCATTGAATGTAGTTTTGTTCTAGCCTGTCAGAGTTAGCTATATAATCCTTACTCTTTTTCCTTTTTTAAAGCGTCATGTATCTCACCGGTGACTAACGATTATTCACCATTAGGTCTTCAAATCTTACTTTTTAGTCAAAATAGCATCATGACTTAGAAGTATTGATGTTTTTTCAAAGCATTAAGGGAAAAAAAGAACAGGTTTTGAAAAGTTGATGTTTCCTGCAGGCGTGTGATGGAACTCCTCACTCTTGATTGGAGACTTTCGGCGAAGCTCCGTCTGCCCGCCATCAGCCGCCTGCAGAAGATCCACAACGTTGACCTCGCCCTGCAGGTGCTGAAAGCCAAAGGAATTGACCTCAAGGATGAACATGGTAACACGGAGCTTATAATTTTTTTGGTTTAGTATATTAACCTTCTGATTGTAAATAAAAACACTTCTGTCAGTTTTATTGAAAATAAAAATGTTCGTTTTTGTTGATGTTTCTTAAATTGTTTTCTAGGTTCCATCATTGACTCCAGGGACATTGTAGATGGACATCGAGAGAAGACGCTGAGCCTCCTGTGGAAAATCATCTTTGCATTCCATGTGTGTATCTTTTCTGTGTATTTTTTAATTTGTTTACCAAGAAGATTTATGCTCTTTTATTTCATGAATCTGTGAAGGTGGAAGTGATTCTGGATGAGAATCAGCTCCGTCAGGAAATCGGTTTCCTGAGGAGAACTCTGAGGACCAAACGGAGGCTGGCCCGAGTGAGGGCCGACCAAGGAATTCAGCCCAGTCCCATGCAGACCAGGGTGTCGTACGAACACACAAGCACCAAGATTACATTGCTGATGGAGTGGGTCCGTGCAGTGTGTAACTTCTACAACCTGAAGGTAATTTATTTATTTATTGCTTTGTGGTCTAAAAATGATGAAATACAACCATATAAGGAGTCACAATCTTATAACCAAGTCTGTATGTCTTCATCTGCAGGTGGAAAACTTCACGGTGATGTTTTCAGACGGCCGCGTACTCTGCTACCTCATCCACCACTACCACCCCAGCCTCCTGCCGGAGGCTTCCATTAGCCACAGCACCACCCAGACCGTGGAGGGTTCCCCGACGGGCCGCCTGGAGCTCGACTGTTCAGCCAGCGACTCCGACGGCTCCTTTGACGCGTTAAAAAAAGGCACGAGTAGTAAACGTCTGCGATATCTGTGGCTCATGAATAAAACATCTCACTGAGATAAATGGAGTGAATCCACACAACAGCTGAGGAATTTATGGTGATGTCTTATTTTTCCCAGGAGGCCCAGATTCTCCATCTGTTGAGTTTAAAGAGCTGCTGGAGAATGAGAAAAGCAACTTCAAGTTGGTCAACAGCGCCGTTGCTTTCTTGGGGGGAGTTCCCGCCATGATCAACCTGGCTGACATGTCCAACACCATCCCTGATGAGAAGGTGAGACCACACGGCAAGCTGTTTAAATGTCTGCAGAGCATGGATACAGAGGAAAGAGGATTTGTGTTGCTAGGTAGTTTATATACTCAGATTTCTACCTTTGTACACAACTCAGTACTTTTGAGAATCTTCCCAAATCTGTTCCTTTAATTAATGACAAACATGTGATGTCCAAATGTCAAAAACCGATGTTTGTTGTTGACAAATAACTGTTGGGTTCAAGTCGGTGCTAAGTTGGGTTTTTGAGTGGGGTTTTTATCATGAATAAGCAGACCCTGAAATGAAGCATATCTGTAGTATTTTGACATTTTAAAGGGCATTTCTTTGTTCTCACACTTGAGATGTTAAATGCCCTTTAAGGAGTAAGGTAGATGTGATGCTGGTGGCAACAAAAAGGCTTTTATAGAATAAAATATTTAAAGTCCCTTTCTTACAGTGTTGGGATGTTTTCTTCATCTTTATGCCTGATGTTAAAATGTTTTGTTCCCAGGTGGTTATGACCTACCTGTCCTTCCTCTGCGCTCGTCTGCTGGACCTGCATAACGAAACCAGAGCTGCTCGGGTCATTCAAGGGGCCTGGAGGAAATACAGACTGAAGAAAGATCTGCAGCTTTATGAGGTTTAGTCTTTTGTCTTTGTTCTGTTAGGATAAAGTTAGGTTTAAGCTACACATTTTCTGTTTTGCTAAAAATAAAAAAAAATAAAATATATTATAATATCCTTTGTTTTCTAAGATTTTACATTTGAAGATTCAGGTAAAAAAAAGTTTTTCTGGCTTCAAAAAAAAGTTGCAATTTTTTTTATTTAAAAACTTTACGTTTTTTAATTAAGAAATCAGTTTTCAATGAAGTTTGGTTAGTGAAAAAGAAAACACATTTAAAAGGGGACAGACTTGTTTCTACTGGAAGACCAAAAATACAGCTAAAATTTAATCCAAATATTGAGAAAACCCCATTTTTAATTGCACATTTTTGTTTGGATACAGGAAAGGAACAAAGCTGCTTTGAAGATCCAGCTTGTGGTGAGACGTTTTCTACAGAAGAGAAGAGCTGCGAGGCGAGCTCAGGCTGCAGTCCTCATTCAGTCTGCCTGGAGGGGCTTTTTAGCCCGCAAAATTCTGAGGATGCAGAAAGAGGCTCTGCTGCGGGCTGTGCAGCACGAAGCAGCAACCATTATCCAGGTAGGATTGGAAGGAGCTGTACATTATATCAGCTGTTTGTAAAATCTAGAATTCAGAGGCATTAAAAGGCAATGTTAATGAAACTTAAGATTGTGATGAGGATATTTTAAAAGAACATTTCTGAACATTTGAATCATTAAAAAACATGATCTTAAATTTTTATAGCACCTGATGAACAGTTGAGGTTTTGCCAGCTCCTTTTCCACTAAAGTTGCTGTTTTAATTTTTATTCTTTTAACTTTAACTATTATTTTAATTTTTATTCTTTGAACTTAATAATAACTTTTATCTCATGTATACAGGCTCATTGGAGGATGTTTTCTGCCTTCAAGGCTTACAACCAGCTCAGATATTACACAGTGTCAGTCCAAGCCCAGTGGAGGATGAGGAGGGCAGCTGCAAATTATGGCAAAGTCTGCAGGGCGGTCCGAGTCATCCAGAAGTACTCACGAGCTTGGGCTCTCTCCAGAAAGCAGCGGGACCGTTACCTCCTTCTCAGGAGCTCTGTAGTCAAACTGCAAAGAGCTTTTAGGAGGTGGAAAGCGACAAAAATTGAAGAAGAAAATCGTGCGGCTGTGGTGATACAAGCTGCTTTTAAGAAGTGGTACAGCCACAGGATGGCGACAAAATCCGCTGCCGCCGTCAGAATCCAGTCCTGGTTCCGAATGCAGGTGTGCCGTCGTGATTACAGCCAGATCAGGAGAAGCGCTGTTCTTATTCAAGCTTTCCATAGGGGCCAAGTGCAGAGGCGGCGGTTTCAGACGCTGAAGCTGCAGCATGACGCTGCTGTTGTCATTCAAAGGGCCTTCAGGGGCCACGTTGTGAGGAAGCAGGTGCTGGAGATGAGGCAGGCAGCAGTCGTGATCCAGCAGCGCTTTCGGGCTTCTGTGAAAAGAAATGCGCAAAGGAGAGCGTTTTTGACTATGAGATGCGCGACTGTTGCCATGCAGGCAGCATTTCGCGGAAAGAAGGCCAGAGAGCTGCTAAAAAAGCAACATGAGGCAGCAACGGTGATCCAGGCAGCTTTTAGGGAGCGTGCTGCTCGAAAGAAGTACCTCGCCTTGAGAAAGGCGGCTATTAGGGTACAGCGCAGGTACAGAGCTGCCGTTCTGGCACGCAAGACTAAGACGCAATATTTTGCTTTGAGGAAGGCCGCCCTCGTTTTACAGGCCGGCTGGAGAGGCAGAGCTGACAGGAAGAAAATCGAAATGTGGCATCGGTGTGCAACTTTGATACAGGCTTCTTATCGACGACACAGAATCCACGCAGAGTTCAGATCCAAGAAGGGAGCAGCTCTTGTCATTCAGCGTCGCTACAGAGCTTTTGTTGCTGGGAAAGACATTAGAGGAACATTCTTACAGAAGAGGGCAGCTTCCATAGCTCTTCAAGCTGGATTCAGAGGCATGAGAGTGAGATTGGAACTCAAGAGGAAGCACCAAGCTGCAACTGTCATTCAGTCTTGGATTAGAATGTTTTTGTGTAAGAAAAGATACTTCTTGATGCAGTGTGCAGCAATTATCATCCAGTCGAGGTACAGAGCTCTTCTGCTGTGCAGGGCATCACAAAAGGAGTTCAGAAAGCAAAAGAAGGCCGCCATTAAGATACAAGCCGTGTTCAGGGGGTTCAGAGTGAGGCGGGAGCACCGGAAGAGGATTGCTGCTGCCACAGCTATTCAAGCTCACTTCAGGATGTACAAAATGCGCATGGCTTACCTAGCTGCCAAGTTTGCTGCCATTATTATTCAGGAGCGCTACAGGGCCAAAAAGCTCCGGGATCAAGAGCGGCAACGCTTCAAAAGAATCAAATCTGCCGCTGTAGTGATCCAGGCAGCATATCGAGGATGCATGGTCAGGAGGAGGATGGCAGAGCGCCATCGAGCTGCAGCAATCATACAGAGAACGTTTCTGACTATCCAGGCCAGAAAGCAATTCCTCAAACTCAAGTCTGTAGCTCTGATCTGTCAACGGAGGTACAGAGCTCTGAGCCTGGCAAGAAAAGTCCACCTGGATTATCTGTCAAAGCGGAGGGCAGTTGTCTGTTTGCAGGCGGCTTGTAGAGGATACTTGGTCAGAAAGCAGCTGCATGTCAGACAAAGAGCTGCTGTGATTATTCAGTCTTATTTCAGGATGCACCAGAGGAAGACTCGATACAGGAGGCTCCGCTGGGCCTGCAGGGTTGTGCAAGAACGATGCCGGGCTAATAAAAAGATGAGAGAGGACATGCAGGCAATGAAGGCCATGAAAAATGCTGCCATTGTCTTACAATCTGCTTATAGAGGCATGAAATCCAGAAGAATCCTTCAACAAGAGCATCAAGCTGCTGCAGTTATCCAGAGATCTTTCAGAGCCCATTGTGAACACAGAAGCTATCTGACCCTAAAGGCCTCCGTTCTGAACATTCAGAGCAGATATCGAGCCAACATGGCTGCAAAAAAACAGAAAAGTCAATTTCAACAAATCAGAAAGGCAACAATCCTCCTGCAGGCGGTCTACAGAGGTCAACAGGTCAGGAAGGAGGTTGGACGTTGGCACCGAGCTGCTACTGTGATCCAGTCAGCTTTCAGAAGATGCAGAGAGCAGGTCAAGTTCCAGGCCATGCGTCTGTCTGCCACCATCATCCAAAGGCGCTACAGAGCCCTTCTTCAGGGGAGGAGAGACAGAAGGAACTTCCATGAAATGTTCATTCGTGGTTCTTCAGGCAGCTTTCAGAGGTCATCGTGTGAGAACCGACGAGCAAACATGCACTCTGCAGCACTGGTCATTCAAACCAACTTCAGGAGATTCATAGAGCAGAAGACCTTCAGGAGACAACGCTGGGCAGCTATCCTACAGCAGAGGCTTAGGAGCCCAAAACAGAAACAACATGCAGTCAAACACATCACAGTCAGAAAAGCTGCAGTTTCTCAAGGCTTATAGAGGCATGGAAGTCCAGGAAGAATCTCTTCAACAAGAGCATCAAGCTGCTGCAGTTATCCAAAGATCTTTCAGAGTCCACTGTGAACACAGGAGCTGTCTGTTCCCTAAAGGCCTCTCGCTTGGAACATTCAGCGCAGATATCGAGCCAACATGGCTGCAAAAACAGAAAAGTCAATTTCAAATTTCAAAATCAGAAAGGCAACAATCCTCCTGCAGGCGGGCTCCACAAGGTCAACAGGTCAGGAAGGAGGTTGGACGTTGGGCACTTGTGCCTACTGTGATCCAGCCAGCCAGAAGATGCAGAGAGCAGGTCAAGTTCCAGGCCAGCGCCTGTCTGCTACCATCATCCAAAGGCGCTACAGAGCCTGGTTCAGGAGGAGAGACAGAAGGAACTTCTTGAACATGAAATGTTCCGCTGTGGTTCTTCAGGCAGCTTTCAGAGGTCATCGTGTGAGAACCGACGTAGCAAACATGCACTCTGCAGCACTGGTCATTCAAGCCAACTTTAGGAGATTCAGACAGCAGAAGACCTTCAGGAGACAACGCTGGGCAGCTGTTGTCCTACAGCAGAGGTTTAGAGCTCAAAAACAGAAACAAAATGCAGTCAAACAATATCATAAAGTCAGGAAAGCAGTTTGCTTCAAGCGGCTTATAGAGGCATGAAGTCCAGAAGAATCCTTCAACAAGAGCATCAAGCTGCTGCAGTTATCCAGAGATCTTTCAGAGCCCAACAGAACACAGGATCTATCTGACTCAGCGCTCTGTTCTGGAACATTCAGCGCAGATATCGAGCCAACATGGTAGCTAAAGGAGAAAGGAAAGGTACATCCAGAAAAGGCAAGCTTTAATTCAGAGGAGCCTTGGAGCGTGGAAAGCCGACAACAGGTGTTATTAAAATAAGGTTTTGGAACATCTAACTTAATGAATGACTTTTTGCAAAATGCATCAACTAATAATGACTGTAAATGTATCTACCAGGTTAGGAAGCAGCACGGCTGAGAAGACTACCACACAAATCTTCCATCATCTCTGTAAACATGAAGATCCAGAGAGCTCTGAGAGAGCTCACTGGGCTTTGGAGTCAGCAAAGAAACAGATCAACTCTGTGGTCACCATTCAGGTACAGCTGAAAACAGTCAATGGTGCCATTTTCACGTGAAGAGTTTAATTGAACAAGCAAGTGTCTCCCCCCTCCAGCGATGGCTGAGAGCCAGGCAACAGAGGAGACGTTATCTGGAGGAGAGGGGCAAAGTGGTTACCGCTCAGAGAGCTGTCAGGCGCTGGCTCGCCCATCGCCACAAGGCTGCCTCCGTCATCCAGCTGGCTGTCAGGAAGTTCCTCGATGTCAAACGGCAGCAGAGGGTTCAGCGGGGCATTGTGAAGGCTCAGGCATGGACGTCACATCAAATGTGAATTCTTGGGATCTCCAGATTGTCATTACTTAGAGTTTTTAATGTTTGTTTTTTTGGTGTTTTGTTACTCTATAGGCTCTCTGGAGAGCGCACTGCTCCCGCCAACGCCACGACAACGCCAAGCTTGTCAAACTAAGACATCGATTACGTCTAATTTCTGCTGAGGTTCGAGAAGAAGACAAACTGTGCAACAAAACGTCCTCTGCGCTGGATTACCTCCTTCGATATAAACACTTCTCCTACATTTTAGAGGCCCTCAAAAACTTGGGTATGTTTTGAACCTCTGAATAAATTAGGATTTTCTGTTACAAGCAGAATTTTGACCTCCCTCTGACCTCCGGCTAAAAGGCTTGAGGTCAGAGGGCACTGTGGTTTTGTCACCATATGTCTTTAGTGGACAGCATTTATCACGATCTATGTTTTGTTCCTGCTTTAATGTTGAAATCAGTGTTGACCCCGAGACAAAGGGAACTGAGGAAATGTGGGAAATCCAGTTCCTCTTATGTGTTGCAATATCAAAACTGGCCTGGTTTTGCTGGGAAAGGCAAAAGTTTATGTTTTAAATGTGTGTTTGTGTGTGCAGAGACAGCCACCAGGCTCTCTCCTGAGTGCTGTGAGCGGTTAGTGCAAAGCGGAGCCACCAACGTCGTCTTCACGCTGATCCGCTGTTGTAACAGAAGCGTCCCCTGTATGGACGTCATCACCTTCTCCATCCAGATCCTTCTCAACCTCTCCAAGGTATCAAAGATGCTGATCCAGACTTTCTGTCACATATGGCTCTAATAATTAAATTAAAAATGGGGAAAAATATACATACTGTATATATACAGTGGTGGACAAAACTGTTGGTACCCCTCAGTTAAAGAAAGAAAGTCCACAATTGTCACTGAAATGACTTGAAACGTTCAAAAATAACAGTAAATTGAAATGTCTTGAAAATGAAATAATCAAAATCAGCCATTACTGAATTACTGATTAACAGAATTATTACAGAATCATTACTAGCCATTGTTGTTTAACAAAATTATTTAAAAAAAACAAACTAATGAAATGGGGCTGGACAAAAATGATGGTACCCATAACTTAATATTTTGTTGCACAACCTTTTGAGGCAATCACTGCAATTAAACGGTTTCTGTATTTGTCAATGAGCCTTCTGCACCTGTCCACAGGTATTTTGGCCCACTCCTCATGAGCAAACTGCTCCAGTTGTCTCAGGTTTGATGGGTGTGTTCTCCAAATGGCATGTTTCAGCTCCTTCCACAGATGTTCAATGGGATTCAGATCTGGGCTCATAGAAGGCCACTTCAGAATAGTCCAACGCTTTTCTCTGAGCCATTCTTGGGGGTGTTTGGCTGTGTGTTTTGGATCGTTGTCCTGTTTGAATACCCATGACCTGCGACTGAGACCAAGTTTTCGGACACTAGGCAGCACATTTCTATCCAGAATGCCTTGATAATCTTGAGATTTCATTTTACTTTGCACATCTTCAAGACACTGTGCCAGATGCAGCAAAGCAGCCCCAAAACAGAACTGATCCTCCTCCATGTTTCACAGTAGGGACAGTTTTTCAATTAAAGATGAGTAAATTGCAGAGCATTTGGAACAGCTTTGGGCTTGAGAAAGGGTCTGCAAACATTTCCTAAACTGTAACGACCGACTAAGCCTAGTGGTGGTGCTCAACGACACGTTTAGCCCAAATTTCTTGTGCATTCACAAAAGTTCAAGTTCTGTGGACCAAATGTATTTATTTTTGGTTCGAACTGTGGATTTCACTTTCATTTCCCTAAAATTAGCTTCTCTATTTTTTGTGTGTTCTCTTTCCCTTCCCCAAACCGAGTTTAGTTTAGAGTTGGATCTCTGTATATTTGTGGCGAGTTTCTGTTCTTATGAACTGGTTTTGCAAAGTCTGCACTTTTTAATGTTCAAGTTAAACTACAACTTGTGGGTTTGTGGGCTTTTTTCAGTTTAGTTTTTGTGTTTTTTGTTTAGTTTTTTAAATATATGGGTAACATTAGGAAAACATTTTTTACAAAAACGCCCTTAAAGACCCACTCCAATAAAAGTTCTATTTTTTTTTAACATGTCTTGTTGCATTTTTGTCGTGATGGAGGGCATGCATTAAGAAAATGAAACTTAAGCTTGTGAATAGACAGAAAAATGCCTTTGGAAAAAAGCTTGTTAACTATTTTAACTGGCAACCCTAACAGTTGTGGTTTTTCCTGTTTTAAGCTTTAAATAAAGTTTTATTTCTGAAATTCTCAAACCTTTAATGGGTTAGAGTTAGCATTAGGGTTAGGTTAAGTTGTGTCATTTTCCGCTGGCCAGTGATGTCAGGGACCACCTTGTCTGCTGCCTGTTTCCTCTTCCATTTGCTTGTAAATGACTAGATCTGTCTAGTCTAGCTAGGATCTGGCTTAAAACTCCCGCCGGAAAGCTCCAATATTGCTCGCTGTTTCTGTTGCACCCGTAATGTTAGGCTGGGGTTGTGAGCGGCTGTAAGCTAGGGCGCGAGAGTATAAATACATGGATGATTGAAAGGGCTTCCTCCACTCCAATAGTCCCGTCCACATCTCAGAGGCACATTTCTATTGCACTACTGCCACTCTGGAGAAACTATGTTTCAGAAAATGACAAGTTTCCAATTTGGGTAAAAACTGCATAATCATAATTTAAAAACCACTGGGAACAGAAATGTATCAAAGCTGATCGGAGCGGAATTTTTCTTTCCTTGGACATTTAAAATGGTCACAACTCCACTGAAAACAAATGAAACAATCCAGTTTTTGTTTTTGTTGTCTCATTCGTCCTGCAAATGTTCTGCTGTAGCACAGTATTTTCTGCAATCCTTTAAAAAAAGTTTTCATGCCAGGAATATATTTATATTATCCTCTCATAATTGCTTCATTTCCTTGTCTCATTGTTTTTATCCCTTGTAGTACCAGAAAACCATAGAGGCTGTGTATTCAGTGGAAAACTCTGTGGAGACACTCCTGGATTTGCTGCAGAGATACCGAGAGAAGGCGGGGGATAAAGTGGCAGAAAAAGGAGGAAGCATCTTCACCAAAGCCTGCTTCCTTCTCGCTCTGCTCCTGCAGGACAAACGGCGTGCTGAGGTCCAGAGCTCGTTCTAGAAATCCATTCATGTTGCCTTTTCACTTGTAGAAAACCAAACCCTCTTTGCTCTCCTTAGGCTGTCATGAAGCTGCCTAAAGCCTTGGATAGGATCCGCAGCATTTACCGCCTCACTGCTCGTAAACACAAGATGGACGCAGAGAGAACCATCACCAAACAGAAAATGAACGCCTCAATAAACGGGAGCTTCTTTGTTCCAGCAACGCCCCGTAAATCACGCCCTGCACCCAAGTATGTTCAAAGGATGTGCAGAAATAAGTCCAGTTCAGACGGATCGGGTTGTGCACTAACGGCAGTATTGTTTGTGTTTTTAGGTTTGCGCCAGAGTGGGTCCTCAGAAAGGATAAACTCAAAGACATCGTGGATCCTCTCAGGGCCATTCACATGGTGGCAGACACGCTATCCATTGTGTTGTAAATAAAAAGGAAATTAATATGTTCTTACTCAGAAACCTTTTTTTCTTTTTAAAATATGTTTTTTCATTCATTTTACCTTGTAAATAATAAACATGTTGAAAAACCTGTTTCTTGGTTCTTTCTGTCTCCATTTTTTGTTTTTTTTCAAACTTTTTCAAATCATTGTGAAGAAAGTTTAAATCACTAGTCCTACAAGCTGCAGTTTGTGCCAATTAAAACCTTTCATTTCAGAGCACATGTGTCAAACTCAAGGCCCGGGGGCCAAATGTGGCCCCTCCATCTCATTTCATGTGGCCCGCGAGAGCATAAAAGTTTTTAATTTCTTAAAATAAAAATTGTTGTGTATTTATTCATATGTAGGGAGAAACAGACTTGAAATATCGGATTGGGCAACTATACATTAGGACTTAAACACTTTTCATATAACCTAACCTGACAGAATCAAATTTAATAGGATTTATCCCAGAGTAACGAGCAAACTTTTTTTTTTTATGCAACTGCAATTGTCACTTTAAAAGTTATAATAAATAAATAATGAGCTATTTAACATTAAGGAGTAGTTACATTTATTTTTCATTACATTTAGTTAAATGTATAAGCCATATCTGGTCCTATGAGGACTGCCACTATGCTGATGCGGCCCTCAGTGAAAATGAGTTTGACCCCCCTGTATTAGAGGAATTCACATTTTTTCTTAATACAGATAAGATGCCTCTGGTGAGTGGAGTCTGTATAAAAACTGCTGTTTTCCCCATATTAAACCTTGAATCACTTCTGGCATCAATGTCCTGAGCAAGAAGAAGCAGACATTCAAGGATGGTGATAAAGACAGAACTAACTGCTCAGAACAATCATCTTTGGCAGAATTTGTTATGGAACACAATAACAAAAGACTGTGGAAGAGAATGATATGCATCACTGGCTACATTAAGAATCACCATGTTGTGGAGATGGATGTGGATAAAACTGAGGATTTTAACCAGTTTTTAATCATAATTTATATATGTATTTATAAAAAAACTCAAATTTATAAAAAAGATCTGGTTCCTCCTGTTCCCTGAAAATACAGAGTTGTGTCTGGCATAATAAAACTCTGCCAAATCACCTGTGCGGATGAGAGAAAGCCTATACGCTGTATCGACTCCTGACGGAATGTGCCAAAAGGTGAACAACATTTCCAGTCGGGAACAGTCTGCTTTTTTTCTCAGTGTTCTTGATTTTAGTCTAAGATAGAATGTGAATATCTATTTAAATTAGTATATCTCAAATCATGATCTGAATCATAGGAATTTTATTTTTTTAATTACAAAAATTGAGAAAAAATGTTTTGAAAGTCATTGGAAATGTGCAGCAGCTTAGTTTTATGGTATCTGTGAGAGTATAAATAAATAAAAAATCTTTATTTTTATCAACCTTTACAAAACTGTTTTATATCATTGTAAAAAAGAGAAATTCTTACTACTTGTAGAAATTCTACACATAAGAAAAACTACTCTGCTGGCAGTTTATATCAAGCACATATAGATCAAAATGAATAAACAAATGGGCAACAATGGAAGGATTGGGGTTATGGTTTCCCTTTCCTGATATATTTGCATAAATGTTGTTTAACAAATGTGTAAAAATGTGCAGATTTGGAATTTTCATGATCTGTGGTCAGGTTCAGCAATCAAAAGGAGTTGATTTGAAGGTCTTTGTCTACAGAGGCTTTTTTTTAACTGGATCCAGTTAGCACCAGTCACACTGATATACGTCTATACGTAGCTGACTTCTATCCCCTTTTGAAAAATGCGAACAAGCTCAAACACATCTGAAAAAATATTCTTCATCTATTACTCATCCACACAATGTATGTTATCTGTAAGAAGTATGATGTACACAAAAAACAAAAATAAAACCTTCTAATTTTTCTTGTTCTATTTGTTTTTTATGTTTTCCCCACGCATGTTTACTTTTTACCTTGTGAATGATTGACATGGCTGTCTAGTCATCGGGCCATTTCCAGTCAGCTCTCATTAAAGTGGGGACAAGGTTATGACATTCGCAAAAGATCCTTCAAATATGGCTAAATCAATTTAGCTTTCCTTTGGCCCTGTTTGCCTTTCATATTTGAACTCAGTTTCACAGGTCCATCATTTTTTTTCTTTTTTAAAATGAATGTTTTTTTCAACAGTTTCAGAAGTGCATCCTGCCAAGTTCTATGCAGTTTTGTTCCTATTTCCAGGTCACATTTTAGGTGAAGAAAACACCATTGGCTAAATGTGTGTTCAAGAAGCCGCGTTAAGCAGTTTCTTCACTGCGCGTCAAATGCCCGATGGGTCTATACCATAACATTTGGAGTCAGGTCATCTCACTAACAGTTATTTTTACATTTTTTACATTGTGAGGTTGTTTGCACCTAGAATATTTATAGTAATATAAAAAAAAAAACTGTCTTTAATGCAGTTTGCTGGACACACATGCATAAGTATCCAGAAAGCTGTTTCTAAAATACAACTTTCTATTTTTGCAAAAAAATCCTGCTTTATAAAGTAACAAAGAGCTCTTACATTTTATGCTAAATGGTGATACTTCCTTAAGTAGTTACATGAATCTTTAGTGGTTTGGGCTTCTATATACAGACCAAATATAAAACACAGTTGTAATTTCAAATATTTGGATTTCTTAAATAAACATTAAAGGCAAAAGAGTCCAACTTTTATCCTCATGAAAGTCCAACTTTCTCTCCTCACACTGCACTTGATTTCCTGGTTTTGCTCATATCGGTTATAGCACTGCATCAGCAATCTCTAGGACACTTGTTAGCCTAAATAGCCACTAGTGTGACAAATCCTACAAAGACCGGCAGAAAAAGTATGTAGATTGCTGGCATTGTTCAGTTACAGCTGTTGCCACTCAACAATCAGGTTCCTGTGTTAAGGTAATCACATATATGCTGCTCCTGCAGATTAGAAGTCTTTATGCTTTTTGGTGGTTGCATTCAGACAGCTATACAGCAAAATGAGGTCAGTTTTTTTCTACTTTGTCACAAACATGCATTTGCATCTTGTTTAAATATTGGGCAACCATATAATTACATACATGTAAATAACAAAACTTAATTTTTACTCAAACTCCCTTTTAAAATTGAACTTTCTGCAGGGTGTTGTGGATTTCCTGTCTGCTCATTGGAAGCATCACCTGCTTTCCTCCACAAGGAGGTGAAGTAACTTTTAATCAAAGAACCGGAACTGTACAGCTGTAACTGAATCCTGATTTGTCTCTCTCCTCAGGCAGTGGTGTTCCTTCTCCCATGTGGCTTCCACGCTCATATCCTGGACAAGCT
Organism: Oryzias sinensis; assembly: GCA_037389245.1. Lineage (NCBI taxonomy): Eukaryota > Metazoa > Chordata > Actinopteri > Beloniformes > Adrianichthyidae > Oryzias > Oryzias sinensis. The sequence goes on along the minus strand of CM074498.1, from coordinate 12,667,186 downwards.
CCATCA